>NC_069491.1:15320103-15507603 GCF_026875155.1 Cherax quadricarinatus
ACTAACACCACTGGGCATAAGAATGACATCCATTCTGAAGATAGAGAGGAAATTCCGTCAAATTAAAATGAAAATATGGACCAAAGAAGCCGTGAATCTGGCTTGGGTAATGAAGGTAATATGCAACGTCGCCGTTAAGGTCGAAAATCTGCGAGAAGGCTGCAGAGAAGTGGCACTACCAGGCCCTGCCTTAACTGGGCTCTGCGTCAAAGGATTTGCTGCAGCTGAGCAAAATAGTCGAGGCGGCGGAGGACAATATCTCAACAATGTTGGAACTCTTTGTTCTGGTTCAGTCCCTTCCCCTGGGGGACTAGTACCACCCCCCCTTCCCCTGGGGGAATAGAACCCCCCCTATCCCACCCTCTTCCCCTGGGGGACTAGTACCACCCCCCCCCCTTCCCCTGGGGGACTAGTACCACCCCCATTCCACTGGGGGACTAGTACCTCCCCTCCCCCTGGGGGACTAGTACCACCCCCCTTCCCCTGGGGACTAGTACCACCCCCCTCCCCCCTGGACTAGAACCCCCCTACCCCTGGGGACTAATACCACCTCCCTTCCCCTGGGGGACTAGTACCACCCCCTTCCCCTGGGGGACTAGTACCACCCCCCTTCCCCTTGGGGACTAGTACCAACCACCCCTTCCCCTGGGGGACTAGTACCCCCCCCCCCTTGGGGACTAGTACCACCGCCCCCCCCTTCCCCTGGGGGACTAGTAACCTCTCCCTCCCCCTGGGGGACTAGTAACCACCACCCCCTTCCCCTGGGGACTAGTACCACCCCCTCCCCCCTGGTGGACTAGAACCCCCCTTCCCCTGGGGACTAGTATATCACCCCCCCCCCCCCCTTCCCCTGGGGGACTAGTATCACCCCCCCCCTTCCCCTGGGGGACTAGTACCACACCCCCCCTTCCCATGGGGGACTAGTACCACCCCCCCCCTTCCCCTGGGGGACTAGTACCAACCCCCCTTCCCTGGGGGACTAGTACCTCCCCCTGGGGACTAGTACCACCCCTCCCCCCCTGGACTAGAACCCCCCTTCCCCTGGGGGACTAGTACCACCCCCCCCTTCCCCTGGGGGACTAGTACCTCCCCCTGGGGACTAGTACCACCCCCCCTCCCCCTGGAATAGAACCCCCCTTCCCCTGGGGGACTAGTACACACCCCCTCCCTCCCCTGGGGGACTAGTACCACCTCCCTTCCCCTGCGGGACTAGTACCACCCCCTTCCCCTGGGGGACTAGTACCACCCCCCCCTTCCCCTGGGGGACTAGTACCACCCCCTTCCCCTGGGGGCTAGTACCCCCCCTTCCCCTGCGGGACTAGTACCAGACACCCCCTTCCCCTGGGGGACTAGTACCAACCCCCCCCTTCCCGTGGGGGACTAGTATCACCACCACCCCTTCCCCTGGGGGACTAGTACCACCCCCTTCCCCTGGGGGACTAGTACCACCCCCCTCCCCCCTGGGAGACTAGTACCACCCACTTCCCCTGGGGGACTAGTACCACCCCCTACCCTTGAGGCACTAGTACCACCCCTTTCCCCTGGGGGACTAGTACCACCCCCTTCCCTTGAGGGAGTAGTACCATCCCTTCCCCTGGGGAACTAGTACCCCCCCTTCCCTGGGGGACTAGTAGCACCACCCCTTCCCCTGGGGTACTAGTACCACCACCACCCCTTCCCCTGGGGTACTAGTACCACCACCACCCCTTCCCCTGGGGGACTAGTACCATCCCCTTCCCCTGGGGGACTAGAACCACCACCACCCCTTCCCCTGGGGGATTAGTATCACCCCCCTTCCCCTGGGGACTAGTACCACCCCCTTCCCCTGGGGGACTAGTACCACCCCCTTCCCTTGAGGAACTAGTACCACCCCCTTCCCCTGGGGACTAGTACTACCCCTTCCCCTGGAGGGACTAGTACCACCCCTTCTCTTGAGGGACTAGTACCACCCCCTTCCCCTGGGGACTAGTACCACCCCCTTCCCTTGGGGACTAGTACCACCCCCTTCTCTTGGGGACTGGTACCGCCCCCTTCCCCTGGGGGACTAGTACCACCCCCTTCCCCTGGGGTACAAGTACCACCCCTCTTCCCCTGGGGAACTAGTACCACCCCCTTCCCTTGGGGGACTAGTGCCATCCCCTTTCCTTGGGGGACTAGTACCACTACTTCCCCTGGAGGACTACTACCCCCCTTCCCCTGGGGAACTTGTACCATCCCCTTCCCCTGGAGGACTAGTACCACCCCCTCTTCCCCTGGGGACGAGTACAAACCCCCAATCCCCCTGGGGGATGGTATCATCTCTTTCCTTGGGGAACTAGTATCACCCCTTCCCCTGGGGGACTAGTAAACTCCCTTTCCCTGGGGGACTGGTACCACTCCTTCCCCTGGGGGATTACCACCACCCCTTTCCCTGGGGGACTAGTACCACCCCTTCCCTGGGGGACTAGTACCACCTCCCCTTCCCCTGAGGGACTAGTAATACACCCCCTTCCCCTGGGAGACTAGTGCTACATCACTTCCCCATGGGGACTAGTACCCTCACCTTTCCCCTGGGAGACTATTACCACCACCACCCCATCCCCTGGGGGACTAGTACCAACCTCTCTTCCCTCGGGGACTACAAACACCTTCCCCCTGGGACTGCAACACCTTCCCCTGGGAGACTACAACACCTTACCCTGAGGCCTCACTCTTCCATCACAGGGTTCCCCATTTCCCTGGTTAGCCCTGACTCCTTGCCCAGGGGGATTCCGACCCCGTCCCTTGAGGGTTCCTTCTTCCCCTCCAGGGGTAAACGAAGGCTCTCCAACCCTTCACACAAGTTTTGTGTATGTGTACCACACAAGAATGTTGTTAGTGTAACAACATACACACAAGAATGTTGTTAGTGTAACAACATACACACAAGAATGTTGTTAGTGTAACA
This sequence comes from Cherax quadricarinatus, assembly GCF_026875155.1. Taxonomy (NCBI): domain Eukaryota; kingdom Metazoa; phylum Arthropoda; class Malacostraca; order Decapoda; family Parastacidae; genus Cherax; species Cherax quadricarinatus. The sequence continues at coordinate 15,323,030 of NC_069491.1, forward strand.
ACATACACACAAGAATGTTGTTAGTGTAACAACATACACACAAGAATGTTGTTAGTGTAACAACATACACACAAGAATGTTGTTAGTGTAACAACATACACACAAGAATGTTGTTAGCGTAACAACATACACACAAGAATGTTGTTAGCGTAACAACATACACACAAGAATGTTGTTAGCGTAACAACATACACACAAGAATGTTGTTAGTGTAACAACATACACACAAGAATGTTGTTAGTGTAACAACATACACACAAGAATGTTGTTAGTGTAACAACATACACACAAGAATGTTACTAGTGTAACAACATACACACAAGAATGTTGTTAGTGTAACAACATACACACAAGAATGTTACTAGTGTAACAACATACACACAAGAATGTTACTAGTGTAACAACATACACACAAGAATGTTACTAGTGTAACAACATACACACAAGAATGTTACTAGTGTAACAACATACACACAAGAATGTTACTAGTGTAACAACATACACACAAGAATGTTACTAGTGTAACAACATACACACAAGAGTGTTACTAGTGTAACAACATACACACAAGAATGTTACTAGTGTAACAACATACACACAAGAATGTTACTAGTGTAACAACATACACACAAGAATGTTACTAGTGTAACAACATACACACAAGAATGTTACTAGTGTAACAACATACACACAAGAATGTTACTAGTGTAACAACATACACACAAGAATGTTTACTAGTGTAACAACATACACACAAGAATGTTACTAGTGTAACAACATACACACAAGAATGTTACTAGTGTAACAACATACACACAAGAATGTTACTAGTGTAACAACATACACATAGTGTTGCAGTGTGACTTTCGTTTTACTTATCTGCTATATTATTTTACATTATGATTGTTGTACAGTGGTAATCAACACTGGCTATGTTCCCTGCCATATTCTATGATTGTTGCACAGTGGTAATCAACACTGGCTATGTTCCCTGTCATATTCTATGATTGTTGCACAGTGGTAATCAACACTGGCTATGTTCCCTGCCATATTCTATGATTGTTGCACAGTGGTAATCAACACTGGCTATGTTCCCTGTCATATTCTATATGATTGTTGCACAGTGGTAATCAACATTGGCTATGTTCCCTGTCATATTCCGTCACACAGGAGGGGTTACCCGCATACTATTAAATGTGTCAGACTGAGCTGGTAGACTTCAGTAGATCACCCAGGATATCGCCAAGTATTCCATTATAAGTTCAGCAACTCAAATGTTTCCTTCCAACAGATTTGAAGTTACTATTACATTGGAATTACCATATCTGAAGCTGACCTCTCCCATGCACAGGAAAAATGGAATATTATGAGGGTATCTCCACCATTATATAGAAGGCAGTGGAAAGAGCTGGGAGGAGAGAGATGTGCATGTTAAATATATTACATCGAGAAATGGAAAGAGGGAGGAAATGGAGAGGCAATTATGTTTCATCCGAGGGAACGCAGCTTGAGTTCCTTGGATCAACATCGTGTGAGCAGCATGAAGGCACCTCCCTGGAGGAGACAGGCAGACTTAAGCCTGGATCAGCGGGTTATCGTATGCAGGCCACGCTGCGCCTCCTTCCGCATCTATGTTATTGTTATCGTACTCGAGGGAAGAGTTGTCGTGCAGCGTCGCACTGTTGTCCTACACCAACACCCAGATTTCTTCGGCTGCGGCAGCAAGCTGTTCCATTTGAATGTTGCAATACGAATGAAATTATCGTAACTCATCGCAGTGAACCCTGGGAGGAAGGATATCACAAAGTTACGGTATCAGTATACCGGCAGTTATGGTTTTGCTATAGCAACTTTCTTGTGCTCCTCTTGGCTTTCAGAACTGACTACAGATGCGTCATATTCTCTCTATCTCAACATACAAACTTTTGCATAAGCTGTTATATACCGCAATTATCTGCATTAACTGTTCTTTTCCAGGAAATATAGAAGTTCTGTCTTCAGTAATGATCAAAACATCCTCCTTTAAAATCAAATATGTTGGCCAAGGTTGTTGTAAGTGGCCAGCAACAGCACCTCCGCAGTCACAGTTTACAAGATTGTCCAATTTGGACAAAAAATAAAAAGAGAAGAAGTGTTCCTCCCAAAATGTAATGGTAACCATAATGCCCCAGAGCAAGAAGGAGTAAAACGACCTCTCACAAGTGTCGTAATAAACCCCGAGTATATACACCAGTGTATATTCAAAATGCTTATACAATGTGTACTTAGTGTATATTCACCTAGGTGTACATTCAGTGTATATACGCCTAGTGATGAGTAATTCTTTTTGTGTACACTTACCAGGTATCTTAGTGAATATACACCGAGAGGTGAGTACGTGAGTGTATATACAGCGAGAGTACAAATATGGCTGCCGACCTTGGTGGTGTGCAACTCTCGGTCAACCCTGGATATTGCTGAAGTAATCCTCAGATTCTTGTTCTTTTTGGAGGGACGCTCGTTCTTCCATATTGCTGGCTCAGCACTGGCACTCAACCACACAACACCGCCTTGTGGAGACTGTCTGGCTCCTTGGACTTAACCAGTGATGGGCTGGGTTCTGACCCTGCTTACATGTTTCCCTGTGTGGGCTGGGTTCTGACCCTTCTTACATGTTTCCCTGTGTGATCCTCGACTACTGCTAAGGAACACTTGTTCCCTGTTCCTGTATTCTGTGTATATGTCAGGATTACGTACTGTTTAATATCCAGGCTGAGGGAGGTCAGGCTCAATACGATCTGTTAAATATACCAGAAATATAAATTATTGAACCTCTATTTAGGGATATGAAATATTCTTGATATTAAATGCCTCAGGATGTCACGGTCTCAAGGGGCACATAAGTACCTCCATCTTCTAATAACCCAACTTTGCTCATGGAACTCTGTGTTCATCAAGAACTGCAAGAAGCCCTTATCACGAGCCTTTTCCATCCTATGGAGAGGGAGCATGGACACGGGGGTCGTCCCACAGTTACTAAAAACAACAGACATAGCCCCACTCCACAAAGGGGGCAGTAAAGCAACAGCAAGGAACTACAGACCAATAGCACTAACATCCCATATCATAAAAATCTTTGAAAGGGTCCTAAGAAGCAAGATCACCACCCATCTAGAAACCCATCAGTTACACAACCCAGGGCAACATGGGTTTAGAACAGGTCGCTCCTGTCTGTCTCAACTGTTGGATCACTACGACAAGGTCCTAAATGCACTGGAAGACAAAAAGAATGCAGATGTAATATATACAGACTTTGCAAAAGCCTTCGACAAGTGTGACCATGGCGTAATAGCGCACAAAATGCGTGCTAAAGGAATAACAGGAAAAGTCGGTCGATGTATCTATAATTTCCTCACTAACAGAACACAGAGAGTAGTCGTCAACAGAGTAAAGTCCGAGGCAGCTACGGTGAAAAGCTCTGTTCCACAAAGCACAGTACTCGCTCCCATCTTGTTCCTCATCCTCATATCCGACATAGACAAGGATGTCAGCCACAGCACCGTGTCTTCCTTTGCAGATGACACCCGAATCTGCATGACAGTGTCTTCCATTGCAGACACTGCAAAGCTCCAGGCGGACATCAACCAAATCTTTCAGTGGGCTGCAGAAAACAATATGAAGTTCAACGATGAGAAATTTCAATCACTCAGATATGGTAAACATGAGGAAATTAAATCTTCATCAGAGTACAAAACAAATTCTGGCCACAAAATAGAGCGAAACACCAACGTCAAAGACCTGGGAGTGATCATGTCGGAGGATCTCACCTTCAAGGACCATAACATTGTATCAATCGCATCTGCTAGAAAAATGACAGGATGGATAATGAGAACCTTCAAAACTAGGGAGGCCAAGCCCATGATGACACTCTTCAGGTAACTTGTTCTATCTAGGCTGGAATATTGCTGCACATTAACAGCACCTTTCAAGGCAGGTGAAATTGCCGACCTAGAAAATGTACAGAGAACTTTCACGGCGCGCATAACGGAGATAAAACACCTCAATTACTGGGAGCGCTTGAGGTTCCTAAACCTGTATTCCCTGGAACGCAGGAGGGAGAGATACATGATTATATACACCTGGAAAATCCTAGAGGGACTAGTACCGAACTTGCACACGAAAATCACTCACTACGAAAGCAAAAGACTTGGCAGACGATGCACCATCCTCCCAATGAAAAGCAGGGGTGTCACTAGCACGTTAAGAGACCATACAATAAGTGTCAGGGGCCCGAGACTGTTCAACTGCCTCCCAGCACACATAAGGGGGATTACCAACAGACCCCTGGCAGTCTTCAAGCTGGCACTGGACAAGCACCTAAAGTCAGTTCCTGATCAGCCGGGCTGTGGCTCGTACGTTGGTTTGCGTGCAGCCAGCAGTAACAGCCTGGTTGATCAGGCTCTGATCCACCAGGAGGCCTGGTCACAGACCGGGCCGCGGGGGCGTTGACCCCCGGAACTCTCTCCAGGTAAACTCCAGGTAAGACCTCTACAACACTATTGTCATCATGACTTAAGGAAAGATCCTGGACTTCACCTTACGAAACAGACAAAACAAATGTGATAGTAATTATGAATAAGGTAGATTATAGTGGAAATATGAACATGTTATTAGAAGACGGAGGAAGTTAAGTGCCTCTTAATGATGCTCTTGCAGCTCATCAAAGGTAACAACAAACTTGTACAACCTCTCCATGATGAGAAGGGAAGATAATGATGTTTGTCAAGTGTCACAGCAGTGTCACTTTACACTACTTACAATTATTTAACAAAAGCATAAACTACTAACACCAACAAATACACAACACATAGTATCCCATCAGGTTAAACTAAGCTGCCTCACTGAGCCATTAATGTGTCTGCATCATCAGTGTCTACTTTAAACTTTATTTATCACATTACATGATACAATTAACTTGGGTGTACATTTATAAAAGATAGATTATTCAAATATTTCTCCTCGAAGCTATTCTTTAATATTTCTCCGAGGCTGAGTCCGAGTCTCCACAACTTGAAATACAGAAGACCTCTCTCTCTCTCTCTCTCTCTCTCTCTCTCTCTCTCTCTCTCTCTCTCTCTCTCTCTCTCTCTCCTCTACCTCCCTTCTCCCAGCACTAACTGCCTGGGGCGTCCCCACCCGCCAGAGGTGCTGCTGCCAGAATTAATTCACTCAAGTTTTAGTCACACTAGGAAGACTGCTAACGAGACACCAACTGACAGAAAGTGATAGGTGAAAATAATAAATCAAGAAATTAACCTAACTAACAGGAAAACTTCCCAGGAAGTTAACCTAACTGAGAAGTTACTGGAACTAACAGGGACTAACAACAATCTGCAAAAAACAACAGCTGCTGCAAGGAATTAAGAGGAAGTAACAGGAAGTGACAGAAAGAGACCTTTAAGCTCCACAAGGTCACTACGGTGGCCTACACTGCTCTGATACATGCAAATGACTTTCCCAGGAGCCGGACTTCCACCCTCGTTTCAATGTTTAAAGCACAACTGACCATAAGGCTGAGAACTGTGCCATCATCAACACCGTTTTGAAGCTTAAGGAGAACTTGAACGAGTAACAGCAGCGCTCCAACAAGTGGATGTTGGAGTCCAACCCCGAATCATGCACACTGACAGGAAAATGAATTAGACCACTAGAGGCAACATAACACCTAACAAGGAGAAAATTCACACAATCGGAAAAAAAATGGAAGAATAGAATATGTAGGAGGAGGCACAGGTAGCAGGAGCCGTGTTCCTAGGGCCTAGGAGTGGGAGGTACTAGGACCTAGGAGTGGGAGGTACTAGGGCCTAGGAGTGGGAGGTACTAGGACCTAGGAGTGGGAGGTACTAGGACCTAGGAGTGGGAGGTACTAGGACCTAGGAGTGGGAGGTACTAGGACCTAGGAGTGGGAGGTACTAGGACCTAGGAGTGGGAGGTACTAGGACCTAGGAGTGGGAGGTACTAGGACCTAGGAGTGGGAGGTACTAGGACCTAGGAGTGGGAGGTACTAGGACCTAGGAGTGGGAGGTACTAGGACCTAGGAGTGGGAGGTACTAGGACCTAGGAGTGGGAGGTACTAGGACCTAGGAGTGGGAGGTACTAGGACCTAGGAGTGGGAGGTACTAGGACCTAGGAGTGGGAGGTACTAGGACCTAGGAGTGGGAGGTACTAGGACCTAGGAGTGGGAGGTACTAGGACCTAGGAGTGGGAGGTACTAGGACCTAGGAGTGGGAGGTACTAGGGGAATCAGGACCTGGGGTTCAAGAATCTAAGAGAAAAGAGCCTAGTGAAGGCTCACACACACACACACACACACACACACACACACACACACACACACACACATTATCTTCTCGCTGGATTTACAAGCGACTCTCAAATTTGCACTTTATACTGCAAGAGCAAATGACATTTGCATATTTTAATTAACAGTTAAACTAAGACGCGCTTACCATTACCTTTGATAAATGACGCATATGTGTGCATGAGAGAGAGAGAGAGAGAGAGAGAGAGAGAGAGAGAGAGAGAGAGAGAGAGAGAGAGAGAGAGAGAGAGAGAGAGAGAGAGAGAGAGAGAGAGAGGTCACTCTGACTTTCTTGTGTTATCCCAGGTTCTCTACATATATGCTGCTATGTGTGATAATCTATGTATCTGTTTACCTGGAGTTTACCTAGAGAGAGTTCCGGGGGTCAACGCCCCCACCCTCCAGACACCACTGTGGAGAGATGAGGTCAGTACAATGTAGCAGAAGGCTCTCTCCCCACCCTCCAGACAACACTCTGGAGAGCTGAGGTCAGTATAATGCAGCAGAAGGCTCTCTCCCCACCCTCCAGACAACATTGTGGAGAGCTGAGGCCAGTATAATGTAGCAGAAGGTTCTCTCCCCACCCTCCAGACAACACTCTGGAGAGCTGAGGTCAGTATAATGCAGCAGAAGGCTCTCTCCCCACCCTCCAGACAACATTGTGGAGAGCTGAGGTCAGTATAATGTAGCAGAGGGCTCTCTCCCCACCCTCCAGACAACACTGGAGAGCTGAAGTCAATATAATATAGCAGAAGGCTCTCTCCCCACCTTCCAGACAACATAGGACACTGAAGACAGACTGAAGTATCCTTGTTTGGAAATTTAACATGTTGAAAATTGTCTTAGAACTAATGCTGCTACTACTACCACTGCTACTACTACCATTGCTACTACCACTGCTACTACTACCACTGCCACTACCACACCACTAACACTACATCTAGTAATACTACCACTACTACTACCACTGCTACTACTACCACTGCTGCTCCCCCAAAAACCAACTGCTACCTACTACCCACTGCTACTACTACCACTGCCACTACCACACCACTAACACTACATCTAGTAATACTACCACTACTACTACCACTGCTACTACTACTACCACTGCTACTACTACTACTGCTACTACCACAAATACATTTGAATATAAATTTTAAACAAAACCCGCTACAACTAAATTACCTATCCCTTAAAAAAAAACACATAGAAAAAAATCCCCCAAAAAAATAAAGTAAAAAAGAAAAAACCCACCAACTTTATTTTATCCCATCTAATTTTGCTTTTTACCATGACTCCCCCCCAAAATAAAATTTTTTTTTTAAAAAAACCCCACCCCCAAACCACCATTAAAAATGCCATCCCAAAACCCCCCCACATCAAAAAACTAAACTTAATAACAACAAACTTTTTCCCCCCCCAAAAATTAAGAAAAAACGTTTTTTTAGACTCCCAACTAAGGAAAACACTTTAAAAAAATATTAAATCCCCCTTTTCCAAAAAAAAACCCCCCAATTTGAGGTTTAAATTTTTTAAAAAAAAGGGCCCACCTTCGACCGAGCCCAAAAAACAAAATATATAAGGTTTTTCAATTTTGGAAAAGACTGGTCAATTTAAGATTTTGGGTTTTAAAATTACTTGGAAAAACCCCTAAATTTCTGTATCTAAAGGGATAAAACTTGCTAATGCTTTAAACATACACAAATTATTTTCCTTTTTTTTATTATCCCAAAATTTTAAAATACACAAGGCGAACTTTTCCCCCCTTATAATTGAAATTAAAATATTTGCCTACCACTAAATTTTTTAGTAATAAAAAATACATGACTATTTTTTCCGGTTTTCCAACCCAAAAATTTCCCCCCTTAATACATTTTTCCCCCCCCAAAATTTTTTAAATTTTTTTTAACCTTTCAAACACCAAAAAACCATAATCTAACCATTTTAAAAAATTGCAATAATAAAACCCCAGCTAAGTCTAACTAGTAATTAAGCATCGTAAAACTACCAGAATTACCACCCAAGCACCAGTAATTAAGGCAAGCTAAAGTCTACCAGTATTACCACCCAACCAAGTCTACCATAATTTTAAACCCTCCCAACTACCAGTAATATAACCACAATAAGTCATAACCAGTAAAATTTACCACTCAAGTCTACCAGTAATTAAACGCTCAATCTACCAGTAATTAACCACTCAAGTCTCCAGTAATTAACCAGCTCAAGTTCCTACCATAATTTAAACCAACCACTAACTACATTAATAAACCCCAAGTACTACCAGTATTAACATCATCAAGTCTACCATAATTAACCAGCTCAGTCTACCATAATTAACTATATTTTTTAATTATTTGTCTCATATTTACCAGTCGTTCTTAGATCCAAATTATATCAAAATTATCTGGTTCCTAAAACAAGTGTATCTCACTGCCCCTTATTCCTAAGACAAGTATCTACCTGTCTAGTTCTAGACAAGTGATCTCCACTGTCTATGCTTTCCCTAAAGACAATGTATCTCATTGTCTAGCTTCCTAAGACAATGTATCTCCATTGTTCTACTTCCAAAGACAAGTATCCACTGTTACTTCACTAAACAAGTGTCTATTCCTGCTTCCCAAACAAGTGTATCTAGTCTAATTCCCTAAGTACAAATTGACTCACGCTAGGCTTCCTAAGCAACTGAAATCCACTGCCCTACTCCTAAGCCCACGTATCAACTAATCTAAGTTCCAAAGAGAATTAAAATAAGTTTCCCACAGGGGAAAATTAGTTTAACCCCAAGAAAAGAATTTTCCATTCTCTTAAAAAGATCTACACAGCAAGAAGGAAGTACTTTCCCCTAAGTCTATCACGGAGCAAAAACCAGAAATTTCCCTAGGAGTCTATAAAGTTACAGAAGGCCATGTCCCTGGAGGGGTCTATCAAACAAGAAGATTAACTGCCCCTGGGGGGAGTCTTTACCATAAGAAGGGACTTTCCCTGGGGATCTATCACAAGCAAAGGCTACATTTGGAGGGAGTTTAAAAACAAGGGCATTTAACTTCCCCTGGGGGGTCTTCCAACAAAGGCCATTACTTCCCGGAGGAGTCTATCCCCGAGCAAGAAAGGGATACTTCCCCTTGGAATTATCACGTACAAGAAAGTACTTCCCCCTGGAAGGGAGTCTATGGGGAAAAAGAAGGCAGTACTTCCTCTGGGGGGAGTCTACCCACAAAAAGAAGGCATACTTCCCCTGGAGGGAGTCTATCACGACAAGAAGGTAGTACTTTCCCCGGAGGAGTCTTCACGAGCAAGAGCAGTACTTCCCCTGGGAGGGAGTCTACACGAACAAGAAGGCAAGTACTTTCCCCTGAGGGAGTCTATCACAAACAAGAAGGCAGTACTTCCCTGGGAGGGAGTCATCACGAGCAAGAAGGCAGTACTTCCCCTGGGAGGAGTCTATCACGTACAAGAAGGCAGTCCTTTTAATTCCCTGGGGGGGTCTATCACGAACAAGAAGGCAGTACTTCCCTGGGAGGGATCTATTCACGACAAGAACAAGTACTTTCCCCTGAGAGGGAGTCTATCACGAGCAAGAAGGCGTACTTCCCCGGAGGGATCTATCACGAACAAGAGGCATTATTTTTCCCCTGAGAGGGAGTCTCATCACGAACAAGAAGGCAGTACTTCCCTGGGAGGGAGTCTATCACGACAGAAGGATTACGTTTACCCCTGGAGGAGTCTATCCACGAACAAGAAGGCGTACTTCCCCTGGGGGGGAGTCTATACGAACAAGAAGCAGTACTTCCCTGGGAGGGAGTCTATCACGAACAAGAAGGCAGTACTTCCCTGGGAGGGAGTCTATCACGACAAGAAGGCAGTACTTCCCCTGGGGGGGGAGTCTATCACGAAAGAAGGCAGTACTTCCCCTGGGAGGGAGTCTATCAGAAAAAGAAGGCAGAAACTTCCCCTGGGAGGGAGTCTATCACAAACAAGAAGGGCAGTACTTCCCTGGGAGGGAGTCTATCACAAACAAGAAGGCAGTATTCCCCTGGGAGGGAGTCTATCACAAACAAGAAGGCAGTACTTCCCCGGGAGGGGAAGTCTTCACGAACAAGAAGGCATACTTCCCTGGGAGGGAGTCTTTTCACGAAAAAGGGAAGGCAGTACTTCCCCTGGGAGGGAGTCTATCACGAACAAGAAGGCAGTACTTCCCTGGGAGGGAGTCTATCACGAACAAGAAGGCAGTACTTCCCCTGGGAGGGAGTCTATCACGAACAAGAAGGCAGTACTTCCCCTGGGAGGGAGTCTATCACGAACAAGAAGGCAGTACTTCCCCTGGGAGGGAGTCTATCACGAACAAGAAGGCAGTCCCTTCCCTGGGAGGGAGTCAAATCACGAACAAGAAGGCAGTACTTCCCCTGGGGGGGAGTCTATCACGAACAAAAAGGGCCCAGTTACTTCCCTGGGAGGAGTCTATCACGAACAAGAAGGCAGTACTTCCCCTGGGAGGGAGTCTATCACGAACAAGAAGGCAGTACTTCCCTGGGAGGGAGTCTATCACGAACAAGAAGGCAGTACTTCCCCTGGGAGGGAGTCTATCACGAAAAAGGGAAGGCAGTATTTCCCCCGGGGAGGGAGTCTATCACGAACAAGAAGGCAGTACTTCACCGGGGAAAGGGAGTCTATCACGAACAAGAAGGCCAGTACTTCCCCTGGGAGGGAGTCTATCACGAACAAGAAGGCAGTACTTCACCTGGGAGGGAGTCTATCACGAACAAGAAGGCAGTACTTCCCCTGGGAGGGAGTCTATCACGAACAAGAAGGCAGTACTTCCCCTGGGAGGGAGTCTATCACGAACAAGAAGGCAGTACTTCCCCTGGGAGGGAGTCTATCCACGAACAAGAAGGCAGTATTCCCCTGGGAGGGAGTCTATCACGAACAAGAAGGCGTACTTCCCTGGGAGGGAGTCTATCACGAACAAGAAGGCAGTACTTCCCCTGGGAGGGAGTCTATCACGAACAAGAAGGAAAGTACTTCCCTGGAGGGAGTCTATCACGAACAAGAAGGCAGTACTTTCCCCTGGGAGGGAGTCTATCACGAACAAGAAGGCAGTACTTTCCCTGGGAGGGAGTCTATCACAAACAAGAAGGCAGTACTTCCCTGGGAGGGAGTCTCATCACGAACAAGAAGGCAGTACTTCCCCTGGGAGGGAGTTAAAGGGGGGGGGGGGGCATATTCCCTGGGGGGGCCCTTCACGCCAGGAAAAAGTGTTTGGGGAATTTATATCACAAAACCATATTCCCCTAGATTACACAACAAAGGCTGTTTCTTGGGGGGGGCAAGAACAAAAGGTTTTACTCACCTAGGGTTAACAAAAAGGCGATTCTCCCCTGGGGGCCTTCTTCCCTGCCAAGGGCTACCCCCTGGGGGGAGCCTTCCGGGAACCAGTTTCCCCCTGGGGGTTTTAAACCCCCAACAAAGATCCCTAAATCTTCCAAACAAGAGGCTAGACCCCCTGGAACACACGAAAAAGGAAGGCTTACCCCTGATTTCACCCAAAGGTAGTACCCCCAACACACAAAAGGGCTGTGTACCCTCACCACCTAGGTGAGTACACACACAACATAACACACATCACACAACAACCACACACCAGAGGAGCTGTGGCTTCGATCCCTACACCCCACTAGGTGAGTACACACACACACACACACACACACAACACACACAGAGGAGCTGTGCTCGACCCTACCCACCACATGGGTGGTACACACACACCACCACCACACACCCGAGGAGCGTGGCTCGATCCCTCACCCACACATAGGTGAGTTACACACACCAACACACACCACACACACCACAACACACACCCCACAGAGGACTGTGGCCGATCCCCTAAAACCACACATAGGTGAGTACAACACACACACAAAACAACACACACAGAGGACTGTGGCTCGATCCCCTACACCCACACATAGGTGAGTAAAACACACCACCCCAACACACACACACACAAAACACACACACACACAGAGGAGCTGTGGCTCGATCCCTACACCACACATAGGTGAGTACACACACAACACACACACACAAGGGGAGCTGTGGCTCGACCCTACACCCACACATAGGTGAGTACACAACACACAACACAACACACACACACACACACACACAGAGGAGCTGTGGCTCGATCCCTCCCACCCAAACACATAGGTGAGTACACAACACAACACACACCCCACCACAACACAACACACAGAGGAGCTGTGGCTCGATCCCTACACCCACACATAGGTGAGTAACACACACACACACACACACACAAACAACACAACACACACAACACACCCCCAACACACACAGAGGAGCTGTGGCTCGATCCCTACACCCACACATAGGTGAGTACACACACACACACAAAACACACACAACACACACACACAGAGGAGCTGTGGCTCGATCCCTACACCACACATAGGTGAGAAACCACCACACACACACACACACAGAGGAGCTGTGGCTCGATCCCTACACCCACACATAGGTGAGTACACACACCACACACACCACACAACACAACACCACCCCACACAACAGGGGAAACTGTGGCTCGATCCCTACACCCCACACATGGGTGAGTACACACACACCACACCACACACACACACAGGGGAAAGCTGTGGCTCGACCCCTACAACCCACACATAGGTGAGTAACAACACACACACACCAACACAACACACACACAGAGGAGCTGTGGCTCGACCCTACACCCACCATAGGTGAGTACACACACACAAAACCCACAACAAACGGCCCCAACCTCCCCCACAAAAGGGCACACCACCCCCACACAACACCACACACAGAGGAGCTGTGGCTCGACCCCTACACCCACACATAGGTGAGTACACACACACCTTCTCATCTTTGCCGTTAATAACATTTGGTTCAGCATCAAAGAAGCATAAAAGCAATATTGTTGGCAGCGGCTAAGTATTTAGGGAAGGCAGCCTCTCCTTCCTGGGTCGTATTGTAAGACACAGAGGCTGTACCTGTACCTGTACCTGCACCTGTACCTGCACCTGTACCTGTACCTGCACCTGTACCTGTACCTGTACCTGTACCTGCACCTGTACCTGTACCTGTACCTGTACCTGCACCTGTACCTGTACCTGCACCTGCACCTGTACCTGTACCTGCACCTGTACCTGCACCTGTACCTGTACCTGCACCTGTACCTGCACCTGTACACTGTACCTGTCCTGCACCTTACCTGTACCTGTACCTGTACCTGCACCTGTACCGCACCTGTACCTGTACCTGCACCTGTAACCTGTAACCTGTACCTGCACCTGTACCTGTACCTGTACCTGCACCTGTACCTGTACCTGCACCTGTACCTGCACCTGCACCTGTACCTGCACCTGTACCTGCACCTGTACCTGCACCTGTACCTGCACCTGTACCTGCACCTGTACCTGTACCTGTACCTGCACCTGTACCCCGCACCTGTACCTGTACCTGCCCCCTGCACCTGTACCTGTACCTGTACCCGTACCTGCACCTGTACCTGCACCTGTACCTGCACCTGTACCTGCACCTGTACCCGCACCTGTACCTGACCTTACCTGTACCTGCCCCCTGTACCTGCACTTGTACCTGTACCTGTACCGAACCTGTACCTGTACCCACCTGTACCTGACCTGAAACCCGCACATGTACCTGTACCTGTACCTGCACTTGTTTCCTGCACCTGTACCTGCAAACCCGTACCTGTACCTGCACCTTTACCTGTACCTGTTACCCCGCAACCTGTACCTGTACCTGCACCTGTACCTGTACCTGCACCTGTACCTGTACCTGCACCTGTACCTGTACCTGCACCTGTACCTGTACCTGTACCTGCACCTGTACCTGTACCTGCACCTGTACCTGTACCTGCACCTGTACCTGAACCTGCACCTGTACCTGTACCTGCACCTGTACCTGTACCTGCACCTGTACCTGCACCTGTACCTGTCATTGTTGACTCTTTCTACCTCTTGTCCTTCACTACCTAGTTTCAAATATTTCTTGGCTAGTTTCAAATATTTCTTGGCTAGTTTCAAATATTTCTTGGGTAGTTTCAAATATGTTTCTTGGCTAGTTTCAAATATTTCTTGGCTAGTTTCAAATATTTCTTGGCTAGTTTCAAATATTTCTTGGCTAGTTTCAAATATTTCTTGGCTAGTTTCAAATATTTCTTGGCTAGTTTCAAATATTTCTTGGCTAGTTTCCAATATTCTTGGCTAGTTTCAAATATTTCTTGGCTAGTTTCAAATATTTCTTGGCTAGTTTCAAATATTTCTTGGGTAGTTTCAAATATTTCTTGGCTAGTTTCAAATATTTCTTGGCTAGTTTTCAAATATTTCTTGGGTAGTTTGAAATATTTTTTCTTGGCTAGTTTCAAATATTTTTTTGGCTAGTTTCAAAATATTTCTTGGCTAGTTTCAAATATTTCTTGGCTAGTTTCAAATATTTCTTGGCTAGTTTCAAATATTTCTTGGCTAGTTTCAAATATTTCTTGGGTAGTTTCAAATATTTCTTGGCTAGTTTTCAAATATTTCTTGGCTAGTTTCAAATATTTCTGGCTTTGTTTCAAAATTTTCTTGGCTAGTTTCAAATATTCTTGGGTAGTTTCAATATTTCTTGGGTAGTTTCAAATAATTCTTGGCTAGTTTCAAATATTTCTTGGCTAGTTTCAAATATTTCTTGGCTAGTTTCAAATATTTCTTGGCTAGTTTCAAATATTTCTTGGCTAGTTTCAAAATATTTCTTGGCTAGTTTGAAATATTTCTTGGCTAGTTTCAAAATTTCTTGGCTAGTTTCAAATATTTCTTGGCTAGTTTCAAATATTTCCTTGGCTAGTTTCAAATATTTCTTGGCTAGTTTCAAATATTTTTTGGCTAGTTTTTAAATATTTCTTGGCTAGTTTTTAAATATTTCTTGGCTAGTTTCAAATATTTCTTGGCTAGTTTCAAATATTTCTTGGCTAGTTTCAAATATTTCTTGGCTAGTTCCAACCATTATTTCCTGGTGTTACTCTCAGACATGGTCCTCCAGGTCCAGGATATATTCAGACATTTACAGTCGCTTTAGGCTAATTTTCAGACATTTCCACCAGTCCTTGGCCAGGCTCAGTCATGTCTGGCACATGTCTGGGCCCTGCTGCCATGTCTGGCTCATGTTTGGCACATGTCTGGCACATGTCTGGCTCATGTCTGGCACATGTCTGGCTCATGTCTGGCTCATGTCTGGCACATGTCTGGCACATGTCTGGCACATGTCTGGCTCTCCACAGACATTTTGTATTCATGTATCTCAAATGTTGACGTTTCTCTACTAAGTTAAATTATTCCTGTTGTTTTTACCATAATAATGATAATAATTAGATTATTATTGTTATTTAATAATATTAATGATGTGTTCCAGGTTCGATCCAGAGGATAAATCCTGTGTTCCTGGATCAAGAACTCTTGAGCAGTACCAAGGGCACTTGAGAGTGAGTGAGTGAGAGAGAGAGAAGAGGGGGAGAAAAGAGAGAGAGAGGAGAGAGGAGGAGAGAGAGAGAGAGAGAGAGAGAGAGAGAGAGAGAGAGGTAAGTCACTTCTCTTCCTATTCTCTTTCTTTCCACAATACTCAGTTTAAAGTCAACAACAATCTCCACTTCCCTTCCTCTCTCACTCTCCCTCCTCTCTCACTCTCTCTCTCTCCCCCTTCTCTCTCATTCTCCCTTCTCTCTCACCTCTCCCTTCTCTCTCACCCTCCCCCCTTCTCCTCCTCACTCTCCCTCCTCTCTCACTCTCCTCCTCTCTCCCCTCTCCCTCTTCTCTCTTCCTCTCACTTCTCCTTTCTCTCCACTTCTCCTTCTCTCCACTCTTTCCCTTTCCTTCTTCTCACTCTCCCTCCTCTCTCACCTCTCCTCCTCCTCTCCTCTCCCTCTCTCTCACTCTCCTTCTCTCTCACTCTCCCTTCCTCCTCACTCTCCCTTCTCTCCACTCTCCCTTCTCTCTCACTCCCCTTTCTCTCTCACTTCCCTTCCTCTCTCATCCCCTTTTCCACTCCTCACTCTTCCCTTCTCTCCACCCTTTTTCCCCCCTCTCTCACTCTCCCTCCTTCTCACTCTTCCCTCCTCTCTCACTCCTTTCTCCTCTCCCTCTCATCACTCTCCCCTCTCCCTCTCTCTCACTTCTCCCCCCTCTCTCACTCTCCCTCTCTCTCACTCTCCTTCTCTCTCACTCCCCTCTCTCACTCTCCCTCCTCTCTCTCCTCTCCTCCCTCTCTCACTCTCCCTCCTTACTCATTTTCACCCCCTTCCCTCCCCCCATCTTGTCTCTACACTCTTTCCCTTTCCCCCCCTTTCCCCTCTCCTTCGGTCCAATCCTTCCCATCCTTCCGCACCCCTCCTTTCCCCTCCATCTCCTCACTCCATCCTAATCTTTTTTCATTCTCGCATTCTTTGTTCTTCACTCTCCCCATGTTTTCCCCCTCCCCCCCCCCCCCCGCTTCCCCCCTCCCCCCTCCTCGCTCCCTCCCCCCCCCCTCCCCCCCCCCCCCCCCCCCCTCGCCCCTTTCCTCCTGTGTCTACACATCCCCGCAGATTTCTAAAAAGTGGCTGGTCCCTACAATCGTAGAAACAAACCCCTACACAACACACCAACAAACACAGGACCCAGACCCGACCCTGGAAACCAAACACAATGGGGAGACACACATACACAACAGACCGGAACCATACCACAAACACCAGGAACAACAACACACAACACCAAAACAACACAACACAAAAACACACACAACACAACAACACACGACCTAAAACGAACCAGAGAAAGAACCAGAAGGAGACCAGAGATACCAGAGACAACCAGAACGAACCAAGACAACGAGAGACGACCAGAGACGGAAAACCAGAGAGGAACCAGAGACGAACCAGAGAGGACCAGGACGAAAAACCCGAGAGGAGCCAAAGACGAACCAGAGAGGAGCAAGACGAGAAACCAGAGACGAAACCAGAGAGGGACCAGAGACAGAAACCAAAGGGGAAAACCAGGACTGAAACCAGAAGGGCGAGACCCGAGACCAGGAGGACCCAGTGAAAGGGAACCAAGACGGAAACCAGGAGGGGGAGCCCAGGACAACCAGAGAAACCCCGGACAACGGGGACCCCGGACAACCGGAGGACCAGGACGAAACCAGGACAACGGAGAAACCCCGGAAGGAGGCCCCCGGTACAACCGGGGACCCAAAACGAACCCCCAAAAGGGACCAGGAGACACCAGGAAACCGAGAGGAAACCAAAAGGACACAAACCCGTGAAAGGGGCCAGGAATGTGGAAAAAGTAGGGGCAAAATAATGGGGTAATAGTTTAATGTGGGACCTTTCCTTGGGTCTAGTGTTACACCGTGGGAACACTCAGTGTTACACTGGGGAGAACAACCCAGTGTTACACTGGGAACACCCAGTGTTACACTGGGGAACACCCAGTGTTACAAATTGGGAACACCCAGTGTTACACTGTGGGAACACCCAGTTTACACTGTGGGAACACCCAGTGTTACACTGGGAACACTCCCGTGTTACACTGTGGAACACCCAGTTACACGTGGGAAAAAACCCAGTGTTACACTGTGGGGAAAACCCAGTGTTACAAATTTGGGAAACACCCAGTGTTCACCGTGGGAACACCCAGTGTTACCGTGGGAAAAACCCCAGTGTTCACGTGGGAACACCAGTGTTACACTGTGGGAACACCAGTGTTACACTGAGAAACACCCCGTGTACACTGGGGGAACACCCAGTGTTACACTGGGAACACCAGTGTTACACTGTGGGAACACCAGGTTACACTGTGGGAACACCCAGTGTTACACTGTGGGAACACCAGTGTTACACTGTGGGAACACCCAGTGTTACTGGGGAACACCCAGTGTTACACTGTGGAAACACCCAGTGTTACACTGTGGGAACCCCAGTGTTACACTGTGGGAACACCCAGTGTTACACTGTGGGAACACCCAGTGTTAACACTGTGGGAACACCCAGTGTTACACTTGGGAACACCCAGTGTTTCCCTGTTTGGGGAAAACCCAGGGGTTTCAAAACGTGGGAACACCCAGTGTTACACTTGGGAACATCAGTGTTACACTGTGGGAAAACCCCGTGTCACACTGTGGGAACAACCCAGTGTTTACATGTGGGAAACCCGTGTACATTGTGGAACAAACCCGTGTTACATTGTGGAAAAACCCAGTGTTACACTTGAGAACACCCAGTGTTACACTGTGGGAACACCCCGTGTTACACTGTGGGAACCCAGTGTTACACTGTGGGAACAACCAGTGTTACACTGTGGGAACACCAGTGTTACACTGTGGGAAACACCCAGTGTTACACTGTGGGAACACCCAGTGTTACACTGTGGGAACACCGTGTTCACTGTGGGAAAAACCCCGTGTTCACTGTGGGAACAAACCCCGTGTTACACTGTGGGAAACACCCAGTGTTACACTGTGGGAACACCCAGGTTTTCACTTTGGGAACAACCCATGTTACACGTGAGAAAACCAGTGTTACACGGGGAACACCCAGTGCACACTGTGGGAACATCCAGTGTTACACTGTGAGAACAACCAGTGTTACAAACGTGAGAACACCCAGTGTCACATGTGGGAAACACCCAGTGTTACACTTTGAACATAGTGTTACAACTGTGGAAAACCAGTGTTACACTGGGAAAACCAGTGTTACACGTGGGAACACCAGTGTTACAAATGTGGGAACATCCAGTTACACTGTGAGAAAACCAGGTTACACTGGGGTTGTAGATGTGGTCTAATTTTATCAAACTGTGGGAACACCCAGTGTTCACTGTGGGAACAAACCAGTGTTTACACTGTGGGAACACCCAGTGTTCACACCTGTGAACACCCAGTGTTACACTGTGGGAACACCCAGTGTCACACTGTGAGAACAAAAGTGTTACACTGTGGAACACTCCAGCGTTAAAAAACTGTGGGAACACCACGTTACACCTGGGGAACACCCAGTGTTACACTGAGAACACCATTTTTACATGGTGGAACACCATTACACTTAACCCTCCAAGGTGTTACATAAACAACCAGTGTTACCTGTAGAACAACCAGTGTCACACTTTGGGAACACCAGTGTTTACCTTGGGAAACATTTAGAGACACTGTGGAACTCCGTGTTAACTGTGAGAACCAACCAGGTTACAGTGTGAACACCCAGTGTCACAGACTGTGGAACATATGTTAACGTGAAAGCACCCAGCCAGCGGTTACACTGTGGGAACACCCAGTTCCACACGTTTGGGAACACCCAAATGTTTACACTGTGGGAAACCCGGAACTGTGGGAACTCCAGTGACAGGAGAACAACCAGTGTCAACTGTAGAACAAAGGAATTCACTTGAAACCTCAGTTGTTTACAACTGTGAGAACAAACCCACGTAAACGTGGAAAACCCGTGTTACCTTGGAAGACTTTGCGTTGAACACTTGTGGGAACTCAGGTGTCTGGTTACAACTATTCTGAAGTTTTCAAATTTAAAAATTGATGGACAAGCTATCTTTTATTTTCCTCTAAGTCCATACAGAGGATGAAGTCCACAATAAGTTTGTCAATATTCATTGGGAGTAAGCTTTCCACCTATACCATCTTTAAAGTTATGATTTTAGCAGGAGTGTTTTAGGGAAGTAGTGTGATTGGGGGGGAGGGGGGGGGGAGGGGGGGATTTATGTGTTCATAAACTGGGTGGAGTAAGAGGCAAATAAATCAGGATTAACTTGACGTGTTCAAATCTCCACCGCAAAAACTAAACTGCAACCAGGGGTTTGCTGGACTTTTAAATTTGACCTTGAATTTTGGTTTTCCCCCTCAACCAGCATATTTTGGTCCTCTTCCACTCTTCTCTCTCTCTCTCTTCTCTCTCTCACACCATCACCAGCATAATCTTTAGGTCTCACTGACCTTAACCGACAATGTTTCAAGCATTTGGGGTTTAACATGACGGTTTGCTGACCCCCACGCAGGCTCACGAACCTGATCTAACACTTAGTTCCACCTTGAAACCAATGATGAGACACACCTTATACTTTTGGGTCACAACTCTTCTCTCTTCACACTTAACCAAACAAGAGCACTTAACACCCACCCCAAAAAAGGGGGCCCCTTACAATACACTTGAGTATATTACAAGACACTTTGCACATTCCCCAACCACTTGAGGTATATTAAGAGCACTTTAGTATAATTACAAGAACCACTTTCACAAACAAAACACTTTGAGTTTAAGAGAACTTAAGTAATTTCAAATACGGAGATACTGGTAGAAGGGTGAGCCAGGACAGCAGTTTGCAATTCCATCCTAAAAACGTCCTTCAAAGAATTTTTGGACACACTTCTGAACACTTGGGTGGTTATTATTAACGTTTTTCCGCCACCTGCGGTTCTTCGTCCGCGGGGGGAACTTTCCTCAATAAAGGTTCTAAAGGTTTTTCAGTTTTCTGAAGATTTAAAATTCATGCAAGTCGTTACCTTTACTACCCAGGTAGGGAAGAAAGGAGGGGGGGAAGTTGGGGGGGAAGGAAGGAAGGAGGAGGGGGAGAAAGAGGGAGGGAGGGGGTGCTTAATTCAGCTTGATGTTCTCATAACAACCTGTTCCTTGCTGAGATCAACCATCACCGGTTGCCTTATTTGTTGACCAGTGACGCTGTGTATGTGGTTGTTCATATTTGTGGTTGCCAGGGTCGAGTTTAGTTTCCTGGGCCGCCTTTCACGGTTGCTATGGTCCTTCTGCTTTGCTCCATGAGTTTATCCCAAAAACCTCGTTTCTATGTATGTGTCTCCAGTTCAACTGGTGTTTACCTGGGTTTTATGGAAGTGGAGTTTTGGGGGTCGGCCCCGGGGCCCGGTTTGTGAAGCCTTGTTTTGGGTAGGCCCGATCCAGGTGTTTCGCGTGGCTGCCCAAAAGTGGCCCAAGCCCCCTGATCAGGTCTGATTTAGGTGCTTGTCCAGTGAGGCTTGAAGCGCCAGGGGTCCATGTTGGTTCCCCATGGTGCTGGGAGCAGTTTTTGACATCCTGGGCCCTCGGAACTTATAGTATGGTCTCATTAAGTGCTAGTGAACCCCTGTTTTTCATGGGGGGATGGGGCACGTTGCCAAGTTTTTGCTTTGTGTGGTGTTTTCCCGTGTGCAAGCGGTTGTTCCCCCTTGGTTTTTCCAGGTGTTTAAAAAAGTTAAAATTTCCCTTGGTCCAGGGAAAAAAGGTTTTAAAACCTAATCCCCGTAATTGAGGTGTTTTTATTGTTACCGGTGAAAATTCTTGTAAAATTTTGCCTCCTTCCGCATCTATGTTATTGTTATCGTACTCGAGGGAAGAGTTGTCGTGGCAGCGTCGCCACTGTTGTCCTACACCAACACCCAGATTTCTTCGGCTGCGGCAGCAAGCTGTTCCATTTGAATGTTGCAATACGAATGAAATTATCGTAACTCATCGCAGTGAACCCCGGGAGGAAGGATAGCACAAAGTTACGGTATCAGTATACTGGCAGTTATGGTTTTGCTATAGCAACTTTCTTGTGCTCCTCTTGGCTTTCAGAACTGACTACAGATGCGTCATATTCTCTCTATCTCAACATACAAACTTTTGCATAAGCTGTTATATACCGCAATTATCTGCATTAACTGTTCTTTTCCAGGAAATATAGAAGTTCTGTCTTCAGTAATGATCAAAACATCCTCCTTTAAAATCAATATTGTTGGCCAAGGTTGTTGTAAGTGGCCAGCAACAGCACCTCCGCAGTCACAGTTTACAAGATTGTCCAATTTGGACAAAAAATAAAAAGAGAAGAAGTGTTCCTCCCAAAATGTAATGGTAACCATAATGCCCCAGAGCAAGAAGGAGTAAAACGACCTCTCACAAGTGTCGTAATAAACCCCGAGTATATACACCAGTGTATATTCAAAATGCTTATACAATGTGTACTTAGTGTATATTCACCTAGGTGTACATTCAGTGTATATACGCCTAGTGATGAGTACTTCTTTTTGTGTACACTTACCAGGTATCTTAGTGAATATACACCGAGAGGTGAGTACGTGAGTGTATATACAGCGAGAGTACAAATATGGCTGCCGACCTTGGTGGTGTGCAACTCTCGGTCAACCCTGGATATTGCTGAAGTAATCCTCAGATTCTTGTTCTTTTTGGAGGGACGCTCGTTCTTCCATATTGCTGGCTCAGCACTGGCACTCAACCACACAACACCGCCTTGTGGAGACTGTCTGGCTCCTTGGACTTAACCAGTGATGGGCTGGGTTCTGACCCTGCTTACATGTTTCCCTGTGTGATCCTCGACTACTGCTAAGGAACACTTGTTCCCTGTTCTTGTATTCTGTGTATATGTCAGGATTACGTACTGTTTAATATTCAGGCTGAGGGAGGTCAGGCTCAATACGATCTGTTAAATATACCAGAAATATAAATTATTGAACCTCTGTTTAGGGATATAAAATATTCTTGATATTAAATGCCTCAGGATGTCACGGTCTCAAGGAGCACATAACTTCCTCCATCTTGTAATAACCTAACTTTGCTCAGACCTCTACAACACTATTGTCATCATGACTTAAGGAAACATCCTGGACTTCACCTTACGAAACAGACAAAACAAATGTGATAGTAATTATGAACAAGGTAGATTATAGTGGAAATATGAACATGTTATTAGAAGACGGAGGAAGTTAAGTGCCTCTTAATGATGCTCTTGCAGCTCATCAAAGGTAACAACAAACTTGTACAACCTCTCCATGATGAGAAGGGAAGATAATGATGTTTGTCAAGTGTCACAGCAGTGTCACTTTACACTACTAAAATTTATTTAACAAAAGCATAAACTACTAACACCAAAAAATACACAACACATAGTATCCCATCGGGTTTAAAAACTAAGCTGCCTCACTGACCTTTAAATGTGCCCTGCATCATCAATGTCTATTTTAAAACTTTATTTATCATATTACATGATACAATTAACTTGGTGTACATTTATAAAAGAAGATTATTCAAATATTTCCCCTCGAAGCTATTCTTTAATATTTCTCCGAGGCTGAGTCCGAGTCTCCACAACTTGAAAAACAGAAGACCTCCCCTCTCTCTCTCTCTCTCTCCTCTCTCTCCCCTCCTCTCTCTCTCACTCTCTCTTTTCCTCCTCTTCTCTCCCCTCTCTCTCTTCTCTCTCTCTCTCTCTCTCTCTCTCTACCTCCCTTTCTCCCAGCAGTAACTGCCTGGGGCGTCCCCACCCGCCAGAGGTGCCCCTGCCAGAATTAATTCACTCAAGTTTTGTCACACTAGGAAGACTGCTAACGAGACACCAACTGACAGAAAGTGAAAGGTGAAAATAATAAATCAAGAAATTAACCTAACTAACAGGAAAACTTCCCAGGAAGTTAACCTAACTGAGAAGTTACTGGAACTAACAGGGACTAACAACAATCTGCAAAAAACAACGCTGCTGCAAGGAATTAAAGGAAGTAACAGGAAGTGACAGAAAGAGACCTTTTAAAAGCTCCAACAAGGTCATACGGTGGCCTACACGCTCTGATACATGCAAATGACTTTCCCAGGAGCCGGACTTTCCACCCTCGTTTCAATGTTTAAAGCACAACTGACCATAAGGCTGAGAATTGTGCCATCATCAACACCGTTTTGAAGCTTAAGGAGAACTTGAACGAGTAACAGCAGCGCTTCAACAAGTGGCTGTTGGAGTCCAACCCCCGAATCATGCACACTGACAGGAAAATGAATTAGCCCACTAGAGGCAACAATAACACTAACAAGGAGAAAATTCACACAATCGGAAAAAAAATGGAAGAATAAAATATGTAGGAGGAGGCACAGGTAGCAGGAGCCGTGTTCCTAGGGCCTAGGAGTGGGAGGTACTAGGCCCTAGGAGTGGGAGGTACTAGGACCTAGGAGTGGGAGGTACTAGGACCTAGGAGTGGAGGTACTGGACCTAGGAGTGGAGGTACTAGGACCTAGGTGGGAGGTACTAGGACCTAGGAGTGGGAGGTACTAGGACCTAGGAGTGGGAGGTACTAGGACCTAGGAGTGGGAGGTACTAGGACCTTAGGATTTGGGAAAGGTACTAGGACCTAGGAGTGGGAGGTACTAGGACCTAGGAGTGGGAGGTACTAGGACCTGGGATGGGAAAGGGTACTGGGACCTAGGAGTGGGAGGTACTAGGGGAATAGGACCTGGGGGTCAAGAATCTAAGGAAAAGAGCCTAGTGAAGGCTCACACACCCCACACACACACACACACACCACACACACACACACCACAACACACACACACCACAACACAACACATTATCTTCTCGCTGGATTTACAAGCGACTCTAAAATTTTGCACTTTATACTGCAAGAGCAAATGACATTTTGCATATTTTAATTAACAGTTAACTAAGACGCGCTTACCATTACCTTTGATAAATGACGCATATGTGTGCATGAGAGAGAGAGAGAGAGAGAGAGAGAGAAAAGAGAGAGAGAGAGAGAGAAGAGAGGAGGAGAGAGAGAGAGAGAGAGAGAGAGAGAGAGGTCACTCTGACTTTCTTGTGTTATCCCAGGTTCTCTACATATATACTGCTGTGTGTGATAATCTATGTATCTGTATTTGTGTATACCTGAATAAATTTAATTATTTGCTTAGAAAACTGGAACTAATGTCTAAGCTTTTGTTATATTTTGTGGGGGTTTGTAAAATGTAGCAGAAGGCTCTCTCCCCACCCTCCAGACACCACTGTGGAGAGATGAGGTCAGTATAATGTAGCAGAGGGCTCTCTCCCCACCCTCCAGACAACACTGGAGAGCTGAGGTCAATATAATATAGCAGAAGGCTCTCTCCCCACCTTCCAGACAACATAGGACACTGAAGACAGACTGAAGTATTTAACATGTTGAAAATTGTCTTAGCACTAATGCTGCTACTACTACCACTGCTAGTACTACCACTGCTGCTACTACCACTGCTACTACTACCACTGCTAGTACTACCACTGCTACTACTACCACTGCTGCTACTACCACTGCTACTACTACCACTGCCACTACCACACCACTAACACTACATCTAGTAATACTACCACTACTACTCCATGCAAACTACTACCACTGCTACTACTACTACTGCCACTACCACACCACTAACACTACATCTAGTAATACTACCACTACTACTACCACTGCTACTACTACTACTGCCACTACCCCCACCATTAACACTACATCTAGTAATACTACCACTACTACTACCACTGCTACTACTACTACTGCCACTACCACACCACTAACACTACATCTAGTAATACTACCACTACTACTACCACTGCTACTACTACCACTGCTACTACTACTACTGCCACTACCACACCACTAACACTACATCTAGTAATACTACCACTACTACTACCACTGCACTACTACCACTGCCCACTACACAACCACTAGCACTACATCTAGTAAATACCACTACTATACCACTGCTACTAACTACTACCACTGTACATACTACTACCACTGCAACTACTACTACTGCCACTACCACACCACTAACACTACATCTAGTAATACTACCACTACTACTACCACTGCTACTACTACCACTGCCACTACCACACCACTAGCACTACATCTAGTAATACTACCACTACTACTACCACTGCTACTACTACTACCACTGCTACTACTACTACCACTGCTACTACCACCACTGCCACTACCACACCACTAACACTACATCTAGTAATACTACCACTACTACTAATACCACACTACTGCACTACTACTACTGTTACCCCGCCACTACAATATAAGATATTAATACGTACTTTAGACTCCAAACAACGGATGGAAGACTCACTCTTCAACATACAATATTAACATCGACTGGTACTGCAAATTAACCATAATAACACACAATTTGAGTCGTTCATACAAGTTGAATTGTAGCGCCAAATAAGTCCCTGACGCTGGTGCTGTTATCCTGAGCCCATAACCAAAATATATATGTATGTGAACTGTCTGGAATTGTGTAGATGACTTGTGTCTTAACTATAGAGTAACGTGGGTTATATAATTGACATAAGGACACACACAGCCATAAATTTCTGCTAATCTATATATAGGGATAGAAAGCTAGCTAGAGTGCTGTGTAATTATCATAGCGTAGCATGATACATGCTACCTGCTTTGTTTCTTTCCATTATACGGTACAAATTTTGAGAAATATGCACAAGGCGAACGTGTAACCTGGTCCCTTATATTATCTGTAATTGAAAGTATTTAGCCTACCATTTCTGAAATGTTTTGTAGTATATGAGGGAATAATATCACGTGACTATGTTTTTCTCGGTGTTCCTGTAGACTCAAGAATTAACCCACTTCAATACTACACTTGTTACACCAGTTATCTTTGTGTAGATAAGTGCTAGTATTTAACCAGTTCAAGACATCCAGTAATTAACCAGCTCAAGTCTACCAGTAATTAAGCAGCTCAAGTCTACCAGTAATTAACCAGCTCAAGTCTACCAGTAATTAACCAGCTCAAGTCTACCAGTAATTAACTATATTTTTTTTATTTGTCTCATAGTTTACCAGTCGTCTTAAGATCCAAATTATATCATATTATCTTGGCTTCCTAAAACAAGTGTATCTCACTGTCTAGGCTTCCTAGGACAAGTGGATCTCACTGTCTAGGCTTCCTAAGAGAAGTGAAACTCACTGTCAAAGGCTTCCTAAGACAAGTGTATCTCATTGTCTAGGCTTCCTAAGACAAGTGTATCTCATTGTCTAGGCTTCCTAAGACAAGTGTATCTCATTGTCTAGGCTTCCTAAGACAAGTGGATCTCACTGTCTAGGTTTCCTAAGACAAGTGTATCTCACTGTCTAGACTTCCTAAGACAAGTGTATCTCACTGTCTAGACTTCCTAAGACAAGTGTATCTCACTGTCTAGACTTCCTAAGACAAGTGTATCTCACTGTCTAGGCTTCCTAAGAGAATTATAAGATTTCACATGGGAAAATTGAGTTTGATCCAAGGAAAAGAAGGTTCCATTCCTTAAATAAGGAGTCTATCACGAGCAAGAAGGAAGTACTTCCCCTGGAGGGAGTCTATCACGAGCAAGAAGGCAGTACTTTCCCTGGGAGGGAGTCTATCACGAGCAAGAAGGCAGTACTTCCCCTGGGAGGGAGTCTATCACGAGCAAGAAGGCAGTGCTTCCCCTGGGAGGGAGTCTATCACGAGCAAGAAGGCAGTACTTCCCCTGGGAGGGAGTCTATCACGAGCAAAAAGGGCAGTACTTCCCCTGGGAGGGATCTATCACGAACAAGAAGGCATTATTTCCCCTGGGAGGAGTCAAATCACGAGCAAGAAGGCAGTACTTCCCCTGGGAGGAGTCCTTACGAACAAGAAGGCATATTCCCCTGGGAGGGAGTCTATCACGAACAAGAAGGCAGTACTTCCCCTGGGAGGGAGTCTATCACGAACAAGAAGGCATTACTTCCCTGGGAGGGGTCTAACGAACAAGAAGGCAGTACTTCCCCTGGGAGGGAGTCTATCACGAGCAAGAAGGCAGTACTTCCCCTGGGAGGGAGTCTATCACGAGCAAGAAGGCAGTACTTCCCCTGGGAGGGAGTCTATCACGAACAAGAAGGCAGTAGTTCCCCTGGGGGGGAGCTATCACGAACAAGAAGGCCCAGACTTCCCTGGAGGGAGTTCTATCACGAGCAAGAAGGCAGTACTTCCTCTGGGAGGGAGTCTATCACGAACAAAAAGGGGCAGAAACTTCCCCTGGGAGGGAGTCTATCACGAAAAAGGGAAGGCAGTACTTCCCCTGGGAGGGAGTCATCACGAAAAAGAAGGCGGGTAGTTTCCCCTGGGAGGAGTCAAATCACAACAAGAAGGCAGTACTTCCCCCTGGGAGGGATCTATCACGAACAAGAAGGCAGTACTTCCCCTGGGAGGGAGTCTATCACGAACAAGAAGGCAGTAGTTCCCCTGGGAGGGAGTCTATCACGAACAAGAAGGCAGTACTTCCCCTGGAGGAAGTCTATCACGAACAAGAAGGCAGTACTTCCCTGGGAGGGAGTCTATCACGAACAAGAAGGCAGTAGTTCCCCTGGGAGGGAGTCTATCACGAACAAGAAGGCAGTAGTTCCCCTGGGAGGAGTCTATCACGAACAAGAAGGCAGTACTTCCCCTGGGGGGGAAAGTCTATCCCCGAACAAGAAGGCATATTTCCCCCTGGGAGGGAGTCTATCACGAACAAGAAGGCAGTACTTCCCCGGGAGGGAGTCTATCACGAACAAGAAGGAAATTACTTCCCGGGGAGGGGAGTCTATCACGAGCAAGAAAGGCAGTTACTTCCCCCGGGGAGGGAGTCATCACGAACAAGAAGGCATTACTTCCCGGGAGGGAGTCTATCACGAGCAAGAAGGCAGTACTTCCCCTGGGAGGAGTCAAATCACAAAAACAAAAGCAGTCTTCCCCTGGGAGGGAGTCTATCACGAACAAGAAGGCAGTACTTCCCCTGGAGGGAGTCTATCACGAACAAGAAGGCGGGTACTTCCCCTGGGAGGGAGTCATCACGAACAAGAAGGCATTACTCCCCTGGGAGGGAGCCCCTACCCAGAGCAAAAAAGGCAGTCTTCCCCTGGGAGGGAGTCTATCACGAACAAGAAGGCAGTACTTCCCCTGGGAGGGAGTCTATCACGAACAAGAAGGCAGTACTTCCCCTGGGAGGGAGTCTATCACGAACAAGAAGGCAGTACTTCCCCTGGGAGGGAGTCTATCACGAACAAGAAGCAGTACTTCCCCTGGGAGGGATCACCACGAACAAGAAGGCATTATCCCTGGGAGGGATCTATCACGAGCAAGAAGGCAGTACTTCCCCTGGGAGGGAGTCTATCACGAACCCAAGAAGGAAAGTACTTCCCCTGGGAGGGAGTCTATCACGAACAAGAAGGCAGTACTTCCCCTGGGAGGGAGTCTATCACGAACAAGAAGGCAGTACTTCCCCTGGGAGGGAGTTACTGTGACATTAGTTCCTCTGAGTCCTCCTCTTCGTCAGCTTTCAGTGTTGTATATATTTATATTCTCTTATATACTTCATATTACTAGCTATTAAACACATCATTTTATTAGCTGTTACTTACGGCAAGAACGAGTGTTTTGTACTCACCTATCTGTGGTTACAAGAGTCGATTCTCAGCTCCTGGCCCCGCCTTTAACTGCCAGCTCACTCTAGTAGCCTCTCTGGGACCCATTTTTGTTTCCCCCTACTGTTGTTAACCACCACTCTAAGACACTAACATTCCAAAACGCGGGGTCGGAGACCCCACATACACCACACGCAGGACTGTGACCGACCCCTGCACTCACACAGGGTAAGTACCCACACACACACAGGGCCCGTGGCCTCGACCCCCGCAACCCAACCCCTGGTGAGACACCACCACACATACACACACACACACACACACCCCACACACAGAGGAGTGTTGCCGATCCCTACAACCCCACATGGGAGTACACACACACACCACACACACACACACACACAACACAGGGAGCTGTGCTCGATCCCCACACCCAAAACATGGTGAGTACACACACCACCAACCCCACACACACACACAACACACACACAGGGGAGCTGTGGCCGACCCTACACCCACACATAGGTGAGTCACACCACACAACACACAAAACACACCCCACAACACACCACACAGAGGAGCTGTGGCCTCGATCCCTAACCCCCCAAAAAACATAAGTGAGATACAACACACCCAACCACACCAAACCCCCCAAAACCACACAAAACAGAGGACTGTGGCTCATCCCACACCCACACATAGGGAGTACACACCACACCACACACACCACACACACACACACACACACAACACAACACACAGAGGAGCTGTGCTCGACCCTACACCACACATAGGGGATTACACCACAAACACACACCCACACACACACAGAGGAGCTGTGGCCGATCCCTACACCCCCCACATAGGAGTATACCACCACACACAAACCCCACACCACACACCACACACAGAGGAGCTTGGCTCGATCCTACACCCACACATAGGTGAGTACCACACACACACCACACACACACACACACACAAAACACACAGAGGAGCTGTGGGTTCCCACCCCTACACCCACACATTAGGGTTTAATACACAACCCCAAAACACACACACACACACACACACCCCACACAGAGGAGCTGTGGCTCACCCCTCACCCACACATAGGTGAGTACACACACACACCACACACACACACCACACAAAAAGGAGCTGTGGATCGACCCCTACACCAACACATAGGTGAGTAACAAACACCACCCACCACACACACACACACACAGAGGAGCTGTGCTGACCCCACACCACATCATAGTGGTACACCACACCTCATCTTTGCCGTTAATAACATTTGGTTGAGCATCAAAGAAGCTAAAAACAATTTGTTGGCAGCGGCTAAGCATTTAGGGAAGGCAGCCCCCTCCTTCCGGTCGTATGTAAGACACAGAGGCTGTCCTGTACCTGTAACCCGCACCGTACCTGTACCTGCCCCCTGTACCTGCACCTGAAACCCGTACCTGTACCTGTACTGTACCTTACCTGCACCTGTACCTTACCTGTACTGTACCCAACTGCACCTTACCGCACCCCTTTCCTTACCTGTACTGCAAACCCGTACCTGTACCTGTACCTGTACTGTACCTGTACCCGCACCTGTACCTGTACTGAACCTTACGTACCCGACACTTATGTACTGTACTGTACCGACCGCACCTGTACGAACTGTACTGTAAACCCGCACCTGTAACCTGACCTGCACCTGTACCTGCAAACTGTACCTGTACCTGCACCTTACCGTACCTGTACCTGCCCCCTGTACCTGCCACCTGTACCCTTACCTGTACCTGTACCCCACCTGTAACCTGCACTGTACTGTACCTGACCTGTACCCACCGTACCTGTAACCTGCACCTGTACCTGTACCTGTACTGTACCTGCACCGCACCCGTACCGAAACCGAACCTGTATGCACCTGCACCTGTACCTGTACCTACTGTACCTGTACTGCACCTGTACTGCACCCTGTAACCTGCCCTGTACCTGCACAGACCGTACTGCACCTGACCTGTACCTGCACCTGTACCCGTACCGTACCGTACGACCTGCACCTGTTTCCCGAAACCCTTTCTGCACCTGTACCGTACCTGTCCTGTACCTCATTGTACCTGCACCTTACCTGCACCTTACCACCTGTACTGCACCCGTACCTGTACCTGACCGTACCTGCACCTGTACCTCCAACTTACCCGGGACCCGCACCGTACCTGCACTTGTACCTGCACCTGTACCTGCACCTGTACCTGTACCTGCACGTACCTGCCTGCACTTGTACCTCACCTGTACCTGTACCTGTACCTCTTGTTGACTCCCTTTTTACTCTTGTCCTTCACTACCTGTTTCAAATATTTCTTGGCTGTTTCAAATATTTTTTGGCTAGTTTCAAATATTTTTTGGCTATTCAAAATTTCTTGGCTATTTCAAATATTCTTGGCTAGTTTCAATATTCCCTTGGCTAGTTTCAAATATTTTTGGCTAGTTTCAAATATTCTGGCTAGTTTCAATATTTCTTGGCCCGTTTCAAATATTTTCTTTGGGTAGTTTCAATATTTCTTGGCTTTTCAAATATTTCTTGGGAAGTTTCAAATTTTCTTGGCTGTTTCAAATATTTCTTGGCTATTTCAATATTTCTTTGGGATTTCAAATATTTCTTGGCTAGTTTCAAATATTTCTTGGCTAGTTTCAATATTTTCCTTGGCTAGTTTCAAATTTTCTTGCTAGTTTTTTAAAATAATTTCTGGCTAGTTTGAAATATTCCTTTGGGTGTTTCAAATTTTCTTGGCTAGTTTCAAATATTTCCCTTTGGGTAGTTTCAAATATTCCTTGGTAGTTTCAAATATTTCTTGGCTGTTTCAAATAATTCTTGGGTAGTTTAAATTTTTCCCTTTGGGTGTTTCAAATATTCTTGGCTAGTTTCAAAAATTTCTTGGCAGTTTCAAAAATTTCTGGTAGTTTCAAATTTTCTTGCTAGTTTCAAATATTTCTTGGCTATTTTTAAAATTCTTGGCTAGTTTCAAATATTTCTTGGCTATTTTCAAATATTTCTTGGCTAGTTCAAATATTTCTTGGCTAGTTTAAATATTTCTTGGCTAGTTTTAAATATTTCTTGGCTAGTTTTCAAATATTTCTTGGCTAGTTTCAAATATTTCTTGGTAGTTTCAAATATTTCTTGCTAGTTTCAAATATTTCTTGGCTAGTTTCAAATATTTCTTGGCTAGTTTCAAATATTTCTTGGCTAGTTTCAAATATTTCTTGGCTAGTTTCAAATATTTCTTGGCTAGTTTCAAATATTTCTTGGCTAGTTTTCAAATATTCTTGGCTAGTTTCAAATATTTCTTTTTGGGTAGTTCAAATATTTCTTGGCTAGTTTCAAAAATTTTTTCTTGGCTAGTTTCAAATATTTCTTGGCTAGTTTCAAATATTTCTTGGGGTAGTTTCAAATATTTTTTGGCTATTTCAAATATTTCTTGGCTAGTTTCAAATATTTCTTGGCTAGTTTCAAATATTTCTTGGCTAGTTTCAACCATTATTTCCTGGTGTTACTCTCAGACATGGTCCTCCAGGTCCAGGATATATTCAGACATTTACAGTCGCTTTAGGCTAATTTTCAGACATTTTCCACATCCTTGGCCAGGTCAGTCATGTCTTTGGCCCAAAGTCTGGCACATGTCTGGCACAGTCTGCCTTTCCACAAGACATTTTATATTCATGTATCTCAAATGTTTTACGTTTTCTACTAATTAAATTTTCCTGTTGTTTTACATAATATAATAATATTTAATTATTTTTGTTATTTAATAATATTAATTTAGTTTTTTCCAGGGTTTGTCAAGAGGATAAATCCCGTGTTCCTGGATCAAAAAACTCTTGAGCGTCCAACAAGGGCCCTTTAGAGTGAGTGAGTGAGTGGAGAGAGAGAGAGAAGAAGGGAGGGAAAAGAGAGAGAGAAGAGAGGAGGTAAGTCACTTCTCTTCCATTCTCTTTCTTTCCCCAATACTCAGTTTAAAGTCAACAACAATCTCCACTTCCCTTCCTCCCACTCTCCTCCTTTTCACTCTCTCCCTCCCCCTCTCTCTCATTCTTCCCTTCTCTCACCTTCCCTTCTCTCTCACTTTCCCTCCCCTCTCACTCCTTTCGTCAATTTTTTCCCACTCTTCCCGCTTCCCTCCTTTCTCTCCTATCCTCCTTTCACTCATTTCCTCAAAAAATCTTTTCCTTCATCCTCTTCTCATTCTTTGTCTCTTTTCACTCTCCCTTTATTTGTTTCTCCTCCCTCGTCCCTCCTCGTCCTCGCCCTCCCTCCCGCTCCCCCTCCCCCGCTCGCTCCCTTACTCCTGTGTCTGACAATCCCTCGCAGATTTTTTAAAATATTTTGCCGTCCCTCACAAATGCGTCAGAAAACACCCATCACACACACACACACACACACACACACACACACACACACACACACACACACACACACCACACAACAGGAGCTATGACTCGACCCCTGCAACCACAACCACAAATAGGTGAGTACACACATACACACACACACACACACACACACGACCTAAAGACGAAGCAGAGACGAACCAGAGAGGAGCCAGAGACGAACCAGAGAGGAGCCAGAGACGAACCAGAGAGGAGCCAGAGACGAACCAGAGACGAACCAGAGAGGAGCCAGAGACGAACCAGAGAGGAGCCAAAGACGAACCAGAGAGGAGCCAGAGACGAACCAGAGACGAACCAGAGAGGAGCCCAGAGACAAACCCAGAGAGGAGCCAGAGACGAACCAGAGAGGAGCCAGAGACGAACCAGAGACGAACCAGAGAGGAGCCAGAGACGAACCAGAGAGGAGCCAGAGACACAACCGTAAAGACCAGAAGAATGTAGCGAAAAAGTAGGCAATAAATAATAGATAATTAGTAATTAATGTCTGACTTCTCTGTTCTATGAATTACACCGTGGGAACACCCAGTGTTACACTGGGAACACTCAGTGTTACACTGTGAGAACACCCAGTGTTACACTGTGAGAACACCCAGTGTTACACTGGGAACACTCAGTGTTACACTGTGAGAACACCCAGTGTTACACTGGGAACACTCCGTGTTACACTGAGAACACCAGTGTTACACTGAGAACACCCAGTGTTACACTGGGAACACTCAGTGTTACACTGTGAGAACACCCAGTGTTACACTGTGAGAACACCCAGTGTTACACTGGGAACACTCCGTGTTACACTGAGAACACCCAGTGTTACACTGAGAACACCCAGTGTTACACTGGGAACACTCAGTGTTACACTGTGAGAACACCCAGTGTTACACTGAGAACACCCAGTGTTACACTGTGGGAACACCCAGTGTTACACTGTGGGAACACCCAGTGTTACACTGTGGGAACACCCAGTGTTAAAACTGTGGGAACACTCAGTGTTACACTGTGGGAACACCCAGTGTTACACTGGGAACACCCAGTGTTTACACTGGGAAACACACCGTGTTACACTGAGAACACCCAGTGTTACACTGAGAACACCCAGTGTTACACTGGGAACACTCAGTGTTACACTGTGAGAACACCCAGTGTTACACTGTGAGAACACCCAGTGTTACACTGGGAACACTCCGTGTTACACTGAGAACACCCAGTGTTACACTGAGAACACCCAGTGTTACACTGGGAACACTCAGTGTTACACTGTGAGAACACCCAGTGTTACACTGTGAGAACACCCAGTGTTACACTGTGGGAACACCCAGTGTTACACTGTGGGAACACCCAGTGTTACACTGTGGGAACACCCAGTGTTACACTGTGGGAACACTCAGTGTTACACTGTGGGAACACCCAGTGTTACACTGGGAACACCCAGTGTTACACTGGGAGCACCCAGTGTTACACTGAGAACACCCAGTGTTACACTGTGGGAACACCCAGTGTTACACTGTGAGAACACCCAGTGTTACACTGAGAACACCCAGTGTTACACTGTGGGAACACCCAGTGTTACACTGTGAGAACACCCAGTGTTACACTGTGGGAACACCCAGTGTTACACTGGGAACACTCAGTGTTACACTGTGAGAACACCCAGTGATACACTGTGGGAACACCCAGTGTTACACTGTGGGAACACCCAGTGTTACACTGGGAACACTCAGTGTTACACTGTGGGAACACCCAATGTTGCACCGTGGGAACACCCAGTGTTACACCGTGGGAACACCCAGTGTTACACCGTGGGAACATCCAGTGTTACACTGTGGGAACATCCAGTGTTACACTGTGGGAACACTCAGTGTTACACTGTGAGAACACCCAGTGTCACACTGCGGGAACAACCAGTGTTACACTGGGAACACTCAGTGTTACACTGTGGGAACACCTAGTGTTACACTGTGGGAACACCCAGTGTTACACTGTGAGAACACCCAGTGTTACACTGTAGGAACACCCAGTGTTACACTGGGGGAACACCCAGTGTTACACTGTGGGAACACCCAGTGTTACACTGTGGGAACACCCAGTGTTACACTGTGGGAACACCCAGTGTTACTGTGGGAACACCCAGTGTTACACTGTGGGAACACCCAGTGTTGCACTGTGGGAACACCCAGTGTTACACCGTGGGAACACCCAGTGTTACACTGGGAACATCCAGTGTTACACTGTGGGAACACCCAGTGTCACACTGGGAACATCCAGTGTTACACTGTGGGAACACCCAGTGTCACACTGTGGGAACACCCAGTGTTACATTGTGGGAACACCCTGTGTTACATTGTGGGGACACCCAGTGTTACTCTGAGAACACCCAGTGTTACACTGTGGGAACACCCAGTGTTACACTGTGGGAACACCCAGTGTTACACTGTGGGAACACCCAGTGTTACACTGTGGGAACACCCAGTGTTACACTGTGAGAACACCCAGTGTTACACTGTGGGAACACTCAGTGTTACACTGTGAGAACACCCAGCGTTACACTGTGGGAACACCCAGTGTTACACTGTGGGAAGACTCGTGTAACACTGTGGGAACACCCAGTGTTACACTGTGGGAACACCCAGTGTTACACTGTGGGAAGACTCGTGTAACACTGTGGGAACACCCAGTGTTACACTGTGAGAACACCCAGCGTTACACTGTGGGAACACCCAGTGTTACACTGTGGGAAGACTCGTGTCACACTGTGGGAACACCCAGTGTTACACTGTGAGAACAACCAGTGTTACACTGTGAGAACAACCAGTGTTACACTGTGGGAACACCCAGTGTTACACTGTGGGAAGACTCGTGTCACACTGTGGGAACACCCAGTGTTACACTGTGAGAACAACCAGTGTTACACTGTGAGAACACCCAGTGTCACACTGTGGGAACATCCAGTGTCACACTGTGAGAACACCCAGCGTTACACTGTGGGAACACCCAATGTTACACTGTGGGAACACTCAGTGTAACACTGTCGGAACACTCAGGGTGTGCTGTTACACTATTCTGAAGTACAATTACATAGAGGGAACAAGCTATCTTTATTTTCCTCTAAGTCCATCACAGAGGATGAAGTCCACAATAACGTTGTCAGATATTCCATAGTGGGAGTACAGCTTCACCAGGTATACCATCTTAAAGGTATGATTTTAGCAGAGCTGTGGGTAGGGGAAGTAGTGTGGATGGGAGAGGAGGGGGGAGGGGGAGGGGGAGTTATGTGTTCATAACTGTGGTGGGTGAGTTAAGAGGCAGTAAACAGGGATTAACTGGACGTGTTCAGTCTCCGCAAAATACATAAAACTGCACCAGGGGTCCGCTGGACTTTTAAATTTGACTGAATTTGTCCATACACTCAACCATGCATATGTCTCTCTCTCTCTCTCTCTCTCTCACACACACACACACACACACACACACACACAGCATAATCTCATAAGAGCATACACTGACCTTAACCGACAATGTTTCAGCACTTGTGTCTAACATGACGTGTTTGCTGACCCTCACACAGACAAGACGCTCACAGAATCAACTGATCTAACACTTAACGTTCCACCTTGAAGCACAATGATGAGACACACTATCTTATACTTTGGATCACACTCTCTCTTAAACACTTAACCACAACAAGGAGACACATACACCACCTCAAAACTCAAAGAACCCTTACAAAACACTTGAGTATATTACAAGACACTTTAGCACATTACAACACACTTGAGTATATTAAGAGACACTTTAGTATATTACAAAATACTTGAGTATACTGGTAGATACCTGAGTGAGCCAGGAAGCAGTGCAGTGTTGCAAGTTCCATACCTACACACGTCCTTCAAGAATAACACACTTCTGCAACACTTGGGAATGTGTATTAGGTAAACGTTCCGCCAGCCAGCGGCTTCTTCAGTCCACTGGCGGGTGAAACGTTTCCTCAATAAAGATTCCTAAATGTCAGTTTTCTGAAGCATTTATATCATGCAAGTCGTTACTCTGAGGAGGGAAGGAAGGAGACGGGGGAAGTAGGGAAGGAGAGAAGGAAGGAAGGAAGGAAAGGAGGGAGGGAGGGAAGGTCAGTCTTAACTCTCAGCTGATGTGTCTCACCTACACAACCTGTCTCTTGCTGAGATGTCAACCATCACCGGTTGATTTATTGTGTTTGACAAGATGACGGCTGTGTATGTGTGTGTGTGTACTCACCTATTTGTGGTTGCAGGGGTCGAGTCTTAGCTCCTGGCCCCGCCTCTTCACCGGTTGCTACTGGGCCCTCTCTCTCCCTGCTCCATGAGCTTTATCAAACCTCGTCTTAAAACTATGTATGGTTCCTGCCTCCACTACATCACTTTCTAGGCTATTCCACTGCCTGACAGCTCTATGACTGAAGAAATACTTCCTAATATCTCTGACTCATCTGAGTCTTCAACTTCCAATTGTGGCCTCTTGTTTCTGTGTCCCCTCCCTGGAACATCCTGTCTTTGTCCACCTTGTCTATTCCGCGCAGTGTTTTATATGTCGTTATCATGTCTCCCCTGACCCTCCTGTCCTCCAGTATCGTCAGGCCGATTTCCCTTAACCTTTCTTCATAAGACATTCCCCTTAGCTCTGGAACTAACCTTGTCGCAAACCTTTGCACTTTCTCTAGTTTCTTGACGTGCTTTATCAAGTGCGGGTTCCAAACAGGTGCTGCATACTCCAGTATGGGCCTGACGTACACGGTGTATAGTGTCTTGAACGATTCCTTATTAAGGTATCGGAACGCTGTTCTCAGGTTTGCCAGGCGCCCATATGCTGCAGCAGTTACCTGGTTGATGTGTGCTTCCGGAGACATGCTCGGTGTTATACTCACTCCAAGATCTTTCTCCTTGAGCGAGGTTTGCAGTTTTTGACCACCTAGCCTATATTCTGTCTGCGGTCTTCTGTGCCCTTCCCCTATCTTCATGACTTTGCATTTGGCGGCATTAAATTCGAGAAGCCAGTTGCTGGACCAGGTGTCCAGTCTGTCCAGGTCTCTTTGAAGTCCTGCCCGGTCCTCATCTGATTTGATTCTCCTCATTAACTTCACATCGTCTGCGAACAGGGACACTTCTGAGTCTAACTCTTCCATCATGTCGTTCACATATACCAAAAATAGCACTGGTCCTAGGACCGACCCCTGTGGGACCCCGCTTGTCACAGGTGCCCACTGTGATACATCATTACGTACCATGACTCGTTGTTGCCTCCCTGTCAGGTATTCTCTGATCCATTGCAGTGCCCTTCCTGTTATATGAGCCTGATCCTCCAGCTTCTGCACTAATCTCTTGTGAGGAACTGTGTCAAAGGTCTTCCTGCAGTCCAAGAAGATCCAATCAACCCACCCCTCTCTCTCGTGTCTTACATAAGAACATAAGAACATAAGAAAGGAGGAACACTGCAGCAGGCCTGTTGGCCCATACTAGGCAGGTCCTTTACAATTCATCCCACTAACAAAACATTTGACCAACCCAATTTTCAATGCTACCCAGAAGGTTTGTGACACAGGATTTTCCTTCCATGAATACATGCTGGTTGTCGTTTATACTCTTGTTCCGTTCCAGGTGGTTCACCACTCTCCTCCTGATAATCTTCTCCATAACTTTGCATACTATACACGTCAATGACACAGGTCTATAGTTTAGTGCCTCTTTTCTGTCTCCTTTTTTAAAAATGGGAACTACATTTGCCGTCTTCCATACCTCAGGTAGTTGCCCAGTTTCCAGGGACGTGTTGAAGATTGTGGTGTGTGTGTGTGTGTGTGTGTGTGTGTGTGTGTGTGTGTGTGTGTGTGTGTGTGTGTGTGTGTGTGTGTGTGTGTGTGTGTGTGTGCTATTAATGTCACTTGTATAAGTTCTGGTTGTATTGGTTGTGAGACTTTTAATGTTATGTTTGCGATATACTAGAGCATATACATCACGTGTGGCCAGAGGTGTGGCCAGTGGTGAGGCCAGTGGTGTGGTCAGTGGTGTGGTCAGTGGTGTGGTCAGTGTGGCCAGTGGTGAGGCCAGTGGTGTGGTCAGTGGTGTGGCCAGTGGTGTGGTCAGTGGTGTGGCCAGTGGTGTGGTCAGTGTGGCCAGTGGTGAGGCCAGTGGTGTGGCCAGTGGTGTGGCCAGTGGTGTGGTCAGTGGTGAGGCCAGTGGTGTGGTCAGTGGTGTGGTCAGTGGTGTGGCCAGTGGTGTGGCCAGTGGTGTGGCCAGTGGTGGCCAGTGGTGTGGCCTGTGGTGTGGCCAGAGTGGTGTGGCCAGAGTGGTGTGGCCAGTGGTGTGGCCAGAGTGGTGTGGCCAGAGTGGTGTGGCCAGTGGTGTGGTCAGTGGTGTGGTCAGTGGTGTGGCCAGTGGTGAGGCCAGTGGTGTGGCCAGAGTGGTGTGGCCAGAGTGGTGTGGCCAGTGGTGTGGCCAGCAGGTTCACTTAATTAGTTTACATCCTTGGAGCCACTAAA
Source organism: Cherax quadricarinatus (assembly GCF_026875155.1). Classification (NCBI taxonomy): domain Eukaryota; kingdom Metazoa; phylum Arthropoda; class Malacostraca; order Decapoda; family Parastacidae; genus Cherax; species Cherax quadricarinatus. The sequence continues at coordinate 15,363,598 of NC_069491.1, forward strand.
GCAGACTTGGTTCTGGTAATATTGATATCTGTCTCAGTAATGATACGTATCTTGTGGTGTCCAGCGTGTTGTGTCCAGTGTGTTGTGTCCAGTGTGTTGTGTCCAGCGTGTTGGGTCCAGCGTGTTGTGTCCAGCGTGTTGTGTCCAGCGTGTTGTGTCCAGCGTGTTGTGTCCAGCGTGTTGTGTCCAGTGTGTTGTGTCCAGCGTGTTGCGTCCAGCATGTTGTGTCCAGCATGTTGTGTCCAGCGTGTTGTGTCCAGCGTGTTGTGTCCCTGAAAAACCTTTATATTAAAGCAGTATGGAGGCTGAGGGAGGCTGTAATAATATATTCTGGTGAATATATCTCTGGTGGACTTCCATATTGATCAACACTTGTATGGTACCATTATCTCTCAACTTAGTAATTTAAGGAGAAGCCGGGACACAGGCGTCATACCACAGCAATGATATTGCTCCATTTCACAAAGGTGGCAATAAAACATAACGCACAAAACTATAGACTGGTAAAAACCATCCCCACGGGGGGGATTGAACCCCTCAGGAGTCTCAAATCCAACCCCGGGGGGTTCAATCCCCCCCGGGTAGGGTTTTGTTTGCAATCGTGTCATTACGATTTCGTGAGTGTGTAACCGATACACTACCTTCCAAAAACTTAAAAACCCTTAAACACAACACTGTCGATCACCACAAAGTTAAAAACCCCGGCAGTATGCCCCTCCCTTTAAAACCCACATCATTGGGACTTCCGTCGATGCACTGGAAGACAACTAAATGTTAATGTAGGAACACGGATTCTGCAAAAAATTCAAAGTACACCCGGGGGTGTAGCGACAAAATGTTGCTTAAGGGAAAAATGGTAAAATTGGCAATGGAAACTTTACTTGTTAAAAAACACAGTGTGGGAAACAGAGTGAAGTGGGGGGTTCCACACTGAAAAACCTCTATTCTTCAAGGCACTACCGCCCCTTTTTGTTCCTCAAGGGACAGTTTTTTTGCCCCCCTTCTGTTCCTCAAGGCACAGTACTCGCCCACTTCTGTTCCTCAAGGGACAGTACCCCGCCCCCCTTGTTTCCCCAAGGCCAGTACTCCCCCACTTTTGTTTCCGCTCTATATCCAACAGAAACCCTAACATTCTTTGCTCAAAAGAGATTGCTATCTAAGATGCAGCAATCTTGGACGGTTAAAAACAAGACTAAGGAACTACGGACAAATCAAACCATTAAACGAAAAAAGTTCCGTGTCGAACTGGGGGTGAGATTTTGGAAAAAATTTGATTCAAGGGTAAAAACTGTGTCATTGCAACAAGGAAAAAGATAGGCCGATAACTAGATATTATAAGAAAAAACTCTTCAAGTCATGGGTTCTCTTGGGTAAAATGGTGTTGTACTAACGCCCCCTTCGAGGTAAGACAATTGCGGGGCTGAAAAAACACAGAGATTTTCACTGCCTAAACTACAAGAACCTCTAATACGGGAAACATAATACTTAAAATGCATTCTCGGGGAAAGGGGAACAAATTAATTTACACCGGGAACCTGAAGAAACTCGTCCCCCAAACTTGAAAATGATTTCCCGTATGATACAAAATTGGAAGCCATACAAACCCCCAAATAAAAACAGGAGTTTTTTAGCAACCCAAGAGAAGTCCAAGTGCAGGGTTTCCTCTTAGTGCAAAGGGGTCCTCCAAATCAAAAGGGGGCCCCCCATGAGTGCTAAGGTCCCTCTATGGTGCTAGGGTCCCCCGGAATGCTAAGGTCCCTCCAGGGTGCCAAGGGCCCCTCTATGAGTGCAGGGGTCCCTCCAAATGCAGGGGTCCCCCCTGGTTGAGGTCCTTAGGTTCAAGGTCCCCCATATGCAAGGTCCCTCTAATGCTAAGGTCCCCCCAGGAACTTGGGCCCCCTCCTGCTTGCTAGAGGTCCCCCATGCTTGCAAGGGTCCTCCAGATTTGCTAGAGGTCCCTCCAGGAATGCTAGAGGTCCCTCCATGCTTGCTAGAGGTCCCTCCATGCTTGCTAGAGGTCCCTCCATGAGTGTCAGAGGTCCCTCTATGAGTGCTAGAGGTCCCTCCAGGAATGCTAGAGGTCCCTCCATGAGTGCCAGAGGTCCCTCCATGAGTGCTAGAGGTCCCTCCATGCTTGCTAGAGGTCCCTCCATGCTTGCTAGAGGTCCCTCCATGCTTGCTAGAGGTCCCTCCATGCTTGCTAGAGGTCCCTCCATGAGTGCTAGAGGTCCCTCCATGCTTGCTAGAGGTCCCTCCATGCTTGCTAGAGGTCCCTCCATGCTTGCTAGAGGTCCCTCCATGAGTGTCAGAGGTTCCTCTATGAGTGCTAGAGGTCCCTCCAGGAATGCTAGAGGTCCCTCCATGAGTGCCAGAGGTCCCTCCATGAGTGCTAGAGGTCCCTCCATGCTTGCTAGAGGTCCCTCCATGAGTGCCAGAGGTCCCTCCATAAGTGTCAGAGGTTGCGCTGAACTGCGTACGGATAACAGTAATAGCCGTGTTGATCAGGCCTTGATCGCGGGGCACCACTGGTGGCACTAACTACCTCACTAGTGACACTATCTCGCTGGTGACACTACCTCGCTGCTAGCACTAACTACCTGACTGTTGGCACTAACTACCTCGCTGCTAGCACTACCTCGCTGGTGGCACTAATTACCTCGCTGCTAGCACTAACTACCTGGCTGGTGGCACTACCTCGCTGCTAGCACTAACTACCTGGCTGGTGGCACTAACTACCTCGCTGCTAGTACTACCTGGCTGGTGGCACTAACTACCTGGCTGATGGCACTAACTACCTGGCTGGTGGAAATAACTACCTGGCTGGTGGCACTAACTACCTGGCTGGTGGAAATAACTACCTGGCTGGTGGCACTAACTACCTAGCTGGTGGCACTACCTGGCTGGTGGCACTAACTACCTGGCTGGTGGCATTAACTACCAGGCTGGTGGCACTTAACTACCTCGCTGATAGCACTACCTGGCTGGTTGCACTAACTACCTAGCTTGTGGCACTAACTACCTGGCTGGTGCCACTAACTACCTGGCTTGTGGCACTACCTGGCTGGTGGCACTAACTACCTGGCTGGTGGCACTACCTGTCTGGTGGCACTAACTACCTGGCTTGTGGCACTACCTGGCTGGTGGCACTAACTACCTGGCTGGTGGCACTACCTGGCTGGTGGCACTACCTGGCTGGTGGCACTAACTACCTGGCCGGTGGCACTACCTGGCTGGTGGCACACATTGTGGGACTCAACTCAGGGGTGACTTAACTGGGAAGGGGGAGAATACAAAGGTGAGAGATAATAGGTGAGAGAGAGGGAGAGGAAGACAGGAGAGATAATGAGAGAGATAGCTGAGAGAGATGAGAGAGTGAGAGAGCTGCAGTAAATAGAGGTAGAGAGAACTGGGAGATAGAGAAAATGAATAAAGAGGGGAGAGGGGAGAGAATGTGAGAGATGGAGCAGGAGAATAAGGGAGAAAACTGACTGAGATAGAAAGTTGAGTGAAAGAGCTGAGTGAGAGAGGTGAGAGCGAGAGTTGAGAGCGAGAGCTGAGAGCGAGAGTTGAGTTAGAGAGAGGTGAGTGAGAGATGAGTGAGAGAGGTGAGTGAGAGAGTTAAGTGAGAGAGTTGAGTGAGAGAGTTAAGTGAGAGAGTTGAGTGAGAGAGTTGAGTGAGAGTTGAGTGAGAGAGGTGAGTGAGAGAGGTGAGTGAGAGAGGTGAGTGAGAGAGGTGAGTGAGAGAGTTGAGTGAGAGAGGTGAGTGAGAGAGTTGAGTGAGTGAGAGGTGAGTGAGAGAGGTGAGTGAGAGAGGTGAGTGAGAGAGTTAAGTGAGAGAGTTAAGTGAGAGAGTTAAGTGAGAGAGGTGAGTGAGAGAGGTGAGTGAGAGAGTTGAGTGAGAGAGGTGAGTGAGAGAGTTGAGTGAGAGAGGTGAGTGAGGTGAGTGAGAGAGGTGAGTGAGAGAGTTAAGTGAGAGAGTTAAGTGAGAGAGTTAAGTGAGAGAGGTGAGTGAGAGAGGTGAGTGAGAGAGTTAAGTGAGAGAGTTGAGTGAGAGAGGTATAAGAAAGGAAGGATATTCAGACTATGTTTCGTTCCCATCCCAGTCTGTATTTTCATTCCGTCTCTCATTCTGGTTCCGGATGTGTCTCACTCTCAGTGCGGGTAACTCGCAGTTGCTGCTCTTGGGTCGATGAGAGACAAGAAAAAAAGAGAGGAAAAGAGATGAGAGGCGAATGAGAGAGATAGAAGAGTAAGAGAGATAAGGGGAGAATATGAGAAATAGAATAGTAAGAGAGATAAGAGAGAATAAGAGAGATAAGAGACAAGGCAACATTTCTCTCTTATGGGAATTTATTTACTCGTCAGTCTTAACAATGAAGTTAATTAAAACTTTAAATCGGTATTTCCTTCCCAGCAGTGTCTGCTGTCTCTTATCTGGTGTCTGCTGTCTCTTATCTGGTGTCTGCTGTCTCTTATCTGGTGTCTGCTGTCTCTTATCTGGTGTCTGCTCTCTCTTATCTGGTGTCTGCTCTCTCTCATCTGGTGTCTGCTCTCTCTCATCTGGTGTCTGCTCTCTCTCATCTGGTGTCTGCTCTCTCTCATCTGGTGTCTGCTCTCTCTCATCTGGTGTCTGCTCTCTCTCATCTGGTGTCTGCTCTCTCTCATCTGGTGTCTGCTCTCTCTCATCTGGTGTCTGCTCTCTCTCATCTGGTGTCTGCTCTCTCTCATCTGGTGTCTGCTGTCTCTCATCTGGTGTCTGCTCTCTCTCATCTGGTGTCTGCTCTCTCTCATCTGGTGTCTGCTCTCTCTCATCTGGTGTCTGCTCTCTCTCATCTGGTGTCTGCTCTCTCTCATCTGGTGTCTGCTCTCTCTCATCTGGTGTCTGCTGTCTCTCATCTGGTGTCTGCTCTCTCTCATCTGGTGTCTGCTCTCTCTTATCTGGTGTCTGCTGTCTCTCATCTGGTGTCTGCTGTCTCTCATCTGGTGTCTGCTCTCTCTCATCTGGTGTCTGCTGTCTCTCATCTGGTGTCTGCTCTCTTTATCTGGTGTCTGCTGTCTCTCATCTGGTGTCTGCTGTCTCTCATCTGGTGTCTGCTCTCTCTCATCTGGTGTCTGCTCTCTCTTATCTGGTGTCTGCTCTCTCTTATCTGGTGTCTGCTCTCTCTTATCTGGTGTCTGCTCTCTCTTATCTGGTGTCTGCTCTCTCTTATCTGGTGTCTGCTCTCTCTTATCTGGTGTCTGCTCTCTCTTATCTGGTGTCTGCTCTCTCTTATCTGGTGTCTGCTCTCTCTTATCTGGTGTCTGCTCTCTCTTATCTGGTGTCTGCTCTCTCTTATCTGGTGTCTGCTCTCTCTTATCTGGTGTCTGCTCTCTCTTATCTGGTGTCTGCTGTCTCTTATCTGGCGTCTGCTGTCTCTTATCTGGTATCACCGGTACCACCAGTATCCCCAGTACCACCAGTATCCCCAGTACCCCTAGTACCACCAGTATCCCCAGTACCACCAGTATCCCTAGTACCACCAGTATCACCGGTACCACCAGTATCCCCAGTACCACCAGTATCCCCAGTACCACCAGTATCCCTAGTACCCCCAGTATCACCGGCACCACCAGTATCCCTAGTACCCCCAGTATCCCCAGTACCACCAGTATCCCTAGTACCCCCAGTATCACCGGTACTACCAGTATCCCTAGTACCCCCAGTATCACCGGCACCACCAGTATCCCCAGTGCCACCAGTACCCCCAGTATCCCTAGTACCACCAGTATCCCCAGTACCACCAGTACCCCCAGTACAACCAGTACCCCCAGTACCACCAGTATCCCCGGTACCACCAGCACCCCCGGTACCACCAGTACCCCCAGTATCCCCAGTACCACCAGTACCCTCAGTGCAACCAATATCCCCAGTACCACCAGTATCCCCAGTACCACAAGTATTCCCAGTACCACAGCACCCCAGCATCCCCAGTACCTACCGGTACCCCAGGACCACCAGTGCCCCGTACCGCAGTACCCCACACCCCAGTACCTACCAGTACCCAGTATCCCGCAGTACCACCAGTACCCCAGTACCATATCCCAGTACCACAGTACCCCAGTACACATATCCCAGTACCACAGCACCCCCCAGTATCCCCAGTACCTTCCGGTATCCCTAGTACCACCAGTACCCCAGTACCACAGTACCCCCAGCACCACAGTACCCGCAGTACCACCAGTACCTATCAGTACCACAGTACCCCCAGTACCTACCAGTACCACAGTAATACCAGTACCCCCAGTACCTACCAGTACCCCCAGTACCATAGTACCCCTTGTACCAGTACCCAGTACTTTTAGTACCCCAACTCTGGACGCCGCTGTACACGTTGAGGCATCAATGTTCCTCAGTACCCCCAGTACTACCATACCACTGAGCCCGCTGTTACCAGTTGAAGCAATCATGTCTCCTCAGTACCCCAGTACTGACCACCAACCATGGCGCCGCTGTGACGTGTTGAAGGCAATCAATGTTCCTCCAGTACCCCCAGTACTACCAACCCTGGCGCCGCTGTGACGTGTTGAAGGCAATCAATGTTCCTCCAGTACCCCCAGTACTACCAACCCTGGCGCCGCTGTGACGTGTTGAAGGCAATCAATGTTCCTCCAGTACCCCCAGTACTACCAACCCTGGCGCCGCTGTGACTGTTGAAGGCAATCAATGTTCCTCCAGTACCCCCAGTACTACCAACCCTGGCGCCGCTGTGACGTGTTGAAGGCAATCAATGTTCCTCCAGTACCCCCAGTACTACCAACCCTGGCGCCGCTGTGACATGTTGAAGGCAATCAATGTTCCTCCAGTACCCCCAATACTACCAACCCTGGCGCCGCTGTGACGTGTTGAAGGCAATCAATGTTCCTCCAGTACCCCCAGTACTACCAACCCTGGCGCCGCTGTGACATGTTGAAGGCAATCAATGTTCCTCCAGTACCCCATACTACCAACCCTGGCGCCGCTGTGACATGTTGAAGGCAATCAATGTTCCTCCAGTACCCCCATACTACCAACCCTGGCGCCGCTGTGACATGTTGAAGGCAATCAATGTTCCTCCAGTACCCCCAGTACTACCAACCCTGGCGCCGCTGTGACGTGTTGAAGGCAATCAATGTTCCTCCAGTACCCCCATACTACCAACCCTGGCGCCGCTGTGACATGTTGAAGGCAATCAATGTTCCTCCAGTACCCCCAGTACTACCAACCTGGCGCCGCTGTGACGTGTTGAAGGCAATCAATGTTCCTCCAGTACCCCCAGTACTACCAACCCTGGCGCCGCTGTGACATGTTGAAGGCAATCAATGTTCCTCCAGTACCCCCAGTACTACCAACCATGGCGCCGCTGTGACGTGTTGAAGGCAATCAATGTTCCTCCAGTACCCCCAGTACTACCAACCATGGCGCCGCTGTGACATGTTGAAGGCAATCAATGTTCCTCCAGTACCCCCAGTACTACCAACCCTGGCGCCGCTGTGACATGTTGAAGGCAATCAATGTTCCTCCAGTACCCCCAGTACTACCAACCCTGGCGCCGCTGTGACATGTTGAAGGCAATCAATGTTCCTCCAGTACCCCCAGTACTACCAACCCTGGCGCCGCTGTGACGATGAAAGCAATCAATATTCCCCCAGTACCACCAACACTGGCGCCGCTGTGACGTGTTGAAGGCACTCAATGTTCCCCCAGTACCACCAGTACCTACCAGTACCACCAACCCTGGCGCCACAGTGACTTGAAAGCAATCAACCTACCAGTACCCCAAGTTCTCCCTCTTATAAGCTCCAGTACTTCATAGTTAAACAGTACTCCCTGTTTCACACCTGTTCGCCAAGTGGACAGTGAACACATATCACCATAACATGTTAGCTGTAGTAACTACAATGAACACTATCACCATAACTTCGTTGCTGTAGTAATACAGTGAACACTATCACCATAACATTGTTCCTGTAGTAACTACAATGAACACTATCACCATAACATTGTTGCTGTAGTAACTACAATGAACACTATCACCATAACATTGTTGCTGTAGTAACTACAATGAACACTATCACCATAACATTGTTGCTGTAGTAACTACAATGAACACTATCACCATAACATTGTTGCTGTAGTAACTACAATGAACACTATCACCATAACATTGTTGCTGTAGTAACTACAATGAACACTATCACCATAACATTGTTGCTGTAGTAACTACAATGAACACTATCACCATAACATTGTTGCTGTAGTAACTACAATGAACACTATCACCATAACATTGTTGCTGTAGTAACTACAATGAACACTATCACCATAACATTGTTGCTGTAGTAACTACAATGAACACTATCACCATAACATTGTTGCTGTAGTAACTACAATGAACACTATCACCATAACATTGTTGCTGTAGTAACTACAATGAACACTATCACCATAACATTGTTGCTGTAGTAACTACAATGAACACTATCACCATAACATTGTTGCTGTAGTAACTACAATGAACACTATCACCATAACATTGTTGCTGTAGTAACTACAATGAACACTATCACCATAACATTGTTGCTGTAGTAACTACAATGAACACTATCACCATAACATTGTTGCTGTAGTAACTACAAACAATGAACACTATCACCATAACATTGTTGCTGTAGTAACTACAATGAACACTATCACCATAACACTGTTGCTGTAGTAACTACAATGAACACTATCACCATAACATTGTTGCTGTAGTAACTACAATGAACACTATCACCATAACACTGTTGCTGTAGTAACTACAATGAACACTATCACCATAACATTGTTGCTGTAGTAACTACAATGAACACTATCACCATAACATTGTTGCTGTAGTAATACATACAATGAACACTATCACAACAGTTGTATAACTACCATGAACACATCACCATAATTGTTGCTGTAGTAACTAAACAATGAACACTATCACCATAACATTGTTGCTGTAGTAAACTACAAACAATGAACACTATCACCATAACAAAATTGTTGCTGTAGTAAACATACAATGAACACTATCACCATAACATTGTTGCTGTAGTAACTACAATGAACACTATCACCATAACATTGTTGCTGTAGTAACTACAATGAACACTATCACCATAACATTGTTGCTGTAGTAACTACAATGAACACTACATAACATGTGCTTATAACTACATACACTATACATAACATGTTGCTTTAGTAACTACAAACAATGAACACTATCACCATAACATTGTTGCTGTAGTAACTACAATGAACACTATCACCATAACATTGTTGCTGTAGTAACTACAATGAACACTATCACCATAACATTGTTGCTTTAGTAACTACAAACAATGAACACTATCACCATAACACTGTTGCTGTAGTAACTACAATGAACACTATCACCATAACATTGTTGCTTTAGTAACTACAAACAATGAACACTATCACCATAACATTGTTGCTGTAGTAACTACAAACACTGAAAAAGTTATTCCAGAGTATACTGGAACTTGATAAAGACAGAAGACTGAACAGATCAATGTGAAGTGTTAAATGTGGATGAAAGAAGAGTAAAGACTCGAGTCAGGAGTGGTAAGAATGATGTAAATGGTAACACAAGTGAAGAGTTGAGCCTCGTAAGAAACACTGCTGCCTGAGCACCTGCCTGAGTACCTGTCTGAACACCTGCCTGAGTACCTGTCTGAACACCTGCCTGAGTACCTGTCTGAACACCTGCCTGAGCACTGCTGCCTGAGCACGTGCCTGAGTACCCGTCTGAACACCTGCCTGAGCACTGCTGCCTGAGCACCTGCCTGAGTACCTGAGTACCCGTCTGAACACCTGCCTGAGCACTGCTGCCTGAGGACCTGCCTGAGTACCTGAGTACCCGTCTGAACACCTGCCTGAGCACTGCTGCCTGAGCACCTGAGTACCCGTCTGAACACCTGCCTGAGTACCTGCCTGAATAGCCGTCTGAACACCTGCCTGAGCACCTGCCTGAGTACCTGAGTACCAGTCTGAACACCTGACTGAGCATCTGCCTGAACACTGCTGCCTGAGCGCGCTGAATCCTGGGTATCAGTTTGTGGATGATGTAAAACAAATGAGTAGGATAATAAGAGGGAGAAACATCGTGATGACATGAACAGCCACAGACATTCATGACAGTGGCTGCCAGAGCTCATATCCGAAGTATGTAAAGTAATAGTCAAGAGCGTGAGAAGACTGGAGATGGAGCACAACCTTACAGGTCTGATCCTGCAAACAAAATACACGCAGAAAAATATGAAATTATCTCCCAGGAAAGGTCATCGAAGTACAGATCAACGCACAAGACCGGTACAGGACCTGAGACCGGGGGGTGGGTGGGAGTGCAGGAACTTAACACTACAGCAATACTGGTCTGGGGTAAGAGGGGGCGGGCATCACATTATCACGACATACAAGATACTCCGATGATTGTATAGAGCGGGTGGACACCCGGTGTTCCAGAGGTTATGAGAGGGAGACATTGATGGCACCCCAACACACACATGACGTACAGGGATGTACAGAAGTACTTTTTGAGGACTTTCTAACGCCACTAGACAAAAATGTGGTTGATTATTAGTCATGAAGCACTAAACCTGTATGGATCATACAGCACCTAAGGAACGAGAGGAATCCAAATTTGTTCAGCAGCGTCAAGGGACCTCCATGAAGGTAGAACAAGGTCATGGTGGTAAAGAATCACTAAGTCAGATCGGTATAGTTACGAGCCAGAAGCGGTGTCTCAACCCCTGCCAATACAACCAGGTGGGAACAACAGTAATCTTGGAGGGCCTCCCAGGACAAATTTACCTCGCGTATCCGGACCAATTACGTTAAAAAGCACATTTAAGTGTGAATGGAAGCGCAAACGACCCGCCAACCACCTCGTTAGTCCTCACTGATTGCTCGCTCTCCACTCGGGCCGCTCTCTTGATTGGGCAAAATTCTAACAGGTATTGTTTCCTCTGTAGAATATTCCCTGCAACCGGATAAATGTTCCCTAGAGCAGGAACAGGGTTCCCTGCAACCAGATAAATGTTCCCTAGAGCAGGAACAAGGTTTCCTGCAACCAGATAAATATTCCCTAGAGCAGGAACAAGGTTCCCTGCTACACTATGAATGTATTCCAGTAATCACTTGACAGCAGTGATCAAGTCTTCACTTGACAGCAGTGATCAAGTCTTCACTTGACAGCAGTGCTCAACCCCAGCAGTTTTATGTGCCAATAATCTCAATATATGTTCCAAGACTTTAGTCATTAACCTTTAATTACCAGACATGAGGCAGTTTGGCTGATGCCGCCACAAGACTTGACCAGACGATGTAAGTTTGGATGCTAATAATGACAACTTAATGACCACTTAGTTTATAATGGTAATGACGAACATGTAAGTTCTAACTGCAGCTCTGAGATGACACTATCATTCACCATCACACAACATCTTTTCTAGTGGTTACTGGTGGCAGCAGTGGGATCTTTATGCCTCAGGATCATACATCTTTCTCTAGTGGTTATTGGTGGCAGCAGTGGGATCTTTATGACTCAGGATCATACATCTTTCTCTAGTGGTTACTGGTGGCAGCAGTGGGATCTTTATGACTCAGGATCATACATCTTTCTTTGGTAGTTATTGGTGGCAGCAGTGGGATCTTTATGCCTCAGGATCATACATCTTTCTCTAGTGGTTATTGGTGGCAGCAGTGGGATCTTTATGCCTCAGGATCATACATCTTTCTCTAGTGGTTATTGGTGGCAGCAGTGGGATCTTTATGCCTCAGGATCATACATCTTTCTCTAGTGGTTATTGGTGGCAGCAGTGGGATCTTTATGCCTCAGGATCATACATCTTTCTCTAGTGGTTATTGGTGGCAGCAGTGGGATCTTTATGCCTCAGGATCATACATCTTTCTCTAGTGGTTATTGGTGGCAGCAGTGGGATCTTTATGCCTCAGGATCATACATCTTTCTCTAGTGGTTATTGGTGGCAGCAGTGGGATCTTTATGCCTCAGGATCATACATCTTTCTCTAGTGGTTATTGGTGGCAGCAGTGGGATCTTTATGCCTCAGGATCATACATCTTTCTCTAGTGGTTATTGGTGGCAGCAGTGGGATCTTTATGCCTCAGGATCATACATCTTTCTCTAGTGGTTATTGGTGGCAGCAGTGGGATCTTTATGCCTCAGGATCATACATCTTTCTCTAGTGGTTATTGGTGGCAGCAGTGGGATCTTTATGCCTCAGGATCATACATCTTTCTCTAGTGGTTATTGGTGGCAGCAGTGGGATCTTTATGCCTCAGGATCGTACATCTTTCTCTAGTGGTTATTGGTGGCAGCAGTGGGATCTTTATGCCTCAGGATCATACATCTTTCTCTAGTGGTTATTGGTGGCAGCAGTGGGATCTTTATGCCTCAGGATCATACATCTTTCTCTAGTGGTTATTGGTGGCAGCAGTGGGATCTTTATGCCTCAGGATCATACATCTTTCTCTAGTGGTTATGGTGGCAGCAGTGGGATCTTTATGCCTCAGGATCATACATCTTTCTCTAGTGGTTATTGGTGGCAGCAGTGGGATCTTTATGCCTCAGGATCATACATCTTTCTCTAGTGGTTATTGGTGGCAGCAGTGGGATCTTTATGCCTCAGGATCATACATCTTTCTCTAGTGGTTATTGGTGGCAGCAGTGGGATCTTTATGCCTCAGGATCATACATCTTTCTCTAGTGGTTATTGGTGGCAGCAGTGGGATCTTTATGCCTCAGGATCGTACATCTTTCTCTAGTGGTTATTGGTGGCAGCAGTGGGATCTTTATGCCTCAGGATCATACATCTTTCTCTAGTGGTTATTGGTGGCAGCAGTGGGATCTTTATGCCTCAGGATCATACATCTTTCTCTAGTGGTTATTGGTGGCAGCAGTGGGATCTTTATGCCTCAGGATCATACATCTTTCTCTAGTGGTTATTGGTGGCAGCAGTGGGATCTTTATGCCTCAGGATCATACATCTTTCTCTAGTGGTTATTGGTGGCAGCAGTGGGATCTTTATGCCTCAGGATCATACATCTTTCTCTAGTGGTTATTGGTGGCAGCAGTGGGATCTTTATGCCTCAGGATCATACATCTTTTCCTAGTGTTATTAATGTTAGGGTATTACAAGAGGATCTAACTTGCCTTCAGAAAGATATAATTTGCTGGTGTTAAGAATATTATAATAACAAAAATTAGAGTTGCTAACAAATACATCGTAATAAGGTAGATACATATATTGATAAATTAGACACATGTGCAACTCTTGGGTATCTTTATTAAGGAAACGTTTCGGCACACAGTGGCTTCATCAATCCATACACAGGAGAAACTTGAAGAACAGGAGGAGAATGAGGTAATCAGTCCCTCAACCTTGAGTCGATGTGGTCAGTCCATCAATCTTGAATAGAATGAATGATGAAGCCACTGTGTGGCGAAACGTTTCCTTAATAAAGATACCCAAGAGTTGCACATGTGTCTTAATTTATCAACGTGTCGGTTCTGTGAACCATTCATCTACAGATACATATATTACTTAACAAATTCAAACATAATTAAGTATCCCAATAATTAAAATATAGTAACATATACTGTACCACTGGGAAGAGACGGCAAAGAAAGCAGGGGATACCAAGAAACTAGAAGTTAACACATACCCCCCAAAAATATATTTTGATGTAAGAAATATAGTGAATTGTGTCAATTCCAAGTGTATATGGTGAGGTAAATCTTACACTGTACTCTCTTCTCATAATGATTGTCGAATCCAGACTTGCTGGTTCATCCTGTGGAAGGCCTCGGTCAGATGGCAAAAAACTAAAGCTTTGGGTTATCATATAACTAAGACCCGTGTCAGGAAACAACTGTCATGTTTCCTGACAAACTACTGTCATGTTTCCTGACAAACAACTGTCATGTTTCCTGACAAACAACTGTCATGTTTCCTGACAAACAACTGTCATGTTTCCTGACAAACAACTGTCATGTTTCCTGACAAACAACTGTCATGTTTCCTGACAAACAACTGTCATGTTTCCTGACAAACCTTACCTATCTCAAGCTAATTTACTTTATTCCCATTTCACATTTACTCTGTGAAACAAATATTGCATTAATTTCCTGATATATTTCATCAGTCTCTCACGGGAGTCACGAGGACATATCTTCCAAGTAACAATGTCAGCTGTTTCAGTATTTTTGTATGTATACTAAGCAGCAGCTGCAGCAATATGAACAGCAGCAGCAGCTGCAGGAACAACAGTAGCAGCATTAAGAGCAGAAGCAGCAGCAGCTGCTGCAGCAATATCAACAGCAGTAGCAGCAACAGAAACAGCAGTAGCAGCAGCAACAAAAACAGCAGAAACCGTAGTAACAGCACCATCAGCAGCATCAGCTGCAGCTTGTCACTTGCTCTGTGAGGAACCAACATTGAGGACGGTAGTTAGTGAGTCGCTTAATTGTCGTAATTGTGTAATCAGTGAGTTGTTGGAGGGCGCAGAGAAGCATCAAGGTGCCTCACAGTGTGACGGTGTACCAGTGTTGTGGTTCACAGTGTGACGGTGTACCAGTGTTGTGGTTCACAGTGTGACGGTGTAAGTGTTGTGGCCCACAGGTGACGGTGTGACCATTGTGGCCCACAGTGTGACGGTGTACCAGTGTTGTGGTTCACAGTGTGACGGTGTACCAGTGTTGTGGCCCACAGTGTGACGGTGTACCATTGTGGCCCACAGTGTGACGGTGTACCAGTGTTGTGGTTCACAGTGTGACGGTGTACCAGTGTTATGGTTCACAGTGTGACGGTGTACCAGTGTTGTGGCTCACAGTGTGACGGTGTACCAGTGTTGTGGCCCACAGTATGACGGTGTACCAGTGTTGTGGCCCACAGTGTGACGGTGTACCAGTGTTGTGGTTCACAGTGTGACGGTGTACCAGTGTTGTGGCTCACAGTGTGACGGTTGTACCAGTGTTGTGGCCACAGTGTGACGGTGTACCAGTGTTGTGGCCCACAGTGTGACGGTGTACCAGTGCTGTGGTTCACAGTGTGACGGTGTACCAGTGTTGTGGCTCACAGTGTGACGGTGTACCAGTGTTGTGGCCCACAGTGTGACGATGTACCAGTGTTGTGGCCCACAGTGTGACGGTATACCAGTGTTGTGGCCTACAGTGTGACGGTGTGTACCACTGTTGTGGCTCACAGTGTGACGGTGTGTACCACTGTTGTGGGTCACAGTGTGTACCACTGTTGTGGTTCACAGTGTGACGGTGTGTACCACTGTTGTGGTTCACAGTGTGACGGTGTGTACCACTGCTGTGGGTCACAGTGTGACTGTGTACCACTGTTGTGGTTCACAGTGTGACGGTGTGTACCACTGTTGTGGTTCACAGTGTGACGGTGTGTACCACTGCTGTGGTTCACAGTGTGACGGTGTGTACCACTTGTGGTTCACAATGTGACGGTGTGTACCACTGTTGTGGATCACAGTGTGTGTGGAACTCTTCCTCCTATACACCAGGTTAGTGACTGTTTACAGTGGTAGTCAGGTTAGTGACAGTGTTTACAGTGGTAGTCAGGTTAGTGACTGTTTACAGTGGTAGTCAGGTTAGTGACAGTGTTTACAGTGGTAGTCAGGTTAGTGACTGTTTACAGTGGTAGTCAGGTTAGTGACAGTGTTTACAGTGGTAGTCAGGTTAGTGACTGTTTACAGTGGTAGTCAGGTTAGTGACTGTTTACAGTGGCAGTCAGGTTAGTGACTATTTACAGTGGTAGTCAGGTTAGTGACTGTTTACAGTGGTAGTCAGGTTAGTGACTGTTTACAGTGGCAGTCAGGTTAGTGACTGTTTACAGTGGTAGTCAGGTTAGTGACAGTGTTTACAGTGGTAATCAGGTTAGTGACTGTTTACAGTGGCAGTCAGGTTAGTGACTGTTTACAGTGGTAGTCAGGTTAGTGACTGTTTACAGTGGTAGTCAGGTTAGTGACAGTGTTTACAGTGGTAGTCAGGTTAGTGACAGTGTTTACAGTGGTAGTCAGGTTAGTGACAGTGTTTACAGTGGTAGTCAGGTTAGTGACAGTGTTTACAGTGGTAGTCAGGTTAGTGACAGTGTTTACAGTGGTAGTCAGGTTAGTGACAGTGTTTACAGTGGTAGTCAGGTTAGTGACAGTGTTTACAGTGGTAGTCAGGTTAGTGACTGTTTACAGTGGTAGTCAGGTTAGTGACTGTTTACAGTGGCAGTCAGGTTAGTGACTGTTTACAGTGGTAGTCAGGTTAGTGACTGTTTACAGTGGCAGTCAGGTTAGTGACTGTTTACAGTGGTAGTCAGGTTAGTGACTGTTTACAGTGGTAGTCAGGTTAGTGACTGTTTACAGTGGCAGTCAGGTTAGTGACTGTTTACAGTGGTAGTCAGGTTAGTGACTGTTTACAGTGGCAGTCAGGTTAGTGACTGTTTACAGTGGTAGTCAGGTTAGTGACAGTGTTTACAGTGGTAGTCAGGTTAGTGACTGTTTACAGTGGTAGTCAGGTTAGTGACAGTGTTTACAGTGGTAGTCAGGTTAGTGACTGTTTACAGTGGTAGTCAGGTTAGTGACAGTGTTTACAGTGGTAGTCAGGTTAGTGACTGTTTACAGTGGTAGTCAGGTTAGTGACAGTGTTTACAGTGGTAGTCAGGTTAGTGACTGTTTACAGTGGTAGTCAGGTTAGTGACTGTTTACAGTGGTAGTCAGGTTAGTGACAGTGTTTACAGTGGTAGTCAGGTTAGTGACTGTTTACAGTGGTAGTCAGGTTAGTGACAGTGTTTACAGTGGTAGTCAGGTTAGTGACTGTTTACAGTGGTAGTCAGGTTAGTGACAGTGTTTACAGTGGTAGTCAGGTTAGTGACTGTTTACAGTGGTAGTCAGGTTAGTGACTGTTTACAGTGGTAGTCAGGTTAGTGACAGTGTTTACAGTGGTAGTCAGGTTAGTGACTGTTTACAGTGGTAGTCAGGTTAGTGACAGTGTTTACAGTGGTAGTCAGGTTAGTGACTGTTTACAGTGGTAGTCAGGTTAGTGACAGTGTTTACAGTGGTAGTCAGGTTAGTGACTGTTTACAGTGGTAGTCAGGTTAGTGACTGTTTACAGTGGCAGTCAGGTTAGTGACTGTTTACAGTGGTAATCAGGTTAGTGACTGTTTACAGTGGCAGTCAGGTTAGTGACTGTTTACAGTGGTAGTCAGGTTAGTGACTATTTACAGTGGCAGTCAGGTTAGTGACTGTTTACAGTGGTAGTCAGGTTAGTGACTGTTTACAGTGGCAGTCAGGTTAGTGACTGTTTACAGTGGTAGTCAGGTTAGTGACTGTTTACAGTGGTAGTCAGGTTAGTGACTGTTTACAGTGGTAGTCAGGTTAGTGACTGTTTACAGTGGTAGTCAGGTTAGTGACTGTTTACAGTGGTAGTCAGGTTAGTGACTGTTTACAGTGGTAGTCAGGTTAGTGACTGTTTACAGTGGTAGTCAGGTTAGTGACTGTTTACAGTGGTAGTCAGGTTAGTGACTGTTTACAGTGGTAGTCAGGTTAGTGACTGTTTACAGTGGTAGTCAGGTTAGTGACTGTTTACAGTGGTAGTCAGGTTAGTGACAGTGTTTACAGTGGTAGTCAGGTTAGTGACAGTGTTTACAGTGGTAGTCAGGTTAGTGACAGTGTTTACAGTGGTAGTCAGGTTAGTGACAGTGTTTACAGTGGTAGTCAGGTTAGTGACTGTTTACAGTGGCAGTCAGGTTAGTGACAGTGTTTACAGTGGTAGTCAGGTGGAGGTTCAGAGGTACATCAACAATCTTTCAAGAGTGTCAACAACCTCAGAACTGCTGCTAAGTATTTTAAGAAGCCTTTTAAGGAGAGATCTTTTATGCTTCATGTGTTGCTAAGTGTTCCAGAGAAGAGATCTTTGTGTGTGTTGCTGCGTAAGTAAGTAAGTTTATTCAGGTATACACAAATACAGTTACATAGAATTATCATACATAGCAGCATATGTGTAGAGAACCTAGGATAACCCAAAAAAGTCAGACAGAGTGACTTATTTCCATTGTGGTCCTTTTACCTTATTATTATAATATAAAGGTTATAATATTTTCTTATTATTCTACAATGAAGATAACATCTTATTATCATACTAAAAAGACTATCTGCTACACCAAGGTCATTAAGACTATCTACAATACGAGGGTCATTACTAGGAATAAGGTAAAATTTACACGTATTTTAGCTAAAAAATAAAAAATCATTCCCCTCCCTTTCTGTAGCTACATTCATCAGACACCTTTTGGCACTCTTCTTGAACTGGTTCATGCTATGACTGGCTTTGACATGTGCGGGTAGTCTGTTCCATTCCTTTATTGCTGTGCAATAAAAGGTGTTTGAAGCCTGGCCACTGACTGTGGGTACTACAAAGTTGTGCTCTCTCCCCCTAGTACTATGATTGCTTTGGTTCCCAACCTTGACAAAATTGACAGCAAGATATTCTGGACATTGTTTGTGAGCAATTTTATAAACATGATTTAGCTTCAGTTGTTTTACTCTGTCTTCAACATTCAGCATATCCAACTGCTGTAATTCATCCTGGCCTACATGTTCTCTTGGTCCCAGCCCCAGGATGAATCTTACGATTTTGTTCTGGGTGATTTGCAGTCTATCTTTCAGTTTTTTTTGTCAAGGCAGAGTACCATGAAGAGCAAGCGTAATCTATTCTTAAGCGTACTATTCTTAAGTTTGTAAAAATGCATCTTTGACGTCCTGTGTTGCTGTTAAGTGTTCCAAGAACGTATCTTTGACTTCTTGTGTTGCTGTTAGGTGTTCCAAGAATATATCTTTGACTTCTTGTGTTGCTGTTAGGTGTTCCAAGAAGGTATCTTTGACTTCTTGTGTTGCTGTTAGGTGTTCCAAGAATATATCTTTGACTTCTTGTGTTGCTGTTAGGTGTTCCAAGAAGGTATCTTTGACTTCTTGTGTTGCTGTTAGGTGTTCCAAGAAGGTATCTTTGACTTCTTGTGTTGCTGTTAGGTGTTACAAGGACATCTTTCACGTGTTTCTGCAGAGTGAGATGAGGGCGACGTCTACGCTGACATAAAAGACGTCAGAACATCTGACAGAGTGAGATGAGAGAGACGTCTAGGCTGACACAAGAGACGTCAGAACATCTGACAGAGTGAGATGAGAGAGACGTCTAGGCTGACACAAGAGACGTCAGAACATCTGACAGAGTGAGATGAGAGAGACGTCTAGGCTGACACAAGAGACGTCAGCACGTCTGACAGAGTGAGAGGAGCTGGGGAGAGTAAATTGAATCTAGGGAAGCCATTACTGCTTATAAGATCTCCCTACCAGGTTATAATGTCCTCTGGCACCACCTAGCTAGCACATATTGTACTCTGGCACCACCTAGCTAGCACATATTGTACTCTGGCACCACCTAGCTAGCACATATTGTACTCTGGCACCACCTAGCTAGCACATATTGTACTCTGGCACCACCTATCTAGTACATATTGTACTCTGGTACCACTTAGCTAGTACATATTGTACTCTTGGCACTAAAAACATGTACTCGTGCTGCTAGCTAGTACATAATGTATTCTTGGCACTAGCTAGTTAAATGTATTCTTGGTATTAACTAGTTAGTACATGTACTCTTGTTACTACCTACTTAGTACATGTACTCTTGCTACTAGCTAGTTAGTACACAATGTACTAGCTACCAGCATAACAATCACACCTATCAGCATAACATTATCTTCTACAAGTACAACAATCACCACCACCAACGATCACTACCTCCTACAAGTACAACAACAATCACCACCACCAACAATCACTACCTCCTACAAGCACAACAACAATCACCACCCCAACAATCACTACCTCCCACAAGCACAAAAAACAATCACCCCCAACAATCACTACCTCCTACAAGCACAACAATCACCACCAACCAACAATCACTACCTCCTACAAGCACAACAACAATCACCACCACCAACAATCACTACCTCCTACAAGCACAACAATCACCACCACCAACAATCACTACCTCCTACAAGCACAACAACAATCACCACCACCAACAATCACTACCTCCTACAAGCACAACACATCACAACCACCAACAATCACTACCTCCTACAAGCACAACAACAATCACCACCACCAACAATCTACCTCCTACAAGCACAACAACAATCACCATCCACCAACAATCACTACCCCCTACAAGCACAACAAACAATCACCACCACCAACAATCACTACCTCCTACAAGCACAACAACAATCACCACCACCAACAATCACTACCTCCTACAAGCACAACAACAATCACAACCACCAACAATCACTACCTCCTACAAGCACAACAACAATCACCACCACCAAAATCACTACTCCTACAAGCACACAACAACAATCACCACCACCAACAATCACTACCTCCTACAAGCACAACAACAATCACAACCACCAACAATCATACCTCCTACAAGCACAACAACAATCACCACCACCAACAATCACTACCTCCTACAAGCACAACAAACAATCACCACCACCAACAATCACTACCTCCCACAAGCACAACAACAATCACCACCACCAACAATCACTACCTCCTACAAGCACAACAACAATACCACCACCAAAAATCACTACCTCCTACAAGCACAACAACAATCACAACCACCAACAATCACTACCTCCTACAAGCACACAATCACCACCACCAACAATTCACTACCTCCTACAAGCACAACAACAATCACACCACCAACAATCACTACCTCCTACAAGTACAACAATCACAACCACCAACAATCACTTCCTCCTACAAGTACAACAACAATCACCACCACCAACAATCACTACCTCCTACAAGCACAACAATCACACACCACCAACAATCACTTCCTCCCACAAGTACAAAACAATCACCACCACCAACAATCACTACCTCCTACAAGCACAACAACAATTCCACCACCAAAATCACTACCTCCTACAAGCACAACAACAATCACAACCACCAACATCACTACCTCCTACAAGCACAACAACAATCACCACCACCAACAATCACTACCTCCTACAAGCACAACAACAAATCACCACCAACAAACACTACCTCCTACAAGCACAACAACAATTACCACCACCAACAATCACTACCTCCTACAAGCACAACAACAATCACCACCACCAACAATCACTACCTCCTACAAGCACAAAAAATCACAACCACCAACGATCACTACCTCCTACAAGCACAACAACACAATCACCACACCAACAATCACTACCTCCTACAAGCACAACAACAATCACCACCAACAATCACTACCTCCTACAAGCACAACAACAATCACCACCAACAACAATCACTACCTCCTACAAGCACAACAAAAAATCACCACCACCAACAATCACTACCTCCTACAAGCACAACAACAATTTACCACCACCAAATCACTACCTCCTACAAGCACAACAATCACCACCAACAATCACTACCTACAAGCACAAAAACAATCACCACCACCAACAATCACTACTCCTACAGCACAACAACAATCACCACCACAACAATCACTACCTCCTACAAGCACAACAACACATCACAACCAACAACAATCACTACCTCCTACAAGCACAACAACAATCACAACCAACAATCACTACCTCCTACAAGCACAACAACAATCACTACCTCCTACAAGCACAACAACAATCACTACCTCCTACAAGCACCAACAACAATCCCACCAACAACAATCACTACCTCCTACAAGCACAACAATCACCACCAACAATCACTACCTACAAGCACAAAAACAATCACCACCACCAACAATCACTACCTCCTACAAGCACAACAACAATCACCACCACCAACAATCACTACCTCCTACAAGCACAACAACAATCACCACCAACAATCACTACCTCCTACAAGCACAACAACAATCACCACCAACAACAATCACTACCTCCTACAAGCACAACAACAATCACCACCAACAACAATCACTACCTCCTACAAGACAACAACAATCACCACCACCAACAATCACTTTCCTCCTATAAGCACAACAACAATCCCCCACCACCAACAATCATACCTCCTACAAGCACAACAACAATCACCACCACCAACAATCACTACCTCCTACAAGCAAAAACAAACAATCACTACCTCCTACAAGCACAACAACAATCAAACCACCAACAATCATACCTCCTACAAGCACAAACAAACAATCACCACCCACCAACAAAACACTACCCCCTACAAGCACAACAACAATCACCACCACCAACAATCACTACCTCCTACAACTACAAACAACAACTACACACACATATTTTCTTCACCTAGACTTTCTCTCCTCTGCCCATTAACCAGTAATACGGAGGACTACTCTCCAATGGTAACAAGCGTAGAGGAAGGAGGAGGAGGAGCAAGAGAAGGAAGCGAGGGGAAGAGGTGAGGGAAAGGAAGTTTGAAATAATTAAGGACATGTCAGGAGGGAGGCAGAGAACGGAAACGAGGGATAAAAGCGTGGTAGGAAAAAAAACAAAAAGGCAAAAAGCAACAAAATGAACGGGAGGGGAAAAGAGAGGAAAGAGTGGGAGGGAGGAGAGGAAAGAGTGGGTTGAGAAGGGGGGGAAGGAGGGAGAGGTGAGGGAGAGGGAGGAGGGAATTTATTAAGGAGGAGAGTAGTCAGAAAGGTAGTAAGAAGTAACTGGAAATGAAAGGGAGAAGAAGTCATGAAGAATGGATGAGAGAGTAGAATGAGGGAAGGAAGGGGAGGAGGAGGAGAAGGAGAACACGAAGCAGGAAGTAGAGAAGAGGGATTGAGAGAGGAGAATAGAAGGAGAGAGAGGGAGAGAGAGGATGAGAGGAACGAGAGAAAGAGAGAAGGAGAGGGAGAAGAGAGGGAGAGGAAAAGAGAGGAGAGGGGAAGAGAGGGGAAGAGAGGAGGAGAGGAGGAGAGGGAGAAGAGAGAGGAGAGGGAAGAGGAGAGAGAGGAGAGAGAGAGGAGAGGGAGAGGGAGAGAGAGAGGAGAGGAAAAGGAAGAGGAAGAGGAGAGGAAGGAGAGAGAAGAGAAAGGGGAGGAGAGGAAGAAGAGGGGGGGGGGGGAGAGAAAAGAGAGGAAGAGAGAGAGAGGGGGGAAAAGAGAGGAGAGGGGGAGAGAGGAAGGAGGAGTGAAGGAGTGGGGGAGGAGGGAGGGGGGGGGGGGAAAACCCCCTTCCCCCCTCCGCCCCTCCCCCCCCCAAATCCTTTTCTCGCCCCTTTCCCCCACCCTCCTTCCTCTCCCCTTCCTCCTTTTTTTTTCCCTTTTTTCTTCCCTCTCTTCCTTTCCTTTTTCCTTCCGGGGGGGGGGGGGCCTTTTTTTCCCTTTTTCCCCCCCCCTGGGGGGGGGGGGGGGTTTGGGGGGGGGGGGGGGTTGGGGGGGGGGGGGGGGGGGGGGGTTTTTTTCTTTGGTCTTTTCAAAAAATTTTTTAAAATAAAAAAAAAAAAACCAAAACCCAAAAAAAAAGGGGGGGGGGGAAAAGGGAAAAGTAAAAAAAAACACAAAAAAAAAAAAAAAAAAAAAAAAAAAAAAAGGGGGGGAAAGGGGCAAAACAAGGAAAAAAGGGGAAGGGAACAAAAAAAAAGGGAAAAAAAGGGGAAAAAAAAAAAAAGGGGAAAAAGGGAAAAAAGGGGGGAAAAAGGGGGAAAAGGGGAAAAAAAAAAGGGGAAAGGGGGAAGAAAAAAGGAGGAGGAGAAAAAAAGGGGGAAAAAAGGGGAAAAGGAAAAAAAAGGGGGAAAAGAAGGGGAGAAAGAAAAAAAAAAAAAGGGGAAGGAAAAAGGGGGGAAAAAAAAAAAAAAGGGAAAAGGGGAAGGGGGGAAAAAAAAGGAAGAAAGGGGAACAAAAGGGGAAAAAAGGAAAGAGAAAAAAGAAGGGGGAAGAAAAAGGGAGAGAGAGGAAGGAAAAGAGAAAAAAAGAAGAAAAAAAGAAAGAGAAAAAAAAGGAAAAGGGAAAAAAAGGAAGGGGAAAAGAAAAAGAGGGAGAAAAAAAGGGGAAAGGAAGGAAGGGGAAAAGAAAAAGGGAAACAGAGAAAAGGGGAAAGGAAAAGGGAGGAGGGGAAAAGGGGAGGGGAAGGGAAAAAGGGGAAGGGAGGGGAAAAAGGAAGGGAAGAAAAAGAAGGGGAGAAAAAGGAAGGGGAAAAAAAGGGAAGGAAAAGGGGGAAAAGGAAGGGGGGAAAAGGAAGGGGGAAGAAAGGGGGAGAAAAGGGAAGAGGGAAGGGGAAAGAAGGGGGAAAAGGGGAAGGGGGGGAAGGGGAAAGGGGGGGAAGAAGGGGGAAAAGGAAAAGGGAAAAGGAAGGGGGGGAAAAAGGAGGGGGAGAAAAGGGAAAGAGAAGGGAGGAAGAAGGGAGGGGAAAAGGGAAAGGGGAAGTAAAGGAAGTCGTTAGTAATATTAGTGTAATTCGTCTAGTAATACCAGTGTGCACTTGTTCTAAACTAGTGAAAGTCAGTTAGAAAATTTTTGTCATTCTAGTAATTCCTAGTGTAAGTCAGTTAGTAAAACCTATGTAAGCAGCTGTAATATCTAGTGTAAGCGCTAGAATACCTGGAAGTCAGTTTAGTAAACCTGTGAAAGTCATCTGTAATCCTGTGGAAAGTCAGTTTAAATATCTAGGGAAATCAGTCTAGTAAACCTAGTGTACACTAGTTAGTAATATAGGTGTAGTCTAGTAATCCTATGTAAGTCAGTCTAGTAATATCTAGTGAAAGTCAGTCTATAATACTTTTAATCAGTCTATTTTACCTAGGGTAAGAGTCTAGTAATACTAGGTAAGCAGTTAGAAAACTATGTAAGTCATCTTAAAATATCAGTGTAAGTCATCTTAATATAGTGAAGTCAGCAGAATACTAGTGTAACACTATCTAGAAATAATGAATCACTGTAATCCCTGGGGTTAATCGTCTAGTAATATCTAGTGTAAGTCATCTAAAATACAGTGAAACAGTCTTTAAAACTATGAAGTCGTCTGTAAATCTAGTTAAGTCAGTCTAGTAAACTAGTGAATCGTCTGTAATACTAGTGTAAGTCAGTTGTAATACTTGTAAAGTCTAGAAATTTAGTGAAAGTCCTAGTAAAAATAGTGTAAGTCAAGTAATACTAGGTAAGTCTTAGTAATACTAGTGTAAGTCAGTTATATATCAGTGTAAGGTAGTTGTAATACTAGTGTAAGTCAGTTAGAAATACAGTGTAAGTCATCTAGTAATTTTTGTGTAAGTATCTGTAAACCTTGTGTATCGTCTGTAATTTGTAAAAGTCAGGTAAAAAACTAGTGTAAGTCATTAGTAATACTAGTTAAGTAGTCGTAATATTAGTGTAAGTCAGTCTTAATACCTGTGAAAAGTCGTCTAGTAAACCTGTGAAAATTTAGTTATAATACCTGGGTTAAGTCGTCTATAATTCTAGTGAAGTCGTTAGAATCCCTGGTTAATTATAGTATATTAGGGTAAGTCGTCTGGAATTTCTAGTGTAAGTCATTTGTAATTTTAAATGAAAGAGTCTATAATATCTTGTGTAAGTAGTTAAATACTAGTGAAAAGCCTGTAATAACTAGTGTAAGTCTTTTGGAAACTGGGGTTAAGCGTTAGAAACCCCCGTGAAAAGTCAGTCTAGTATCCCTTTTAAGTCAGTCTAGTAATATCGTGTAAGTCAGTCTAGTAATATTTGTGTAAGTCATCTATTAAAATTGTGTAAGTAGTCTAGAAAAATTCAGTGAAATCATCTAGTAATTTTATTTTAATAAGTTAGTAATAACTGGTAAGTAGTTAGTAATTTTGTGTAAGTTTGTTAGTAATACCTAGTGTAAGTCAGTCTGTAATACTAGGAAAGTCAGTCTAGTAAAAGTTAAGTCAGTTAGTAATCCTAGTGTAAGTCAGTTTAGTAATCCCTAGGAAATAGTCTAGAAATTTTTAGTGTAAGCAGTCTAGTAATCCCTAGTGTAAGTCATCTAGAAACCATGTAATAGTCTAGAAATACCTGTGTATTAGTTAGTAAATTTAGTGTACACTAGTCAGTAAAACCCTAGTGTAATTTTAGTCTATAATATTTGTTACACTGTTAGTAATACCTAGTTAATTATTTGTAATACCTAGTGTAATATCTAGTAATACTAGGTAAGTCAGTCTGGGAATCCCTAGGTAACAGCTAGTAATACCTATTTAATTAGTCTAGTAATACCAGGAAGTCGTCTATAATCCTAGTGTAAGTCAGTTAGTAATATCTAGTGAAATATCTAGTAATACCTAGTGTAGTAGTCGGGAAACCTAGGTAATAGTTAGTAGAAAATTGAAAACAGTTTTTAAAATTTTCTAGTGTAAATAGTTAGTAATATTATTAAGCAGTTAAATAATACCTAGGACATAGTCTAAAAAACCCTATTTAAAAGTTTCTAAAAATATAGGTAATGTTTTTAAAACTGTGTAACGTCTATTTTAAATACCTAGTTTAATAGTCTAGTAATATTTGTAAAAGTTAGAAAACTGTTAATCGAATACTATGTAATCTATAATACTAGTGTAATTAAAAAATACTATTTTGTTAAGTCATCTAGAAATTTTGAAATTTTTTGAAATTTCCATGTAAGCAGTCTAGTAAACTTTGTAATAGTTAGTAATCCCTTTAAAGCAGCTAGTAATACCTATGTATAGTCTAGTAATACCTATGTAATAGTCTGTAATACTAGTGTAACATTAGAATCCCTAGTGTACATAGTTTTTAAAATCCTGTTACACTAGTCAGTAATACCTAGTGTAACGTTAGTAATACCTAGTGTACCTATCTAGTAATACCAGTGTACACTAGTCTATTAATACCGTGACACTAGTCTAAATCCCTATGTCCCTGTCGGGTAATACCTTTGTTACCTAGAAAAACCTTTTGTACCTAGTAAAAACCTATGTACACAGTAAATACCTAGTTTCACTAGTAATATAGTGTACATGTTTTAGAAAAATACCAGTTACACTTTCAGAAAAAAACTAGGTTTAACCTTGTCATTTAATACCTGTTCCTTTCTATAAAACTAGGTCATAGTCATTTTTAAAAAAATTCCCCTGGGGAATCAGTCTATAAACCTATGACATAGTTAGTAATCCATGTGTCACTTGTCTAGTATCCCTAGTGTACACTGTCTAGTAATCCTAGTGTACACTTGTCAGAAATCCCAGGTAAGCCCAGTTTAGAATAATTGGGGTACACAGTCAGTAATCCTAGTGTAATGTCTAGTAAAACCTATGTACACTATCTAGTAAAAACCTAGTGTACACTTGTCTAGTAATCAGTGTAATAGTCTAGAAATCCCATTGTACATAGTCTGTAATACCAGTGTACACTTTTAAGAAATCCTAGTTACCTAGCTAGAAATTACCAGTGTACCATTAGAAATTTCCCTATGTCCCACTGTCTAGTAATACCGTGTAACGTCATTAATACCTAGTGTACATATTAAGTAATCCTAGTGTACACAGTTTTGTAAACCTTGTCCCTGTCTAGAATACCTGTGTACACTGCTAAAACCTAGTGTAACTTGTTAGTAATACCTGGTAATATCTAGTAAAAAAGGGGTACACTAGTCTAGTAAAACCTAGTGTAATAGTCTATTAAACCTGGTAACTTCTAGAAAAACCCCTAGGTCACAGTCTATAAACCATGACATAGTCTAGTAAACCTAGTGTACACTATCTGAATCCCTATGTAATAGTTTTAATCCATGTCCCTATTTAAAAAATTCCCTAGTTACACAGAATAACCTGTGTCACTAGTAATCCCTGGACATAGTCTATAAACCTAGTGTAACTATCTAGTAATCCCTAGTGACACTTCTAGTAAAAACCTAATACGCTTGATGGGAAAACAAACACTCAACAATTAGCTGTGCCCCAACAAGTCTTCTCACATATGCTCAGATCCCACTTTTCTCAGCTTTTTGTGAGAGATTTTAAGAGGTCAAAGTCGGGGTTAAAACTTAACACTTCATAGTTACGTTGACCAAAAAAAAGCCTCCTCAAACATGAAATGAACTGACTTTACCAGAAATATGCAAACTGGCTGCAAAAGGCAAATAAATTTTTTTACCGGGGTTATGTAGCTTTCTCAACACCAAAAGGGCCCAGAAAAAACCCCGACACACAAAAAGCAGCCACCCTGCTCCCTGCCCTCCCTGCCTGCCTGCCTGCCCCTGTCTGTCTGCCCTGTCGGCTGCCTGTCTGGGCCCTCCCTTTTGGCTGCCTGGCCTGTGTTGTTTCTGCCTGCCTGTTTGTCTGGCTGCCTGCCTGTCTGCCGCCTGCCGTTCCTGCCTGCCTGTTGGGCGCCTGCCTGCCTGTCTGGCTGGCTCCCTGTGTGCTGCCTCCCTTTTCCTGTCGGCTCCCTGCCTGTCTGTTTGGGGCTGGCTGCCTCCCTGTCTGGTCCCTGCCTGTTGGCTGCCTCCCTGCCTGTTGGCTGCCTGTCCCTGCCTGCCTGCTCCCGTCGGGCTGCCTGTGTCTGCCTGCCAACCACACCCCCGGTATTAGTAATAGGTCCTCACTAACCCGGTATAGTATTTTAAACCACCAACTTTTAATATCCTGTTTGGTGGCTGGCGAGGGCTGTGGCTTCCAGCTTCACACGTAGCCTATGATATATATATTATAATATATATAAAATTATATATATATTTAATATATATATATATATATATTTATATAAAAAAGCAAACAGGGGGATAAAAAACTTTAGCTCAAGATCTTTCGAACTCCCCGTGAGTCGTCAGGAGCTTTAACATCCCATAGCTCCTGACGACGCACGGAGAGTGCGAACATCTTAAGCTAAAGATTTCCATCCTCTTGTGGCTTGTTCATATCCCACCAAAGGCAGGGTGACTAAAAAGGAAAACGCAAGTTTCTCTTTTTAAAATTAGTAATGTATATAGGAGAAGGGGCTACTAGTCCCTTGCTCCCGGCATTTAGTCGCGTCTTTTATGACACGCATATATATATATATATTTATTATATTATATATATATATATAATATTTTATATATATATATAATATATATATGTATTTATATATAATTTATATATATTTTTTAATTATATATTTCTATATATATAAATATATATATTATATATATATTATATATATATGTATGTATGTATTAGAGGGCTAAAGAGGGGTTGTTGAGGTGATTTGGTCATTTAGAGAGAATGGATAAAGTAGAATGACATGGAGAATGTATAAATCTGTAGGGGAAGGAAGGCGGGGTAGGGGTCGTCCTCGAAAAGGTTGGAAGGAAGGGGTTACCTGGAGGTTACCAATGGCGCCCCTACTTTTTATTGGGGGCATTTTGCATCGCCTGCCCAGTCTTTTACTTTCGTAGGGAGTGATTTCTGTGTGCAGTTTTTGGGGACCATTCCTTCCAAGATTTTCCAAGTGTAGATTATGATATATCTCTCCCTCCTGCGTTCCAGGGAGTACAAGTCAAGTGCTTCCAAGCGTTCCCAGTAGTTAAGGTGCTTGACAGAACTTATACGTGCAGTAAAGGATCTCTGGACACTCTCTAGATCTGCGATTTCACCTGCTTTGAATGGAGATGTTAATGTACAGCAGTATTCCAGCCTAGAGTGAACAAGTGATTTGAAAAGGATCATCAATGGCTTGGCATCTCTCGTTTTGAACGTTCTCATTATCCATCCTATCATTTTCTTTGCACGTGCGATCGTGGCACTGTGATCCTTGAAAGTAAGATCCTCAGACATTACTACTCCCAGGCCCCTTTAAACATTATTTTTCCGCTCTATTGTATGGCCAGAGTCTGTAGTATACTCTGTTCTAGTTATTATCTCCTCCAGTTTTCCATAACGGAGTAGTTGGAATTTGTCCTCAGCAGATGACAGCCTCATGCCGATCCTAGTATCATCCGCAAAGGATGATACGGTGCTGTGATGTATATCTCTGTCTATGTCTGATATGAGGATAAGGAATAAGATGGGGGCGAGCACTGTGCCATGTGGAACAGAGCTCTTCACTATGGCAGCCTCCGATTTAACTCTGTTGACCACTACTCTTTGTGTTCGATTTGTTAGGAAGTTGAAGATCCATCTCCCCACTTTCCCAGTTATTCCTTTAGCACGTATTTTATGGGCTATTACGCCATGATCGCATTTGTAAGGGAGGTTTTGTGGGCGATGGGCTTGGACTTCCAGCAGGCGTGCATGAGCGTGTTCAATAGGAGTGAATGGAGACGAATGATATTTGGGACCTGACGATCTGTTGGAGTGTGAGCAGGGTAATATTTAGTGAAGGGATTCAGGGAACCCGGTTATTTTTATATAGCCGGACTTGAGTCCTGGAAATGGGAAGTACAATGCCAGCACTCTAAAGGAGGGGTTTGGGATATTGGCAGTTTGGAGGGATATGTTGTGTATCTTTATACGTATATGCTTCTAAACTGTTGTGTTCTGAGCACCTCTGCCAAAAAACAGTGATTATGTGTGAGTGTGGTGAAGTGTTGAAATGATGATGAAAGTATTTTTTTTGGGGATTTTCTTTCTTTTTGGGTCACCCTGCCTCGGTGGAGGACGGCCGATGTTAAATATATTTTTACTATATATATTATAATTTTATATATATATATTTTATATATATATAAATTTTTTTATATATTATAAAATATTATATATATATATATTTATATATATATATATATATATATATTAATTACATGTATATATATAATTTGCCACCAAGCCGTGGCCTGGTGGCAAAAGCTCTCGCTTCACACGGTGACGTCCGAGTTCGATTCCCGGCAAGGGTTGAAATATAAGGCGTGTTTCCTTACACCGGTTGTCCATATTCGTCCACCAGTAATAATAGGTCCCTGGGCATTAGCCGACTGGTGTGGGTCGCATCCTGGGACAAAACTGACCTAATTTGCGGGAAATACTCTGCATAACAAGCGGCTTTCTATATAGTAGTGTCACTGATGTCAGCTATGGTCTGTATACCTGGTACTTGTACTTGAGAGGGACGAGGAGGGGCATGGCGGGGTGAGGAGGGGCATGGCGGGGTGAGGAGGGGCATGGAGGGGTGAGGAGGGGCATGGAGGGGTAAGGATGGGTTGGAAGGAGCCAGGAGAGGCGATGATGGTCGTGAGATGCATGGAAAGACTGCGAGAGAAGGGGCGGAGAGGGGTGAGGAGGGGCGGAGAGGGGTGGAGAGTGACGGAGAGGGGTGAGGAGGGGCATGTCAGGACACACTAACGTTTAACAATATTCTGTGGGCGTGCAGGACGCTGTCGGCTGTGGTTGGCCTCACCACCTTCCATCCTGACTACCAAGCTAACAACCCCACCCCACCCTCCACACCACCCAGCACGGGAGAGAGAGAGACAGAGAGAGAGACAGAGAGAGAGAGAGAGAGAGACAGAGAGAGAGGAAAGAGACAGAGACAGAGAGAGAGAGAGAGAGAGACAGAGAGAGAGACAGAGAGAGGAGAGAGGGGAGAGAGGACCAGAGAGAGAGAGAGACGAGAGAGAGAGACACACACACAGAGAGGAGAGAGGGGACACACAGAGAGAGAGGACACACACACAGAGAGAGAGACACACACAGAGAGAGACACACAGATGAGAGAGACACAGAAGAGAGAGAGAGGAGAGAGATGAGAGGGGGAAGAAAGAGAGAGAGAAGAGAGAAAAGAGGGAAGAAGGGAGGAGCAGGAGAGGACAGTTTTAAGAGGAAAAGAACGGGGAGAGAAGACTCAATAAGACAAAAGGGAAACACAAAGGGACGGAGCACCAAAGGACCCAGCAGAAAGGGGGGGAATAATTCAGTCCCCGGGGGCCCAAGGCCATTTCTCCCCCCTTTTCCCCAGGTCTTCCTTACACTAAAATTAATGGTTTTTCAAGAATTCATAAGGAAAAGGGGTTAAAATAAAACGGGACAACCCAAAGGGAAACCTTCAATTTAATAATAGGGGGGGAATTAATTTTTCTTTTCTTCTTTGTTTCTTCTTGCTCCTTTTTATTTTCTCTTCCCTTCAAGCCTTTCCAACACCAAAATTAAGGTTTCAAATACCAACAGGAGAGAGGTGAACAAAAACCTTTTAAACAAATGTGGTAAACACAAACAAAAAATAAAAAAAAAACAACCACATAAAAAAACAAACACAAAACCCAACACACCCAAACAAAACACCAAAAACACAACAACAAAACCACAAAACACACACAAACACACAACCCCAAACCACCACAACACCACACCACCAAACACAACCACACACAACACCCAACACACAAACACACACAAACACACACACACACAAAACACACCCCACACCCAACACACCCAAACACACACACACACCCCCACAAACACACACACCCAACACACAAACACACACACACCCAACACACAACACACACACACAACACACAAACACCCAACACACAAACACACACACACACACACACACACACACACCCAACACACAAAAACACCCAACACACAAACAACACACAAACACACCCAACACACAAACACACACACACCCAACACACAGCACACACACACCCAAGACACAACACACCCAACACACAAACACACACACACCCAACACACAAACACACACACATCCAATACACAAACACACACAACATCCAACACACAAACACACACATCCAACACAAACACACACACACACCAACACAAAACACACACACACACCCAACACAAACACAACACACACCCAACACAAACATACACACACACCAAACACACACACACACACACACTCAACACACACACAACACAACACACAACACAATACACACGACACAACACAACACAAACACACACACACCCAACACAAAACACACACACACACACACACACAAACACACAACACACACACACTCAACACACACACACACACACACACACACACACACACACACACAACACAACACACAACACAACACACAACACAACACAGGTCACATCCAGTCTTCTGATAACTACAACACTTCCAGAAATATATGAAGATATATCTGGAGTTTACCTGGAGAGAGTTCCGGGGGTCATCACCCCCGCGGCCCGGTCTG
Organism: Cherax quadricarinatus; assembly: GCF_026875155.1. NCBI lineage: Eukaryota > Metazoa > Arthropoda > Malacostraca > Decapoda > Parastacidae > Cherax > Cherax quadricarinatus. Next base: position 15,396,856 of record NC_069491.1, read on the forward strand.
TGACCAGGCCTCCTGGTGGATCAGAGCCTGATCAACCAGGCTGTTGCTGCTGGCTGCACGCAAACCAACGTACGAGCCACAGCCCGGCTGATCAGGAACTGACTTTAGGTGCTTGTCCAGTGCCAGCTTGAAGACTGCCAGGGGTCTGTTGGTAATCCCCCTTATGTGTGCTGGGAGGCAGTTGAACAGTCTCGGGCCCCTGACACTTATTGTATGGTCTCTTAACGTGCTAGTGACACCCCTGCTTTTCATTGGGGGGATGTTGCATCGTCTGCCAAGTCTTTTGCTTTCGTAGTGAGTGATTTTCGTGAGCAAGTTCGGTACTAGTCCCTCTAGGATTTCCCAGGTGTATATAATCATGTATCTCTCCCTCCTGCGTTCCAGGGAATACAGGTTCAGGAACCTCAAGCGCTCCCAGTAATTGAGGTGTTTTATCTCCGTTATGCGCGCCGTGAAGGTTCTCTGTACATTTTCTAGGTCAGCAATTTCACCTGCCTTGAAAGGTGCTGTTAGTGTGCAGCAATATTCCAGCCTAGATAGAACAAGTGACCTGGAAGAGTGTCATCATGGGCTTGGCCTCCCTAGTTTTGAAGGTTCTCATTATCCATCCTGTCATTTTTCTAGCAGATGCGATTGATACAATGTTATGGTCCTTGAAGGTGAGATCCTCCGACATGATCACCCCCAGGTCTTTGACGTTGGTGTTTCGCTCTATTTTTGTGGCCAGAATTTGTTTTGACTCTGATGAAGATTTAATTTCTCATGTTTACCATATCTGAGTAATTGAAATTTCTCATCGTTGAACTTCATATTGTTTTCTGCAGCCCACTGAAAGATTTGGTTGATGTCCGCCTGGAGCTTTGCAGTGTCTGCAATGGAAGACACTGTCATGCAGATTCGGGTGTCATCTGCAAAGGAAGACACGGTGCTGTGCTGACCATCCTTGTCTATGTCGGATATGAGGATGAGGAACAAGATGGGAGCGAGTACTGTGCCTTGTGGAACAGAGCTTTTCACCGTAGCTGCCTCGGACTTTACTCTGTTGACGACTACTCTCTGTGTTCTGTTAGTGAGGAAATTATAGATCCATCGACCGACTTTTCCTGTTATTCCTTTAGCACGCATTTTGTGCGCTATTACGCCATGGTCACACACTTGTCGAAGGCTTTTGCAAAGTCTGTATATATTACATCTGCATTCTTTTTGTCTTCTAGTGCATTTAGGACCTTGTCGTAGTGATCCAACAGTTGAGACAGACAGGAGCGACCTGTTCTAAACCCATGTTGCCCTGGGTTGTGTAACTGATGGGTTTCTAGATGGGTGGTGATCTTGCTTCTTAGGACCCTTTCAAAGATTTTTATGATATGGGATGTTAGTGCTATTGGTCTGTAGTTCTTTGCTGTTGTTTTACTGCCCCTTTGTGGAGTGACATCTTGCAAATGTCTGTCTTTGTAACATGTGAGACCCTCTCTGTTGCTGACACTTCTACATTATGTTCTGCTTTCTTAATTGTGTGTGTACTCACCTAGTTGTGGTTGCAGGGGGTCGAGTCACAGCTCCTGGCCCCGTAGTTGTACCATGAGGGTCCCTCTCTGTTGCTGACACTTGTACATTATGTTTTGCTTTCTTAATTGTGTGTGTACTCACTTAGTTGTGGTTGCAGGGGGTCGAGTCATAGCTCCTGGCCCCGTAGTTGTACCATGAGGGTCCCTCTCTGTTGCTGACACTTGTACATTATGTGTGTGTGTGTGTGTGTGTGTGTGTACTCACCTAGTTGTGGTTGCAGGGGGTCGATTTACAGCTCCTGGCCCCGCCTAGTGTGTGTGAAGTTCTCTTCATCCCACCAATAACGGTCACATTTCTTAGTTGAACATGGCAAGGTTCTCCATGTTATGTGTTAGCACGGAGAGAACATGACAAGGTTGTTCTCCATGTTATGTGTTAGCACGGGGAGAACATGACAAGGTTGTTCTCCATGTTATGTGTTAGCACGGAGAGAACATGACAAGGTTGTTCTCCATGTTAGTGTTAGCACGGGAGGAGAACATGACAAGGTTGTGTCTCCATGTTATGTGTTAGCACGGAGAGAACATGACAGGTTGTTCTCCATGTTATGTGTTAGCTGGAGAGTAACATGACAGGTTGTTCTCCATGTTATGTGTTAGCATGGGAGAACTTTGACAAGGTGTTTCCATGTTATGTGTTAGCACGGGGAGAACATGACAAGGTTGTTCTCCATGTTATGTGTTAGCACGGAGAGAACATGACAAGGTTGTTCTCCATGTTATGTGTTAGCAGGGAGAACATGACAAGGTGTTCTCCATGTTATGTGTTAGCACGGGGAGAACATGACAAGGTTGTTCTCCATGTTATGTGTTAGCACGGAGAGAACATGACAAGGTTGTTCTCCATGTTATGTGTTGCACGGGGAGAACATGACAAGGTTGTTCTCCATGTTATGTGTTAGCACGGGGAGAACATGACAAGGTTGTTCTCCATGTTATGTGTTAGCACGGGGAGAACATGACAAGGTTGTTCTCCATGTTATGTGTTAGCACGGAGAGAACATGACAAGGTTGTTCTCCATGTTATGTTAGCACGGAGAGAACATGACAAGGTTGTTCTCCATGTTATGTGTTAGCACGGAGAGAACATGACAAGGTTGTTCTCCATGTTATGTGTTAGCACGGAGAGAACATGACAAGGTTGTTCTCCATGTTATGTTAGCACGGAGAGAACATGACAAGGTTGTTCTCCATGTTATGTTAGCACGGAGAGAACATGACAAGGTTGTTCTCCATGTTATGTTAGCACGGAGAGAACATGACAAGGTTGTTCTCCATGTTATGTGTTAGCACGGAGAGAACATGACAAGGTTGTTCTCCATGTTATGTGTTAGCACGGGGAGAACATGACAAGGTTGTTCTCCATGTTATGTGTTAGCACGGGGAGAACATGACAAGGTTGTTCTCCATGTTATGTGTTAGCACGGGGAGAACATGACAAGGTTGTTCTCCATGTTATGTGTTAGCACGGAGAGAACATGACAAGGTTGTTCTCCATGTTATGTGTTAGCACGGGGGAGAACATGACAAGGTTGTTCTCCATGTTATGTGTTAGCACGGAGGGAGAACATGACAAGGTTGTTCTCCATGTTATGTGTTAGCACGGAGAGAACATGACAAGGTTGTTCTCCATGTTATGTTAGCACGGAGAGAACATGACAAGGTTGTTCTCCATGTTATGTGTTAGCACGGAGAGAACATGACAAGGTTGTTCTCCATGTTATGTTAGCACGGAGAGAACATGACAAGGTTGTTCTCCATGTTATGTTAGCACGGAGAGAACATGACAAGGTTGTTCTCCATGTTATGTGTTAGCACGGAGAGAACATGACAAGGTTGTTCTCCATGTTATGTGTTAGCACGGAGAGAACATGACAAGGTTGTTCTCCATGTTATGTGTTAGCACGGAGAGAACATGACAAGGTTGTTCTCCATGTTATGTGTTAGCACGGGGAGAACATGACAAGGTTGTTCTCCATGTTATGTGTTAGCACGGGGAGAACATGACAAGGTTGTTCTCCATGTTATGTGTTAGCACGGGAGAACATGACAAGGTTGTTCTCCATGTTATGTGTTAGCAGGAGAGAACATGACAAGGTTGTTCTCCATGTTATGTGTTAGCACGGGGAGAACATGACAAGGTTGTTCTCCATGTTATGTGTTAGCATGGAGAGAACATGACAAGGTTGTTCTCCATGTTATGTGTTAGCATGGAGAGAACATGACAAGGTTGTTCTCCATGTTATGTGTTAGCAGGGAGAACATGACAAGGTTGTTCTCCATGTTATGGTTAGCACGGAGAGAACATGACAAGGTTGTTCTCCATGTTATGTTAGCAGGAGGAGAACATGACAAGGTTGTTCGTCCAGTTATGTGAGAGGAGAGAACTGAAATGGTTGTTCGAGGGTTGATGGAAGGAGGGGACTGTGGTTGGGTTCAGGTTTGACTGTGGTGAGGAGGTGCAGGTTGTTATGTATTTAGACGGAGGAGCTGTGGTTGTCAGGGTTGAGGGAGACATGAAGGGTGCTTGTTGGTGAGAGGGGTTGATGAACAGGAAGGTGGCTTGTATGTGTTGAGGGGGTTGAATGAAGGAGGTGGTCTCTGTGGTTGGTAGGGGGTTGCATGAAGGAGGTGGTCTCCATGTTGGTAGCGGGAGGAAGGACTGAGGTTGGTTCTCCTGTTAGGTGGTTGATGCAGGAGGAGGGTGTTCTGTTGGTTGGAGGGGGTGATGGAAGAGGGTTGCTCAGTGGTTGCGGAGGGGTTGATGAAGGAGGTGGCTGTGGTGGGGAACGAAGGTTGCTGTGGTTAGAGGGTTGATGGAAGGAAGGGGGCTGTGGTGGGGAGGGGGTTGATGGAAGGAGGGGTGTGGTTGGGAGGGGTTGATGAAGGAGGGGGCTGTGGTGGGGAGGTGCTGTGGTTGAGAGGGGGTTGATGGAAGGAGGGGGCTGTGGTGAGAGGAGGGGGTTGATGGAAGGAGGGGGCTGTGGTTGGGAGGGGGTTGATGGAAGGAGGGGGCTGTGGTGGGGAGGGGGTTGATGGAAGGAGGGGGCTGTGGTTGGGAGGGGGTTGAGGAAGGAGGGGGTTGTGGTGGGGAGGGTGCTGTGGTTGAGAGGGGGTTGATGGAAGGAGGGGGCTGTGGTGGGGAGGGGGTTGATGGAAGGAGGGGGCTGTGGTTGGGAGGGGTTGATGGAAGGAGGGGGCTGTGGTGGGGAGGGTGCTGTGGTTGAGAGGGGGTTGATGGAAGGAGGGGGCTGTGGTGGGGAGGGTGCTGTGGTTGAGAGGGGGTTGATGGAAGGAGGGGGCTGTGGTGGGGAGGGTGCTGTGGCTTGTGAGAGGGGGTTGATGGAAGGAGGGGGCTGTGGTGGGAGGGGGTTGATGGAAGGAGGGGGCTGTGGTTGGGAGGGGGTTGATGGAAGGAGGGGGGGCTGTGGTGGGGAGGGTGCTGTGGTTGAGAGGGGGTTGATGGAAGGAGGGGGCTGTGGTGGGGAGGGGGTTGATGGAAGGAGGGGGCTGTGGTTGGGAGGGGGTTGATGGAAGGAGGGGGCTGTGTGAGGTGGGGAGAGGGGGTTGATGGAAGGAGGGGGGCTGTGGTTGGGAGGGGGTTGATGGAAGGAGGGGGCTGTGGTGGGGAGGGGTGCTGTGGTTGAGAGGGGGTTGATGGAAGGAGGGGGCTGTGGTGGGGAGGGGGGTTGATGGAAGGAGGAGGGCTGTGGTGGGGAGGGTCTGTGGGGTGTGTGGAGGGGTTGATGGAAGGAGGGGGCTGTGTGGTTGGAGGGGGTTGATGGAAGGAGGGGGCTGTGGTGGGGAGGGGTTGATGGAAGGAGGGGGCTGTGGTGGGGGAGGGGGTTGATGGAAGGAGGGGGCTGTGGTGGGGAGGGGGTTGATGGAAGGAAGGGGGCTGTGGTTGGGAGGGGGTTGATGGAAGGAGGGGGCTGTGGTGGGGAGGGGGTTGATGGATGGAAGGAGGGGGCTGTGGTGGGGAGGGTGCTGTGGTTGGGAGGGGGTTGATGGAAGGAGGGGGCTGTGGTTGGGAGGGGGTTGATGGAAGAAGGGGGCTGTGGTTGGGAGGGGGTTGATGGAAGGAGGGGGCTGTGGTGGGAGGGGGGTTGATGGAAGGAGGGGGCTGTGGTTGGGAGGGGGTTGATGGAAGGAGGGGGCTGTGGTGGGGAGGGTGCTGTGGTTGGTGAGGGGGGTTGGTAGGGTTGATGGAAGGAGGGGGCTGTGGTTGAGAGGGGGTTGATGGAAGGAGGGGGCTGTGGTGGGGAGGGTGTGAGCTGTGGTTGGGAGGGGGTTGATGGAAGGAGGGGGCTGTGGTGGGGAGGGTGCTGTGGTTGGGAGGGGGTTGATGGAAGGAGGGGGCTGTGGTGGGGAGGGGGCTGTGGTTGGGAGGGGGTTGATGGAAGGAGGGGTCTGTGGTTGGAGGGGGTTGATGGAAGGAGGGGGCTGTGGTGGGAGGGGGTTGATGGAAGGAAGGGTCTGTGGTGGGGAGGGGGATGATGGAAGGGCCTGTGGTGGGGAGGGGGTTGATGGAAGGAAGGGTCTGGTGGGGAGGGGTTTGATGGAAGGGTCTGTGGTGGGGAGGGGGTTGAAAGAAGGGTCTGTGGGGGAGGGGTTGATGGAAGGGTCTGTGATGGGGAGGGGGTTGATGGAAGGAAGGGTCTGTGGTGGGGAGGGGGTTGATGGAAGGAAGGGTCTGTGGTGGGGAGGGGGTTGATGGAAGGAAGGGTCTGTGTTGGGGAGGGGGTTGATGGAAGGAAGGGTCTGTGGTGGGGAGGGGGTTGATGGAAGGAGGGGGCTCTGGTAGGGGAGTGGAAGATGGAGGGGGTGTAGTGAGCCCGGTAATAAAAACCTAGAGAGAGAGAGAGAGAGACAGACAGAGAGAGAGAGAGAGACAGAGACAGCGTGAAACAGCTTTTATGCAACAAGACGGGCAGAAAGCAGCAACTTCACTCTGGCTGTACCCTTCTCCAGAACATCACTCCATCTGAGATCATATATACCCAGGATGACTCGAGTATGGAACACATTTGTACAGCATAATGATGTCAACGAGATAAAGTCAGTTGATCAAATGAAAATGCTGGCCCACAGATGGCTCCAACTTCATCCTGTTCCCTACTTGTATGTCTCATAACAATAAAAATGCTTTCAAATGAGCTGATGTAGGTAACAGCTCTTAGCTTGTCAATAAAGTTAGGGATCCTTAACCTGTAAATAGCTTGTCAATAAAGCTAGGGATCCTTAACCTGTAAATAGCTTGTCAATAAAGTTAGGGATCCTTAACCTGTAAATTGCTTGTCAATAAAGTTAGGGATCCTTAACCTGTAAATTGCTTGTCAATAAAGCTATGGATCCTTAACCTTGTCAAACCCTGTGTATAAAAAGAGAGAGAGAGAGAGAGGGAGAGAGTCAGATACAAAGTATAAATGAGAGAGAGTGGAAGGAGAGAGTGAGCGAGATTTCTTGAGTGAGAACGATTGAGAGTTACGATCTCAGTTATTGTCTGCTTTATTTCTACCATAAATCCTCATGACTACTCACTTCTGCACAAGTGGTGTTATGGTGGTGTTATGGTAGCGTGGTGTTATGGTGGTGTTATGGTGGTGTTATGGTAGCGTGGTGTTATGGTAGCGTGGTGTTATAACAGCGTGGTGTTACGATAGCGTGGTGTTATTGTGGTGTTATGGTAGCGTGGTGTTATGACAGCATTGTGTTACGATAGCGTGGTGTTATGATAGCGTGGTGTTATGGTAGCGTGGTGCTATGGTAGTGTGGTGTTATGATAGCGTGGTGTTATGGTAGCGTGGTGTTATGGTAGCGTGGTGTTATGACAGCGTGGTGTTATTGTGGTTTTATGGTAGCGTGGTGTTATGACAGCGTGGTGTTACGATAGTGTGGTGTTACGATAGTGTGGTGTTACGATAGTGTGGTGTTATTGTGGTGTTATGGTAGCGTGGTGTTATGGTTAGCATGGTGTTATGGTAGCGTAGTGTTATGGTGGTTATGGTAGCGTCGTGTTATGGTGGTGTTATGGTAGCGTGGTGTTATGATAGCGTGGTGTTATGATAGCATGGTGTTAAGGTAGCGTGGTGTTAAGGTGTTATGATAGCGTGGTGCTATGGTAGCGTGGTGTTATGATAGCGTGGTGTTATGATAGCGTGGTGTTATGATAGCGTGGTGTTATGATAGCGTGGTGTTATGATAGCGTGGTGTTATGGTGTTATGATAGCGTGGTGCTATGGTAGCGTGGTGTTATGATAGCGTGGTGTTATGGTAGCGTGGTGTTATGATAGCGTGGTGTTATGGTGGTTATGGTGGTATGGTAGCATGGTGTTATGACAGCGTGGTGTTACGATAGTGTGGTGTTATTGTGGTGTTGTGGTAGCGTGGTGCTATGGTAGCATGGTGTTATGGTAGCGTAGTGTTATGGTAGCGTGGTGTTATGGTGGTTATGGTGGTGTTATGGTAGCGTGGTGTTATGGTGGTTATGGTGTTATGGTAGCGTGGTGCTATGGTGTTATGACAGCGTGGTGCTATGGTAGCGTGGTGTTATGATAGCGTGGTGTTATGGTAGCGTGGTGTTATGGTGGTGTTATGGTAGCGTGGTGTTATGGTGGTGTTATGGTAGCGTGGTGTTATGGTAGCGTGGTGCTATGGTAGCGTGGTGTTATGATAGCGTGGTGTCATGGTAGCGTGGTGCTATGGTAGCGTGGTGTTATGATAGCGTGGTGTTATGATAGCGTGGTGTTATGATAGCGTGGTGTTATGATAGCGTGGTGTTATGATAGCGTGGTGTTATGGTAGCGTGGTGTTATGGTATCGTGGTGTTATGGTATCGTGGTGTTATGATAGCGTGGTGTTATGGTATCGTGGTGCTATGGTAGCGTGGTGCTATGGTAGCGTGGTGCTATGGTAGCATGGTGTTATGATAGCGTTGTGTTATGGTGGAGTTATGGTAGCGTGGTGTTATGGTAGCGTGGTGTTATGGTGGTGTTATGGTAGCGTGTTATAGCTGCGTGGTGTTATGGTAGCGTGGTGTTACGGTTGCGTGGTGTTATGGTTGTGTGGCAGTAGTCATGGTGGCAATAGTCATGGTGGCAGTAATCATTGTGGCAGAAGTCATGGTGGCAGTAGTCATGGTGGTAGTAGTCATGGTGGTAGTAGTCGTGGTGACAGTAATCACTGTGGCAGCAGTGATGGTGGGAGTAATCATGGTGGCAAGTCATGGTGGTAGTCATTGTGGCAGCAGTCATGGTGCCAAGTCATGGTGGTGGTAGTCATGGTGGCAGCAGTGATGGTGGCAGTAGTCATGGTGGTAGCAGTCATGGTGGTAGCAGTCATGGTGGTAGCAGTCATGGTGGTAGCAGTCATGGTGGCAACAGCCAAGGTGGTAGCAGTCATGGTGGCAGTAGTCAGAGTGGCAGCAGTCATGGTGGTAGCAGTCATGGTGGCAGCAGTCATGGTGGTAGTCATGGTAACAGTAGCACTAACCCTGGCCTGGTCGACCAATAACTTCCCTAAAAAGTCACTTGACAAAGTTAAGGTTCCAGACGATAGTTGTCACAAGTTAGTTGTGGTTGGTAGCCGCCGTGTACCTTTGCTGTACTCACCCCGCCGTAGCTACCAGGGTTGAGCCACAGCTCCTGACTCAGTCTCGATCTTGATCATTTTTGTCTCTTGTGATTCCTGGTACTTGCAATCCTTTAAATACTATAGTTTCTTCAAAGAAACTGTCAGGTATGACAAGCCGTCTCCTTAAAGTTCCACTACTAACATCTTATCAGAATTGCTGGTGTTGACCCGTCTGTCTGCTGCTCTCAACCTCTTCCGGAAATACATGAATCCCAGCATTTTCTTTTTCAAGAGTTCAAAGATTTCCCCCTTCTGCATCTTTTTTGAGGGGTAACAAAGATAGGACTGCAGTGAAGACCTTTATTTGTTCAGTTGTACCACTAAAAACCATCTTCGTTACCAACCGTCGGCAGCTTGCCACTGTCTTCTGTTTTTAAGCAGAAGCTGTTTTGATTTCTCTGGGTGCTGCTACATACTCACGGTTACCCTCTAGAGCCTGTACATATAAATTTTCTGTTTAAACTGCAGCGTCCACCGTTCTGGCCAGGTCTTGTGTTTCACCTTTCTCATCTTCGTCCAATTCTTTCATCCCCCCTGGTCATGGACCGGGCCGCGGGGGCGTTGATCCCCGGAATAACCTCCAGGTAACCCCCTCCCCCCCACCCCTTTCTTTTCGATCTAGGTGCTTCTCTTTCGTACATAAGAATTCCAAGACCAGCCTACCATTAGCTGAGACCTCTTTATTCACCTTATTTTGACAATGTTGGGCACTGTGAACCTGAGCTAGTTGACAACCGTCTCCCTTTACCCTCGATACACTTACTACTCGAATGGCGACTGTGTATTGCAGAAAGTGTAATATCTGTTATGCTCCTCCCCCACCAATCACTAGTATCCTGCGCAATGTTTGTTTTTATTTTCTCTATGTTATTGCTCTAGTTCATACATATGCTCTCCAATATTGTGCTGTTTATTGTATTTCCCTCTGGTCTTGCTACACTCTAAGAGCTCAGGAAGGTTAAATTTTAGTCAATCCTCAGTTGTGGGAGCAACTTCGTTTCCAACCTTTGAAAATTTTCTAGTTTCTTTATGGGGTTAATCAGGTATGAGCTCCAGGGTTGACCTGCACACACTCTGACAAGAGTAACATTTGGCTTGTGTAGAGGACACACACACAGGGTAACATCCTGGGCAACAGACATATAGGGTAACATCTTGGGCCATACACATACACAGGGTAACATCCTGTCCAACAGTCTGGGCCACACACATATAGGGTAACATCCTGGGCCACACACACACACACAGGGTAACATCCTGGGCCACACACACACACACAGGGTAACATCCTGGGCCACACACATACACAGGATAACATCCTGGGCCACAGTCTGGGCCACACACAGGGTAGCATCCTGGGCCACAGTCTGGGCCACAAACACACAGGGTAACATCCTGGGCCACATACACAGGGTTACATCCTAGGACACACACACACACACACAGGGTAACATCTGAGCACACACACACACACACACACACACACACACACACACACACACACACAGGGTAACATCCTGAGCCACACACACACACACACAGGGTAGCATCTTGGGCCACACACATACACAGGTTAACATCTTGGGCCACACACACACAGGGTAACATCCTGGGCCACACACACACACACACAGGGTAATATCTTGGGCCACACACACACACACAGGGTAATATCCTGGGCCACACACACACACAGGGTAATATCCTGGGCCACACACACACACACACACACACAGGATAACATCCTGGGTCACACACAGGGTAGCATCTTGGGCCACACACACACAGGGTAACATCCTGGGCCACACACACACACACAGGGTAACATCCTGGGCCACACACACACACAGGGTAACATCCTGGGCCACACACACACACACACACACACACACACACACACACACACACACACACACACACAGGGTAACATCCTGGGCCACACACACAGGGGGTAACATCCTGGGCCACACCCACAGGGTTTTAAAAAAATCCTGGGCCACACAAAAAACACCCCCCCACACACAAAAGGGTAACATCCGGGGCCCACCAAAACAAAAAGGGTTTTAAACCCGGGGCCAACACACAACCCCAGGGTAAAAACCTGGGCCACACACCCAAAGGGTAACATCCGGGGCCCCACACACAAAAGGGGGTAACCCCGGGGGCCAAAACCACACACAGGTAAATCCTGGGCCACAAAACACAAAAGGGAAAACATCCGGGGCCACACACAAAAAGGGTTTAAAAATTCCTGGGCCAACACACAAAAAAAGGGTAAACACCCTTGGGCCACACCAAAAGGGGAAAACATCCTGGGCCACACCACAAAAAGGGTAACTCCTGGGCCACACACACACAAAAGGGTAACATCCGGGCCACACCAAAAAGGGTAAAAACCCCTGGGCCACACACACCCCACACAGGGTAACACCCTTTGGGCCCCACCCACACACAGGGGTAACATTTTGGGCCCAAACACACACCCACGGGGGTCCCATCCTGGACACACACACACACAGGGTAAATCCTGGGACACACACAACACGGGGTAACACCCTGGGACACACCACACACACGGGGTAACACCCGGGGCCACACCCCACACACGGGGTAACATCCGGGCCACACACACAAACCCCCAAAACCACACCACACACGGAAAAACACCCTGGGAAAACCACACACACGGGGTAAATCCTGGGCCACCACAAAACACAGGGTAACTTTCCTGGGCCACACCAAAACACGGGGGTAACTCCGGGCCCCACACAACAAAAGGGTAAAAACCCGGGGGCCACACACCACACAGGGTAACTTTCCGGGGCCACACACACACACGGGGTAACATCCGGGCCACCCCACACCCCACAGGGAAACCCATCCTGGGCCCCACCACACAACACGGGGTTAACATCCGGGGCCACACACACACACAGGGTAAAATCCTGGGCCACACACAAACACAGGGTCATCCTGGGCCACACAACACACAGGGTAAAATCCGGGGCCCACACAAACACAGGGTAACATCCTGGGCCACAAAAAAAAACACCACACCCCAAAAGGGAAACATCCGGGGCCCACACACCCCACCCCGGGTAACACCTGGGCCCACCCCGGGCCCCGGGAAAACAAAAGAATCCCGTTTTTATTATTATTTTTTAAAAACCCCAAACAAAAATAATGGAACCCACTAAACCCTTCTAAACCGGGAAAGCGGCCCCCACCCAACAAACTTAAAAAGGAATGCAAATGGGCTTTAAGTCATGCAGAGTGTGTGTGTGTGTAGAGTGTGTGGGGTGCCCCGGGGTGTTGGGGGGTTTTGTGGTTGTGTGTGTGTGTGTGGTGTGTGTTTTGTGTTGGGGTGTGGGGTTTTGTGTGTTGTGGGTGTGTGTATAAACAACGAAAAATAAAAATCAAAACGGGAAAACCCCGACCCAAAACCCTTTCCAAAAATTTTAAAAGTAGGAAGCGCCCTGCGCCCCTCCGCGTTGCTGTGGGCGTCACCCCCAGGCCAGGGGGGTCCCTCCCCCCCTTCCTTTCCCTTTAAATCCCCCTCTTCCCTAAGAGTTAGTAGGAAAAGGAAGGGAGGGGGGAGGGGGGGGGAGGAGGGGAAGGGGAAGAGGGGAGGAAGGGAGGGGGAAGGAAGAGGGGGAGGAAGAGGAAGGGAGGGGGGAGGAAGAAAGGTAAAGGAAGGGGAGGAAGAGGAGGGAGGAAGAAGGGGAGGAGGAGGAGAAGAAGTTTAAAAGGAGGAGGAGGATGAAAGAGGGAGGAGGAGGAGGAGGAGAGGAGGAGGAGAGGAGGAGGATAGAGGAAGAGGAGGAGGAGGAGGAGAAGGAAGAGGAGGAAGAGAGGAGGAGGAGGAGGAGGAGGAGGAGGAGGAGGAGGAGGATGAGGAGGAGGAGGAGAGGAGGAGGAAGGAGGAGATGAGGAGGAAGAGGAGGAGAGAGGAGGAGGGAGGAGGAGGAGGAGGAGGAGGAAGGAGGAAGAGGAGGAGGAGAGGAAGAGGAGGAAGAGGAGGAAGAGGAGGAGGAGAAGAGGAGGAGAGGAGGAAGAGGAGGAGGAAGAAGAGGAGAAGAGGAGGAGGAGGAGGAAGAGGAGGAGGAAGAAGAGAAAGAAGAGGAGGAAGAAGAGTAGGAGAAGAGGAGGAGGAAGAAGGAGAAGAAAAGGAGGAGGAAGAAAAGGAGGAGGAAGAAGGAGGAAGAAGAGAAGAAGAGGATTAAGAAGAGAGGAGGAAGAGGAGGAGGAGGAAGAAGAGAAAGAGAGGAAGAAGGGAGAAGAAGAGAAAGAGGGAAGAAGAGGAGAAGGAAGAAGAGGAGGAAGAGGAGGAGAAGAAGGGGGAAGAAAAGGAGGAGGAAGAAGAGGAGGAAGAAGGAGGAAGAAGAGGAGGAGGAAGAAGAGGAGGAGGAAGAAGAGGAGGAAGAAGAGGAGGAGGAAGAGGAAAAGGAAGAGGAGGAGGAGGAGGAGGAAGAGGAGGAATAAGAGGGAGGAGGAGGAGGAGGTGATGAAGAGAGTGTGAGGCAGTGTAGAAGTACACGTGAACAGACATTATAAAACCTCTTTTACTCTTTCTAGAGTTACTCTTCTGATAAAACTAAACTTGTAGCCCCTGCTAAACTTGTAGCCCCTGCTAAACTTGTAGCCCCTGCTAAACTTGTAGCCCCTGCTAAACTTGTAGTCTCTGCTAAACTTGTAGCCCCTGCTAAACTTGTAGTCTCTGCTAAACTTGTAGCCCCTGCTGAACTTGTAGCCCCTGCTAAACTTGTAGCCCCTGCTAAACTTGTAGCCCCTGCTAAACTTGTAGCCCCTGCTAAACTTGTAGCCCTGCTAAACTTGTAGCCCTGCTAAACTTGTAGCCCTGCAAATGTAGCCCCTGCCACTTGTAGCCCCTGCTAAACTTGTAGCCCCTGCTAAACTTTTAGCCCCTGCTAAACTTGTAGTCCCTGCCAAACTTGTAGCCCTTGCCAAACGTGTAGCCCTTGCTAAACTTGTAGCCCCTGCCAAACTTGTAGCCCCTGCAAAACTTGTAGCCCCTGCTAAACTTGTAGCCCCTGCTAAACTTGTAGCCCCTGCTAAACTTGTAGCCCCTGCTAAAGCTGCAGATCCTTGTGGGATAATAGATGAAATTAGGAAAGCAGAAAGCTGACTCCCGTCGGCTCTCACTGCTAGCGAGAACATACTCCCGTCGGCTCTCACTGCTAGCGAGACATATCCGTCGCCTCACTGCTAGCGAGACATACTCCGTCGCCTCACTGCTAGCGAGAACATACTCCGTCGGCTCTCACTGTAGCGAGAACTACTCCGTCGGCTATACTGTAGCGAGAACATACTCCCGTCGGCTTCTCTCACTGTCGTCAGCAGCGAGAACATACTCCCGTCGGCTCTCACTGCTAGCGAGAACATACTCCCGTCGGCTCTCACTGCTAGCGAGAACATACTCCCGTCGGCTCTCACTGCTAGCGAGAACATACTCCCGTCGGCTCTCACTGCTAGCGAGAACATACTCCCTCGGCTCTCACTGCTAGCGAGAAACATACTCCCGTCGGCTCTCACGCTAGCGAGAAACATACTCCCGTCGGCTCTCATGCTAGCGAGAACATACTCCCGTCGGCTCTCATGCTAGCGAGAACATACTCCCGTCGGCTCTCACTGCTAGCGAGAACATACTCCCGTCGGCTCTCACTGCTAGCGAGAACATACTCCCGTCGGCTCTCACTGCTAGCGAGAACATACTCCCGTCGGCTCTCACTGCTAGCGAGAACATACATAATTTCATAACATAAAACAATACCATGTAGAATAATAATTAAATCCTATCAACTACATGAAGGGTCATTAAGGCTTCACGTCACGTTTACACCACCAGTCAAAAATATTTTAATCCCAAATCTGGGCGTATTAGGATTAAAATCAATTTTAAGTTAAAATGTTTTGAGTTAAACACCCCTCCAACCAGTTATCATACGACCCAAGACTCGCGTCAGGAAACACTTGTCTTGTTTCCTGACGAATCTTGCCTAACCATCCTCTTATAACACTTTTTTCTTATACGAGTACATATCTTTCATCCTTACTGTTATTACTAGATATAAAAACTACCCGACACTTCAGTATTTCCAGAGCTCTTTGTAGCTTCCTTAAAGTGACATGTTCCTTCACACCTTAAGTTATGGAAGAAGTGTAAGTTGTCTGTGCAACTGTTCTCCTTACTAGAGGTCTGTGCAACTGTTCTCCTTACTAGAGGTCTGTGCAACTGTTCTCCTTACTAGAGGTCTGATGCAACTGTTCTCCTTACTAGAGGTCTGTGCAACTGTTCTCCTTACTAGAGGTCTGAGCAACTGTTCTCCTTACTAGAGGTCTGTGCAACTGTTCTCCTTACTAGAGGTCTGTGCAACTGTTCTCCTTACTAGAGGTCTGAGCAACTGTTCTCCTTACTAGAGGTCTGAGCAACTGTTCTCCTTACTAGAGGTCTGTGCAACTGTTCTCCTTACTAGAGGTCTGTGCAACTGTTCTCCTTACTAGAGGTCTGTGCAACTGTTCTCCTTACTAGAGGTCTGTGCAACTGTTCTCCTTACTAGAGGTCTGAGCAACTGTTCTCCTTACTAGAGGTCTGTGCAACTGTTCTCCTTACTAGAGGTCTGAGCAACTGTTCTCCTTACTAGAGGTCTGTGCAACTGTTCTCCTTACTAGAGGTCTGAGCAACTGTTCTCCTTACTAGAGGTCTGAGCAACTGTTCTCCTTACTAGAGGTCTGTGCAACTGTTCTCCTTACTAGAGGTCTGAGCAACTGTTCTCCTTACTAGAGGTCTGTGCAACTGTTCTCCTTACTAGAGGTCTGAGCAACTGTTCTCCTTACTAGAGGTCTGTGCAACTGTTCTCCTTACTAGAGGTCTGAGCAACTGTTCTCCTTACTAGAGGTCTGAGCAACTGTTCTCCTTACTAGAGGTCTGTGCAACTGTTCTCCTTACTAGAGGTCTGAGCAACTGTTCTCCTTACTAGAGGTCTGTGCAACTGTTCTCCTTACTAGAGGTCTGAGCAACTGTTCTCCTTACTAGAGGTCTGAGCAACTGTTCTCCTTACTAGAGGTCTGGCAACTGTTCTCCTTACTAGAGGTCTGAGCAACTGTTCTCCTTACTAGAGGTCTGAGCAACTGTTCTCCTTACTAGAGGTAAACAGTAGTGTCATTGTGTACTCTGAAAAATTGTCTGCCATACTTAGATGTGAACAGAAGTGTAAGTTGTTATGTACTCTGGATAAGTTCAATCATGAATAAGCATGGATCCTGGGTATGTTTATAAAGTGTTGTAATGGTTAATATAGCAGTCTACACCTGCCTGAGAAGGTATATATTTTAAATGGTTAACGAGGTAAACAGTGCAAATTTAAGGATATGTATCACTTGGTGTTGAGACTTAACTATGGAATACTAACTTATTTTAGATCTTATATTCCCATGTTCACCCACCACCCATGACTACCCATGTTCACCCACCACCCATGTTCACCACCACCCATGACTACCCATGTTCACCCACCACCCATGTTCACCCACCACCCATGACTACCCATGTTCACCCACCACCCATGTTCACCCGCCACCCATGACTACCCATGTTCACCCACCACCATGTCCAACCACCACCCATGTTCACCCGCCACCCATGTCCAACACCACCATGTTCACCCGCCACCCATGTCCAACCACCACCCATTGTTCACCCGCCACCATGTTCACCCACCACCCATGTCCAACCACCACCCATGTTCACCCGCCACCATGTCCAACCACCACCCATTGTTCACCCACCACCATGACTACCCATGTTCACCACCACCATGTTCACCCACACCATGTTCACCGCCACCATGACTACCCATGTTCACCCACCACCCATGTCCAACCACCACCATGTTCACCCGCCACCCATGTCCAACCACCACCCATGTTCACCCACCACCCATGACTACCCATGTTCACCCACCACCCATGTTCACCCACCACCCATGTTCACCCACCACCCATGACTACCCATGTTCACCCACCACCCATGTTCACCCGCCACCCATGACTACCCATGTTCACCCACCACCCATGTCCAACCACCACCCATGTTCACCCGCCACCCATGTCCAACCACCACCCATGTTCACCCACCACCCATGACTACCCATGTTCACCCACCACCCATGTTCACCCGCCACCCATGACTACCCATGTTCACCCACCACCCATGTTCACCCGCCACCCATGACTACCCATGTTCACCCACCACCCATGTCCAACCACCACCCATGTTCACCCGCCACCCATGTCCAACCACCACCCATGTTCACCCACCACCCATGACTACCCATGTTCACCCACCACCCATGACTACCCATGTTCACCCACCACCCATGTTCACCCGCCACCCATAACTACCCATGTTCACCCACCACCCATGTCCAACCACCACCCATGTCCACCCACCACCCATATCCACTGATCACGTGTCAAGAATTCAATCTAATTTTTAAGTTAAATTTTTTTTGCCAGATTTCGTGTTCCAATTTAACACTTGTCTGTGAATATAACAACTCTACAGACAAGATATTTCCACATCACATACTGAAAATATAGACGGTATGGTTGCACAATATACAACGAATATAAACCTACTATAATTCCATATAGATAGATCATAATTCCACAATACCATTACTCAACTCTAACTAAAACTCCATTACTTTCTCGTATATTTTATTTCTCTGAAAATGACGTATTTTGAATTGTAGGCTAAAATTCTTTTTAAATAATAATTGCAATTCATGGCTGATGTGTACTAGGCTGAAATTTTTGTAATGGCTTCTCTCGTCCATCTGATCTCAGAATAATTAGTACACTTTTCTACCACTGATTTTATTACCATTATTTGCTATTATTACCATTAATTATTATTATTACTATTACTGTTATTATTATTATTATTCCCCTCAAGAGGTTCGTTGACGCTGGTGAGGGGCTCTTGATCTAGGGGATTGGATCTTTGTTCCAGTTCCCTGAATTAAGCCTGACTACCTTCCATCCCCCTCCCACAAGCGCTGTATAACCCTACGGGTTTAGCGCTCCTCCATGATTATAATAAAAATTATTACCGTTATTATTATTCATATTTGGAGGGAAGTGCTAAACCTGTAGGAGTTACACGGCGCCTGGGGGGGGGGGAGGCCCTCTGGTTCGATCCAAGGAAGGAGAGGACAGGTCTACTTCCTTGGATCAAGAGCCCTACTATAGCATCAAGGGAGAAATATTGAATTAAATCTCAGTTTCGTGTTGCAGATGTCTGAACTTTGCTCAGACATCTGCAACACAATAGTCATCAAAGATTAGTAAAGTTATACCATGAATTAAGGAAACATCCTGGACTTCACATTACGAAACAGACAAAGCAAATGCAATAGTAATTATGGGCAAGGTAAATTATAGTGGAAAAATAAACGATATTAGGAGACAGGGGACCTGAGGCGCCTCTTAAGTCTCTGGTACACAAAGGTCGTTAATAAGACTGTATGTCACATCTTCACAATCAATCAAGAATTAACTTCAATCCTTCGAGATTAATGTGTATTCTAAGTGTATATATGATATACACATCTCAATGTATATAGTGAAACATTAACAGTTTTAAACTTCATAGTATCAAAGGTACTCACAAGAACTAGTGGAGATAAGGTTACGTTGGACTGGCCAGTAAACAAGACAAGTTCACCCCCCCCCCAGGCACTATAATCCTCCAGGTTTAGCGCTTCCCCCTTCATTATAATAATAATAATACTCACTCAGGTCTTAGTTATATATGATGACTCGCTACCGAGGCTATTGGTAACTGGCTCAAGACCTTCCACTGGCGTACACGTTCACCACTTGAAAAATAAAACTTCACTACACAGGTCCCATTTTTTTTTTACTTTTAAAAGCTTCAAAGAAATTAAATTATTTTCCTTGAAGTATTTATGTAAAATTATTTTTTTTATAATAAGTTAGCGGCCCAATTTTAAAAATTATATACTACAAAATGTGTTTTATTTTAAAACAAGAGCTTTTAATTCGTTACTCCTCGGAAATGTTAATTTTTTTTATTTATGTGGAAGCGAAAAGCCCGCAGGAGAACTGTGTCAAGGTGAATGTAAGAAATCAGGATTGATCAGAGGGAAAGGAGAGCTCCAATCCCTTACATCAAGAGCCCTGATATTCCTGAAAATAATGAGCCTAACGTTAGTCTCGATAATTTTCTCAATTTTGTCGGGCCGGAGCCTTCCAAAAAAATTGAATTCTTGATGAAAATATATGAGTTTTGCCACCCATGACTCAGTCCTAAAAATGGAGAACTCTTATTGAAAGTTAAGAGTTTTGTCAGGACTCTCACTCACTCTTGTTGGTAACCTCGAGTTTCAGCAATGTTATAATGACTTCCAACAGAGCAGTGATTTTCTCATGGTGTTCCAGTCTTCTGATTATTATTATTATTATAATCAAAAAAGAAGCGCTAAGCCACAAGGACTATACAGCGCCAGTCTTCTGAGATTGTTGGCATTTAGGTCCTGGCACCCAGAGCCTGGCACCCAGGGCCTGGCACCCAGGGCCTGGCACCCAGGGCCTGGCACCCAGGACATGGCACCCAGAACCTGGCACTCAGAACCTGGCACCCAGGACGTGGCACCCAGGACGTGGCACCCAGGGCCTCGCTATTATACATTATTCATCAGCTTGCCACTCTATGCTCCACACAAGTCCTGCTGATTTATTTCAAAAACTTTTCTCTCTCGTTTTCCGAAAAAAAAAAATTTTAACCTGTGCGAAGATTTCCGTGAAAGATTCATTTTTAACTTCCATAACTGCGGCTAAAGACTTTTCACCAGCCAACCAGCAAGGCAGCCACAGCCAGCCAGCAAGCCAGTCACAGCCAGCCAGCCAACCCGCAAGCCAACCACACCCAACCAGCAAGCCAGCCACAGCAAGCAAACCACAGCCAGCAAGCAAGCCAGCCACAGCAAGCAAGCCACAGCCAGCAAGCAAGCCAGCCACAGCAAGCAAGCCACAGCCAGCAAGCAAGCCAGCCACAGCAAGCAAGCCACAGCCAGCAAGCAAGCCAGCCACAGCAAGCAAGCCACAGCCAGCAAGCAAGCAAACCACAGCAAGCAAGCCACAGCCAGCAAGCAAGCAAACCACAGCAAGCAAGCCACAGCCAGCAAGCAAGCAAACCACAGCAAGCAAGCCACAGCCTGCAAGCAAGCCAGCCACAGCAAGCAAGCCACAGCCAGCAAGCAAGCAAACCACAGCAAGCAAGCCAGCCACAGCCAGTTTGCTTCTCACGGTATGAGTTGTGATCCTCTCACACCATATATATATATATATATATATATATATATATATATATATATATATATATATATATATATATATATATATATATATAATATTACCTTCGTGTTCCGGCGGAAGTCCTCGGTCAGATGCCCAAAAGCTCCAAATATGGGTCATCATGTGACTAAGACCCGCGTCAGGAAATACTTGTCCTGTTTCCTGACAAACATTATACCTACCTTTGTGTTTCTCGAAGACTAGTTGACACAAGGTTACTAATAATGGTAGAATCACCGACATTTTATTGTGGCAACGTTTCGCTCTCCAGGAGCTTTGTCGAGCTGTTATGAACATTATAAGTACACACAGGATACACACACATACACACACACACACACATATATATATATATATATATATATATATATATATATATATATATATATATATAATATATATATATATATATATATATATATATATATATATATATATATATGTCGTGCCGAATATGTAAAACTGGTCAATTAGCAAGAACTCATTTAAAATTAAGTCCTTTCTGAAATTTCCTCTTATACATTTAAAGATATATTTTTTTCATTAATGTTAATGTAAATTTTTTTAATTTTGCACCAAAAGAATCTTAGAAAACTTACCTAACCTTGTTATAACAAGCGCAATTTATTTTAGCTTAACCCAACTAAATATATTTTAAATTTGTTTACAGTAATTTAATATTAAACAAACACAGTGAAATATATTTTTTTCGTTAGGTTCAGAATGATTTTGGCGAAATTATTGCATACACAAATTTTCACTAGTCCTATATGGCAAGTTGAGCGTTGCTATTTAAGCCAAGATGGCAAGTTCTGCCTATTCGGCACGACATATATATATATATATATATATATATATATATATATATATATATATATAATATATATATATATAATATATATATATATATAGTGTGTGTGTGTCTGTGTACCACGTGAGGTGAGAGATATGTAGTAGTTGTAACAGTAGTAGTAGTAGTTGTAGCAGTCATAGTAGTAGTTGTAACAGTAGTAGTAGTAGTTGTAGCAGTCATAGTAGTAGTCACATTAGTTGAATCTGTGTCCATTTACCTAACAAGAAGGTTCAACCGAGCCATTATAACCAACCTCTCACACAAACTACACTATCCCTCACTCCTCTACCCTAAGTGTGAGTACCATTATAAAGTTACAGAGGATATATGTATAGTGTGAGTACCATTATAAAGTTACAGAGGATATATGTATAGTGTGAGTATCACTGTACAATAATCATATTGATAAAGGCTTGAAATAAGTGAGGCTCGTGTATTTATTGAAGCAGATGCAATTATTAATAGTGTGGTAATAATCAAAGCTTTACAAGAAGCAAAATAAGTAGGCTGAGACATATTTTCTCCCTTCATTATCTTTATATAATAACCTGCATCATATGGGATAATAATACTTTAACTGCGTGACATTAGAGTATAAATATTTGAAGACAAGTAGAGTGCATTCTGCCACCTGGAAACGTTTAATTATTATATATAATTTATACATTTTATAAATGTTTATTATAAGAATGTATATAAATCTGTTCGAGTACGGAACTAATTTTTCCCATAAGAAATATAAATTGGATTAATCTGTTTCGGACCCAAAAATACACTTACAAAAGCATTGTAACACAAAGTTTACAATCCTAGCATGCATAAATCTAAAAAAAGAAAATAACTAAACACAATGCTTGTCTATCTGAGTGATAGACAAACAAAGGCTTCACTTACAAGTGGCAGCTGACACTCCGCACCCACCCGCGGCTCAAACATAAAAAAATGGAAAAAAATACAAAAAGTGAGTTAGCTTACAGAAAAATACCTTCAGGATGTGATGTGTTGATAGCTGGATACTAGAAGGAATACAATGTTGTGTAATAAAGGTTATCTATATATCACGTTTATTTCAACTTGATATTAGAAACACGACAGATAATCTAGAAGCACAATAAAGAAGCCGAAATTAATAATAAAAGGTATATTATATGGAGAGGCGGAGGCGGTGTTACACCTGGACAATTATTATTATTATTATAATCAAGGGGAAGCGCTAAACCCGGAGGATTACACAGCTACACCTGGACAAACACATCACTTTTATCTGAACAAAATGAAAAAAAATAGCGCGATTTTTCCCGAATATTTTCTTTCTAGTCCTAAACTATGCGCTTGTTTTCCTAGATTATCTGGGAAGTAAGATATTGCCTTATTTCTTGACGTGGCACCGATAATGAACGGATTGATATGATTTTCAGAGAATATTAAACAACATTTTACACAGGAAGATCACACACCTGGGCACAACTTTCATATTTTGAAGTTTTTTCATCTCTGTTGTGACTAACCAATTTTCTTTTTGGTTGGCTGTTATCGTTAATATTCTTAGGCACCATGGTAACTTATTTATACAAACAATATAAAAATAAAACACCAAAAATGCGAAGAAACACGAAATAGTTCACAGCGAAGCTTCACTGAGCAACAGCTGCGCCAACACTGACATTCCGGCAGCATAAAATTTTTTGGTGAGAGGCTCTTGATTTAGGAAATTGGATCTGTGCTCCAGTTTCCCAAATTAAGCCTGAATGACTTCCACATCCCCCTCCCCAGGCGCTGTATAATCCTCTGGGTTTAGCGCTTCCCCCTTGATTATAATAATAATAATTAAAATTTTTTGAGTGACCACGCTGTATAGCCCTTGTGGGTTAGCGCTTCTTTTTGATTATAATAATTTGAGCGACCAGCAAACGGTCGACTACCAAGCGATTTTTTTTTTACCGAACAAAGAGTTTGAGTACCAAGGTTCCACTGTATTTGCTTAGTAAGTTTATTCAGGTATACACACACAGTTACATAGAATTATCATACATAGCACATAGAACCTAGGATAACCCAAAAAAGTCAGTGTGACTTATTTCCCAAGTTATTATCCTGGTATTACGTTCGAAGGCCTCCCTATCAGGTTGATATACTGAATATTAGCCAGTATCAAATGTGTTGCCTAAGTGATGAGTTGACAGCATATTTCAGGGGCGAGGATTATTGTTGATGGACACGATAAACAAATATACAAACACCGCGTCCAGTATTACATTACTTATCAGCTCTATTTTAGCTGAATTAATATAGATTTGAACACTTCCAGGTACCTATGATATTAACTTCATGATCCCCAATTATTACCGATACATTCTTCATACGTTCCTATTCCGCCATTTTCTGTAGTTCATCCCGGTCTGTTGGTTCTCTCGTGACTTAAACTTTTCCAAAAGTCACACCAACACTACAACTGTTGTCCTTGGATCAAGAGCCCCTCACCAGGGTCATGGAACTTCTCTACACAGATCAGACCCTCTTAGGCTTCCTCACTCATGGCAGTCTTGTTTTCTTTCTCTGTTGTCCTCATTTATCACAATGTATTGTTATTCCCTCCAGTTGTTGCTGTAGGTCAGTCATGAGTGGTATCGTATAGGGTTCGTCTCACAACCGAAGGATCGGGGTTTGATCCCAGGCTGTGAAAGATGTGCAGTAGCAGTGTCCCCACACTTAATAATAATAATAATAATAATATCTTTATTTTACAACAAGTACATGTACATGGTATACAGTCCTAGCTGAGATTAATGACATATTACTATATAGAAAGCCCCTTATTATGCTCAGCATTTCGGCCAAATTAGGTCAGTATCCCAGGATGCGACCCACACCAGTCGACTAACACCCAGGTACCTATTTTACTGATGGGAAACATAGACAACAGGTGGAAAGAAACACGCCCAATGTTTCTACTCTTGCTGGGAATCGAACCCCTACCCTCACCGTGTGAAGCGAGAGCGTTAACCACCAGGACACCTAGCAGTAAGGAGACACTTGTGAAGTGTTGTTGGGCAGTATTCCTCCTAGCTGACCTTACAAATGATCTGACGTACAATAACATAATTTTGCCTGTAAAATGAACAGCTCAAAAAGTTTATTCCTTTTTCCTTCCAGACATCAGTTTAAGTTCTATGCCAGAGTGAACCAGTGTGCTCTAGATCATCAAGTTGTGAGACATCATAGATGTCTCGCATAGAGATGTGAGCATCATAGATGTCTCACATAGAGTTGTGAGCATCATAGATGTCTCACATAGAGTTGTGAGCATCATAGATGTCTCACATAGAGATGTGAGCATCATAGATGTCTCACATAGAGTTGTGAGCATCATAGATGTCTCACATAGAGTTGTGAGCATCATAGATGTCTCACATAGAGTTGTGAGCATCATAGATGTCTCACATAGAGTTGTGAGCATCATGTCTCACATAGAGTTGTGAGCATCATAGATGTCTCACATAGAGTTGTGAGCATCATAGATGTCTCACATAGAGTTGTGAGCATCATAGATGTCTCACATAGAGTTGTGAGCATCATAGATGTCTCACATAGAGTTGTGAGCATCATAGATGTCTCACATAGAGTTGTGAGCATCATAGATGTCTCACATAGAGTTGTGAGCATCATAGATGTCTCACATAGAGTTGTGAGCATCATAGATGTCTCACATAGAGTTGTGAGCATCATAGATGTCTCACATAGAGTTGTGAGCATCAGAGATGTCTCACATAGAGTTGTGAGCATCAAGATGTCTCACATAGAGTTGTGAGCATCAGAGATGTCTCACATAGAGTTGTGAGCATCATAGATGTCTCACATAGAGTTGTGAGCATCAGAGATGTCTCACATAGAGTTGTGAGCATCAGAGATGTCTCACATAGAGTTGTGAGCATCAGAGATGTCTCACATAGAGTTGTGAGCATCATAGATGTCTCACATAGAGTTGTGAGCATCATAGATGTCTCACATAGAGTTGTGAGCATCATGTCTCACATAGAGTTGTGAGCATTATAGATGGATAATGTGTTTGTATTTTATAAACTTTCCTGATTGGTTTCACATGTTGCATACTATCGCATGGAAAAAAAATAGTAAAAGCAGCAAGATTTATCACCTTGTACGTTTATATCTTCCTGTAACATAAATACTAGACAACTTAACAATTACCAAAGAGAAAAATATAGAGATGGAAGGGGAACACTCATTATCATACATCGATACCATGCCTAACCCTTCTAGGGTAGGGTAGGTGCCTGAGCCCGAGCCTTTAGCTCATAAGACTGTCATTCCCATTAGCCCCCTTGGGGCGGGGATGGCAGACCAGAGAGGCCTAGCTTGTGGCTAGGCCTGGGGACAGTTGGTCCCAAAGATGAAGAGGTACTTGTGCCTCCTCCCATGGGAGACTTAGGTCTCAGACACTCCCTAAAGAGGGAGCCAAGGCCGGGCCACCACTTGGAAAATGCCCGGGCCGGGAGAATACCGGCGAATCTTTAATAATAATAATAATAATCATTATCATAGACAGGGGGTCAACCTCCCCTGCTCAGAAAAATCAAATATAAAAAAATATATATAGTGCCATGAGATAAACAGGACAGAGATATCGAATAGCACAACTATATTACATAAAAAATGAAAAATAGAATAAGCATAAACAACAGAAAATTAAATTAGTTCATCCAGGTAACAGTAATCTCAGGACCGTCACATGTATATACCATTAAAACCAGCGGATGTATAAAGACAGATTGATTTAAGCTCCAATTAAAAAGTGGTTGGAGGAGGTGGGTGGTGGGGAGTGATGCAGTGGCCATGAGCAGGCAGGTGAAGGCAGTGGCCATGAGCAGGCAGGTGAAGGCAGTGGCCATGAGCAGGCAGGTGAAGGCAGTGGCCATGAGCAGGCAGGTGAAGGCAGTGGCTATGATCAGGCAGGTGAAGGCAGTGGCCATGAGCAGGCAGGTGAAGGCAGTGGCCATGAGCAGGCAGGTGAAGGCAGTGACCATGATCAGGCAGGTGAAGGCAGTGGCCATGAGCAGGCAGGTGAAGGCAGTGACCATGAGCAGGCAGGTGAAGGCAGTGTGTAAGCTGCTGTCTCAAAAAACTAGGCTGTTGCAGCCCCCACCTTAGTAAGTACACTTACCATACATACTAATACATGTGTAAATTACCTAAGGTAAGGTTTGAGGGGCTGTTATTCAAACAAAATTTCGATGGAAGTAGAAAATGAGTAAGAATGCAGAGGTTGATGGCTTCACTAGGCGCCTGAGTTTCCCTCTCCTACCATCATGTTTATTTGTTCTATCTTCTCCATAATTATACTATCGCATTTGCTTTGTCTACTTTCGTAATGTGAAGTCTAGTCATCTTTGATGACAAAATGCTATAGTAATTATGGACAAGGTAGATTATGGGGGGGACAAATGACGTTATTAGCAGACAAAGGAACTGACAAGCCCCTTAATTACACTGTTTCAGTCACAAATATCAATGGTGACAATCACAAGTCTCAGGGATCATCCACTCTAATAGGATGGACAGGAGGAGCTGAGATAGGGACGAGGCTCTCCTGGCAAAATAAAGTAGACCTGGAGTACCTGGAGTTTACCTGGAGAGAGTTCCGGGGGTCAACGCCCCCGCGGCCCGGTCTGTGACCAGGCCTCCTGGTGGATCAGAGCCTGATCAACCAGGCTGTTACTGTTGGCTGCACGCAAACCAACGTACGAGCCACAGCCCGGCTGGTCAGGAACCGACTTTAGGTGCTTGTCCAGTGCCAGACACCTTCTTGCTTGCTAGGTGAACGAGGACAACTAATTGCAAATTTTTTAAATGTTTTGAACCATCTCACTTTTGTAAATCTAATCACCACAGCTCCCTCACTTTAATACCAGTATGATCCATAACCTGTGTCAGTATACAGTAAGATATAGTATTAGTCTGCCCGAAATGCCTAGGCATACCTAGGCATACTAGTGGCCTTCTTTGTAATAAATAATTTATAATATTTTATATGTAACCCCACGTTGTAATATCAATAGAGAAATAAAGAATTTTAATTTTAAGAAATACATCCAGTGTTTCTATCCATGTCCTGGTGGTTAACGCTCTCGCTTCACACACGGAGGGCCCGGGTTCGATTCCCGACGGGTGGAAACATTTCGACACGTTTCCTTACACCTGTTGTCCTGTTCACCTAGCAGCAAATAGGTACCTGGGTATTAGTCGACTGGTGTGGGTGGCATCCTGGGGGACAAGATTAAGGACCACAATGGAAATAAGTTAGATAGTCCTCGATGACGCACTGACTTTCTTGGGTTATCCTGGGTGGCTAACCCTCTGGGGTTAAAAATCCGAACGAAATCTTATCTTATCTTATCTTAACACCCCTCCTTCAGAGTGCAGGCACTGTACTTCCCATCACCAGGACTCAAGTCCGGCCTGCCGGTTTCCCTGAACCCCTTCATAAATGTTACTTTGCTCACACTCCAAATGTTTTTTAATACTTGACGTGCTGTTGGAGTGTGAGCAAAGTAACATTTATGAAGTGATTCAGGGAAACCGGCAGGCCGGACTTGAGTCCTGGAGATGGGAAGTACAGTGCCTGCACTCTGAAGGAGGGGTGTTAATGTTGCAGTTTAAAAACTGTAGTGTAAAGCACCCTTCTGGCAAGACAGTGATGGAGTGAATGATGGTGAAAGTTTTTCTTTTTCGGGCCACCCTGCCTTGGTGGGAATCGGCCAGTGTGATAATAAAAATAATAATTATTATTATTATTATTATTATAATAACCACGGAGCATGGGCAAGGTAGTGTACACGCCACTCCTCCCATTAAGACAAGGGATAACAATACTTTCTCGGATCAAGAGCCCCACAGCAGCATAATGCTGCTGTGGGGCTTCTCCAGAAGGGAGATTCTGTTATTATTTAATAACAAATTAATATATTTTGAAGCAGTTATGGTGTCATTCAAGACTAACGTTTTCTAACATAACTCCAACATACATTTTCTTTTACAAAAGACCAGAAGGAATTTTGTGTATCGAATTTTAAAAATTAAAAAATTTTTTTTTTCTCGTAATTTTTTTTTTACATTTTAATTACCTTTAGTATTACAGAATTTTGAGTATTAATATGGCATACCTATGTGCCAATATAAGGACAAAATAACCTAAAATGTTGGCAATTTAAGCCTACTAAAAATACTATTTCTGAATCTTAGATAACATAGTGACTGACAGTGAAGTTAAAGCAAGTTACAACATTAAAAGTTTGGATAGAAATAGACAAGGGAGAGAGAGGTACACTGGGGAGAGGAATGTTGTTATAGAAGGAATGACTTAACATACAACCCCAAGAATCGACTTGTATGACAATAACCTCTCTCTCTCTCTCTCTCTCTCTCTCTCTCTATATATATATATATATATATATATATATATATATATATATATATATATATATAATATATATATATATATATATATGGAGGGTGTCCAACAAGGAGATCCTCTTGCACCATTTCTCTTCTGTATAGCAGTTAGGGAAATCACAGTCAGACTGACCAGCGAGCTAAATATCTGGTTCCTAGATGATGGCGCACTAGCAGGTACAAAGGAGTCCCTCCTACATGATCTTACACAGGTAATGACACGGGGACAGGAAATGGGTCTCATCCTGAATCCATCCAAATGTGAAATCATCTCAGTCAATCAACAAGTGATAAATGCAGTGAGATCAAAACTACCAGGAGCAGCAGTCATTGCCCCCACAAACAGTGTCTTGCTAGGAGCACCTCTGGGAAGCAATGCCATTGACACAATTCTCAGGAAGAAATTGGAAGAGTTAAGGAGAATGGAATAACGAATAGGCAATCTGGACACCCACGATGCCTTGTACCTTCTCACAAAGTGCTTGAGTCTGCCCAGGTTCACATATTTCCTAAGATGTGCACCTTCATATGATAACCCTATACTGCACGAATATGACAGTATCCTGAGGCAGATTTTTACGAAAGTACTTAACCTTACTCTAGAAGACGGGCAGTGGAACCAAGCTACACTTCCAGTCAGACTAGGAGGCATTGGTGTCCGCAAGTCATCACAGATTGTAAGTAAGTAAGTTTATTCAGGTATACACAAATACAGTTACATAGAATTATCATACATAGCAGCATATGTGTAGAGAACCTAGGATAACCCAAAAAAGTCAGACAGAGTGACTTATTTCCAAAAGCGCTACCTGCTTTTCTGTCCTCATGTATTGCATCCAGAGGGCTTGTAGCAGCGATTCTCCCTGAACATATTAATGACAAGATTGGAGTCCAGGACCAAAAGTTCATTGACGGAGCCATGATCTGGAATAATCTAATGGGCTCTGAAACCAAACCTGCTCCCCCAACAATTACAAACAATCGCACTGGGATGGTCCAGTAGTGGAAAATATAGCCTCAACAATGCTTCACAGTGTGTCAGGGAAGGATAGAGCCCGCCTCCTGGCAGTGAGAGTACCTCATGCAGGGGATTTTCTATTGGCTGTTCCCAACTCCAGCCTTGGCACACGCCTCGACCCACAGACCATCCGCATCTGTGTTGCCCTTCGACTTGCCGCCCCTATTCTCGCCGAACACAGGTGTATTTGTGGCAGTGAAGCAGCAGACCGATTCGGGTACCACGGTCTTGTGTGCCGTAAATCCGAGGGAAAGATTGCAAGACATAAGGAGGTTAATAACATTATCAAGAGGAGCCTCACAACAGCCGGATGCCCAGCAGTAAGGGAGCCACCCCAGCTATGCAGATCTGATGGCAGCCAGAAGCGTCCAGATGGTATCACCCTTCAAGCCTGGACAGATGGGAAGCAGGTGGTGTGGGACTGTACATGTGCATCTGCCTTGGCTCAGGATACCTATCTCCAATACACGAGGGAGGAAGGAGGGGCAGCTGCCAGCTTCAGGGAGTCCCAAAAGTCTAGAAAATATGGAGAACTTGCCATCATTATATGTTTGTTCCCATAGGCTCAGAGACCCTTGGCTCATGGGAAAAGAATGCATCTAAATTCCTTAAGGAGTTGGGAAAAAGACTCATCAGGGTAACTAGGGATCCCAGGGCAGCTAGTTTTCTGTTCCAGCGACTCAGTGCGGCTGTTCAAAGAGGTAATGCCTGCTGTATTTTTGGGCACACGCCCCAGCTCTGAGGAGCTGGATGAGATTATCGCCCTATAATCGGTGATACACACGTATATATGCCACCTTTATATCAACAATGTACCTCTAAAATCTTTTGTACCATAATATATATATATATATATATATATATATATATATATATATATATATATAATATTATATATATATATATATATATATATATATATATATTATATATATATATATTATAATATATTAGGAGACCTGTTTAACGCCCTCATGATCTGAGCTAGAACACTGCAGAAGTATTGTCCAGAATTAGGCCCATGTGTAAGATACTAATACTTGACTTCAGTATTTGTTGTCAACAACAAAACAAGATTTAAGAATATCCTAGTACTATAATTACACAGCTAATTGTTTGACGTAGTTCTCAGCCACTCCAGTTTACCACATAGTATGTAACTTCTATTAAAAAATAAGTCAGTCAGGGCTTAATTCTTGTAGAGTTTAGTGACTATTTCATTAACGAAAGCCCATTAGTAAATATATAGGACAACATAGGACAAGAATGAGATCAAGGAGGAATAACAGTAAGAGAAGACACTGTATATATATACTGTAAAACTGTGATTGATCTGTTATAACAAGCTTCATGCATGTAGAGCATACCTCAGTATTTTAAGAACCGTCTTCACTACAATTCTTAATGAGACAGCTAACCAGGTCTGCTACGAAGCATTTAAAACAATAAATTATTTTGTTTAAAAATTGCACATGTGTTGCTGTATTATTAGTCAGTAAACTGCCTTTACATGACAGGTAAACTGATAGTAAATACTAGTAAAAGCAAGGTAATGCCAAGGTCATATATAGAGAGGAAAGGTATTTACTGAGGTCTAGTTCTACTGTCTAGTTCTACTGTCTAGTTCTACTGTCTAGTTCTACTGTCTAGCTCTACTGTCTAGCTCTACTGTCTAGCTCTACTGTCTAGCTCTACTGTCTAGTTCTACTGTCTAGTTCTACTGTCTAGCTCTACTGTCTAGTTCTACTGTCTAGCTCTACTGTCTAGTTCTACTGTCTAGTTCTACTGTCTAGCTCTACTGTCTAGTTCTACTGTCTAGTTCTACTGTCTAGTTCTACTGTCTAGTCTACTGTCTAGTTCTACTGTCTAGTTCTACTGTCTAGTTCTACTGTCTAGCTCTACTGTCTAGTTCTACTGTCTAGTTCTACTGTCTAGCTCTACTGTCTAGCTCTACTGTCTAGTTCTACTGTCTAGTTCTACTGTCTAGTTCTACTGTCTAGCTCTACTGTCTAGTTCTACTGTCTAGCTCTACTGTCTAGTTCTACTGTCTAGCTCTACTGTCTAGTTCTACTGTCTAGTTCTACTGTCTAGCTCTACTGTCTAGTTCTACTGTCTAGCTCTACTGTCTAGCTCTACTGTCTAGTTCTACTGTCTAGTTCTACTGTCTAGCTCTACTGTCTAGTTCTACTGTCTAGTTCTACTGTCTAGCTCTACTGTTTAGTTCTACTGTCTAGTTCTACTGTCTAGCTCTACTGTTTAGTTCTACTGTCTAGTTCTACTGTCTAGTTCTACTGTCTAGTTCTACTGTCTAGCTCTACTGTTTAGTTCTACTGTCTAGTTCTACTGTCTAGTTCTACTGTCTAGCTCTACTGTTTAGTTCTACTGTCTAGTTCTACTGTCTAGCTCTACTGTTTAGTTCTACTGTCTAGTTCTACTGTCTAGTTCTACTGTCTAGCTCTACTGTTTAGTTCTACTGTCTAGTTCTACTGTCTAGTTCTACTGTCTAGCTCTACTGTTTAGCTCTACTGTCTAGTTCTCATACAATATCATGTAGACTCTTCTTGTCCTTTATATTGCTTTGCTTTAATAAAAAGTAACTTAAAAAAACAGACTACAAATTACCAAGAGTAATATGTTGAGATTCATTACAAACTCGGGTTCACCAGAGCTCCTAGGCTATGATGAATCATTAAAATTAAAAATTCTTCAAGTTCAGCTGAAACTGAACCATTATAATATACATGAATTAAGTTAGCCCCGTCACTGTGACAAAATTCATTTCAAAACGGTCAAGAAGCCTAATCTTTCTTCTCTCTTACTGCTCTATCCTACCCCCTTTCTTCTCATTTCTTGCCATCCCTCTTATGACTTAACAAAATGCAAAACTGCTGTCAATCAGTGTAGAGAATATTTTCCTGCATCTGCTGTAAAGCTCAGGAACCGAAGTATGATACTAAGGGAAGCGAATACAATTTTGTATTATACACAGTAGGTACCCAAACCTCAAACACCTACAGTATTATACACAGTAGGTACCCAAGCCTCAAACACCTACAGTATTATACACAGTAGGTACCCAAGCCTCAGACACCTACAGTATTATACACAGTAGGTACCCAGGCCTCAAACACCTACAGTATTATACACAGTAGGTACCCAAGCCTCAAACACCTACAGTATTATACACAGTAGGTACCCAAGCCTCAGACACCTACAGTATATTACACATTAGGTACCCAGGCCTCAGACACCTACAGTATTATACACAGTAGGTACCCAGGCCTCAGACACCTACAGTATATTACACAGTAGGTACCCAGGCCTCAAACATTTACAGTATTATACACAGATAAAAAGCTAATCACGTCAAAGCCAGCCATAGAGCTCTGCTCACCTAGCAGTAAAAATAACTATCTGGTGTTAATCGAGTTTTGTGAGTGGAATCCAGGAAATACTGCAGTGCAAGGGTTAATCATCCCAAAACCATAATGCGGGTGGCAGTTATCCCATATACTGTACATGGGGTGGGTGGTGGTCACCCTGTGTAACCCCTGAGCTCCATCTACTGTACATATATTGGAATCAGCCCATGCAATGGTATTAACACACAAAATGGTGACAATATATTTATTTCTACAAGTACATGTACAAGGTATACAGATCTTAGCTGACATCAGTGACATGCTACTATATAGAAAGCCGCTTGTTATGCAGAGCATTTCCCGCAAATTAGGTCAATTTTGTGACCCATACCAGTCAACTAACACCCAGGTACCCATTTTATACTGATGGGTGAATATAGACAGCAAGTGTCTTATGGAAACACGTCCTAATGTTATCCAGCCGTACCGGGGATTCGAACTCCGGACCTCAGTGTGTGAGCCGTGCGCTAACGATCGAGCTACGGAACACCTACACATACAGTGGTGTCAGCAGATACAAAGGTACAACATAAACAGCAGGTATTTAGAAGTCTCGTACTCGTCAGCAGTCAAGACGCTGGCTAAATAAATTTTAAAGATTCAAGACCAACTTGAGGCATAAACTCGCTGAAATATCCAGGCAAGAAAAACTTTTAATAACAAAGGCACATTTTTTCTATCAGATGATAGCCCAGAGTGTGTGTGTGTGTGTGTGTACTCATATGTACTCACCTATATGTGATTGAAGGGGTCGATTCACAGCTCCTGGCCCCGCCTCTTCGCTAGTCGCTACTAGGTCCGCTCCACTACTTCACCCTTCAGAGTGTTTTGTCTCCATGTTCCTGTGTCGTATCTCTGAAACATTTTAACCCTGTCCACCTTGTCCATTCCTTAGTATTTTATATGTCGTTATCATGTCCTCCCTTTTCCTCCTATCCTCTAGTGTCATCAGGTCGAGTTCCTTTAACCTTTCCTCATAAGACATACCCCTTAACCCCAGGACTAGTCTTGTTGCAAACTTTTGCACTTTCTCCAGTTTCTAGACGTCTTTGACCAGGTGGGGGTTCCATTTTGGTGCTGCATACTCCAATATGAGCTTGACGTACACGGTGTACAGTGTCTTAGATAATTCCTTACTTAGATATCGAAATGCTATTCTAAGGTTTGCCAGGCATCCATATGCTGCAGCAGTTATTTGGTTGATGTGCACCTCAGGGGATGTACTCGGTATAATGCTTACCCGAAGATCCTTTTCTTTATATGAGGGTTGCAGCCTTCGATCCCCTAGCTTGTACTCCGTCTGTGATCTTCTTTGTCCTTCTCCACACTTCATGATTTTGCCCTTGTTGGGGTTAAACTCCAGGAGCCATTTGTCGGACTAAGCTTGCAAACCGTCCAGATCCCCTTGTAATCTTACCTGATCCTCGTCCGCTTGTATTCTTCTCATTATTTTCACATTATCAGCGAACAGCGACACTTGTGAATCTTTTCCTTCATTTATATCATTCACATATGCAAGAAATAGCACCGGGCCAAGGACTGACCCTTGTGGAACCCCACTCGACACATGCGCCCACTCTGACACCTCATCACGTACCAACACTCATTGTTTCCTTTCAGTGTGTATGTGTGTGTGTGTGTGCTGTTTGTGGTTGTAGGAGTCGATTCTAAGCTCCTGGCCCTGCTTCTTGCCACTCTTGTACATCGCATCTGGTTATATACTGAGCACTATGCTAACCCCTAGGTATTTCTCTTTGAGTGAAGTATAACCTTGCATTTATTGGGGTTGAACTCAAGCAACCACTTATCTGACCACATTTGCAATTTGTCCAGATCCCTCTCCAGCCTTTCCTTATTCTCATCTTGCCGGGTCGCCATCTGGAGAAGACCAGCGCCAAAAGTACCGGCGAACCTACATCTCTCTCTTATCCTCATTTGTGTTTATCCACACTAGATATAAATTTATCAGCAAAAAGGGATATACCTGAATCAGTCCCATCTGGAATATCGACATAAACCATCAACAGTATTGGTCCAAGTTGCGCTTCTCCATTGTAATGTCACTGTCCTCAGAGTTATTTCATGTTTCCTTCCCCTACAATATTATTCGATCCACTGGAGAACGTTCCCTTGAGGAACGTTCTCCAGTGGGATACAGTATCTGAACGTACTCCGTGTGGTGGTTATTGTGTGGTGGAGGTCAGGTCAGTGCGGGAGGTGATGTAGGTATTGCTGGTTGAAAGTCGCTCCACCTGCTGTTAATTAGTGTCTCTGTTTGTCACCCATCACTGTCACACCTCAGACACTCCTCTTGCGAGGGCGCGCACCCACACGCGCACACACACACACACACATATGTGCCGAATAGGTAAAAATTTGCGATTTTGGTTTAAATAGCAACGCTCTCCCTGCCGAATAATACAAGTGAATTTATCTAAAATATATTTAGTTGGATTAGGCTAAATTAAATTGCGCTTGTTATAATTAAGCTAGGTAACTTTTCTAAGGTTCTTCTGGTACAAAATTATTAGTTTTAACATTAACATAAATGGAAAAAATATATCTTTAAACTTATGAGAGAAAATTTTAGACAGGACTTAATTTTAAATGACTTTTTGCTAATTGACCAGTTTTATCTATTCGGCACGACATACCAACACTTCCATTAAGGAAGGGTGACTTACCGAAGAAGAAAACACTTCCACCGTTATTTATTCAATCACTGTGTTGCCAGAAGGCTGCGACATCACAGTTCAGATAACCGACTAAACAGCAACATCCTCACCTGTCCTTCATGGTGCAGGCACTGTAATTCCCACCTCCAGGACTCAAGTCCGGTTAACCTGTTTTCCTTGTTCACACTCCAACATTACGTCAAATCATAAAAGCCACTTGTCTACACTCTTAACACATACACACGCGCCTGTTGGATGATCAAGCCCCTCGCACTTAAAACCTCCTTTACCCTCTCTCTGTTTCCTGGTCATAGTACTGAAGGATAGTCTTAGCTTAATAGTCATAGTACTGAAGGATAGTCTTAGCTTAATAGTCATAGTACTGAAGGATATTATTATTATAATCAAAAAAGAAGCGCTAAGCCACAAGGACTATACAGTACTGAAGGATAGTCTTAGCTTAATAGTCATAGTACTGAAGGATAGTCTTAGCTTAATAGTCATAGTACTGAAGGATAGTCTTAGCTTAATAGTCATAGTACTGAAGGTTAGTCTTAGTACTGAAGGATAGTCATAGTACTGAAGGATAGTCATAGTACTGAAGGATAGTCATAGTACTGAAGGATAGTCATAGTACTGAAGGATAGTCATAGTACTGAAGGTTTGTCTTAGTACTGAAGGATTAGTCATAGTACTGAAGGATAGTCATAGTACTGAAGGATAGTCATAGTACTGAAGGATAGTCATAGTACTGAAGGATAGTCATAGTACTGAAGGATAGTCATAGTACTGAAGGATAGTCATAGTACTGAAGGTTAGTCTTAGTACTGAAGGATAGTCATAGTACTGAAGGATAGTCATAGTACTGAAGGATAGTCATAGTACTGAAGGATAGTCATAGTACTGAAGGATAGTCATAGTACTGAAGGATAGTCTAGTACTGAAGGATAGTCATAGTACTGAAGGATAGTCATAGTACTGAAGGATAGTCATAGTACTGAAGGATAGTCATAGTACTGAAGGATAGTCATAGTACTGAAGGATAGTCATAGTACTGAAGGATAGTCATAGTACTGAAGGTTAGTCATAGTACTGAAGGATAGTCATAGTACTGAAGGATAGTCATAGTACTAAAGGATAGTCATAGTACTGAAGGATAGTCATACTGAAGGATAGTCATAGTACTGAAGGATAGTCATAGTACTGAGGGATAGTCATAGTACTGAAGGTTAGTCTTAGTACTGAAGGATAGTCATAGTACTGAAGGATAGTCATAGTACTGAAGGTTAGTCATAGTACTGAAGGTTAGTCATAGTACTGAAGGATAGTCATAGTACTGAAGGTTTAGTCATAGTACTGAAGGTTAGTCATAGTACTGAAGGTTAGTCATAGTACTGAAGGATAGTCATAGTACTGAAGGATAGTCATAGTACTGAAGGTTAGTCATAGTACTGAAGGATAGTCATAGTACTGAAGGATAGTCATAGTACTGAAGGATAGTCATAGTACTGAAGGATAGTCATAGTACTGAAGGATAGTCATAGTACTGAAGGATAGTATAGTACTGAAGGATAGTCATAGTACTGAAGGATAGTCATAGTACTGAAGGATAGTCATAGTACTGAAGGTTAGTCATAGTACTGAAGGTTAGTCATAGTACTGAAGGTTAGTCATAGTACTGAAGGATAGTCATAGTACTGAAGGATAGTCATAGTACTGAAGGTTAGTCATAGTACTGAAGGATAGTCATAGTACTGAAGGATAGTCATAGTACTGAAGGATAGTCATAGTACTGAAGGATAGTCATAGTACTGAAGGATAGTATAGTAGTGAAGGATAGTCATAGTACTGAAGGATAGTCATAGTACTGAAGCATAGTCATAGTACTGAAGGATAGTCATAGTACTGAAGGTTAGTCTTAGTACTGAAGGATAGTCATAGTACTGAAGGTTAGTCATAGTACTGAAGGATAGTCATAGTACTGAAGGTTAGTCTTAGTACTGAAGGATAGTCATAGTACTGAAGGATAGTCATAGTACTGAAGGTTAGTCATAGTACTGAAGGATAGTCATAGTACTGAAGGATAGTCATAGTACTGAAGGATAGTCATAGTACTGAAGGATAGTCGCGTCATTAAAGGACAAATAAAGAAGAATAAAGAGACACAAACATTTATTATATTTTATTACAAGAACTTGACAGACAGCAGCTGAGTACGATAACTGTTATCGTACTCAGCAGTGCTGAGTACGATAACTGTTACCACCACTCAGCAGTGCTGAGTACGATAACTGTTTTACCACCACTCAGCAGTGCTGAGTACGATAACTGTTACCACCACTCAGCAGTGCTGAGTACGATAACTGTTACCACCACTCAGCAGTGCTGAGTACGATAACTGTTACCACCACTCAGCAGTGCCGAGTACGATAACTGTTACCACCACTCAGCAGTGCTGAGTACGATAACTGTTACCACCACTCAGCAGTGCTGGAGACGATCAGTCATCACACAGTACAGCTGAGGACGACCAGTCACCACCACTCAGCACAGCTGAAGATAACTGTTACCACCACTCCGCAGTGCTGGAGACGACCAGTCACCACACTCAGCAGTGTGGAGTCGACCAGTTACCACCACTCAACAGTGCTGGAGTCACAGTCACCACCACTCAACAGTGCTGGAGACGACCAGTCACCACCACTCAGCAGTGCTGGAGTCGACCAGTTACCACCACTCAACAGTGCTGGAGTCGACCAGTCACCACCACTCAGCAGTGCTGGAGACGACCAGTCACCACCACTCAGCAGTGCTGGAGACGACCAGTCACCACCACTCAGCAGTGCTGGAGACGACCAGTCACCACCACACAGTACAGCTGAGGACGACCACTGTCACCACTCAGCAGTGACAACTAACACTAGAGGCTGGCTGGGAGGTGTGGCTCATGGCTTGCCTATGATGTAGCTCATGACTTGCCTTTGATGTGGCTCATGGCTTGCCTATGTTGTGGCTCATGGCTTGCCAATGTTGTGGCTCATGGCTTAGTATGGTGTGGCTCATGGCTTGCCTATGATGTGGCTCATGACTTGCCTCTGACGTGGCTCATGGCATACTATGGTGTGGCTCATGGCATGCCTATGGTGTGGCTCATGGCGTGCCTATGTTGTAGTTCATGGCTTGCCTATGCTGTGGTTCATGGCTTGTCTATGATGTGGCTCATGACTTGCCTGTGGTGTGACTTATGGATTGCCTATGATGTGGCTCATGGCTTGAATATGGTAGGTCATGGCTGGCCTATGGTAGATCATAGCTTGCCTATGGTAGGTCATGGCTGGCCTATGGTAGGTCATGGTTTGCCTATGTTGTGGCTCATGGCTTAGTATGGTGTGGCTCATGGCTTGCCATTGATGTGGCTCATGACTTGCCTTTGATGTGGCTCATGACTTGCCTATGATGTGGCTCATGACTTGCCTATAGTAGGTCATGGCTAGCCTATGGTGTGGCTCATTTACAGGGATTGAAGTTTGCGCTACTCGCGTCTCGTATATTTATAAGAAGCGCTAAACCAGTGTGGGTCA
Organism: Cherax quadricarinatus; assembly: GCF_026875155.1. Lineage (NCBI taxonomy): Eukaryota > Metazoa > Arthropoda > Malacostraca > Decapoda > Parastacidae > Cherax > Cherax quadricarinatus. The sequence continues at coordinate 15,436,469 of NC_069491.1, forward strand.
TCAAGCACATATATTGAGGACTTAATCCTTCGTTCAGTAACAGCCAGGTGACACTTGTAGTTTTGTTGGATTATTTTGTATATAAAGATATAGATTCTATGGTATAGATCTCTTATAATATGGTATAAATCTAGTCTGTACTTTAGTGTCGATCTAAGCTATATTATGGTACAGATCTATGTTATATTACGGTATAGATCCACTTTATACTGTGGTATACAACTTTCTTATATTATGGTATAAATCTTTTTTTACTATAATATACTGTAGATCTATGTTATATTATGGTATATATATGTATGTTATATTGTGGTATATTATTATCTCAATATTCGTGTGGTGATGCTGGTCCCTATCATGTATTAAACGGGTAGTATACCTGGAGAGTGAGACAGGTAGTGGTTAAGTCTAGTCTGGTCCAGGTCTCAACCTGATTAATAATTATCATGTATTTTCTAATGTTTTAGACCAGGAGAGGAGAGCCTTCTACTGCACTCTCCTTGCCTCAAGCATGTTAGATAATACATGATAATCCTTAATCTAGATATAAGCAGAGTTCCTTTCAGCAGATAGCCTCGATGTGAACACCCAAGTTATCTGCTGTCAGTCGTTCCCATGCACTCCCATGTTCAGGTACACTGTAGAACAGCATTGAATATTACGTATAAGGAGCAAGCTTAAAAGTACGTATGTAGTACACTTGCAGTCACTTGTGTACGTTGACCTCCGCACTGGTCCAGGTCCAGACTCTCTCAGATAGTTTCTGCAACGTTGAAAGGTATTGTAAATGCAGTCTATCAAGGCTGGTTGTAGGTCAACATTATGTTGTTACGCATCAGTGGGGGATTCATTGATGCTCGTGAAAGGGTCACTTGGTCCAAGGTACTAGAGCTGCCCTTCTTTTCCATTTATCAAATCTAATTACTTCCCATTCCCAAGACTTTATGACCCGTACGAATTTCGCGTTTCCCCATAATATATTAATGATTACTATAATAATAAAAATAACGTTAATTATGTCACGGGTGTTTGGGAAATCTTCACAAAGCTCTTAAGTGTAAATGTATAGTACGAAGTTGAGCTGACAGTATCAGCTGCTCGGGCACTCCGCCGCTGGAATATGAGGTAGTTTCAGTCTTGAGACAGAGGAATTTGTGCCACATGTATATCAGGCTACACCCTCACAGAGCCACACCAACCCCAGGCCACACCTCATGTCATGGTTCATTATGAACATGATATGACAAAGTAGCTAGCTAGCTAGAGGTAATGCAAACATCTCCGCCAAACGTTGAATGTTCAGTTTCATTTTACTGTCTAGTAATACTGATGTTTTAATATCAATGTCGATCCATCAACGTTGTCCTCGTTGACAGTCGCTTCACTACGCTCATCACTCCATCATTGACTCAGGTCATTGATATTCTTTTGAGACTCTTCTTCCACGTGTCAGCACGACAGTGTCCAATGTCATGTCGACACTGTTATATTTTCTTTTACACTTTGGTCCCCGTGACAGTGCTCTCTTCAACTACTTCCCTCCAGTGTCTCCATCCATTAGTGACCCCGTGAGTGTCCTTGTGACAGTGTCCTTATCATAATGTCTTAGTGGTATTCGTGGCAGTGTTCTCATTACTTCTTTGTCCTTGTAACAATGTCCTCATCACTCGGCCACAACACTATCACAGTTTTAAGACAGTCAGTATCTTTGCACACACAAGCACGTAGATCTACGTATGTGCAGGTATGTAGTCATATACACACAGGTACGCAGACCTACGCACACAGGTACGCAGCATATAGTATATAAAAGATGGAACTTCAATGGTACGCTTGCTCAGGCCAGTATATTAGAGAGCCGCCTCCCTCTCTCCTTGTTTTTTTCGGGATAGAAAGTTGGCACTACCGTTTAACGAGCGCCAAAGCTGGCACCCACAGTTTATGGGTCCCCCTTGTTGGGCCCCCAGAGTTTATTGGGGGCTTTAATTGGCACGAAAACGTTAAGTTAGTGCCGATGATGGCACCCACAGTAACAAATTACGAAGTTGACACTTTACATCACGTCAAGTGAGGTTCAGGGCCAGAGAGCAGAGGCAGAGAGTAAGATGAAAGTTGCCACTAGCGGTGTGTGGAAGATGGTGAAGGTATGGGCTTCGTGGTGGTGTTGATGGTGGGTGTGAGCACTGCTGGCGGAGAAGGAGTGGGCGGCGGCCGTAACATTAAGACGGATGAGGGCGGCGTCGGCGTCCTTCTGGCTGGCGGCTACTACGACCCATCTGCCGGCGTCACTGGTGCGGACACCCACGATGGTCAACACAGTGTAGAGGCAGCCTCCTATCTCCCCTTCCTGTGTAACAAGATGCACCAACGTATCAGCAAGTTTATGTCATTATTCACCCGAAAAATAAACATAGAAATAAATGACAAATGCAATGTACGAAGGTAATTAGTACAGGCGAAGCAGTTCATGTAAATAATGTAGAGCAGACAGCTGACAACACTGGAACAGTATCTAGGGAAGGTGCGTAAAGTAGCTGAAAATATAGTGAATTGTAAATGAGGAATGAGATTGTTGTCTATGGTGCAAAACTTGAGAGGAGATGTAATATGAGAACCAGGAAGTATTGTGTTAGATAATGTCGAGTGTAACTTTACAGAAGCTGAGACTTACTGCAATCACCCGCATCATCAATCTTTTTCTATTGAACCTCTCGTGCATTGACGGATATACAAAACACATTCAGCTTGACTGGGAAAATATATCTAACTTTCTACTGTCTCCGGCATAATATCCGCGAAGTGTCGGTAATATAGTGTTGCACAGCACAAGTCTTATTTAACTTTATACCATCAGTAATATGAAAGCTAACTTTTATTCCCACTATGTAACTCATATAGCGTAGGGTGCTATTATTATTATTATTGCGTTCAAGGTAGAGTGCTAAATCCGTATGGTTCAAGAGCACCTGGGGAATTTGAAATCAGAAGTAATTAGTTTGATGCCGGTAAAGAACTCTAACAAGAGTCCTTTCCCGGCATCAGGGAACCTCCCTGGAGGGAATATATCAGGGAACCTCCCTGGAGGGAATATATCAGGGAACCTCCCTGGAGGGAATATATCAGGGAACCTCCCTGGAGGGAATATATCAGGGAACCTCCCTGGAGGGAATATATCAGGGAACCTCCCTGGAGGGAATATATCAGGGAGCCTCCCTGGAGGGAATGTATCAGGGAACCTCCCTGGAGGGAATATATCAGGGAACCTCCCTGGAGGGAATATATCAGGGAACCTACATGGAGGGAACATATCAGGGAACCTCCCTGCAGGGAATATATCAGGGAACCTACATGGAGGGAACATATCAGGGAAACCTTCCTGGAGGGAATATATCAGGGAACCTACATGGAGGGAACACATCAGGGAACCTCCCTGCAGGGAATATATCAGGGAACCTACATGGAGGGAACATATCAGGGAACCTCCCTGCAGGGAATATATCAGGGAACCTACATGGAGGGAACATATCAGGGAACCTTCCTGGAGGGAATATATCAGGGAACCTACATGGAGGGAACACATCAGGGAACCTCCCTGCAGGGAATATATCAGGGAACCTACATGGAGGGAACATATCAGGGAACCTCCCTGGAGGGAATATATCAGGGAACCTACATGGAGGGAACACATCAGGGAACCTCCCTGGAGGGAATATATCAGGGAACCTACATGGAGGGAACACATCAGGGAACCTCCCTGGAGGGAATATATCAGGGAACCTACATGGAGGGAACATATCAGGGAACCTCCCTGGAGGGAATATATCAGGGAACCTCCCTGGAGGGAACACATCAGGGAACCTCCCTGGAGGGAATATAGCGCAAGGTTAACAGTGCACTGATAATGGATTATATTTCATCCACATAAAAGTGTACAAGTCTCTCTCCCTTTATAATGTGTTACTTGTAAAACAAGCAAGACAAACATAGTTGTGAGTCTCACCGTGAGGTTGTGTGCCCGGAACCTGTCTCTTGTAGTGCCGGCCACCAGGGGCGGTAGGTGGGCGGGCGGCAGCCAGGTGACGGAGGTGGGCGGTGGGCGGCCACACACATAGGCGGCCAGTGCAGTGGTTCGCCCACCCATGGAAAGCACTGTCGTGTTGACAGCCTCCACCATCACTCCTCCTGTGATGACAACAATCACACTTCTGTTAGTAACTGTAGTGACTGTGATAACCACAACCACACCTTTGTTAGTAGCTGTAGTGACTGATAACCACAACCACACCTCTCTAATAACTGTAGTGACTGTGATAACCACAACCACACCTCTGGTAGTAACTGTAGTGACTGTGATAACCACAACCACACCTCTGTTAGTACTACAGTGACTGATAACCACAACCACACCTCTTAGTAACTGTAGTGACCCCCAGTCAGTGTTGGACAGTTTCACTTGTAGACAGAAAGACAGACACATCTTGAGTACATACACACGCTGAGCACGGACAGTTATGCAGACACAGGGAAGAGGACAAATACCCAGGTAGAAGAAAGGATGTACTTGTGATTTATCTGTGAGAGTTTTTGAGAGCCCTTCCATCCCTGCAGTGACGCCTGAGACCAGACTATCACATCGACCATCCCTGCAGTGACGCCTGAGACCAGACTATCACATCGACCATCCCTGCAGTGACGCCTGAGACCAGACTATCACATCGACCATCCCTGCAGTGACGCCTGAGACCAGACTATCACATCGACCATCCCTGCAGTGACGCCTGAGACCAGACTATCACATCGACAATCCCTGCAGTGACGCCTGAGACCAGACTATCATACCGACCATCCCTGCAGTGACGCCTGAGACCAGACTATCACATCGACCATCCCTGCAGTGACGCCTGAGACCGGACTATCACATCGACCACCCCTGCAGTGACGCCTGAGACCAGACTATCACATTGACCATCCCTGCAGTGACGCCTGAGACCAGACTATCACATGGACCATCCTGGCAGTGAAGCCTGAGACCAGACTATCACATGGACCATCCTGGCAGTGACGCCTGAGACCAGACTATCTATCGACCATCCTGCAGTGACGCATGAGACCAGGACTTTCTCCGACCATCCTGCAGTGACGCCTGAGACGGACTATCACATCGACCATCCCAGCAGTGACGCCTGAGACCGGACTATCACATCGACCATCCCGGCAGTGAGGCCTGAGACCAGACTATCCCGTGTACCACCTGGTCAACCACACTGTTTGTGCTAGCGGCCCACACAGACCTTGCAATAAGAAAGCTGTACAGATAAATTCTTTCTATATTTTTTCTCATATATAAAAAAAATAAAAACCAGAAAAAATCGGGTGTTAATGTTTAGGTTTAAGAATAATAGACTTAACTATTTTCGGCTCACCTTGTGGGATTAGTCCCGCGTCATGGGCGTGGAAGGAGGCGTTGTGGGCGTGGGTGTAGCAATGTGGGCGGCTGTCGTCCGGCGGGGTGGTCTTCCTCAGCAGCTGTGGGGTGTGGGCGGACACCACACCCACCCGACCCTCACCTAGCAGACACACCCACAGTGATTAATGTGGGAACTTTAACAGCACAGGTGTGGCACTGTCAGCACAGGTGTGGCACTGTCAGCAGTGTCAGCACAGGTGTGATACTGTCAGCAGTGCCAGCACAGGTGTGATACTGTCAGTAGTGCCAGCACAGGTGTGATACTGTCAGCAGTGTCAGCACAGGTGTGATACTGTCAGCAGTGTCAGCACAGGTGTGATACTGTCAGCAGTGCCAGCACAGGTGTGATACTGTCAGTAGTGCCAGCACAGGTGTGATACTGTCAGTAGTGCCAGCACAGGTGTGATACTGTCAGCAGTGTCAGCACAGGTGTGATACTGTCAGCAGTGTCAGCACAGGTGTGATACTGTCAGCAGTGCCAGCACAGGTGTGATACTGTCAGTAGTGCCAGCACAGGTGTGATACTGTCAGTAGTGCCAGCACAGGTGTGATACTGTCAGCAGTGCCAGCACAGGTGTGATACTGTCAGCAGTGCTGCAACAGGTGTGATACTTGTCAGCAGTGTCAGCACAGGTGTGATACTGTCAGCGTGCCAGCACAGGTGTGTCTGTCAGCAGTGCCAGCACAGGTGTGATACTGTCAGTAGTGCCAGCACAGGTGTGATACTGTCAGTAGTGCCAGCACAGGTGTGATACTGTCAGTAGTGCCAGCACAGGTGTGATACTGTCAGTAGTGCCGTATATAACCACAATACCCAGCACTAATACATAACAGTACTTTTACTCTCACAGAACATTACAAGAGTACTTTCACTCACAGAGAACATAACAGTACTTGCACTCACAGAACATTACAAGAGTACTTTCACTCACAGAACATTACAAGAGTACTTTCACTCACAGAGAACATAACAGTACTTTCACTCACAGAACATTACAAGAGTACTTTCACTCACAGAGAACATAACAGTACTTTCACTCACAGAACATTACAAGAGTCTTTCACTCACAGAGACATTAACAGTACTTGCACTCACAGAACATTACAAGAGTACTTTCACTCACAGAACATTACAAGAGTACTTTCACTCACAGAACATTACAAGAGTACTTTCACTCACAGAACATTACAAGAGTACTTTCACTCACAAACATTACAAGAGTACTTTCATCTCACAGAGAAACATAACAGTACTTGCACTCACAGAACATTACAAGAGTACTTTCACTCACAGAACATTACAAGAGTACTTTCACTCACAGAGAACATAACAGTACTTTCACTCACAGAACATTACAAGAGTACTTTCACTCACAGAACATTACAAGAGTACTTTCACTCACAGAGAACATAACAGTACTTTCACTCACAGAACATTACAAGAGTACTTTCACTCACAGAGAACATAACTGTACTTGCACTCACACAGAACACTACAAGAGTACTTTCACTCACAGAGAACATAACAGTACTTGCACTCACAGAACATTACAAGAGTACTTTCACTCACAGAACATTACAAGAGTACTTTCACTCACACAGAACATTACAAGAGTACTTTCACTCACAGAACATTACAAGAGTACTTTCACTCACAGAGACATAACAGTACTTGCACTCAAGAAACATTACAAGAGTACTTTCACTCACAGAACATTACAAGAGTACTTTCACTCACACAGAACATTACAAGAGTACTTTCACTCACAGAACATTACAAGAGTACTTTCACTCACAGAGAACATAACAGTACTTGCACTCACACAGAACATTACAAGAGTACTTTCACTCTCACAGAACATTACAAGAGTACTTTCACTCACAGAGAACATAACAGTACTTGCACTCACAGAACATTACAAGAGTACTTTCATTCACAGAACATTACAAGAGTACTTTCACTCAGAACATTACAAGAGTACTTTCACTCACAGAGAACATAACAGTGCTTGCACTCACACAGAACATTACAAGAGTACTTTCACTCTCACAGAACATTACAAGAGTACTTTCACTCACAGAGAACATAACAGTACTTGCACTTACAGAGAACATTACAAGAGTACTTTCACTCACAGAGAACATAACAGTGCTTGCACTCACACAGAACATTACAAGAGTACTTTCACTCACAGAACATTACAAGAGTACTTTCACTCACAGAACATTACAAGAGTACTTTCACTCACAGAGAACATAACAGTACTTGCACTCACACAGAACATTACAGGAATACTTTCACTCACAGGACATAACAGTACTTTCACTCAGAACATTACAAGAGTACTTTCACTCGCAGAGAACATAACAGTACTTGCACTCACACAGAACATTACAAGAGTACTTTCACTCACACAGAACATTACAGGAGTACTTTCACTCACAGGACATAACAGTACTTTCACTCAGAACATTACAAGAGTACTTTCACTCGCAGAGAACATAACAGTACTTGCACTCACACAGAACATTACAAGAGTACTTTCACTCACAGAGAACATAACAGTACTTGCACTCACACAGAACATTACAAGAGTACTTTCACTCACAGAGAACATAACAGTACTTGCACTCACACAGAACACTACAAGAGTACTTTCACTCACAGAGAACATAACAGTACTTGCACTCACACAGAACATTACAAGAGTACTTTCACTCACACAGAACATTACAGGAGTACTTTCACTCACAGGACATAACAGTACTTTCACTCAGAACATTACAAGAGTACTTTCACTCACACAGAACATTACAGGAGTACTTTCACTCACAGGACATAACAGTACTTTCACACAGAACATTACAAGAGTACTTTCACTCACACAGAACATTACAGGAGTACTTTCACTCACAGGACATAACAGTACTTTCACTCAGAACATTACAAGAGTAATTTCACTCACAGAGAACATAACAGTACTTGCACTCACACAGAACATTACAAGAGTACTTTCACTCACCGAGAACATTAATAAAGACTGAATGGGAGGAGAAGTGACCGAAGGTATGAGTAGTCGCACACTTGTACCAGCCTCGGTCCTCACTACCCGCACGGGTTATGTTAAGCCACTCGTCCGTTGATGCTACTTCCGTTGATCCTCCCTCCGTCTCTGTTAACCCAACACAACGTCACGTCACGTCACGTCACGTCACAACAATTACATTAGTTACTCTTGTACAGGACAATGTAATACTAACACTTAGTATTATTATTATTTGTAATATTATTACTATTGTTATTATAGTTATTAATATTATTATCAGTATTATTATTATTCTTGGTATTATTTATATTTAATTAATGGGAAGCTGAATCTAACCTTTGACCCAGGTGGTAGTGACCTTTGACCCAGGTGGTAGTGACCTTTGACCCAGGTGGTAGTGACCTTTGACCCAGGTGGTACTGACCTTTGACCCAGGTGGTAGTGACCTTTGACCCAGGTGGTAGTGACCTTTGACCAGGTGGTAGTGACCTTTGACCCATGTGGTAGTGACCTTTGACCCATGTGGTAGTGACCTTTGACCCATGTGGTAGTGACCTTTGACCCAGGTGGTAGTGACCTTTGACCCAGGTGGTAGTGACCTTTGACCCATTGGTAGTGACCTTTGACCAGGTTGGTACTGACCTTTGACCCAGGTGGTACTGACCTTTGACCCAGGTGGTAGTGACCTTTGACCCAGGTGGTAGTGACCTTTGACCCAGGTGGTAGTGACCTTTGACCCATGTGGTAGTGACCTTTGACCCAGGTGGTACTGACCTTTGACCCAGGTGGTACTGACCTTTGACCCGGGTGGTTAGTGCCTTTGACCCAGGTGGTAGTGACCTTTGACCATGTGGTAGTGACCTTTGACCCATGTGGTAGTGACCTTTGACCCAGGTGGTAGTGACCTTTGACCCAGGTGGTAGTGACCTTTGACCCAGGTGGTAGTGACCTTTGACCCAGGTGGTAGTGACCTTTGACCCAGGTGGTAGTGACCTTTGACCCATGTGGTAGTGACCTTTGACCCATGTGGTAGTGACCTTTGACCCAGGTGGTAGTGACCTTTGACCCAGGTGGTAGTGACCTTTGACCATGTGGTAGTGACCTTTGACCCATGTGGTAGTGACCTTTGACCCATGTGGTAGTGACCTTTGACCCATGTGGTAGTGACCTTTGACCCAGGTGGTAGTGACCTTTGACCCAGGTGGTAGTGACCTTTGACCCATGTGGTAGTGACCTTTGACCCATGTGGTAGTGACCTTTGACCCAGGTGGTAGTGACCTTTGACCCAGGTGGTAGTGACCTTTGACCCAGGTGGTAGTGACCTTTGACCCAGGTGGTAGTGACCTTTGACCCAGGTGGTAGTGACCTTTGACCCAGGTGGTAGTGACCTTTGACCCAGGTGGTAGTGACCTTTGACCCAGGTGGTAGTGACCTTTGACCCAGGTGGTTCCGACCTTTGACCCAGGTGGTAGTGACCTTTGACCCAGGTGGTAATGACCTTTGACCCAGGTGGTAGTGACCTTTGACCCAGGTGGTAATGACCTTTGACCCAGGTGGTAGTGACCTTTGACCCAGGTGGTAGTGACCTTTGACCCAGGTGGTAATGACCTTTGACCCAGGTGGTTCCGACCTTTGACCCAGGTGGTAGTGACCTTTGACCCAGGTGGTAATGACCTTTGACCCAGGTGGTAGTGACCTTTGACCCAGGTGGTAATGACCTTTGACCCAGGTGGTAATGACCTTTGACCCAGGTGGTAATGACCTTTGACCCAGGTGGTAATGACCTTTGACCCAGGTGGTAATGACCTTTGACCCAGGTGGTTCCGACCTTTGACCCAGGTGGTAGTGACCTTTGACCCAGGTGGTAATGACCTTTGACCCAGTGGTAGTGATCCTTTGACCCAGGTGGTAATGACCTTTGACCCAGGTGGTAATGACCTTTGACCCAGGTGGTAATGACCTTTGACCCAGGTGGTAATGACCTTTGACCCAGGTGGTAATGACCTTTGACCCAGGTGGTAATGACCTTTGACCCAGGTGGTAATGACCTTTGACCCAGGTGGTAATGACCTTTGACCCAGGTGGTAATGACCTTTGACCCAGGTGGTAATGACCTTTGACCCAGGTGGTAATGACCTTTGACCCAGGTGGTAATGACCTTTGACCCAGGTGGTAATGACCTTTGACCCAGGTGGTAATGACCTTTGACCCAGGTGGTAATGACCTTTGACCCAGGTAGTAATGACCTTTGACCCAGGTGGTACTGGCCTTTGACCCATGTGGTACTGACCTTTGACCCAGGTGGTACTGACCTTTGACCCAGGTGGTACTGACCTTTGACCCATGTGGTACTGACCTTTGACCCAGGTGGTACTGACCTTTGACCCATGTGGTACTGACCTTTGACCCAGGTGGTACTGACCTTTGACCCATGTGGTACTGACCTTTGACCCAGGTAGTACTGACCTTTGACCCATGTGGTACTGACCTTTGACCCATGTGGTACTGACCTTTGACCCAGGTGGTACTGACCTTTGACCCAGGTGGTACTGACCTTTGACCCAGGTAGGGATGGAGGGAGGGTTGGCATCAACATGACACAAGAGGAAGACACTGGATCCTTCCCTCACAGGAGAACCCCAGGCTGGCCACCGACGCAACCGGAAGTCTGGTGAATCTGTAGAGAGAGAGAGAGAGAGAGAGAGAGAGAGAGAGAGATAAGAGACGATTGTTTTCTGTATTACTTAGAGTGTGGTGTGAGCTTTGTCTCATACACTGCAGTAGAAGCAAGGAAGATAATGCTAATAACATTACACAATTAACGTCTGATGTACACTACTCTCTCTCTCTCTCTCCCATTTTAATCTGGTCAATTACCTGTGTAATATTATATTGACCTGGTATTGTTGTGAGTGCTGTCTGAGGCGAGGTAATGTTGCACACTTCTCTCCCAGCCACCACCTTAACACCACCACAATATACTGAAGCTACACTATGCAAGTAATGGTACAGTACACTTCACAATGCAGTAATGGCACAGTACACTGTACGATACCCTGACGGTACAGTACACTGTACAATACAATGACGGTACAGTACACTGTACAATACAATGACGGTACAGTACACTGTACGATACCCTTACGGTACAGTGCACTGTACAATACAATGACGGTACAGTACACTGTACAATACAATGACGGTACAGTACACTGTACAATACAATGACGGTACAGTGCACTGTACAATACAATGACGGTACAGTACACTGTACGATACCCTGACGGTACAGTACACTGTACAATACAATGACGGTACAGTGCACTGTACAATACAATGACGGTACAGTACACTGTACGATACCCTGACGGTACAGTACACTGTACAATACAATGACGGTACAGTGCACTGTACAATACAATGACGGTACAGTACACTGTACAATACAATGACGGTACAGTACACTGTACAATACAATGACGGTACAGTGCACTGTACAATACAATGACGGTACAGTACACTGTACAATACAATGACGGTACAGTGCACTGTACAATACAATGACGGTACAGTACACTGTACAATACCCTGACGGTACAGTACACTGTACAATACCCTGACGGTACAGTACACTGTACAATACAATGACGGTACAGTACACTGTACAATACAATGACGGTACAGTACACTGTACAATACAATGACGGTACAGTACACTGTACAATACAATGACGGTACAGTGCACTGTACAATACAATGACGGTACAGTACACTGTACAATACAATGACGGTACAGTACACTGTACAATACAATGACGGTACAGTGCACTGTACAATACAATGACGGTACAGTACACTGTACGATACCCTGACGGTACAGTACACTGTACAATACCCGACGGTACAGTACACTGTACAATACAATGACGGTACAGTACACTGTACAATACAATGACGGTACAGTACACTGTACAATACAATGACGGTACAGTACACTGTACAATACAATGACGGTACAGTACACTGTACAATACAATGACGGTACAGTACACTGTACAATACAATGACGGTACAGTACACTGTACAATACAATGACGGTACAGTACACTGTACAATACCCTGACGGTACAGTACACTGTACGATACCCTGACGGTACAGTACACTGTACAATACAATGACGGTACAGTACACTGTACAAATACAATGACGGTACAGTACACTGTACAATACAATGACGGTACAGTACACTGTACAATACAATGACGGTACAGTACACTGTACAATACAATGACGGTACAGTACACTGTACAATACAATGACGGTACAGTGCACTGTACAATACAATGACGGTACAGTACACTGTACAATACAATGACGGTACAGTACACTGTACAATACCCTGACGGTACAGTGCACTGTACAATACAATGACGGTACAGTACACTGTACAATACAATGACGGTACAGTACACTGTACAATACAATGACGGTACAGTACACTGTACAATACAATGACGGTACAGTACACTGTACAATACAATGACGGTACAGTGCACTGTACAATACAATGACGGTACAGTACACTGTACAAATACAATGACGGTACAGTACACTGTACAATACCCGACGGTACAGTGCACTGTACAATACAATGACGGTACAGTACACTGTACAATACAATGACAGTACAGTACACTGTACAATACAATGACGGTACAGTACACTGTACAATACAATGACGGTACAGTACACTGTACAATACAATGACGGTACAGTGCACTGTACAATACAATGACGGTACAGTACACTGTACAATACAATGACGGTACAGTGCACTGTACAATACAATGACGGTACAGTGCACTGTACAATACAATGACGGTACAGTACACTGTACAATACAATGACGGTACAGTACACTGTACAATACCCTGACGGTACAGTACACTGTACAATACAATGACGGTACAGTACACTGTACAATACAATGACGGTACAGTACACTGTACAATACAATGACGGTACAGTACACTGTACAATACAATGACGGTACAGTACACTGTACAATACCCTGACGGTACAGTACACTGTACATACAATGACGGTACAGTACACTGTACAATACAATGACGGTACAGTACACTGTACAATACAATGACGGTACAGTACACTGTACAATACCCTGACGGTACAGTACACTGTACAATACAATGACGGTACAGTACACTGTACAATACAATGACGGTACAGTACACTGTACAATACAATGACGGTACAGTACACTGTACAATACAATGACGGTACAGTACACTGAAACAATACCCTGACGGTACAGTACACTGTACAATACAATGACGGTACAGTACACTGTACAATACAATGACGGTACAGTACACTGTACAATACAATGACGGTACAGTACACTGTACAATACCCTGACGGTACAGTACACTGTACAATACAATGACGGTACAGTACACTGTACAATACAATGACGGTACAGTACACTGTACAATACAATGACGGTACAGTACACTGTACAATACAATGACGGTACAGTACACTGTACAATACCCTGACGGTACAGTACACTGTACAATACAATGACGGTACAGTACACTGTACAATACAATGACGGTACAGTACACTGTACAATACAATGACGGTACACCGCTCCCCGAGAGCCTAAATCCCCGCTCACTACAATCTTATTATCATTAATGTGATTAGATTTTCTTACCCACTTTCCCTACGCTCTCTCTTTTTTCTCTCTCTGTTTCTCTCCCTCAATACTGTAATCTCTCTTTTTTTCAGTCTAGAAATGACACCTGTCTTTTTTTGCTTGCATTATGTGTTATCATGTCATATAAGTGTAGTTGATTTGTAAGACTGTTAATGTCACTTCAACCCGTGTTGAGGGCCGTGTAATGTGCTGTACATCTGCAGGTGGTGACCATCTATTGTCACCTTAGTGTATATCCGTTCTTCAGTGCTTCTTGTCTACCACTGGGTCACCCCCTTTCCCTTCCCCCCACACAAACCAACACACTTTACACATTGTAAGTAACAAACGTAGTTACACACTTTAGGACCACTCTGTAGGCCACTTATACGTTAGGGCCACTCTGTAGGCCACTTATACGTTAGGGCCACTCTGTAGGCCACTTATACGTTAGGGCCACTCTGTAGGTCACTTAAACTTTAGGACCACTCTGTATTAGTTCTACAGAGGATACATGTGAACAACTGTACCTGAGAGAAGTGCTAGTGACCTGAACATGCGAACAACTGTACCTGGGAGAAGTGCTAGTGACCTGAACATGCGAACAACTGTACCTGGGAGAGGTGTTAGTGACCCGAACATGTGAACAACTGTACCTGGGAGAAGTGTTAGTGACCCGAACATGCGAACTGTACCTGGGAGAGGTGTTAGTGACCTGAACATGCGAACAACTGTACCTGGGAGAGGTGTTAGTGACCTGTACATGTGAACAACTGTACCTGGGAGAAGTGTTAGTGACCCGAACATGTGAACAACTGTACCTGGGAGAAGTGTTAGTGACCCGAACATGTGAACAACTGTACCTGGGAGAGGTGTTAGTGACCTGAACATGTGAACAACTGTACCTGGGAGAGGTGTTAGTGATATGAACATGTGAACAACTGTACCTGGGAGAGGTGTTAGTGATATGAACATGTGAACAACTGTACCTGGGAGAGGTGTTGTGATATGAACATGTGAACAACTGTACCTGGGAGAAGTGTTAGTGACCTGAACATGTGAACAACTGAAACCTGGGAGAAGTGTTTAGTGACCTGAACATGTGAACAACTGTAACCTGGGAGAGGTGTTAGTGACCTGTACATGTGAACAACTGTACCTGGGAGAAGTGTTAGTGACCCGAACATGTGAACAACTGTACCTGGGAGAAGTGTTAGTGACCTGTACATGTGAACAACTGTACCTGGGAGAAGTGTTAGTGACCTGTACATGTGAACAACTGTACCTGGGAGAGGTGTTAGTGATATGAACATGTGAACAACTGTACCTGGGAGAGGTGTTAGTGACCCGAACATGTGAACAACTGTACCTGGGAGAAGTGTTAGTGACCTGTACATGTGAACAACTGTACCTGGGAGAGGTGTTAGTGATATGAACATGTGAACAACTGTACCTGGGAGAAGTGTTAGTGACCCGAACATGTGAACAACTGTACCTGGGAGAAGTGTTAGTGACCTGAACATGTGAACAACTGTACCTGGGAGAAGTGTTAGTGACCTGAACATGTGAACAACTGTACCTGGGAGAAGTGTTAGTGACCTGAACATGTGAACAACTGTACCTGGGAGAGGTGTTAGTGATATGAACATGTGAACAACTATACCTGGGAGAAGTGTTAGTGACCCGAACATGTGAACAACTGTACCTGGAGAAGTGTTAGTGACCTAAAACATGTGAACAACTGTACCTGGGAGAAGTGTTAGTGACCTGAACATGTGAACAACTGTACCTGGGAGAAGTGTTAGTGACCTGAACATGTGAACAACTGTACCTGGGAGAGGTGTTAGTGATATGAACATGTGAACAACTGTACCTGGGAGAAGTGTTAGTGACCCGAACATGTGAACAACTGTACCTGGGAGAAGTGTTAGTGACCTGAACATGTGAACAACTGTACCTGGGAGAGGTGTTAGTGATATGAACATGTGAACAACTGTACCTGGGAGAGGTGTTAGTGATATGAACATGTGAACAATTGTACAAGTCAAGTCGAAGTGTTTGTCAAATAAGGAATTTTGTAATTTAGATTTCCTAGAGTACTGTATGATGGTGTCCATCGTGAAGGTCATGTTAGGTCATGTTAGGTCGTGTAAGGTCATGTTAGGTCATGTTAGGTCGTGTAAGGTCATGTTAGATCATGTAAGGACGTGTATCCTTCCAGTGTTTGTTGGAACAGAGTCGTGAGTGTGTTTAATCTCAGGACGATACACTCGCACCAGACACTTTTCACCGGGGACACCACCACACTGGGGACACCACACTGAGGACACCATCACACTGGGGACACCACCACACTGGGGACACCACACTGAGGACACCATCACACTGGGGACACCACCACACTGTGGACACCACACTGAGGACAACCATCACACTGGGGACACCACCACACTGGGGACACCACACTGAGGACACCATCACACTGGGGACACCACCACACTGGGGACACCACACTGAGGACACCATCACACTGGGGACACCACCACACTGGGGACACCACACTGGGACACCACACACTGGGGACACCACCACACTGGGACACCACACTGAGGACACCATCACACTGGGGACACCACCACACTGGGGACACCACCACACTGGGGACACCACCACACCGGGGACACCACCACACCGGGGACACCACCACACTGGGGACACCACCACACTGTGGACACCACATTGGGGACACAACCACACTGGGACACCACCACACTGGAGACACCACCACACTGGGGACACCACCACACTGGGGACACCACCACACTGGGGACACCACCACACTGGAGACACAACCACACTGGGGACACCACCACACTGGGGACACCACCACACTGGGGACACCACCACACTGGGGACACCACCACACTGGGGACACCAGCACACTGGGGACACCACCACACTGGGGACACCACACACTGGGGACACCAACCACACTGGGACACCACCACACTGGGGACACAACCACACTGGGGACACAACCACACTGGGACACCACCACACTGGGGACACCACCACACTGGGGACACACCACACTGGGGACACCATCACACTGGGGACACCACCACACTGGGGACACCACCACACTGGGGACACAACCACACTGGGGACACAACCACACTGGGGACACAACCACACTGGGGACACCACCACACTGGGGACACCACACACGGACACACACTGGGGACACCACCACACTGGGGACACCACCACACTGGGGACACCACCACACTGGAGACACAACCTCTTATTCGACAAACAACCTTAACTTGACAGTTGTTCATGTGTTAGTGCCACTCTCACCTCTCCCATGGTGTTAGTGCCACTCTCACCTCTCCCATGGTGTTAGTGCCACTCTCACCTCTCCCATGGTGTTAGTGCCACTCTCACCTCTCCCATGGTGTTAGTGCACCTCACCTTCCCATGGTGTTAGGCCACTCTCACCTCCCCATGGTGTTAGTGCCACTCTCACCCTCCCATGGTGTAGGCCACTCTCACCTCTCCCATGGGTTAGTCCACTCTCACACCCTCCCATGGGCTTAGTGCCACTCTCACCTCTCCCATAGGTGTTAGTGCCACTCTCACCTCCCCATGGTGTTATGCCACTCTCACCTCTCCCATGGTGTTAGTGCCACTCTCACCTCTCCCATGGTGTTAGTGCCACTCTCACCTCTCCCATGGTGTTAGTGCCACTCTCACCTCTCCCATAGTGTTAGTGCCACTCTCACTCTCCCATGGTCTAGGACCACTCTCACCTTACCCATGGGATTAATGCCACACTACACTCTCCACATGGTGTTAGATGCACTCTACACACTCTCCCATGGTGTTCAGGCCACACTCACCTCTCCCATTGTAGTACCACCACTGACCTCTCCCATGGTGTTAGATGCACACACTCTGGGCACCTCTCCCATGGGTTGGAGTGCCACCACGGGATCACCTCTCCCATGGTGTTAGTGCCACTCATCAGACCTCTCCCATGGTGTAGTGCCACTCTCATCGTCCCATGTGTAGTGCCACTCACACTCTCCCATGGGAACTGGCCACCACCACACTGGTACACCAACATGGTTTAGTGCCACTGGCGACACCTCCCATGGTGTTAGTGCCACCCTACACTGGACTCTCCCATGGTGTTAGTGCCACTCTCACCTCTCCCATAGTGTTAGGCCACTCTCACACTCTCCCATAGTGTTATGTGCCCTCTCACACTCACCACATAGTGTTAGTGCCACTACTCACCTCTCACCAATGGTGTTATTGCCACTCTCACGTCTCCCATAGTGTTAGTGCCACTCTCACCTCTCCCATGGTGTTAGTGCCACTCTCACCTCTCCCATGGTGTTAGTGCCACTCTCACCTCTCCCATAGTGTTAGTGCCACTCTCACCTCTCCCATGGTGTTAGTGCCACTCTCACCTCTCCCATAGTGTTAGTGCCACTCTCACCTCTCCCATAGTGTTAGTGCCACTCTCACCTCTCCCATAGTGTTAGTGCCACTCTCACCTCTCCCATAGTGTTAGTGCCACTCTCACCTCTCCCATAGTGTTAGTGCCACTCTCACCTCTCCCATAGTGTTAGTGCCACTCACCTCTCCCATAGTGTTAGTGCCACTCTCACCTCTCCCATAGTGTTAGTGCCACTCACCTCTCCCATAGTGTTAGTGCCACTCTCACCTCTCCCATAGTGTTAGTGCCACTCTCACCTCTCCCATAGTGTTAGTGCCACTGTCAACTCTCTCATGGTCCTAACGACCAATATCTACCTATATTTACCATGTACTCTAGAGACTTAAATAAGACCTTTATCACCAAGAAAAACTGTCTCCACTAAATATTTATTTTACCTTTGAGGATGTAGCAGTTTGTGGGTATTTTGCACTCGTACTCGCAGACTCTCACTGCAGGTCGCTCACTCACACGTTGCAACGATTACTTGTACTCATATTGTAGTGATTCTTAACCACGGGTGGATGTATATTCACTTGTGAGTACAAGAGTGAACTTTAGGAACTGAACACACACGCTGGGAGGATCACTTACACTCAATATTAAGCCTTAATGACACAGGTAATGGCACTGGTAGTGCCGGGTGGGTAACACACGCTGGGACTATCACTTACACTCAATATTAAGCCTTAATGGTACTCGTAGAGGCACTGGCAGTGCGGGGTGAGTGACCATGCAGGCAACAGTGGTGTTGTGGTGTTGCTTGTCCACGGTATTCAGTGTCATGTTGCTCACGGTGTAGAACACTCCCTCTGTCTCCCTCCACTCGGAGCGAACCTGCGCCACAACACAACACGGGTTAAAGAACAAGGTCGCTTCTTTAAGTGCTGGAGCGGCTGGCTTACAACAGAATAGACCAGGGTTAGATATCCAGGCGGCGCTACACTTGTGGAAAACTCTCCTTACACATGCTTACCCTAATAAGTTAGGAGAAAATAGGTACTTAAGTGTTAGTAGACTTGGATACAGCAACAGCAGCAGCCTCGGGGAGCACTGGTATACCTTAGATAGGACTACACGTTAATGAAGGTAGTGTACAACTGTGAGAGTGCAGATGAGAGAATACAGGTGTGAGAGTACAGCTGTTAGTGGGCCAGCTGTTAACAGTTTAGCTGTTTGCAGTCCAGCTGTTAGTAAGGCCAGTTGTTAGCAGTCCAGCTGTTAGGCCAGCCGTTAGCAATCCACCTGTTAGCAGTCCAGTTGTTAGCAGTCCAGCTGTTAGCAGTCCAGCTGTTAGTGGGCCAGCTGTTAGCAGTTCAGCTGTTAGTGGGCCAGCTGTTAGCAGGCCAGCTGTTAGTGGGCCAGATGTTAGCAGGCCAGCTGTTAGTGGGCCAGCTGTTAGCAGTCCAGCTGTTAGTAGGCCAGCTGTTAGCAGTCCAGCTGTTAGCAGCCACTGTTAGTGGCCAGCTGTTAGCAGGCCAGCTGTTAGTGGGCCAGCTGTTAGCAGGCCAGCTGTTAGTGGGCCAGCTGTTAGCAGGCCAGCTGTTAGTGGGCTAGCTGTTAGCAGTCCAGCTGTTAGTAGGCCAGCTGTTAGCAGTCCAGCTGTTAGCAGGCCAGCTGTTAGTGGGCCAGCTGTTAGCAGTCCAGCTGTTAGTGGGCCAGCTGTTAGTGGGCCAGCTGTTAGCAGGCCAGCTGTTATTGGGCCAGCTGTTAGCAGTCCAGCTGTTAGTAGGCCAGCTGTTAGTGGGCCAGCTGTTAGCAGGTCAGTTGTTAGTGGGCCAGCTGTTAGCAGTCCAGCTGTTAGTAGGCCAGCTGTTAGCAGTCCAGCTGTTAGTGGGCCAGCTGTTAGCAGGCCAGCTGTCAGTGAGCCAGCTGTTAGTGGGCAAGCTGTTAGCAGTTCAGCTGTCAGCAGTCCTGCTGTTAGTGGGCCAGCTGTTAGCAGGCCAGCTGTTAGCGGTCAAACCATTGTCAGCAAGCAATTAGCACTTTTAATTATAGATGATATAAAGTTATATAATTAATATTATCAGAATATTACACCTGTATAATTAACGGTAATAATATAACATGGAATTAAAGAAGGGAACTAGGGAGGGAGGGTGATAGACAGGGATGGAGGGAAATAAGACATTAGGTGGGTAGGTAGAGTGAAGGAACTTACCTGGCTGGAGGGAGTAACATCGTGAGTGGCCAGGAGCCAGGTGATGGAAGGGGAGGGGTTACCACCCTCCACTACACAGTGGAGGGTAATGGAGTTACCCTCCCGGGTTGTGAGTCTGGCGTCCAGTGCTAGTTGAGCCCCAGCGTACATCAGGAACGGCCGCTCAGGTGCAACTGAGAGTACATACACTATTACCACCACACAACTGAGAGTACATATACTAATATTACCACCACACAACTGAGAGTACATACACTATTACCACCACACAACTGAGAGTACATATACTATTACCACCACACAACTGAGAGTACATACACTATTACCACCACACAACTGAGAGTACATACACTATTACCACCACACAACTGAGAGTACATACACTATTACCACCACATAACTGAGAGTACATACACTATCACCACACAACTGAGAGTACATATACTAATATTACCACTACACAACTGAGAGTACATATACTAATGTTACCACTACACAACTGAGAGTACATACACCAATGTTACCACTACACAACTGAGAGTACATATACTAATGTTACCACTACACAACTGAGAGTACATATACTAATGTTACCACTACACAACTGAGAGTACATACACCAATGTTACCACTACACAACTGAGAGTACATACACCAATGTTACCACTACACAACTGAGAGTACATATACTAATGTTACCACTACACAACTGAGAGTACATATACTAATGTTACCACTACACAACTGAGAGTACATACACTAATGTTACCACTACACAACTGAGAGTACATATACTAATGTTACACTACACAACTGAGAGTACATACACTATGTTACCACTACACAACTGAGAGTACATACACTAATGTTACCACTACACAACTGAGAGTACATACACTAATGTTACCACTACACAACTGAGAGTACATACACTAATGTTACCACTACAACAACTGAGAGTACATACACTAATGTTACCACTACACAACTGAGAGTACATACACTAATGTTACCACTACACAACTGAGAGTACATACACTAATGTTACCACTACACAACTGAGAGTACATACACTAATGTTACCACTACACACAACTGAGAGTACATACACTAATGTTACCACTACACAACTGAGAGTACATACACTAATGTTACCACTACACAACTGAGAGTACACACACTAATCTTACCACTATACAACTAAGAGTACATACACTAATATTACCACTATACAACTAAGAGTACATACACTAATATTACCACAACACAACTGAGAGTACATACACTAATATTACCACAACACAACTGAGAGTACATACACTAATATTACAACACAACTGAGAGTACATACACTAATATTACAACACAACTGAGAGTACACACACTAATATTACCACAACACAACAGAGTACATACAACTGAGAGTACACACACTATTACCACAACACAACTGAGAGTACATACAACTGAGAGTACATACACTAATATTACAACACAACTGAGAGTACATACACTAATATTACAACACAACTGAGAGTACATACACACTAATATTACAACACACAACTGAGAGTACATACAACTGAGAGTACACAATGGCTTCTAGTAAATTCTCCTAGAAGACATTTGATTATTTTGCTTCTAGTACCATATTTATTTTAATTTTCTTTATTGGCACAACTTAATTAGGTACTTTACATAATTAGGTAATTTACATAATTACACCATCATAAAATATAAGTTAATAATAGCTAAGATGGCTACGTCTAAGTTATGTAAATTATTCTAAGAACGGAGACTATACGTCTAAGTTATGTAAATTATTCTAAGAACGGAGACTATACGTCTAAGTTATGTAAATTATTCTAAGAACGGAGACTATACGTCTAAGTTATGTAAATTATTCTAAAACGGAGACTATACGTCTAAGTTATGTAAATTATTCTAAAAACGGAGACTATACGTCTAATTATGTAAAATTATTACTAAGAACGGAGACTATACATCTAAGTTATGTAAATTATTCTAAGAACGGAGACTATACGTCTAAGTTATGTAAATTATTCTAAGAACGGAGACTATACGTCTAAGTTATTAAATTATTCTAAGAACGGAGACTATACGTACTAAGTTATGTAAATTATTCTAAGAACGGAGACTATACGTCTAAGTTATGTAAATATTCTAAGAACGGAGACTATATACGTTCTAAGTTATGTAAATTATTCTAAGAACGGAGACTAATACGTCTAAGTTATGTAAATTATTCTAAGAACGGAGACTATACGTCTAAGTTATGTAAATTATTCTAAGAACGGAGACTATACGTCTATGTTATGTAAATTATTCTAAGAACGGAGACTATACGTCTAAGTTATGTAAATTATTCTAAGAACGGAGACTATACGTCTAAGTTATGTAAATTATTCTAAGAACGGAGACTATACGTCTAAGTTATGTAAATTATTCTAAGAACGGAGACTATACGTCTATGTTATGTAAATTATTCTAAGAACGGAGACTATTCAATAAAATATAACAAATATTTAATATTTAACACTAGTACAATATTATTACCATATTTATGCTGCACTAGTAACATTAATGTTAGTAATAATGGTAGAACTAGTGACAAAATGTTAGGGAAATAGACATAGCTAATATTATTGTGTCACATCAGTTGCAGCTGTGTTCTTTAACTCATATTTTACTATATAATGAGGGAACAATAATGCCAGGTTATATAAATATTAAACGCACTCATAATAGTTTACCCAAACATTAATAAAACTTCTTATATCATTTAAATAAACTATAAATATATCTAGTTTTACCACCCATTTAGACAAGCAAGGTTATAATATGATAGTTTGTGTATATACAAGTATCACAACTACAGATATTATATCATCTTATAAGGATACCAAGAAAACACAATGTTATGTCACCAGTTTAGACAACAAACAGATATGTAACATCACGAAAATGAAGATATCATGATAGGTTAGCTGAATATATTACACTTTTATGTTAGTGCAAAAACACACTTGTCACGGTGATACCAGCCATGTTGACACTCACTGTCACGCGACAGTGTGGAGTATGATGTTTATAATGTTAGCATACATCAGACAGTGTGAGGGAGGGAGAGTGTGAGGGAGTAAGGGAGAGTGTGAGGGAGTATGGGAGAGTGTGAGGGAGTATGGGAGAGTGTGAAGGAGGGAGAGTGTGAGGGAGTAAGGGAGAGTGTGAGGGAGTAAGGGAGAGTGTGAGGAGTATGGGAGAGTGTGAGGGAGTATGGAGAGTGTGAGGGAGTATGGGAGAGGTGGAGGGAGTATGGAAGAGTGTGAGGGAGTATGGGAGAGTGTGAGGGAGTATGGAAGAGTGTGAGGGAGTATGGGAGAGTGTGAGGGAGTAAGGGAGAGTGTGAGGGAGTAAGGGAGAGTGTGAGGGAGTATGGGAGAGTGTGAGGGAGTAAGGGAGAGTGTGAGGGAGTATGGAGAGTGTGAGGGAGTAAGGGAGAGTGTGAGGAGTATGGGAGAGTGTGAGGGAGTAAGGGAGAGTGTGAGGGAGTATGGGAGAGTGTGAGGGAGTATGGGAGAGTGTGAGGGAGTATGGAAGAGTGTGAGGGAGTATGGGAGAGTGTGATGGGAGTATGAAAGAGTGTGAGGGAGTAAGGGAGAGTGTGAGGGAGTAAGGGAGAGTGTGAGGGAGTATGGGAGAGTGTGAGGGAGTATGGAAGAGTGTGAGGGAGTATGGGAGAGTGTGAGTAAGGGAGAGTGTGAGGGAGTAAGGGAGAGTGTGAGGGAGTAAGGGAGAGTGTGAGGGAGTAATGGAGAGTGTGAGGAGTAAGGGAAAAGTTGAGGGAGTATGGAGAAGTGTGAGGGAGTAAGGAAGTGTGAGGAGTATGGAGAGTGTGAGGGAGTATGGGAGAGTGTGAGGAGTAAGGAGAGTGTGAGGGAGTATGGGAGAGTGTAGGGAGTATGGAGATGTGAGGGAGTAAGGAGAGTGTGAGGGAGTAAGGAGAGTGTGAGGGAGTTATGGGAGAATGTGAGGGATAAGGGAGAAGTGTGAGGGAGGAGAGTGTGTGGTTAATGGAAGTGTGAGGATAAGGGAGGGTAGAGGAGTAATGGAGAGTGAGGGAGTATGGGAGAGTGTGAAAAGGAGAGTGTGATAGATAAGGGAGAGTGTGAGGTTAAAGGAGAGTGTGAGGGAGTAAGGGAGAAGTGTGAGGGAGTATGGGATAGTGTAGGGAGTAAGGAGAGTGTGAGGGAGTATGGGAGAGTGTGAGGGAGTATGGAGAGTGTGAGGGAGTATGGAGAGTGTGAGGATATGGAGGTTGAGGGAGTATGGAGATTTGTGAAGGAGGGAGAGTGTGAGAGTAAGGGAGAGTGTGAGGGACGTACGGGAGAGTGTGAGGAGTATGGAGAGTGTGAGGGAGTATGGAAGAGTGTGAGGAGTATGGGAGGAGTGTGAAGGAGGGAGAGTGTGAGAGTAAGGGAGAGTGTGAGGGAGTAAGGGAGAGTGTGAGGGAGTATGGGAGAGTGTGAGGGAGTATGGGAGAGTGTGAGGGAGTATGGGAGAGTGTGAGGGAGTATGGGAGAGTGTGAAGGAGGGAGAGTGTGAGAGTAAGGGAGAGTGTGAGGGAGTAAGGGAGAGTGTAAGGGAGGGAGGGTGTCACACAACACACTGCCTCTCGTGTTCTCTCCTATATATATAAAAACTGGACTCGTGTTACCCTCACCCTGGTCACTTACTTAATGTACAACCTCTGTGTCAACTCTGTGTCCTCTTCAAATTTTAGGGTCTACTTTATATGAATTTTTATATTCATATAAGGAAATATAAGGACCCCAATAGAAATAAGTCACTTTGACTTTTTTGGGTTATCCTAGGTTCTCTACACATGTATGATAATCTATGTGACTGTATTTGTATGTACATGAATAAACTTACTATCTGCTTTTGTGCTAGTAACTATGGGATGGATATGGTGTGTATAATAAACTAGCCACTACCATCAACACTTTACAGTCTGGATATAAGGTGCATAGCAAACTAGCAAGTTTAACAAGAAGAAAATACAAAATGTATTACTGCCTCCTGTAAACAGTGGTGGTGGTGGCCATGATAAGTGTTAGTGGTAGTGGTGGTGGTGGCCATGATAAGTGTTAGTGGTAGTGGTGGTGGCTATGATCAGTGTTGGTGGTGGTGGCTATGATCAGTGTTAGTGGTAGTGGTAGTGGTGGTGGCTATGATCAGTGTTAGTGGTAGTGGTGGTGGTGGCCATGATAAGTGTTAGTGGTAGTGTGGCCATGATAAGTGTTAGTGTGGTTGGTGGGGGGGCCTGATCATGTTGGTGGAGATGCTAGGATCAGTGGCGGTGGTGGTGGCTAGGATCAGTGGTGTGGAGATGGCTAGGATCAGTGTGGTGAATGCTAGGATCAGTGTGGTGGTGTGGCTAGGATCAGTGGTGGTGGAGATGGCTAGGATCAGTGGTGGTGGCTAGGGTCAGTGTTGGTGGTGGCTATGATCAGTGTTGGTGGTGGCTATGATAAGTGTTAGTGGTAGTGGTGTTGGTGGCTATGATCAGTGTTGGTGGAGATGGCTAGATCAGTGTGTGGTGGTGGTGGCTGGATCAGTGTGTTGGTGGAGATGGCTAGGATCAGTGGGGTGGTGTGCTAGGATCAGTGGTGGTGGGTGGCTATGATCAGTGTTGGTGGTGGCTAGATAAGTGTTGTGTAGTGGATGGTCTATGATCAGTTGGTGGATGGCTAGGATCAGTGTTGGTGGGGTGCTAGATCAGTGGTGGTGAGATGGCTATGGATCAGTGTTGGTGGTGGTGGCTAGATCAGTGTTGGTGGTGTTGCTAGGATTAGTGGTGTGTGGTGGTGGCTAGATCAGTGGTGGTGGTAGATGGCTAGGATCAGTGGTGGTGGCTAGGATCAGTGGTGGTGGTGGCTAGGATCAGTGTTGGTGGTGGCTATGATAAGTGTTAGTGGTAGTGGTGGTGGTGGCTATGATCAGTGTTGGTGGAGATGGCTAGAATCAGTGGTGGTGGTGGTGGCTAGGATCAGTGGTGGTGGAGATGGCTAGGATCAGTGTGGTGGTGGTGGCTAGGATCAGTGGTGGTGTGGTGGCTAGGTAGTGGTGGTGGTGGGGGCTAGGATCAGTGGTGTGGTGGTTGGTGGCTAGGATCAGTGGTGGTGGGTGGTGGCTAGGATAAGTGGTGTGTGGTGGTGAATCAGTGTTGGTGGTGTGCTAGATCAGTGGTGTGTGGCTATGATCAGTGGTGGTGGAGATGGCTAGGATCAGTGTTTGGTGGTGGTGGCGGCTAGATCAGTGTTGGTGGTGGCTAGATCAGTGTGGTGGTGGTGGCTATGATCAGTGTTGGTGGTGGTGGCTATGATCAGTGTTGGTGGTGGTGGCTAGGATAAGTGTGTGGTGGTGGCTAGGATCAGTGTTGGTTGGCTAGGATAGTGGGTGGTGGTGGGCTAGGATCAGTGTGGTGGTGGCTAGATAAGTGTGGTGGTGGGGCTAGATCAGTGGTGGTGGTGGGGTAGATCAGTGGTGGTGGTGTGTGGTGGGATAGGATAAGTGGTGGTGGTGGCTAGGATAAGTGGTTGGTGGCTAGGATAAGTGGTGGTGGTGGTATAGGTGGTGGTAGGATAAGTGGTGGTTGGTGGCTAGGATAATGGTGGTGGTGGTGGCTAGGATCAGTGGTGGTGGTGGGGGCTAGGATAAGTGGTGGTGGTGGTGGTGTGGTGGCTAGGATAAGTGGTGGTGGTGGCTAGGATCAGTTTGTGGTGGCTAGGATAGTGGTGGTGGTGGGTGGTGTAGGATCAGTGGTGGTGGTGTTGGTGGGTGGTGGGTAGAGGATCAGTGGTGGTGGTGGTGGTGGGTAGGATCAGTGTGGTGTGGTGGCTAGGATCAGTGGTGGTGGTGGGTAGGATCAGTGGGGGGTGGTGGTGGGTAGGATCAGTGGGTGGTGGTGGTAGGATCAGTGGTGGTGGTGGTGGCTAAGATCAGTGGTGGTGGTGTTGGTGGTGGTGGGTAGGATCAGTGGTGGTGGTAGTGGGTAGGATCAGTGGTGGTGGTGGTGGCTAGATCAGTGGTGGTGGTGGGTATGGATCAGTGGTGGTGGTGGTGGGTAGGATCAGTGGTGGTGGTGGTGGCTAGGATCAGTGGTGGTGGTGTTGGTGTGGTGGGTAGGATCAGTGGTGGTGGTAGTGGGTAGATCAGTGGTGGTGGGTGGTGGCTAGGATCAGTGGTGGTGGTGTGGATCAGTGGTGGTGGTGGTGGGTAGGATCAGTGGTGGTGGTGGGTAGGATCAGTGGTGGTGGTGGGGTAGGATCAGTGGTGGTGGTGGGTAGGATCAGTGGTGGTGGTGGTGGTAGGATCAGTGGTGGTGGTGGTGGGTAGGATCAGTGGTGGTGGCTAGGATCAGTGGTGGTGGTGTTGGTGGTGGTGGGTAGGATCAGTGGTGGTGGTAGTGGGTAGGATCAGTGATCTGGGCAGACATGGAATGTTCCCACAATACTTGAGGTAACTGGCCTGCTATATTACCCCCAAACAGTGTAGATTATACTATGGTTCCCCAGACTGTATAGATTATGCAATGTTCCCCACACAGTATAGATTATACAACGTTCCCAACCGAGTACGGATTATACAAGGTTCCCCATGTCAGTATAGATTATACAAGACTCATCTGTGCTACATATTGATGCATCCACAGTCAACTGCAGGGCAGGGAGAGAGAGAGAGAGAGAGAGAGAGAGAAGAGAGAGAGAGGAAGAGAGAGAGAGAGAGAGAGAGAGAGAGAGAGAGAGAGAGGAGAGAGAGAGAGAGAAGAGAGAGAGAGAGAGAGAGAGAGAGAACAGTTAACAACAACACAAGCAGTGTTGCCAACACTACCAGGGTCGCTGCCTTACCTTACAGCGCTTGATTATAGAGCTGATAATAGATTTTGTGATGGAGTCTGTGGTGTAGGTCAGGGAGGTGGGGAATGGAGGGATAGAGGGAGGGGCGAGTGGGCAGAGGCTTTTATGGCTGGAAGGAAAGGCAGGCGGAGGGAGAGGGGGAGAGGCAAGACAGAAGGGTGACTTGAGAAGAGGGAGAATGGAGGTAGGGGGAAAAAAGAGGATGAATGGAAGAAATGGAGGAAGAGAGAGAGAGAGAGAGAGAGAGAGAGAGAGAGAGAGAGAGAGAGAGAGAGAGAGAGAGAGAGAGAGAGAGAGAGAGAGAGGAGTTCCACAAGGAAGTGTTCTGGGATCATTGTTATGGAATGTCTACTTCAATGACCTTCATCTCATCTCAGAATCACATGCATATGCAGACGACTGTACACTGACATTCACTTATCCAAGAGAAGAAATGCCAGCTGCTCGAAACTCCATCAATCACCAGCTGAGAGCTATATCAGCTTGGGGAAATAGATGGTAAGTAACATTTGCACCTGAGAAAACACAAATGATGATGATCTCTAGGCACCAAGATGGTAATGCCGGTGCAGTAGTAAGGATGAATGGGAGGGTGTTGGCACCTTGGGAAGTTGATATCCTTGGGGTGAAATTTGACTCCAAACTGACCATGAAAAACCACGCTGTAAATCTTGCAAACAAGGCAGCCAGGAAGCTTACAGCACTTCGCCGTATCTTGCATCTGCTTGACAGCAGGGGTTGCAAGATTTTGTACGAGGCACAAGTACGCTCACACCTTGAGTATGCTCCACTTTCTTGGTTCGCCTGCCCCCCTTTCTCATCCGCGACTGCTTGACAGAGTAGAGAACAGAGCAAGACGTCTCATCTCTCGCCTGGACCAATCCTGGATAGATCTGTCATTTCAGCAGAGCCTTCAACACAGGAGGGATGTGGGTGGCCTTACTGTTATGTACAAGGCCAATATTGTCACAGTACCACACTTGGATCCACTTCGAGGACAGCGTGAAGCATGTTTCTATACCACCAGACGGGCAGAAAGCAGCAACTTCACTGTGGCTGTACCCTTCTCCAGAACATCACTTCACTTGAGACTATTTATTCCCAGGATGACTCGAGTCTGGAACACATTCGTACAGCATTATGATGTCAACGAGATAAAGTCAGTTGATCAAATGAAAATGCTGGCCCACAGATGGCTCCAACTTCATCCTGTTCCCTACCTGTATGTTTCATAATAAAAATGCTTTCAAATGAGCTGATGTAGGTAACAGCTCTTAGCTTGTCAAAGTTAGGAATCCTTAACCTGTAAATAGCTTGTCAATAAAGCTAGGGATCCTTAACCTAACCTTGTCAAACCCTGTGTAAAAAAAAAAAAAAGAGGGAGGAGAGGATTGGATTCACTATAGATACCTGGAGGGTATTCCGGGGATCAACGCCCTCGTGGCCCGGTCCATGACTAGGCCTCCCGGTGGATCAGGGCCTGATCAACCAGGCTGACACTGCTGGCCGCACATAGTCCAATACATGTATCACAGCCCGGCTGATCCGGCACCGACTTTAGTATCTGTCCGGCTCCCTCTTGAAGTCAACAAGGGGTCTATTGGTAATTCCCCTTATGCCTGGTGGGAGGCTGTTGAACAGTCTTGGGCCCCGGATACTTACTGTGTTTTCTCTTAGCATACTAATGGCGCCCCTACTTTTAATTGGGGGTATTTTGCACTGCCCACCAAGTCTTTTGCTTTCTTAAGGGGTGATTTCTGTGTGCAGATTAGGGACCATTCCTTCTAGGATTTTCCAAGTGTAGAATGAACATCATATTGTTTTCTGTGGCTCACTGGACAACTTAGTTTATATCCTCTTGGAGGTTAACCATGTCCTCAATAGATGGCAGTCTCATGCAGATCCTAATATCGTATGCACAGGATGACACGGTGCTATGGATTACATCTCTGTCTATGATACGAGGATGAGGAACAGGATGGGGGCGAGTACTGTGCCTTGTGGAACAGAGCTTTTTACTATGGCAGCTTTCGATTTAACTCTGTTTACCACTACTCTTTGTGTTCGATTGGTTAGAAAGTTGAAGATCCATCTCCCCACTCTGCCATTTATCTCTTTAGCATGTATTTTGTGCGTTGTTATACCTGATCGCACTTGTCAAAGGCTTTTGCAAAGTCTGTACATATTACATCTGCATTCTGTTTGTATTCCAGTGCATCCAAAACCATATCATAGTGAGCCAGTAGTTGCCAGAGGCAGGAGCGACCATCCAAGACCATATCATAGTGATCCAGTAGTTGCCAGAGGAAGGAGCGACTTGCTCTGAACCCATGTAGCCCTGGATTGTGCAGTTTTTGGGAATCCAATTGCTTTGCAATCATGCTTCTTAGTAGTCTTTCAAAGATTTTTATGATGTGGAACGTTAAAGCTACTGGTCTTCAGTTTTGCTACCACCTTTATGGAGTAGGGTAAGAACCAGGAATAACGGATTTAAGTTGGATAAATTTAGATTTAAAAAGGACATAGGTAAGTACTGTGTTTTAAACAGAGTGGTCGTTGCGTGGAACAATCTTCTGAGTAGGGTAATCAAGGCTAGGCCGGTTAACTTTAAAAAAAAAAAAAGATTGGACAAATATACGAGTGGGAGGGGCTGGGTTTGATTGGTGTCGTGGGTACGGGAGTAAATTCTTGGGTAGCTTTGGGTAGTGGTGGTTTTGATAAGAATCTGCCTTGTATGAGCCAGTAGGCTTTCTGCAGTGTTCCTCCATTCTTATGTTGTTATATCCATTGTTTTTAGTGACTGGAATTTCACCCATTTCTAAGCTCCTCAATAGTATACTTAGGGCACACTGCTAGCATATAGTGAATAAAACACTACACACCTTCACTACACTGCGTATACAGTGTATATACCACATCTCTAGTGTATAAACTGCACTCAGTCTACACCACTCTCACAGTCTACATTACTCTCACAGTCTACATTACTCTCACAGTCTACACTACTCTCACAGTCTACACTACTCTCACAGTCTACACTACTCTCACAGTCTATACTACTCACAGTCTACACACTCTCACAGTTACATTACTCTCACAGTCTACATACTCTCACAGTCTACACTACTCTCACAGTCTACACCACTCTCACAGTCTACACTACTCTCACAGTCTACACCACTCTCACAGTCTACACTACTCTCACAGTCTACACCACTCTCACAGTCTACACTACTCTCACAGTCTATACTACTCTCACAGTCTACACCACTCTCACAGTCTACACTACTCTCACAGTCTACACCACTCTCACAGTCTACATTACTCTCACAGTCTACACTACTCTCACAGTCTACACCACTCTCACAGTCTACACTACTCTCACAGTCTACACCACTCTCACAGTCTACATTACTCTCACAGTCTACACTACTCTCACAGTCTACACCACTCTCACAGTCTACATTACTCTCACAGTCTACATTACTCTCACAGTCTACACTACTCTCACAGTCTACACCACTCTCACAGTCTACACTACTCTCACAGTCTACACCACTCTCACAGTCTACACTACTCTCACAGTCAAACACTACTCTCACAGTCTACACTACTCTCACAGTCTACACTACTCTCACTCTCTACACTACTCATCCACAGTCTACATACTCTCACAGTCTACACTATCTCACAGTCTACACTACTCTCACAGTCTACACTACTCACATTATACATTCTCACTCCACGCTCTCTACACATACTCACAGTCTACACTACTCACGTATACACTGCTCTCACGGTACACTACTCTACATTACTCTCCCAGTTATCACACTCTTCACAGTCTACACTACTCACAGTCTACACACTCACAGTCTACACTACTCACAGTCTACACTACTCACAGTATACATCTACTCACAGTCTACACTACTCTCACAGTTATACACTCTCACAGTATACACTACTCACAGTATACACTACTCTATAGTATACACCACTCACAGTTACACTACTCCACAGTATACACTACTCACAGATACACTACTCACAGTGTACACTACTCTCACAGTGCTACACTATCTCACAGTTACACTACTCACAGTCTACACTACTCACAGTATACACTACCTTCACAGTCTACACTTACTCTACAGTATACACTACTCACAGTCTACACTACTCACAGTCATACCACTCTCACAGTATCACTACTCACAGTATACACTACTCTCACAGTCTACACTACTCACAGTCTACACTACTCACAGTCTACACTACTCACAGTATACACTACTCACAGTCTACACTACTCACAGTATACACTACTCACAGTTTCACTACTCACAGTTTTACACTACTCACAGTATACACTACTCACAGTATACACTACTCACAGTATACACTACTCACAGTATACACAAACTCACAGTGTACACTACTCACAGTATACATTACTCACAGTATACACTACTCACAGTCTACGCTACTCACAGTATACACTACTCACAGTATACACTACACAGTATACACTACTCACAGTTACACTACCCCACAGTATACACTACTCACAGTCTACACTACTCACAGTATACATACTCACAGTATACACTACTCACAGTTACACTACTCACAGTCTACACTACTCACAGTATACACTACTCACAGTGTACATACTCACAGTATACACTACTCACAGTCTACCTACTCACAGTATACACTACTCACAGTATACACTACTCACAGTACACACTACTCACAGTATACACTACTCACAGTATACACTACATCACAGTGTACACTACTCACAGTGTACATTACTCACAGTATTACACTACTCACAGTCTACCTACTCACAGTATACACTACTCACAGTATACACTACTCACAGTATACACATACTCACAGTATACACTACTCACAGTCAAACGCTACTCACAGTATACATACTCACAGTATACACTACTCACAGTATACACTACTCACAGTATACACTACTCACAGTATACACTACTCACAGTATACACTACTCACACTATACACTACTCACAGTTACACTACTCACAGTGTATACACTACTCACAGTATACACTACTCACAGTTACACTACTCACAGTAATTCATTACTCACAGTATTCACTACTCACAGTATACACTACTCACAGTATACACTACTCACAGTATACACTACTCACAGTATACATACTCACATATCACTACTCACAGTTACACTACTCACAGTATAACATTACTCACAGTATACACTACTCACAGTACTACACTACTCACAGTATACACTACTCACAGTATACACTACACAGTATACACTACTCACAGTGTACACTACTCACAGTATACACTACTACAGTCACATCAGTTACACTACTCACAGTATACACTACTCACAGTATACACTACTCACAGTATAACACTACTCACAGTCTACACTACTCACAGTATATCACTACTCACAGTTACATACTCACAGTATACACTACTCACAGTCTACACTACTCACAGTATACACTACTCACAGTATACACTACTCACAGTATACACTACTCACAGTATACACTACTCACAGTATACACTACTCACAGTGTACACTACTCACAGTATACATTACTCACAGTATACACTACTCACAGTCTACGCTACTCACAGTATACACTACTCACAGTATACACTACTCACAGTATACACTACTCACAGTATACACTTACTCACCAGTCTACGCTACTCACAGTATACACTACTCACAGTATACACTACTCACAGTATACACTACTCACAGTATACACTACTCACAGTATACACTACTCACAGTATACACTACTCACAGTATACACTACTCACAGTGTACACTACTCACAGTCTACGCTACTCACAGTCTACGCTACTCACAGTCTACGCTACTCACAGTATACACTACTCACAGTATACACTACTCACAGTATACACTACTCACAGTATACA
Source organism: Cherax quadricarinatus (assembly GCF_026875155.1). Classification (NCBI taxonomy): domain Eukaryota; kingdom Metazoa; phylum Arthropoda; class Malacostraca; order Decapoda; family Parastacidae; genus Cherax; species Cherax quadricarinatus. Next base: position 15,471,293 of record NC_069491.1, read on the forward strand.
CTACTCACAGTGTACACTACTCACAGTATACACTACTCACAGTATACACTACTCACAGTATACACTACTCACAGTATACACTACTCACAGTATACACTACTCACAGTGTACACTACTCACAGTATACACTACTCACAGTATACACTACTCACAGTATTTATTTATTTATTTATTAACAATTTGAGCACACATACAGAGGTACAAAAAAATACAGGTAAGAGCAGCATGCCAAAGCCACTTATATGCATAGCATTACGGGCTGGCTTAAAATTAACTTAAGATTAACTAAGCAATGATGAAATCGGTGATAAAACATTATTGTAAACAGATAACTATAAAGCACAAGTGAGTATTACAAAGACAGGTCATATGGTTGCATGCATTGTTGTACATTCAGTAGAATGGAGTATTCTGTTAGGTAGTGTATTTAAAAAATAATAAAGTTAGATTGGGTTTTAGGTTTAACATTTATGTGATATAATTGTGAGAAACATTTAAGATATACAATTTATAAGGTTCAGTTATTCAGTATTTATTTGGTTTTGGGTGAGTAAGTGATCTTTGAGAAGAGACTTGAATTTATAAACAGGTTGTGTTTCTTTTATATTTACAGTTAATGAATTCCAGATTTTAGGGCCTTTTATGTGCATTGAGTTTTTGCATAGTGTGAGATGGACACGAGGAACATCAAAGAGTGATCTGTGCCTTGTGTTATGGTCATGTGTTCTGTTGAGGTTGGCAAGGAGATGTTTGAGGGGAGGTTAATATCAGAGTTAAGTGTTCTATGTATGTAATAGGTGCAGTAATAAGTATGGATGTTTTGTATGGTGAGTAGGTTGAGTGTTTTAAATATTGGTGGAGTGTGCTGCCTGTAGTGAGAATTTATCATTCTAACTGCAGCCTTTTGTTGGGTAATTAGTGGTCTGAGATGGTTAATTGTTGTTGAGCCCCATGCACAAATTCCATAGGTGAGATAGGGGTAAATAAGAGAGTGATATGGGGCCAGGAGGGCTGACTGTGGAACATAGTACCGTATCTTCGATATTATGCCTACAGTCTTGGAAATTTTCTTAGAAATTTGTTGTATATGTGTACGAAATTTGAGTCTATTATCAAGGTGGATTCCTAAGAATTTTCCCTCTGTTAGCTTTGTGATAGGTGATCCGTTTATCATATGTTTAAGAGGGACATCTGTAGCTCTGTTACCAAACTGAATGAAGTAGGTTTTTGTCAATGTTTAGTGTAAGTTTGTTAGTCCTCATCCAGGTAGATATTTTCTGTAATTCGGTATTTACAGTATTGGCTAGCGTGACTGGGCTCGGGTGAGAGAAGACGTATGTAGTGTCATCTGCATAATAGTGTGGGTTTGAGTAATTGCGAAGCTTTGGAAGGTCATTTATGTATAGGAGAAAGAGAAGAGGGCCAAGGACACTTCCCTGTGGGACACCAACTGTAATTGGTTGCGCAGAAGAGTTTGCCCCATTAGCGTACACATATTGGCTTCTGTTGCTGAGGTATGACTTGAGGTAGTTGAGGGAGTGCCCTCTTATACCATAGTGTGACAATTTTACGTGGAGCAAGTCATGGTCAACTGTATCAAAAGCTTTACGTAAGTCAATGAAGATCCCTAGTGGGACTTCTTTTTTCTCTATTGCAGTGTATATATGTTCTAGCATGTGTATAATAGCATCATTAGTATTTTTATTAGGCCTGAATCCAAATTGGCAGGGGTTGAGTATGTTTTGGGAGATAAGGTAGGAGTAGATTCGTTTATGAATTAATTTTTCGAAGATTTTTGAGAGAGGGTGTAAGTTGGATATTGGCCTATAGTTATTCAACTCTGTTTGGTCTCCTCCTTTGTGGATCGGGGTGACCCTTTGCTATTTTGAGTACTGTAGGGAAGGTGGAGGATTCAATGGATTTGTTAAAGAGTGTTGCAATGATTGGTGATAGCACTTGTGACAGTTTTTTGTATATAAAGGGTGGTAAGGTATTTAAATCTCCTGCCTTGTTTTTTAGTGCGTTGATAATAAGGGAGACTTCGTATGGGTTAGTCGGAGCTAGGAACAGTGTGTTCGGGTAGTTGCCGGTGAGGCAGTCATTTGGTGGGTTATCTGAGCTTGGGATTTTATTGGCAAGGTTTTGTCCTATAGTGGAGAAGAAATCATTGAGTTTTTGCTGTTTCTGTTGGTGGGAGTTGGGGTTCATCTGATTTTGCTAATTTTATTTCGCTATTTCGTGATATCTTTTTTGTTCCCAGAATTTCTGATAGGGTTTTCCAGGTCTTTTTTTATATCACCTCGTAAGTTGGATAATCTGTTCTCATAATACAATTTTTTTGCCCTTCTTATCAGGCTGGTATACACTACTCACAGTATACACTACTCACAGTATACACTACTCACAGTATACACTACTCACAGTATACACTACTCACAGTATACACTACTCACAGTATACACTGCTCACAGTATACACTACTCACAGTATACACTACTCACAGTATACACTACTCACAGTATACACTACTCACAGTATACACTACTCACAGTATACACTACTCACCTAGCTAAATCATATCGTCACTTGACTCCAGAACTTTCAGTAAATGAGAAAACAGATCTAATACTCTAGTTGCGGTGCCAACACTGTCGTTGCGGTGCCAACACTGTCGTTGAGGTGCCAACACTGTCGTTGCAGTGCCAACACTGTCGTTGCGGTGCCAACACTGTCGTTGCAGTACCAACACTGTCGTTCAGGTGCCAAAACTGTCGTTGCATGCAACATGTCGTTCCCAACCATGTCGTTGCAGTGCCAACAGTCGTTGCAGTGCCAACACTGTCGTTGCGGTGCCAACACTGTCGTTGCAGTGCCAACACTGTCGTTGCAGTGCCAACACTGTCGTTGCAGTGCCAACACTGTCGTTGCAGTGCCAACACTGTCGTTGCGGTGCCAACACTGTCGTTATGCGTTGCGGTGCCCAACACTGTCGTTGCGGTGCCAACACTGTCGTTGCGGTGCCAACACTGTCGTTGCAGTGTGCCAACACTGTCGTTGCAGTGCCAACACTGTCGTTGCAGTGCCAACACTGTCGTTGCAGTGCCAACACTGTCGTTGCGGTGCCAACACTGTCGTTGCAGTGCCAACACTGTCGTTGCAGTGCCAACACTGTCGTTGCGGTGCCAACACTGTCGTTCGGTGCCAACACTGTCGTTGCGGTGCCAACACTGTCGTTGCGGTGCCAACACTGTCGTTGCAGGTGCCAACACTGTCGTTGCGGTGCCAACACTGTCGTTGCGGTGCCAACACTGTCGTTGCAGTGCCAACACTGTCGTTGCGGTGGCAACACTGTCGTTGCAGTGCCAACACTGTCGTTGCAGTGCCAACACTGTCGTTGCGGTGCCAACACTGTCGTTGCGGTGCCAACACTGTCGTTGCGGTGCCAACACTGTCGTTGCGGTGCCAACACTGTCGTTGCGGTGCCAACACTGTCGTTGCGTGCCAACACTGTCGTTGCGTGCCAACACTGTCGTTGCGGTGCAACACTGTCGTTGCAGTGCCAACACTGTCGTTGCAGGTGCCAACACTGTCGTTGCAGGTGCCAACACTGTCGTTGCGTGCCAACACTGTCGTTGCAGTGCCAACACTGTCGTTGCGGTGCCAACACTGTCGTTGCGGTGCCAACACTGTCGTTGCGGTGCCAACACTGTCGTTGCAGTGCCAACACTGTCGTTGCAGTGCCAACACTGTCGTTGCAGTGCCAACACTGTCGTTGCAGTGCCAACACTGTCGTTGCGTGCCAACACTGTCGTTGCGGTGCCAACACTGTCGTTGCGGTGCCAACACTGTCGTTGCAGTGCCAACACTGTCGTTGCGGTGCAACACTGTCGTTGCAGTGCCAACACTGTCGTTGCAGTGCCAACACTGTCGTTGCAGTGCCAACACTGTCGTTGCAGTGCCAACACTGTCGTTGCGGTGCCAACACTGTCGTTGCAGTGCCAACACTGTCGTTGCGGTGCCAACACTGTCGTTGCGGTGCCAACACTGTCGTTACGGTGCCAACACTGTCGTTGCGGTGCCAACACTGTCGTTGCGGTGCCAACACTGTCGTTGCAGTGCCAACACTGTCGTTGCGGTGCCAACACTGTCGTTGCGGTGCCAACACTGTCGTTGCAGTGCCAACACTGTCGTTGCGGTGGCAACACTGTCGTTGCGGTGCCAACACTGTCGTTGCAGTGCCAACACTGTCGTTGCGGTGCCAACACTGTCTTTGCGGTGCCAACACTGTCGTTGCGGTGCCAACACTGTCGTTGCAGTGCCAACACTGTCGTTGCGGTGCCAACACTGTCGTTGCAGTGCCAACACTGTCGTTGCAGTGCCAACACTGTCGTTGCGGTGCCAACACTGTCGTTGCGGTGCCAACACTGTCGTTGCAGTGCCAACACTGTCGTTGCGGTGCCAACACTGTCGTTGCGGTGCCAACACTGTCGTTGCAGTGCCAACACTGTCGTTGCGGTGCCAACACTGTCGTTGCGGTGCCAACACTGTCGTTGCAGTGCTAACACTGTCGTTGCGGTGGCAACACTGTCGTTGCGGTGCCAACACTGTCGTTGCAGTGCCAACACTGTCGTTGCGGTGCCAACACTGTCGTTGCGGTGCCAACACTGTCGTTACGGTGCCAACACTGTCGTTGCAGTGCCAACACTGTCGTTGCGGTGCCAACACTGTCGTTGCGGTGCCAACACTGTCGTTGCAGTGCCAACACTGTCGTTGCGGTGCCAACACTGTCGTTGCGGTGCCAACACTGTCGTTGCAGTGCTAACACTGTCGTTGCGGTGGCAAACACTGTCGTTGCGGTGCCAACACTGTCGTTGCAGTGCCAACACTGTCGTTGCGGTGCCAACACTGTCGTTGCGGTGCCAACACTGTCGTTGCGGTGCCAACACTGTCGTTGCAGTGCCAACACTGTCGTTGCGGTGCCAACACTGTCGTTGCAGTGCCAACACTGTCGTTGCAGTGCCAACACTGTCGTTGCGGTGCCAACACTGTCGTTGCGGTGCCAACACTGTCGTTGCAGTGCCAACACTGTCGTTGCGGTGCCAACACTGTCGTTGCGGTGCCAACACTGTCGTTGCGGTGCCAACACTGTCGTTGCAGTGCCAACACTGTCGTTGCGGTGCCAACACTGTCGTTGCGGTGCCAACACTTGCACTTTCTTTAACTTACAAAAATTATCATATGTTCTGAGGCTCATTACATGTGTAAACATGTGATGGTTGGAGAAATTGAGAGAGAGAGAGAGAGAGAGAGAGAGAGAGAGAGAGAGAGAGAGAGAGAATGTGAACACTTACTCGTGACCAGTAGTCGTCGTCTGGGTCCAGGTCGTCCAGAACGGTGACACCACCACACACCGGAGTCTGCTGAGATGACGTGAGACATGACCAGACGACCCGTCCACATGATGCTCACCCGCAGGTCACCCAACACCTGCAACACACGTCAACAACACATGATGCTCACCCGCAGGTCACTCAACACCTGCAACACACGTTTAACACGAAACTGGTCACGACAGACCAACACAGGTCACCACAGGTCACCTCAGTATTCCACAGGTCAGACCAATTAATAAGAGTGTTCAAATCTGCAGTGAAAAAAATACATTATATTTCAAAAATATATAAGCATATAAAACATATAAGGAAACGCGAGAAGATCCAGAGGATCACCACCAGAGTGATCCCAGACCCAGAGGATCACCACCAAAGTGATCCCAGACCCAGAGGATCACCACCAGAGTGATCCCAGACCCAGAGGATCACCACCAGAGTGATCCCAGACCCAGAGGATCACCACCAGAGTGATCCCAGACCCAGAGGATCACCACCAGAGTGATCCCAGACCCAGAGGATCACCACCAGAGTGATCCCAGACCCAGAGTGATCCCAGACCCAGAGGATCACCACCAGAGTGATCCCAGACCCAGAGGATCACCACCAGAGTGATCCCAGACCCAGAGGATCACCACCAGAGTGATCCCAGACCCAGAGGATCACCACCAGAGTGATCCCAGACCCAGAGGATCACCACCAGAGTGATCCGACCCAGAGCACACCAGAGTGATCCCAGACCAGAGTGATCACCCAGGGATCCCAGAAGAGGATCACCCCAGAGTGATCCCAGACCCAGAGGATCACACCAGAGTGATCCCAGACCCAGAGGATCACCGCCAGAGTGATCCCAGACCCAGAGGATCACCGCCAGAGTGATCCCAGACCCAGAGGATCACCCCAGAGTGATCCCAGACCCAGAGGATCACCGCCAGAGTGATCCCAGACCCAGAGGATCACCGCCAGAGTGATCCCAGACCCAGAGGATCACCGCCAGAGTGATCCCAGACCCAGAGGATCACCCCAGAGTGATCCCAGACCCAGAGGATCACCGCCAGAGTGATCCCAGACCCAGAGGATCACCGCCAGAGTGATCCCAGACCCAGAGGATCACCGCCAGAGTGATCCCAGACCCAGAGGATCACCGCCAGAGTGATCCAACCAAGATCACCGCCAGAGTGATCCCAGACCCAGAGGATCACCGCCAGAGTGATCCCAGACCCAGAGGATCACCTCCAGAGTGATCCCAGACCCAGAGGATCACCGCCAGAGTGATCCCAGACCCAGAGGATCACCGCCAGAGTGATCCCAGACCCAGAGGATCACCTCCAGAGTGATCTCAGACCCAGAGGATCACCGCCAGAATGATCCCAGACCCAGAGGATCACCGCCAGAGTGATCCCAGACCCAGAGGATCACCGCCAGAGTGATCCCAGACCCAGAGGATCACCTCCAGAGTGATCCCAGACCCAGAGGATCACCGCCAGAGTGATCCCAGACCCAGAGGATCACCGCCAGAGTGATCCCAGACCCAGAGGATCACCTCCAGAGTGATCCCAGACCCAGAGGATCACCGCCAGAGTGATCCCAAGACCCAGAGGATCACCCGCCAGAGTGATCCAGACCCATGAGGATCACCGCCAGAGTGATCCCAGACCCAGAGGATCACCGCCAGAGTGATCCCAGACCCAGAGGATCACCGCCAGAGTGATCCCAGACCCAGAGGAGTGGACTGAGAAGAAAGATTAAAGGATTTAAAGGTAATTCTAGAAGCAAGGAGGAACATATGACTGGGATTATAAAATAGTCTAGACCTAGACAGTGTGCTTAAAGACAGGCTGTATGAGACGGAGAGAGAAACAGGTTAACACAGTCTCAAGACTAGGTATGATAGGGTCCTGGAGGCCAGGAATCAGGGAAAACTATTGATAAATGTTAAGCGGCAGAACCAAAACAGCGATTTAACCCCTGTACACAAAATTAGATGAGTACAACTTGGTGACTACAACTAGATGAGTACAGTAGTTAAGTACAACTGAGTACAAGTAGGTGAGTAAACTATGTAAGAAGAACTAGGTGAGTAAAGCACAGAGAGTGAGTGTACCAGTCTTGGCTGGTACAAGTATAGTACAGAGAGTGAGTGTACCAGTCTTGGCTGGTACAACTATAGTACAGAGAGTGAGTGTACCAGTCTTGGCTGGTACAACTAGGTGAGTAAAGTACAGAGTGAGTGTACCAGTCTTGGCTGGTACAACTAGGTGAGTAAAGTACAGAGTGAGTGTACCAGTCTTGGCTGGTACAACTATAGTACAGAGAGTGAGTGTACCAGTCTTGGCTGGTACAACTATAGTACAGAGAGTGAGTGTACCAGTCTTGGCTGGTACAACTAGGTGAGTATAGTACAGAGTGAGTGTACCAGTCTTGGCTGGTACAACTAGGTGAGTATAGTACAGAGTGAGTGTACCAGTCTTGGATGGTACAACTATAGTACACAGAGTGAGTGTACCAGTCTTGGCTGGTACAACTATAGTACACAGAGTGTACCAGTCTTGGCTGGTACAACTATAGTACACAGAGTGTACCAGTCTGGTTGGTACAACTATAGTACACAGAAGTGTACCAGTCTTGGCTAGGTACAACTATAGTACACAGAGTGTACCAGTCTTGGCTGGAACAACTATAGTACACAGTGTACCAGTCTTGGCTGGTACAACTATAGTACACAGAGTGTACCAGTCTTGGCTGGTACAACTATAGTACACAGAGTGTACCAGTCTTGGCTGGTACAACTATAGTACACAGAGTGTACCAGTCTTGGCTGGTACAACTATAGTACACAGAGTGTACCAGTTTGGCTGGTACAACTATAGTACACAGAGTGTACCAGTCTTGGCTGGTACAACTATAGTACACAGAGTGTACCAGTCTTGGTTGGTACAACTATAGTACACAGAGTGTACCAGTCTTGGCTGGTACAACTATAGTACACAGAGTGTACCAGTCTTGGCTGGAACAACTATAGTACACAGTGTACCAGTCTTGGCTGGTACAACTATAGTACACAGAGTGTACCAGTCTTGGCTGGTACAACTATAGTACACAGAGTGTCCAGTCTTGGCTGGTACAACTATAGTACACAGAGTGTACCAGTCTTGGTTGGTACAACTATAGTACACAGAGTGTACCAGTCTTGGCTGGTACAACTAACATTCTTCTCTTTAATTACATGTAAGGTATGCCAACTCTTAATATTTTTCATTTAAGTTCCACGTCTGGTGAATTATGCAACACTGTGAGCCATGTTCTTGTGAACCATGTTCTTGTGAACCATGTTCTTGTGAACCATGTTCTTGTGAACCATGTTCTTGTGAACCATGTTCTTGTGAACCATGTTCTTGTGAACCATGTTCTTGTGAACCATGTTCTTGTGAACCATGTTCTTGTGAACCATGTTCTTGTGAACCATGTTCTTGTGAACCATGTTCTTGTGAACCATGTTTCTTGTGAACCATTTTCTTGTGAACCATGTTCTTGTGAACATGTTCTTGTGAACCATGTTCTTGTGAACCATGTTCTTGTGAACCATGTTCTTGTTCCTCACCATGACTGTTCTTGCTCATCACCTTGACTGTTCTTGCTCATCACCTTGACTGTTCTTGTTCAGCACCTTGACTGTTCTTGCTCATCACCTTGACTGTTCTTGCTCATCACCTTGACTGTTCTTGTTCAGCACCTTGACTGTTCTTGCTCATCACCTTGACTGTTCTTGTTCAGCACCTTGACTGTTCTTGTTCAGCACCTTGACTACTCTGTTAGGTCAAGTTGGAACACTTAACTAGTTAACTTGTTGTCAGGATGAGAGCGTGGCAGCAGAGCCAGAGATGTTTCCATGACAACCATCAGTGTGATGGGTAGTGCTGAGTGACTGTTGACTGTCACAGGTGGTGCTGACTGTTGACTGTCACAGGTGGTGCTGACTCTTGACTGTCACAGGTGGTGCTGACTCTTGACTGTCACAGGTGGTGCTGACTCTTGACTGTCACAGGTGGTGCTGAATGTTGACTGTCACAGGTGGTGCTGACTGTTGACTGTCACAGGTGGTGCTGACTGTTGACTGTCACAGGTGGTGCTGACTGTTGACTGTCACAGGTGGTGCTGACTGTTGACTGTCACAGGTGGTGCTGACTGTTGACTGTCACAGGTGGTGCTGACTGTTGACTGTCACAGGTGGTGCTGACTCTTGACTGTCACAGGTGGTGCTGAGTGTACACTGAGAGAGCAACCTTGAAGCACAAACTTCGTCAACCAGTATGGTCAAGTCCTCAGGAAGCGGCTAATCTCAATAACTTTGTATATAAATTGGAGTTAGTTGTAAACTTGAGGAAGTCGCCACGAGGCCTGGTCTCAAACCGAGCCGCGGGGGCGTTCACCCCTGAAACCCTCTCCAGGTATACTCCAGGTAGCGATGAATGTTGTCAGTAGTGATGAATGTTGTCAGTAGTGATGAATGTTGTCAGTAGTGATGAATGTTGTCAGTAGTGATGAATGTTGTCAGTACTGATGAATGTTGTCAGTAGTGATGAATGTTGTCAGTAGTGATGAATGTTGTCAGTAGTGATGAATGTTGTCAGTAGTGATGAATGTTGTCAGTAGTGATGAATGTTGTCAGTACTGATGAATGTTGTCAGTAGTGATGAATGTTGTCAGTAGTGATGAATGTTGTCAGTAGTGATGAATGTTGTCAGTAGTGATGAATGTTGTCAGTAGTGATGAATGTTGTCAGTAGTGATGAATGTTGTCAGTAGTGATGAATGTTGTCAGTAGTGATGAATGTTGTCAGTAGTGATGAATGTTGTCAGTAGTGACGAATGTTGTCAGTAGTGATGAATGTGTTGTCAGTAGTGACGAATGTTGTCAGTAGTGATGAATGTTGTCAGTAGTGATGAATGTTGTCAGTAGTGATGAATGTTGTCAGTAGTGATGAATGTTGTCAGTAGTGACGAATGTTGTCAGTAGTGATGAATGTTGTCAGTAGTGACGAATGTTGTCAGTAGTGATGAATGTTGTCAGTAGTGATGAATGTTGTCAGTAGTGATGAATGTTGTCAGTAGTGATGAATGTTGTCTTCAAAAGTGTCCTGAAGGTGCATCACTGCACTTATTTTTAAACTCTGAGAGGTCTGATATACCTTTATACTTACGGAATTAAAAATCCTAACTGCAACATACTCTGAATTCTGCTACAACATTTATCAATTATCATCTGCATAATTCTTTTTGAAAATGGCCGGAGCAACGAGAAACTTACTCAACATTTCCAAACAACTGCAACATTATGGAGCGTCTGTTTACTAATTATTATTCACTAGATGCAGTTTTGTGAGGGGTAAACATGTTGAAATCAGCCACCATCACGAGTGCAGCCAAAAAGATACTGGAAGGTGAATCTGAAAACTTGGTTGGTGTCAGTATGTTGGAAACAGATGAGGATGATAGCGGCCAACAAGGACCAGCAGACATCATCACACACCTCTTTATTGACTGCTCCTCTGTTACCCTACTATCATCAAAATTATTGAGACAGAGGGAGAACAACAATGTCATTACAGCTAGTATACTGCCATTAATAAACTCCCTACTACACTCCCATTAATACACTACCTATTACACTGCCATTAATACACTACCTATTACACTGCCATTAATACACTACCTATTACACTGCCATTAATACACTACCTATTACACTCCTATTAATACACTACCTACTACACTACCATTAATACACTACCTACTACACTGCCATTAATACACTACCTGCTACAATACCATTAATACACTGTCACTGATACACTACCATTAATACACTACCTACTACACTGCCATTAGTACAATACCTACTACACTGCCATTAGTATAATACCTACTACACTGCCATTAATACACTACCTGCCACTATACCATTAACCACAGACTCACCTGAGTACCATCATGGAACTATACACTCAGTACCATCATGGAACCACAGACTCACCTGAGTATCATCATGGAACTACACACTCAGTACCATCATGGAACCACAGACTCACCTGAGTACCATCATGGAACTATACACTCAGTACCATCATGGAACCACAGACTCACCTGAGTACCATCATGGAACTACACACACAGTACCATCATGGAACCACAGACTCACCTGAGTACCATCAACTACACACTCAGTACCATCATGGAACCACAGACTCACCTGAGTACCATCATGGAACCATCGCACCTCGCCCTCAACACTGTCATCACCAGGAATGGCCTGGACGTGTTCGGCCACCTCACACTCCAGAACGACCTCCTGGCCTCGCACTACCAGCATTTCCTCGAGGCCCAGGCTAGGGTCCACCCCTCGTCCTGAGAGTAGGTCCCCAAGTGGTGCTGGTCGTGTGAGCCCACGCCTATCTGGCCCACGAACACTCTGCGCCCAGAGGCTCACCATGTCTCGCGAATCGGTAGAAGTACGCATGTCTGGAAAACAGAAAAATACGAGGGTGATATATGATGTTGGAAATGGAAGAGGAGTAGAGGATGAGAGAGAGAGAGAGAGAGAGAGAGAGAAACTGTAATTACTCAGATCTTCATGTTTGTCGTTCTTGTACATTTACATTCCTTCAACATGTAAATATAAGTGAAAATTGAAGCCAGCAGTGTAGACACAATCTTAAATTGGGTAAAACAATGGGAGAAACTTGGCAGCTTGAAGCTTGAAAAGAGCAGATAATATTTATTAACACAAAGCTTCATTAAAGCCGACATTATGTAAGCTGGAAGTTTGATAAATATGAACAATAAATATACAAGCCAGTTAAGAATATTAAAAATTGGACTTTTGAAAATTTCCTGCTACAGTATATGCTAATATTATAGAATTAAATTTTCTTTGGCGAAATCAAATTTGCATAACTCAGCTGACTAGAACAAAGTGACAGCCATCTCCACCATGAAACTGGCAACCACCTCCACCATGAAACTGGCAACCACCTCCACCATGAAACTGGCAACCACCTCCACCATGAAACTGGCAGCCATCTCCACCATGAAACTGGCAACCACCTCCACCATGAAACTGGCAGCCACCTCCACCATGAAACTGGCAACCACCTCCACCATGAAACTGGCAGTCACCTCTACCATGAAACTGGCAACCACCTCCACCATGAAACTGGCAACCACCTCCACCATGAAACTGGCAGCCACCTCCACCATGAAACTGGCAGCCACCTCCACCATGAAACTGGTAGCCACCTCCACCACGAAACTGGCAGGGACCTCCACCATGAAACTGGAAGGGACCTCCACCATGAAACTGGCAACCACCTCCACCATGAAACTGGCAACCACCTCCACCATGAAACTGGCAACCACCTCCACCATGAAACTGGCAGCCACCTCCACCATGAAACTGGCAGCCACCTCCACCATGAAACTGGCAGCCACCTCCACCATGAAACTGGTAGCCACCTCCACCACGAAACTGGCAGGGACCTCCACCATGAAACTGGCAGGGACCTCCACCATGAAACTGGCAACCACCTCCACCATGAAACTGGCAACCACCTCCACCATGAAACTGGCAACCACCTCCGCCATGAAACTGGCAACCACCTCCACCATGAAACTGGCAGCCATCTCCACCATGAAACTGGCAGCCACCTCCACCATGAAACTGGCAGCCACTCCACCATGAAACTGGCAACCACCTCCACCATGAAACTGGCAACCACCTCCACCATGAAACTAGCAGCCACCTCCACCATGAAACTGGCAGCCACCTCCACTATGAAACGGGCAGCCACCTCCACCATGAAACTGGCAGCCACCTCCACCATGAAACTGGCAGCCACCTCCACCATGAAACTGGCAGCCACCTCCACCATGAAACTGGTAGCCACCTCCACCATGAAACTGGTAGTCACCTCCACCATGAAACTGGCAGCCACCTCCACCACGAAACTCACAGTTGTACACACACACACACACACACGAAAATAGACACGAAATAGACAAGGTTGACAAAGACAGGATGTTCAGTCAGAGAGTTGTCCGGCAGTGGAATAGCCTAGAAAGTGACGTAATGGAGGCGGGAACCATACATAGTTTTAAGACGAGGTTTGATAAAGCTCATGGAGCAGGGAGAGAGAGGACCTACTAGCAGTCAGTGAAGAGGCGGGGCCAGGAGCTATGACTCGACCCCTACAACCACAAATAGGTGAGTATGTACAAATAGGTGAGTACACACACACACATACACACACACACACACACACACACACACACACACACACACACACACACACACACACACACACACAGGGGCCAGGAGCTGTGAATCGACCCCTGCAACCACAAATAGGTGAGTACACACACACACACACTTGAGATATGTAATCATGACATATAAATTACTCAGAGGGTTAGATAGAGTGGATAGGGATATGATGAGAGAGTGAGGCGGGGACACACATACCAGCTAAAGGCGAAAATGGACCATAGGGACGTTAGGAAGTACTTTTTTAGTGTTTGTGTGGTACGTAGAACATATGAAGAGGTGGCGACAAACAATATAGTTTCAAAAGTAAATATGATCGGGTCCTGTAGGCCAGTAATCAGTGAAACCCGTCGTTAAGAAACAAGGGCTCGACATCTGCTAATGCATCTAGGTAAGTACATTCGGGTGAGGAGACGCAGAGCAGCAATTTAATGGTAAAGCGGAAAAGGTTAAATCTGAAGTGAAACTGTTACAAAGTCACAGCAGAAAGATGGAGGTAAGATAAGTAATGAAAGTGAAGAAGGAAGGAGAGCTCACCAGGTCTGTCAAGAAGTGAAGAAACTATTTAAGAAAGTGTTCGGGATGAACACAAGGTCAACACGAGAGTGACAGTGAGAAAGATTACAGTGACGAATACTGAACACCACTCCTGTAACTTACTGGAAGAAACTACTGATTGAACTGGATACATCATAGGAACTGACAATGTGTAGTCATGGCTACTGAGATACAGTGTCCTGCATAAACGGCTACTTAAATGCCACAAATCATGGAAATATGGCAACTGCCAGACCAGTGGAAAACAATGATTGTTGGCTTAATATTGAGGTAACACAGTAGACGGCCGAGTACTGATGAAGTGTAGAAATACATCGTTAATATGTAAGTTTACTGGAGAGGACAATCAAAGCAAAGGTAATGGAAAACCTGTTGAGCATAGTTTTATTACGATGGACAAATGAAATAAAACTGTTCCACAAGGATTGTTTTTGAGACCACTACTGTTTCTGGTTAATGTAAAAACCACTAACCAGAAGGGAGTTCTGTGTATTATTATACGCAGATGTGAAATTAATGAAAACAAACACTGGAGATAACATAGAAACCTATAACTTGCATAAACTGCAGAGTTGGTCAGACAAATAAGTCCAAGAATACGACCCCAGGAAGTGAAAGGTTAATGAAATCGAGAAAGGGTTAAGGAGACCTGAAATAAGAGTAAATAACGAGGGACAAAGGTTGCAAAGGTCACTTGAGAAGAATGACAACATGGTAGGAGCCGCGCACATCATCTGCAACAACCTCGTATTGTAGACCTAAGATTAATTTTGAAGAAGTTCACGAAAGAGTGAATTATAAGCGTATATACGACATAAAACACACCTATAAAAGAGGATGAAACACGGAACTCTTACCTGAAAAGTCTCCTCCAAAACTTAGTTACCACTGAGCATACAAAATGTAATCTAACAAGATATTAGTTTAGGCCAAAAGCTGGTGTTTACAAATTCTTTAAAGATTTCCTCACAGACATTCTAGTTTAGGATGAATATATGTAGTTGATCAGCCTTTATTCAGTCTATTGTATGCACTCAAACTTTTATACCCTGATGATAACCCAGTGTACATGAAGGAAGATGGAAGCACCCACCTGCCATCTTGACCCTTTAAGGAGGGAGGGTAACCTTGATCTTGGAGAAGGGCTCTTCAGCCATGGAACTGGAGCTAGTTTTTTCATTCCTGGGATAAAAGCGAATTACTTTGCCTTGTCCAAGTGCTGAATGATCTTTACGGGTTTAACTCTTCCTCTGAATAGAACATTAACAAGACGGAAGGTGAAGTGTTCCTTGAAGTGTATAAGATGACTCACGAAATCGTAATGACACGACTGCAAACAAGCCATACCACGGGTGGGGTTTGAACCCGCGGTCAGAGAGTCTCAAAACTAACCTTCCTATGGTGTAGAAATATACCTACTTAGATGAATCTTATTGAAGCTAGCTGGCCCAGTGGCTAACGCGACGGTCTGGAATTTTGAGACTCTCTGACCGCGGGTTCAAACCCCACCCGTGGTATGGTTTAAGTGTATAAGATGGTTGCTACACCTCCAACCGCAACACTATACAAGTAATACACAGTGTATTCCAGTTGACTTAACCACTGCAACCACTCTTAGTTACACCATCACATCACACACAGTAGCGACCATTCTCCTCCCAATTATACCAGCTGTGGCAGAGGTGACGTGACACATGTTGACATTGCAAATTAAGTAAATATGAATGATGTCATAATATAACATTTACTGAAGCCAATCAATAAAGTCAACGGGCGTTTAGTAAGATACAAAATAATGCTGACTGAGTATCAGTCGAGGTTTCTTGCCCCAGTAACTATAATTAGTTCTTTATTCCTCGACAAGGCTGCATAATTTATAAAAATATTACAAAAAATGGCATGGGAAAAAAAACAAGTGAACTGCAGGCGCATGAATAGTGAACAATGAAAAAGTGAAAAGGTTTGACTGATGAAGGCTGACCGGTGCTGCAGGTTGACTGGTGCTGCTGCAGGTTGACTGGTGCTGCTGCAGGTTGACTGGTGCTGCTGCAGGATAACAGGATGTGCAGCAGCCACATGGAGGAAGAGTAACCAGTGTACCTCGGTCAATAAGGGCCTTAATAGTCTCTGAGGGAGAGTCTACATACGCTTTCAGGTCTTGTCAGGTTTGGCTGACTGCTATCAGTCATAGGTTAGGTTGCTGTCTGACTCATATATGCTGCTGTCAGACATAGGTTGCTGTCTGAATCATATGTGCTGCTGTCAGACATAGGTTACGGTGCTTTCAGACATAGGTTAGGATGCTGACTCGTGTGTGTGCTGTCTGGTGTAGGGGTGTTGGCAGTGATGTCTGCTGCCTTGAAAGTGGCACTGAGGCTGCAAGAGTGAAGTCTAGAGCCACTAAGTAGTGTCAGGCCTCTCAAAGAATAGTATGTCTGGGCAAGAAGAGTAGTACAGATGTCACCAGAATAGTTTTGAACCCCCTGAATAGTGTCTGGGTCTCCAAGATCGACATATGGGTTCATTATGATTGTTGTCAGGGCCCCAGTGTGGTATCAGCGTCTCATTAATAGTTTCTGGACCCCAAGAATAGTGTCTGGAGCAGCAAATGTGCTGTCTGGAATAACAAAAGTGGTTTTGAGCTCTAAGAGTGAAGCCCAAGAGTGTTTTAGAACCCCAAGAAAGAACCCCCAAGAGTGGTGTTAGGTGCTAAGAATAGTGAGTGGGGAAGGGGCCCCTAGAGTGTTGGAACACGAAAGAAGAAACATAAAATCGGGATGTATACGGTGACAGAGCTCCCGGGAGAGAGTGAGCGCCACAACTCCCAGCATTGAACAGGGAATCCGACGAGACTTCTGGTGCGTCCATTATGTGAGTGAGATACGTATTAGTGAGCAAGGCCTTTACCCACCATCATAATAACACTACCACCACCACGATAACAAAACAACTGCCTCCACCACAATAATAACACAATATCATACAACAAATCACACCACCACAACAACCACACCACCACTACAACAATCACTCCTCCATAACCACACCACCACTTGCGACCAGTTATTTTTACCCTTGTAGCCCGGTCCGGGGCCAGGTGTTTGTGTTGACTGCCTGCGCAACTAAGCTGATGTCATTGTCGGTCCACTAGCCTACACAGCAATCACAACCTGGCAGATCTGTCACTTATAAAAGACAGTGATTCATTTTCCTCTTGAGGACTTCTACACTTGTTTCCGTAATATTTCTGATATCTGCTAGTAGCAGGTTCAATAGTCTTTGACTAATGAATATTGATACACTGTTCTCTTTTTGTATCCATGGCTTCCCTGCTTTCCACTGAGTCTACTTTACGTTTCTTTCTACATCTCTCACTCAACTACGTTGTTATAGTACTAGGTAGATTTATGTGTGCATGTCTTGGCTTCAGAGTACATTTCCGAGTACTATGAGGTGTTCCAGGCAGTTTGTGTTATTGGTCCTCGTGTGAGTAGTAAATGATGTTTATATCTTTCTTTGCGGCTCCGAGTGAGGTAGAACTGTTACCAACGAACGTCATGTTATTGTCCACTGACTACTGCACGACTCTTATTCCTAAGCAACTTTCATGTTTGACTTTAAGAAGCACTGTGGTATCTTCCTCACTAACCGACTACAACCACCAACACCACATCACCACCACAACAACCCCTACAACCATCACAATACTATAACCCACCACAATTATGTGATGGTGTGATCTAATTCTGGTGGAAAATTTCTGCGGCTCAGTGCAGGTTTACCTATTGTGAGTGTTGGTTGGTGATGGCGGCTGCGGCTGCGGCTGCGGCAGATGAGTTCACTCGACCAAGCTACACAGACTTCCTCTAATCTCTTGGATTGTCAAGTTTTGTGGCAACTCTGCCTCTAACTTCTCTCTTTACCCGATTTGGGATTTGAAATTTTGGCAGCGATGACACTTGACGATATTGTGTTGTTATGGTGAGGAGGGAGAGTGGGGGGAGGGAGGGAGGGAAGATGGAGGGAGGGAGGGAAGATGGAGGGAGGGAGGGAAGATGGAGGAAGGAACTTTAATTACTACGTCCAGGCGACATGTTGGGTCTCTTTACTGAGAGATCTTTCTCTGGTCTGTACCTGACCTATACCTGGCCTGTATCTGGTCTGTACCTGACCTACACCTGGCCTGTATCTGGCCTGTACCTGACCTATACCTGGCCTGTATCTGGTCTGTACCTGACCTACACCTGGCCTGTATCTGGCCTGTACCTGACCTACACCTGGCCTGTATCTGGCCTGTACCTGACCTACACCTGGCCTGTATCTGGTCTGTACCTGACCTACACCTGGCCTGTATCTGGCCTGTACCTGACCTACACCTGGCCTGTATCTGGCCTGTACCTGACCTACACCTGGCCTGTATCTGGTCTGTACCTGACCTACACCTGGCCTGTATCTGGCCTGTACCTGACCTACACCTGGCCTGTATCTGGCCTGTACCTGACCTACACCTGGCCTGTATCTGGTCTGTACCTGACCTACACCTGGCCTGTATCTGGCCTGTACCTGACCTACACCTGGCCTGTATCTGGCCTGTACCTGATCTACACTTGGCCTGCACCTGACCTGTACCTGACCTAGAGACTGTAGACTCACCTGCGGACTGTGTGGACTCGCCTGCGGACAGTGTGGACTCACCTACGGACTGTATGGACTCACCTGCGGACTGTATGGACTCACCTGCGGACTGTATGGACTCACCTGCGGAATGTATGGACTCACCTGGACTGTGTGGACTCACCTGCGGACTGGGTGAAGGCAGCCTGACACAGGAGGAGGCGGAGTAAGGCCGTCAGCCAGCAGGAGTCGCCCATACTGTACTCCACCCATCACCTGAGGACAAACATTACACTGTAATCCACCCATCACCTGAGGACAAACATTACACTGTACTCCACCCATCACCTGAGGACAAACATTACACTGTACTCCACCCATCACCTGAGGACAAACATTACACTGTACTCCACCCATCACCTGAGGACAAACATTACACTGTACTCCACCTATACCCTCATGAGGACAAACATTACACTGTACTCCACCTATACCCTCATGAGGACAAACATTTATGTCATCCCCAGGATATCATGTCATCCCCAAGAATATCTTGTCATCCACCAGGGTATCTTGTCATCTCCAAGGGTATCTTGTCATCCCCCAGGATATCATGTCATCCCCAAGAATATCTTGTCATCCACCAGGGTATCTTGTCATCTCCAAGGGTATCTTGTCATCCACCAGGGTATCTTGTCATCCTCCAGGATATCATGTCATCCCCAAGAATATCTTGTCATCCACCAGGGTATCTTGTCATCTCCAAGGGTATCTTGTCATCCACCAGGGTATCTTGTCATCCTCCAGGATATCATGTCATCCCCAAGAATATCTTGTCATCCACCAGGGTATCTTGTCATCTCCAAGGGTATCTTGTCATCCACCAGGGTATCTTGTCATCTCCAAGGGTATCTTGTCATCCACCAGGGTATCTTGTCATCCACCAGGGTATCTTGTCATCTCCAAGGGTATCTTGTCATCCACCAGGGTATCTTGTCATCTCCAAGGGTATCTTGTCATCCACCAGGGTATCTTGTCATCCCCCAGGATATCATGTCATTCCCAAGAATATCTTATCATCCACCAGGGTATCTTGTCATCCACCAGGGTATCTTGTCATCTCCAAGGGTATCTTGTCATCCCCAAGGGTATCTTGTCATCCACCAGGGTATCTTGTCATCCACCAGGGTATCTTGTCATCTCCAAGGGTATCTTGTCATCCCCAAGGGTATCTTGTCATCCCCAAGGGTATCTTGTCATCCCCAAGGGTATCTTGCCATTCCCAGGATATCTTGTCATCCTCCAGGGTATATTGTCATCCCGCAGGGTATACTGTCATCCCCCAGAGCATCTTGTCATCCCCCAGGGTATCTTGTCATCGCACAGGGTATCTTGTCATCCTCCAGGGTATTCTGTCATCCCCCAGGGTATCTTGTCATCCTCAAGGGTATTTTGTCATCCCCCAGGGTATCTTGTCATCCCCCAGGGTATCTTGTCATCCTCCAGGGTATCTTGTCATCCTCCAGGGTATCTTGTCATCCCCCAGGGTATCTTGTCATCCCCCAGGGTATCTTGTCATCCTCCAGGGTATCTTGTCATCCCTCAGGGTATCTTGTCATCCCCCAGGGTATCTTGTCATCCTCCAGGGTATCTTGTCATCCCTCAGGGTATCTTGTCATCCCCAAAGTTTCTTGTCATCATCCAGGGTATCTTGCCATCCCCATGGTATCTTGTTACCCCCAGGGTATCTTGTCATCCTCCAGGGTATCTTGTCATCCCCAGGGTATCTTGTTACCCCCCAGAGTATCTTGTCATCCTCCAGGGTATCTTGTCATCCCCCAGGGTAACTTGTCATCCCCCAGGGTAACTTGTCATCCCCCAGGGTATCTTGTCATCCCCCAGGGTAACTTGTCATCCCCCAGGGTATCTTGTCATCCTCCAGTTTATCTTGTCATCCCCCAGTGTATCTTGCCATCCCTCAGGGTATCTTGTCATCCCTCAGGGTATCTTGTCATTCCTCAGGGTATCTTGTTATTCCCAGGGTATCTTGTCATCCCCCAGGGTATCTTGTCATCCTCCGGGGTATCTTGTCATCCCCAGGGTATCATGTTATCCCCCAGGGTATCTTGTTATCCCCAAGGGTATCTTGTCATCCCCCAGGGTATCTTGTCATCCCCCAGGGTATCTAGTCATCCCCCAGGGTATCTAGTCATCCCCCAGGGTATCTTGTCATCCCCCCAGGGTATCTAGTCATCCCCCAGGGTATCTTGTCATCCCCCAGTGTATCTTGTCATCCTCCAGGGTATCTTGTCATCCTCCAGGGTATCTTGTCATCCTCCAGGGTATCTTGTCATCCTCCAGGGTATCTTGTCATCCCCCCAGGGTATCTTGTCATCCCCCCAGGGTATCTAGTCATCCCCCAGGGTATCTTGTCATCCCCCCAGGGTATCTAGTCATCCCCCAGGGTATCTTGTCATCCCCCAGGGTATCTTGTCATCCCCCAGGGTATCTTGTCATCCCCCAGGGTATCTAGTCATCCCCCAGGGTATCTTGTCATCCCCCAGGGTATCTTGTCATCCCCCCAGGGTATCTTGTCATCCCCCAGGGTATCTTGTCATCCCCCCAGGGTATCTAGTCATCCCCCAGGGTATCTTGTCATCCCCCAGGGTATCTTGTCATCCCCCAGGGTATCTTGTCATCCCCCAGGGTAAGACTCAACAAGACAACAGCATCATGGAGCTTCTGCTAGTACTGATATATTGGTTACTTGCACAACAGACAAGCATGTTTTTGTGTGAGATGTTCTCTCAATATGGTCCCACAGACAAATGTTTTCTCACTGTGGTCCCACAGACAAGTGTTGTTCTCTCACTGTGGTCCCAGAGACAAGTCCTGTTCTCACACTGTGGTCCCACAGAGAAATGTTTTCTCACTGTGGTCCCACAGACAAGTGTTGTTCTCTCACTGTGGTCCCAGAGACAAGTCTTGTTCTCACACTGTGGTCCCACAGACAAGCTTGATGTTCTCACACTGTGGTCCCACAGACAAGTGTTGTTCTCTCACTGTGGTCCCAGAGACAAGTCCTGTTCTCACACTGTGGTCCCAGAGACAAGTCCTGTTCTCACACTGTGGTCCCACAGACAAGTCCTGTTCTCACACTGTGGTCCCACAGACAAGTCCTGTTCTCACACTGTGGTCCCACAGACAAGTGTTGTTCTCTCACTGTGGTCCCAGAAACAAGTCCTGTTCTCACACTGTGGTCCCAGAGACAAGTCCTGTTCTCACACTGTGGTCCCACAGACAAGTGCTTTTCTCACACTGTGGTCCCACAGACAAGTCCTGTTCTCACACTGTGGTCCCACAGACAAGTGTTGTTCTCACACTGTGGTCCCACAGACAAGCTTGATGTTCTCTCACTGTGGTCCCACAGACAAGCTTGATGTTCTCTCACTGTGGTCCCACAGACAAGTGTTGTTCTCACACTGTGGTCCCACAGACAAGTGCTGTTCTCACACTGTGGTCCCACAGACAAGTGTTGTTCTCACACTGTGATCCCACAGACAAGTGTTATTCTCACACTGTGGTCCCACAGACAAGTGCTGTTCTCACACTGTGGTCCCACAGACAAGTGTTGTTCTCACACTGTGATCCCACAGACAAGTCCTGTTCTCACACTGTGGTCCCACAGACAAGTGTTGTTCTCTCACTGTGGTCCCAGAAACAAGTTCTGTTCTCACACTGTGGTCCCAGAGACAAGTCCTGTTCTCACACTGTGGTCCCACAGACAAGTGCTGTTCTCACACTGTGGTCCCACAGACAAGTCCTGTTCTCACACTGTGGTCCCACAGACAAGTCCTGTTCTCACACTGTGGTCCCACAGACAAGTGTTGTTCTCACACTGTGGTCCTACAGACAAGTGTTGTTCTCTCACTGTGGTCCCAGAGACAAGTGCTGTTCTCACACTGTGGTCCCACAGACAAGTGCTGTTCTCACACTGTGGTCCCACAGACAAGTGCTGTTCTCACACTGTGGTCCCACAGGTATCTCAGTAGTAGTAACGTAGTAACCAGTTACCAGTCTCAGTAGTAGTAACCAGTTACCAGTAACCTGTCCGTTGACTCAACGACCAACCGTCTTGAGTCACGGTCTTTCATATTGTGCTGAGCTGACACTAATTCAAAAGACCCACTACGGGGTACTGGCCAGCCGGCTAGGCAGTGTTACGAGTGGAAGCAAGGAGGATTGTCAGAGTCTGTCACATTAGTCTGGGTTGGAACATCATTATCATCACATACTAACTTCATATGATCCAAATGCGATTCTTTATACTGACCAGTACTAATCTCTCTAACCTTATACTTATTTCCAGTGATATGTTCAACTACGCGATAAGGACCAACAAACCTTTGATCAAGCTTTGGCATTGCAGACGTTTTGTTAAAGTTAATCAGCATAACTCTCGAACCTACTTTGATTTTGGATGGCTTTGATCGAGTGTTTGCGACTCTTGTAAATTCTGCTGTTGATTTATGAAGTGTTTCACGGATTCTTCTAAAAACACTTTGAGCTAAGCTGGTACGAGTTGCTACGAAATCATCAGGGTTGTAATTTGGTTTCGGATTAGAATATAACAACTCATAAGGCAAACGTTTATCTACACCGTACAATGCATAATGTGGAGTGTCACCTATAGAAACATTGTAAGCAGAATTTATAGCACACTGCACATCAGGTATAACTTCATCCCAAGTTTCACTGTTGGGATTGATAGTGGCTCTCAAGACATCAAGTACTTTCTTATTGGTTCGTTCCGCTAACCCATTGCTGGCAGGATGATGAGGAACAATGGTGGATTTAGTGATCTTGTACAAGGTACACAAATTTTCAAGAATTTCATTACAGAATTCACCTCCATTGTCTGTTACTAGGGACTTAGGGGTGGTATGCCTGCAGATAATGCGTTCTTTAAACGCTTTAGCTACTGTCTCGGCAGTCTTATCTGCAATAGGAACTAACTCGCAATATCTGGTGAAATGGTCTACCATAACACACAGATGTTTGTTACCTTGGAGAGAACATCGGAAATTAGTTAACAAATCTAGCGCAACTCTTTCCCAAGGTTCGCTAGTAGTTGGATACACTTGGATTGGATTAGGACCATTAGCATTGCCTTTATGTTGCATGCAGACACTACATTTCTTAATTTTTTTTTTTTTTTTTTTTTTTTTTTTTTTGGCTCTTATACGTATACCTTGTATTGCATTACAGTTTCAGTTACGTAAGCTTTCATTCCAATGTTCTACTTATGTATCTATAATGTTTCATGTTGTGTACTTTGACATTGTATAGAATCAGCCCAAGCCGTGTACCTGCCATCTCTAGTTTGTATTAGTTGTATGTCGGGACGACATACGTTAGCGTCGCCGAGCTCTCAGTAGTAGTAACGTAGTAACCAGTTACCAGTCTCAGTAGTAGTAACCAGTTACCAGTAACCTGTCCGTTGACTCAACGACCAACCGTCTTGAGTCACGGTCTTTCATATTGTGCTGAGCTGACACTAATTCAAAAGACCCACTACGGGGTACTGGCCAGCCGGCTAGGCAGTGTTACGAGTGGAAGCAAGGAGATAGGCACGGCTGGCAAGGGCTCTCCACATAACAGCAATTATAAGTAATAACAGCCTACGTGAGTATTTCTACCCTAATCCACGTATCGAACTCCCACATGATAGGTAAGTGTTGTTCTCACACTGTGGTCCCACAGACAAGTGTTGTTCTCACACTGTGGTCCCACAGACAAGTGCTGTTCTCACACTGTGGTCCCACAGACAAGTGTTCTCACACTGTGGTCCCACAGACAAGTGTTGTTCTCACACTGTGGTCCCACAGACAAGTGTTGTTCTCACACTGTGGCCCCACAGACAAGCTTGGTGTTCTCACACTGTGGTCCCACAGACAAGTGTTCTCACACTGTGGTCCCACAGACAAGTGTTATTCTCACACTGTGGTCCCACAGACAAGTGTTGGTCTCACACTGTGGTCCCACAGATAAGTGTTGTTCTCACACTGTGGTCCCACAGACAAGTGTTGGTCTCACACTGTGGTCCCAGAGACAAGTGTTGTTCTCACACTGTGGTCCCACAGACAAGTGTTATTCTCACACTGTGGTCCCACAGACAAGTGTTGTTCTCACACTGTGGTCCCACAGATAAGTGTTGTTCTCACACTGTGGTCCCACAGACAAGTGTTGGTCTCACACTGTGGTCCCACAGACTAGCTGACCTACACCATACTTTTTCCTGACATAACATTATCCAGGGAAGGGTTAAGTATATTGTCTAACTCTAGAAAAGAGTATACTTTCTTGTGAATTAGTTTTTCAGATATTTTAGATAACAATGGCAAGTTAGATATTGGCTTATTGCTCCTTGATATATTGGGGTAACCCTTAGTTTCTAACGTTCTCAGCTTACATACCGAGGTTCCGGGGATGGATTCCAGCACGAGTGAAACGTTGAGCTTACACCTGCTGCCCCTGTTTGCCTAGCAGTAAGTAGGTACCTGGGTGTTAGACGACTGTTGTGGGTCGCATCCTGGGGGGACACGTTGCAAGAAATCCTCTGTATAACCAGAGGTTTTCTATATATCAGTCACTTATAATTCACAAGTGAGGTTCAGTCACTTATAATTCACAAGTGAGGTTCAGTCACTTATACTTCCATTCATGACAAGTTGTTTACAGTCCCTGAGACTCTGATGAAGTAGAGAATATACTGAGTAGGAAGGTAGAGAGAACACTGTACTGTTAAGTAACTACCACCATCACGGCCACCAGCAACACCAATCCTAGCAACACTACCACCATCACGGCCACCAGCAACACCAATCCTAGCAACACTACCACCATCACGGCCACCAGCAACACCAATCCTAGCAACACTACCACCATCACGGCCACCAGCAACACCAATCCTAGCAACACTACCACCATCACGGCCACCAGCAACACCAATCCTAGCAACACTACCACCATCACCGCCCCTAACACCACCAATCCTAGCAACACTACCACCATCACCGCCCCTAACACTACCAATCCTAGCAACACTACCACCATCACCGCCCCTAACACCACCAATCCTAGCAACACTACCACCATCACCGCCCCTAACACCACCAATCCTAGCAACACTACCACCATCACCGCCCCTAACACCACCAATCCTAGCAACACTACCACCATCACCGCCCCTAACATCACCAATCCTAGCAACACTACCACCATCACCGCCCCTAACACCACCAATCCTAGCAACACTACCACCATCACCGCCCCTAACACCACCAATCCTAGCAACACTACCACCATCACCGCCAATAACATCACCAATCCTAGCAACACTACCACCATCACCTCCATCATAGCTAACAAATCCACCACAGCCACTAGTACCACAAGTTGCGACCCCACTACCACAGCCACTAGCACCAATAGTTGCGACACCACTACCACCAGCACGACCAGTAACACCACCACCACAGTCACCACCACTACAAGTAGCAACAGCAACAGCAACACCACCAGTAGCAGCAGCACCACCACCACCACCAGTAACAACAGCAACACCGCCATAAGCACCACCAGTAGCAGCAGCAACACCACCACCACCAGTAGCAACAGCAACACACCACTGGCAGCAGCACCACCAGTAGCAGCAACAACAACACCACCACCAGTAGCAGCAACAACACCACCACCACCAGTAGCAACAGCAACACACCACTGGCAGCAGCACCACCAGTAGCAGCAGCACCACCACCATCAGCATCACCACCACCACCAGTAGCAACAGCAACACACCACTGGCAGCAGCACCACCAGTAGCAACAGCAACACCACCATCAGCACCACCAGTAGCAGCAGCACCACCACCATCAGCATCACCACCACCACCAGTAGCAACAGCAACACACCACTGGCAGCAGCACCACCATCACCATCAGCATCACCACCACCACCAGTAGCAACAGCAACACACCACTGGCAGCAGCACCACCAGTAGCAGCAGCAACAACACTCAACAAAACAGTATTAACTATGTCCGGTGGTGCAATATCACACAAGTATACAGTGAAGCAGCCGCCTTCACTTAGTGCTAACTAGTATATAGCACCACCATAAACAGTGTGTGCACCCCTACCTCCCCTCCCCTCACGCTCACACACACCAGACATGTACACACTTATGTTTACACCTTCCTCTTCACACGCACTTCATGTACACACCCATGTATACACATGTCCTCCACAATAACACGCACACACTACATTCACACCCACAAGTACACATGTGCTCCATACCTACACAATAAAAGTACTACATAATCACGTACACAAGTCCAAAATACATATAAACATTCACATACACGTGTTTTACGTAATCACGTGCACAAGTGCATCATAGAGACAAAGGAGGGAGCACAAGAAGTTACACTGTACCAAGATGACCCGCTAGGACGCCAAAAACATTGTAAATATTGTTAGTAAGTGCAGTGAATCAGGGTGAGAGTAACACTGTTAGTAAGTGCAGTGAATCAGGGTGAGAGTAACACTGTTAGTAAGTGCAGTGAATCAGGGTGAGAGTAACACTGTTAGTAAGTGCAGTGAATCAGGGTGAGAGTAACACTGTTAGTAAGTGCAGTGAATCAGGGTGACGGTAACACTGTTAGTAAGTGCAGTGAATCAGGGTATCAGTAACACTAAAGTATAGTAGAAAACAAAGATCAGAGTATGGTACACAAATACAGACGAATTATCAAACAGGTAGGATGAAATGAAAGAAGGAATAGTAGAAGTCACCACAGACACCATAGCTTTCACAGAGACAAAATAATGTCATTTAAACTGACAGTGGCTCTCCACCTCTGGCGTACCAGAGAGAGAGAGAGAGAGAGGGGAGACGAGGGGAGAGAGAGAGAGGGAGAGAGTGAGAGAGAGAGGAGAAGAGAGAAGAGAAATAGAGGTGATACGAGAGAAAGAGAAAAGAGTTAGAGGCGATACGAGAGAGGTTACGAGCCTCGTTACTACAGTGAGTGTGAAAGAGAAGACGTAACACTCAGACTTAAAGGCTTAAGCCTATTATGTGGCTCTCTTGTCTGGGTTGTCCAACCACATGATTACTCTGTCTACACCCAGCACACCAGTGTCTACACCCAGCACAACCCCGTGTCTAACCCAGCACACAGTGTCTACACCCAGCACACCAGTGTCTACACCCAGCACACCAGTGTCTACACCCAGCACACCAGTGTCTACACCCAGCACACCAGTGTCTACAAGCAGCACACCAGTGTCTACACCCAGCACACCAGTTCTACACCCAGCAAAACCATGTCTACACCCAGCACACCAGTTTTCTACACCAGCACACCAGTTGTCTAACCCAACCCCACAAACCCGTGTCTAACACCCAGCACACCATGTCTACACCCACACACCAGTGTCTACACCCAGCACACCAGTGTCTACACCCAGCACACCAGTGTCTACAAGCAGCACACCAGTGTCTAAAACCCAGCACACCAGTGTCTACACCCAGCCACCAGTTGCTACACCCAGCACAACCAGTGTCTACAAGCAGCCACACCAGTTTTCTACACCCCAGGCACACCAGTGTCTACACCCAGCACACCAGTGTCTACACCCAGCACACCAGTGTCTACAAGCAGCACACAAGTGTCTACACCCAGCACACAAGTGTCTACACCCAGCACACCGTGTCATACACCCAGCACACCCGTGTCTACACCCAGCACACCAGTGTCTACACCCAGCACACCAGTGTCTACACCCAGCACACCAGTGTTTTCACCCAGCACACAAGTGTCTACACCCAGCACACCAGTGTCTACAACCAGCACACCAGTGTCTACACCCAGCACACCAGTGTCTACACCCAGCACACCAGTGTCTACACCCAGCACACCAGTGTCTACACCCAGCACACCAGTGTCTACACCCAGCACATAAGTGTCTACACCCAGCACACAAGTGTCTACACCCAGCACACCAGTGTCTACACCCAGCACACCAGTGTCTATATCCAGCACACCAGTGTCTACACCCAGTACACCAGTGTCTACACCCAGCACAACAGTGTCTACACCCAGCACACCAGTGTCTACACCCAGCGCACCAGTGTCTATATCCAGCACACCAGTGTCCACACCCAGTACACCAGTGTCTACACCCAGCACACCAGTGTCTACACCCAGCACACCAGTGTCTACACCCTAGAAAAACCTCAAAACAGCATTCAGGAACCTTAACAAAGAATCTTTCATAACTTTATAAATAACATAGGTTAATCTTTGATTACTTGGCCCAAGTTTGTGCCTCTGCCACCTGGTCAAGCACGGGCAGAAGCTTGAAAAGATCTAAAGGTTTGCAAGCTGACTAGTCTGAGGGCTGGGAGGAGAACAGTATGAGGTAACACTATCAATATTTCCTTTGATTAAACCTGTCTTCCAGATATAACTCAAGTATACAAGAGGGAGATAGCTTTAAACAAAGTGGTATATACAGGGTGCAAACAATATCTAATCAAAAAAAAACCGGAAACAAGGGTTTTTAGTTGGGGAAAAAATCAGAAAAAGGAAATAGGAAAGTTCGGGTTTAGCAAAAGAACTGCAGGAATTGGACAATCTGCTAAATAGCCCATGGAGATAACATCTTAGTTGGGTTTAAAAAAACGGCTGGATAAAAAAACCTGTCTAGCTGGCCCTGGGCCTAGAGTGCTTTTCTTTTCCCCCGTTCGGGAATGTTACGACGTAAAAATTTTAAAAATTAAAAAACCGCGGGTTAAAGTTTGAAAAGAAGACCAGGAAAAGGGGAACCGGACAGGGAACTAAAAAAGGCCCGGACAAGGGACCGGGTCAGGAGCCGGGACGGAGCCCGGCGGGACCAGGGAAAAAGGGCCCCGGACGGGGGACCGGTAGGGCCCAGGCCCAAGGAGACCAGGGTAAAGGGCCCGGGAAAATAAAGGAGACCAGGACGGGCCCGGTCAGGGCCCGGATAAAGGGACTGGAAAAGGAACCGAAAAAGGGCCGGACAAGAGCCAGGAAAGGAGCCCGGGAAAAAAAGGAGACCGGGATCAAGGGGGAACTAGGTCAGGGACCAGAACAAGGAGCCGGGACAAGGAGACCAGGATAAAGGAGATAATAAAGGAGCCCGGTAAAGGGACCAGGATCAAGGAGACCAGGCGGAACCCGGGTCAAGGAGAAGGATCAAGGAGCCGGCAAGGGACTGGATAAAAAGGAGACCAGAATCAAGCCCGGATCAAGGAGACCGGATCAAGGAGACCAGGATCAAGGAGACCAGGATCAAGGAACCAGAACAAGGGACCAGGATAAAGGGACTGGGGATAAGGAGCCCCAGAATCAAGGAGACCGGGGAAAAAGGAGACCGGACAAGCCAGGATCAATGAGACCAGGATCAAGGAGACCGGGATAAGGAGCCCGGATAAAAGGAGACCACGATCAAGGAGCCCAAATAAAGGGACCAAATCAAGGAGACCGGTCAAGGAGAAGGATCAAGGAGCCCAGGTTTCAAGGAGACCGGGATATGGACGGGATCAATGAGACCAGGATCAATGAACCAGGTCAAGGAGACCAGGATCAGGAGACCAGAATCAAGGAGCCAAAATCAAGGAGACCAGGGACAAGGAGACTAGGATCAAGGAGACCAGGATCAAGGAGACCAGAATCAAGGAGACCAGGATCAAGGAGACTAGGATCAAGGAGACCAGGATCAAGGAGACCAGGATCAAGGAGACCAGGAAAAAGGACCAGGATCAAGGAGACCAGGATCAAGGAGACCAGGATAAAGGAGACCATCAAGGGGACCAGAATCAAGGGGGCCGGATAAAGGAGACTAGGAAAAGGAGACCAGAATCAAGCCCGGGATCAAGGAGACCAGGATAAGGAGACCAAAAATAAGGAGACCGGATCAAGGAGACCAGGATAAAGGGCCCAGGATAAGGGACCAGATAAAGGGAGACCAGGATCGGGGACCAGGATCAAGGAGCCCGGGATCAAGGGGACAGGAAAGGAGACCAGATCAGGAAACCCAGGATCAAGGAGACCAGGTAAAGGGGGACCAGGATCAAGGAGCCCAGGATAAAGGGGACCAGGATCAAGGAGACCAGGTAAAGGAACCAGGATAAAGGGAGCCAGGATAAAGGGGGACCAAATAAAAGGAGACCAGGAAAGGAGCTAGGATCAAGGAGCCCCGAATAAAACCCGGGGATCAAGGAGACCGGGGATAAAGGAGACCGAAAAAGGAACCGGGATAAAGGAGCCAAAGGATAAAGGGGAACCAGGAAAAGGGAAACCCAGGATAAAGGGGAAAAAGTCAGGGCGAAAACGGGGGGAAAAGTTGAACCCAAGCCCAACTCATAAAAATATATGGTAGTTTTTTTTTAGTGTCAGGTTTTTTAAAAAAGGGAATGACCCAAATGAAGGAACAGTAGGGAAAAACCCAACAGTGATGTAAAAGTAACTTTGATTTGGGTCCAAGAGGTCAAAATCAAGATGCTGTTTTTAATTTAAAAGTAACCCAGAAGGTGGGGCCCAGGACCCGAGGTCCCCCCTAAACACAACTTGGTGAAAACGTGTAATAAAACCCAAAAAGCGGCGTGGAAAAATTACACATGTTTCAGTACCATTACCTGTTACAAACAGGTCATAAGTTCACATGGAACATTTTCCGCTGAAAAACGATGGCTCCCTACATTCCGCTGAAGAAAAAGAGGTCCCATACATTCCCGCTGAAGAAAAAAGATGGTCTCCCTGTTTGGTCCCCGTGAAAAATTTTGCATTCAATATTTTTTTTTATTATTAAACAAAACTGAAAAACATAAATAACCGCACAAAGAGAACCTAACGTGTTTTGGGCCATTCGTTTGGTCGGAGCGAAAATCGTGCGGATTATTTGTGATTGTTCCAGCCAGTATTGTGCCTTTTTTGGGTTTTTTAAAACTGGATCACGGCACTGTGGTTATTCTCTCTGTTAACAGTGGGAAACATAGCTGGTTGTTTCCCTGTTATTCCCAACACACAGAACCTAAAGTCAGTGCCGGACAGCCGGGGGTGTGGCTGTACGTTGGCCTGCGTCGGCCCGCAGAACACCAAATTGCAGGCCCCGAACCATCGGGAGGCCTGGTCATGGACCGGGCCGCGGGGGCGTTGATCCCCGGAATAACCTCCAGGTAACAGGATGTAGTCCATACATGGTGCTGAACCTGAGTTGAACCTCAGTGGAATATTATAACAAGGGTTCATCAGCTATGTACAGCAGCTTCAAGGGTTTCCTTTCAGCAGAGCTGGAGTTACTATCACTTGGCAACTATCATCTCTTCCATTCACTCACATATGTTTGGTGATGATTAGCGGTGTAGACCATCAATTGTAGTCTTATTATCAACTGTAGTCTTATTGTCAACTGTAGCAATATTATCAACTGAAGTCTTACTGTCAACTGTTACCTGGATTACCTGGAGGTAATCCAGGTAATTACCAAGTAAATGTCCACTTGAAAAAGCAAACACATACCTTCTGAATAAGAACATAAAGAGCAGCTAAATTAGTAAATAAGAATAAGTTAAACTAGTAAATAAGAAACAGCTATACTAGTAAATAAGGAGCAGCTACACCAGTAAATAAGGAATGGGTAAACTTACCTTATTTTATGATGGACGGGCGGAAAGAGGTGGTCACCGCTGCCACAG
Source organism: Cherax quadricarinatus (assembly GCF_026875155.1). Taxonomy (NCBI): domain Eukaryota; kingdom Metazoa; phylum Arthropoda; class Malacostraca; order Decapoda; family Parastacidae; genus Cherax; species Cherax quadricarinatus. The sequence goes on from NC_069491.1 coordinate 15,503,959, forward strand.
CATCCTGTATGGAAGATGATGCTTGACTTAATGATCTGTGACCGTGATACTACCAGGAAGAGGAAGTGAGTGAGTGAGTTTATGTAATAATGGCAGTGTATATATGATAGACACAGGGGTCAACCCAGACACACGAAAAACAACAGACAGCCCCACTCCACAAAGGTGGCAGTAAAGCAATTGCGAAGAACTACAGACCGACAGCACTAACAATCCATATAAAAATCTTGGAAGCAAAATCTAAGAAGCAAGATAGACAACCATCTAGATACCCATCAGTTACACAACCCAGGGCAACACGGGTTTAGAGCAGGTCGCTCCTGCCTGTCCCAGCTACTGGACCACTATGACAAGGTCCTGGATACTGTAGAGGATAAACAAAATACAGATGTAGTATGCACAGACTTTGCAAAAGCTTTTGACAAGTATGACCATGGTGTAATAGCACACAAAATGCGTGATAAAGGAATAACGGGAAAAGTTGGTAGATGGATCTACAACTTACTGACAAAGAACACAAAGAGTAATAGTAAACAGAGTAAAGTCCTAAGTAGCCATGTTAAAAAGCTGTGTTCCACAAGGCACAGTACTCGCTCCCATTCTATTTTTCATCCTCATTTCTGATATAGACAGAGATATAAGCCATAGCTCTGTGTCTTCCTTTGTGGATGACATCCGGATCACCATGGCAGTGACCTCCATCGAAGACACTGCGAGACTCCAAGCGGACATCAACCAAATCTTCGAATGGGCCACTCAAAACAATATGAAGTTCAACGAGGAGAAATTCCAACTACTCATATATAGGAAACTTGAAGAAATTAAAAATGTGTCAGGGTAATACAACAAATTCTAATCATACAATAGAGCGTAAAAGTAATGTGAAGGACCTGGGAGTGATAATGTCAGATGATCCCGCCTTCCAAGACCACAATAATGTATCTACCTCATCTGCTAGGAAAATGACAGGATGGATAATGAGAACCTTCAAAACTAGGGACGCCAAGCCCATGATGATTCTCTTCAAATCGCTTGTGCTCTCTAGACTGGAATACTGCTGTACACTAACGGCCCCCTAAAAGGCTGGCGACATTGCAGACCTGGAGAGTATACAAAGAACTTTCAAGGCACACATAAGTACGATAACGCACCTAAACTCCTGGGAACGGTTGAAGGTCTTTGATCTGTATTCCCTCGAAAGCAGGCGAGAGAGATACGTGATAATATACACTTGGAAGGTCTTGGAGGGATTGGTACCAAACCTGAACACGAAAATCACTCCCTGTGAAAGCAAAAGACTCGGCAGGAGATGCAACATTCCCCCAATGAAAAGCAAGGGCGCCACGGATACATTGAGAGAAAACACAATAAGTGTCCGGGGCCCAAGACTTCAATTGCCACCCAGCATACACAAGGGGCATTACCAATAGACCCCTGACTGTCTTCAAGAAGGCACTGAACAGGCACCTAAAGTCAGTACCTGGCCAAACGGGCTGTGGTTCGTACGTCAGCTAGCGTGCGGCTAGCAGCAACAGTCTGGTTGATCAGACCCTGATCCACCATGAGGCCTGGTCTCAGACCGGGCCGCGGGGGCGTTGACCCCCGAAGTCCTCTCCAGGTTAACTTCAGGTAAGATGATCTCTGGTGTCTCTTAGAGCAAGTGAACACTGTCAGTGTAGAAACAAGTACTCTGCATAATACACTAATAGTCCTCTCTATTTGTCCAGTTCTTTTTCGAAGACAGATACAACTTTATTAGTAATTCCTATTGTGTATGATGGGAGGCTGTTAAACAGCCTTGGTCCCCTTACACGTAGTGTTTTTTCTCAGTGTAGTCAGGGCCCTCATGTTTGTCATGGGGGATGTTGCACCGTCTGCCGAGTCTTTTACTTTCACAGGGAGTGATTTCTATGTGCAGATTTTGGACCAGTCTCTCTAGGCTTTTCTCACTGTAAATTACTAAGTACTTTTCTCGCCTACGTTCCTAGGGGTACAGGTCCAGAGCTTTCGAACGTTCCCAGTAATTTCGCCTGCCTTGCAAGGGGCTGTTAGTGTACACAGCATTCTAGTCTAGAGGCTAGAATACTGGCTTGGTTTGGCATCCTATCATTTTCCTCGCATTTGTGATAGTGACATTGTTGTGGTCATTGACAACAAGATCCAGTGACATTATCACTCTCAAGTCATTCACGTTAGTTTTTCGCTTTCTTGTGTGATTAGAATTTGCCCTTTACTCCGTTTTAGCTTTTAATTTCTCTCGTTTTCTATAACAGAGTAGCTAGACTTTGTCCTCACTGAACATTATACTGTTGTCTGCGGCCCACTGGAAGACTTGGTTTATATCCGATTGAAGATTTACGTTATCCTTGTGCTCAATGGATGACACTATTATGCAAATTCTAGTATCGTCAGCAAAGAAAGACGGTGCTATGGTTTACATCTCCGTCTATGTCAGATATGAGAAAGAGGAATAGGATGGGGGTGAGTACTGTACCTTGTGGAACAGAGATTTTCACTATGGCAGCCTCTGATTTAACTCTGTTTACTATTACTCTTTGTGTTCTCCTGGATAGAAAGTTAAAGAAATAGGAGGAGGAGGAAGAGGAGGAGGATGATAAGCAGGCAGAAGAAAAGGAGGAGGAGGAGGAGGAGGAGGAGGAGGAGGAGGAGGAGGAGAAGGAGAAGGAGAAGGAGCAAGTGGCACTCTAATAGCCAATTACATGAGTAAACCTTAACAAGTGCCAGGTGTCTTGTGAGGCAGGCAGGGAACCACTTGCTGTGGGCCCCAGTGTGTGGCTCACACGCGGGCCCCAGCGTGTGGCCCACACATGGGCCCCAGTGTGTGGCTCACACCCGGGCCCCAGTGTGTGTGTGGTTCACACCCGGGCCCCAGTGTATTACTCACACCCGTGCCCCAATGTGTGGCTCACACCCGGGCTGCAGTGTGTGGATCAGCTGGGCCCCTGTATAGGGGGTTCTCACACGGGCCCTTTTCTGGGGCTCACACTCTTGAAGTTTAACGGTGAGGTCAGTACCTTCCACCCTCTATGACCCATACGAATCTAGCGCTTTTCTCTGACAACAACGACGATGACAACAACAATACAAGGGTAACTGCAGAGTAACATTAGCGCTGACAAGAAGACCAGTAAAAGACCAGTAATGGTCCGGTTATAGACCAGTTTTGGTTCGGTCAGTAGTGGTCCAGTAATAAGAACCTAATTGTTGACGTCTCGTCTCCAAATTTTGTTTGAGGTGCTGCGTTAGCCAAACATTTGTGATTTAAGTTACTTTTCTGTTATTAGTTGAGTCTAGGAGGAAGCAAAGACTAGAAGACAACATCCATCTGAAGACATACAATTAAGAACAAGAAAATAGGAACAGTGGAGCAGGCTTACTGGCCCAGCAGGCCTACTGGCCCAGCAGGCCTACTGGCCCAGCAGGCCTACTGGCCCAGCAGGCCTACTGGCCCAGCAGGCCTACTGGCCAATGCTAGGCAGGTCCGAGTGTCGCCACAAGCATTGTGATATCCAGCAGGAGAGAGAGAAAGAGAGAGAGAGAGAGGTGGGGAGGAAGAGAGAAAGAGGCTCAAAGAAGAAAAAGGTAAGTAGAGAGGACACACAGACGATATATGATAAGAGAGAT
>NC_069491.1:15512603-15570309 GCF_026875155.1 Cherax quadricarinatus
ATATGTGTGTATGTGTGTGTGTATGTGTGTGTGTGTATGTGTGTGTATGTGTGTGTGTATGTGTGTGTGTATGTGTGTGTGTGTGTACTCACCTAGTTGAAGTTGCAGGGGTCGAGTCCAAGCTCCTGGCCCCGCCTCTTCACACACTGTGTGTGTGTGTGTGTGTGTGTGGGTGGGAGTGTATGTGTGGGAGTGTTGTCGAGGAATAGGGCGGTGACTCAACACTCGACAACATCAGTGGGTGAGTACAAAGGTTGACCACTGACCTGGACTGTGTAAGTAGAGACAATAAGAGGTATCCTGCCTTCGTCGCCCCTATATGTTTATCCTGCCTGATCTCTCTCACCTGTCACCATCCCTGCTGTCACCTGTCACCATCCCTGCCACCATCTGCTCTCACCTGCCATCATCCCAGTTATCACCTGCCATCATCCCAGTTATCACCTGCCATCATCCCAGTTATCACCTGCCATCACCTACCACCATCTGCTATCACCTGCCACCACCTGCCATCACCATCACACAGTTCCTAGGTGTTGTTAACTAACAAGCTACAGCACCAGACGTGGATTTTCTATTCGATTCTTATGACCAGAGTCTTTGGTAAGATGGGTAAGGAAGAAGGATGGGTAAGGATAGAAATATTGGAAAAGGGTGGGAGGGGGGAGTGAGGTAGGATATAAAAGGTAAGTGACACAACCACTTTGGTGCAATTTAAAAAGTGTATGTGAAATAATAGAATATTCTTGAAGGGGTATAATACTCACCCATCAGAGTCACATAGATATAACACATATATAGGTACAAGACTCTGAATTATTGCTAGTACATATACAAGTTGCAATTGTTTTTTTTTTGCGATTGCATAACGAATATTTAAACGACAAAACAAGGCGGTAATCTGGACAGTTCGTAAAGAATTACTTGACACGTTAGCTTCTTTCAAGGTGGTGTCCCGCCATAGTATATGTAGCATATTTATAACAGTAGATGTATAAGTAGAAGTGTTATACAAGATGTCTCCCTAATTAGGGGCGATAATTTTCTTAGTAGACATATAAGGGTTCTGGTGTTAGCCAATTATCTTCATCTGCAGGAAGGTTGCTCAAGATCATTGGTCGATGGTAATCGTCTGTATGGATGAAGTGACACAGCCTCTGTGGCAGAGTCATTCTTTGAGTCCTGTGAGGAGGAGTATTAATGATATAGTCAGTGGTACTTTCAACTTGGAGAGGATGTTCTCTATCTGGTATGTAGAGTTCTTGCATTGCATAGAGTTGTTTCTTCTTCAGCGTATCAAGGCGTGCATTTAAGGCAGTAATATCCTGTTGTACGTGTAAATCTGCCATTTTGACTCTGTCTCTCCTCCTGGTACCCGTAATAAAGCGGATAATATCCAAATTCTTAAAACAATGTACACATGAAATATGTTATCCACTTTAGAGTTTAACGATTTCCCCAGAGCAAGATAAATTTGCAAGTATATGGAAGATGGCGCATATTATTGTGACTATATTTAAAAACAGGTGACAAGGATGACCCTCGAAAAACCAGGACAGTTTCACTGACAAGCGTTCTTGTAAAATAACCGGAAAAAGACATAAGATGGAAAGTGGATTCGGGACCACGGTTCGAGCCTCCCGTCCATCTTTCTGCTTATATATATATATATAGAATAAAGCAAGCGAAAATTTGTGTATGCAATAAATTCACAAAAATCATTCTGAACCTAACGAAAAAATATATTTCATTGTATTTATTATTAAATTTTTGTAAACTTATCTAAAATATATTTAGTTGGATTAGGCTAAATTTAATTGCGCTTGTTATAATAAGGTTAGGTAAGTTTTCTAAAGTTCTTTTGGTACAAAATTATTAGTTTTTACATTAACATAAATGAAAAAAATATATCTTTAAACATATAAGAGAACATTTTAGAAAGGACTTAATTTTAAATGAGTTCTTGCTAACTGACCAGTTTTTACCTATTCGGCATGATATATATATTCGGCATGATATATATATATTCGGCATGATATATATATTCGGCATGATATATATATATTCGGCATGATATATATATTCGGCGTGATATATATATTCGGCATGATATATATATTCGGCATGATATATATATTCGGCATGATATATATATATATTCGGCATGATATATATATTCGGCATGATATATATATTCGGCGTGATATATATATTCGGCATGATATATATATTCGGCATGATATATATATTCGGCGTGATATATATATTCGGCATGATATATATATTCGGCATGATATATATATTCGGCATGATATATATATTCGGCATGATATATATATTCGGCGATGATATATATATTCGGCGTGATATATATATATTCGGCATGATATATATATTCGGCGTGATATATATATTCGGCATGATATATATATTCGGCATGATATATATTCGGCGTGATATATATATTCGGCATGATATATATATTCGGCATGATATATATATTCGGCGTGATATATATATTCGGCATGATATATATATTCGGCATGATATATATATTCGGCGTGATATATATATTCGGCATGATATATATATTCGGCATGATATATATATTCGGCATGATATATATATTCGGCGTGATATAATATTCGGCATGATATATATATTCGGCATGATATATATATTCGGCGTGATATATATATTCGGCGTGATATATATATTCGGCATGATATATATATTCGGCATGATATATATATTCGGCATGATATATATATATTCGGCATGATATATATATTCGGCATGATATATATATTCGGCATGATATATATATTCGGCGTGATATATATATTCGGCATGATATATATATTCGGCATGATATATATATTCGGCGTGATATATATATAATTGAGGTTTTACCTCGCAAAACTTGAAGTTTCCTCGAAAATCAAAAATGAAAATTCTCATTTATTTTCCGTGAAGTTAGGTCAGGTTTTCACCGTAGTTATTGAGCCATAGCCCGGCCTGGATTGAACCCGTGGTCATAGAGTCTCAAAACTCCAGCCCGTCGCGGGTTCAATCCCGGCCGGGGTATGGTTTGTTTGCAATCGTGTCATTACGATTTCGTGAGTCTAGTTGTTGAGCTTCTCATTCACCCTCACATCCTCCAACCTGAGGAACCACTGCCACACGTCCACACAGGACTGAAGATGACCGACACCCCCCACCGGGGGGGGGGGGGGCAACGCCAGGTCACCATCTGGTAAAGACCCGGGCTGGTCAGTACTGGTGAACCTGCTACCTACCACTACCCGCTTAACACACGAAAGAAAATATTATTTCTCAGCTCTAATATGTATATATAGTGTATATTATTTAACAGCTGTAATATATTATTTAACAGCTGTAATATGTATATATCGTGTATATTATTACCAAGTTTAGCCCTAAATATCTATATTATACAGTAGATGTAAATTGATTTCATACAGTAATTATATATCTTTTCCAGGGTTAGGAAGCCAAGATGCAGCAGGTATTTCCTCTCAGGATGGCTATACTGAGGTGCTAGACAAGAACGATTACAATCCTCCGATCTCTAGTGGTTCTGATGAGCCTTTGTAGTCCAGCGCCTTGAGGCAACTCTTGGTATCATTTCTCTACCATATTGAACGTATAGGCCAAAGTAATTATCTTCTGATTTTAATTATATCTAGGAACGGTAACCTGCCGTCTTTCTCACAGTCCATTTTAAATATAATACTGGGAACTAGATCACTCAAATCTTACAAGAAAATATGAGAGGTATGTTATTCTTAACATATCTGTATCATACCAGGTTCTGAGGCTTCTTTGTTGGTAATATATTCTTTGCAAAGTTTTCTATAAAACATTACCAAGAATTATGTAACTTGTCTAATTAGGTGTTGACATGTCCAGGCTACACTGAGAATGAAAAACCCATGTTAAACTTTCTTATAGTTCTATCTCTCTCTCTCTCTCTCTCTCTCTCTCTCTCTCTCTCTCTCTCTCTGCCGGCCTCTTTCTCTCTCACACACAGCGTCACTCGTGCTATTATAGTTGAACACTCCACCTCATAACTTCCTAATTTGAACAGTTAAAATTTAAGGTTCTATAACGCTGCTCTAAACAGATAACGGCTGGCCCTCTTAACTTTGCCACTAAATAACTTTAAATTAAATTTGTGGGCAAACTTTACAACTTTTCTGCGTTTATATAAAAGTGTTGGGCAGACAGTGCACCTCGGATGCCCTAACTTACCTCCATACTCTCATTAAGAAGTGTAACTAAAACCTTCAAGGAAGGCACCTTCATACCGCTGAAGGCTCTTCCTTGAATTAAACCTGTTTACCTCCCCCGTTCAGGGAAGCATATATTTATCATATTAAGTAGACAGGCTTTTCTGTCATTCTCTCAATACGTCGTATCTACATTTTACGTCATAATATGGCAAGTTTTACATCATGTCTTCATACGCTGCAGGGAGTACTTGCTTACCCTCCAAGCTTTATCTCATAAACACCGTCCTACAGGGAGTACATGCTTACCCTCCAAGCTTTATCTTACAAACACCGCCCTGCAGGGAGTACTTGCTTACCCTCCAAGCTTTATCTCACAAACACCGCCCTGCAGGGAGTACTTGCTTACCCTCCAAGCTTTATCTCACAAACACTGCCCTGCAGGGAGTACTTGCTTACCCTCCAAGCTTTATCTTACAAACACCGCCCTGCAGGGAGTACTTGCTTACCCTCCAAGCTTCACCTCACAAACACCGCCCTGCAGGGAGTACTTGCTTACCCTCCAAGCTTTATCTCATAAACACCGTCCTACAGGGAGTACATGCTTACCCTCCAAGCTTTATCTTACAAACACCGCCCTGCAGGGAGTACTTGCTTACCCTCCAAGCTTTATCTCACAAACACCGCCCTGCAGGGAGTACTTGCTTACCCTCCAAGCTTTATCTCACAAACACTGCCCTGCAGGGAGTACTTGCTTACCCTCCAAGCTTTATCTTACAAACACCGCCCTGCAGGGAGTACTTGCTTACCCTCCAAGCTTCACCTCACAAACACCGCCCTGCAGGGAGTACTTGCTTACCCTCCAAGCTTTATCTCATAAACACCGTCCTACAGGGAGTACTTGCTTACCCTCCAAGCTTTATCTCACAAACACCGCCCTGCAGGGAGTACTTGCTTACCCTCCAAGCTTTATCTCACAAACACCGCCCTGCAGGGAGTACTTGCTTACCCTCCAAGCTTTATCTCATAAACACCGTCCTACAGGGAGTACTTGCTTACCCTCCAAGCTTTATCTCATAAACACCGTCCTACAGGGAGTACATGCTTACCCTCCAAGCTTTATCTTACAAACACCGCCCTGCAGGGAGTACTTGCTTACCCTCCAAGCTTTATCTCACAAACACCGCCCTGCAGGGAGTACTTGCTTACCCTCCAAGCTTTATCTCACAAACACCGCCCTGCAGGAGTACTTGCTTACCCTCCAAGCTTTATCTCACAAACACCGCCCTGCAGGGAGTACTTGCTTACCCTCCAAGCTTTATCTCACAAACACCGCCCTGCAGGGAGTACTTGCTTACCCTCCAAGCTTCACCTCACAAACACCGCCCTGCAGGGAGTACTTGCTTACCCTCCAAGCTTTATCTCACAAACACCGCCCTGCAGGGAGTACTTGCTTACCCTCCAAGCTTCACCTTACAAACACCGCCCTGCAGGGAGTACTTGCCTACCCTCCAAGCTTCACCTCACAAACACCGCCCTGCAGGGAGTACTTGCTTACCCTCCAAGCTTTATCTCACAAACACCGCCCTGCAGGGAGTACTTGCTTACCCTCCAAGCTTTATCTCACAAACACCGCCCTGCAGGGAGTACTTTAGATCACAAACACTGCCCTGCGGCTACAACTAACTGCAAACAACTTTCTTCCTGATGAGATATGTGAAAACACAATTTTGTTTATATTTTTTGGTACGTGGCGGTGGTGGTACTGATAATGGTGGTGGTAGTTGTGGTTATGTTAGTGGCAAAATTAGTTGTGGTGATGGTGGCAGTGGTAGTGCCAGACACATTAGTCAGTGCCAGACACAACATTCAGTGCCAGACAAAAGTCAGTGCCAGACATAAAAGTAAGAGCCGGACACAGGTCAGTGCCAGACACAACACAGCAGAAACATCAACCACACACACTATTTAAGGTATATAGGAGGAGTTAAATATTTTCCAGTAAAGTTTTTGAGACAGCTGAGGTCTGAAGGTACTGAAGCTTATGTAAAGTGTTAGCTGTCACTAATGCTCTCTACTGGTGACGCAGTGCTTTCGGAAGAGTTAGAATGTAAAGTGTTAGCTGTCACTAATGCTCTCTACTGGTGACGCAGTGCTTTCGGAAGAGTTAGAATGGAATATGCAGAAGTTTGTAGAGGAATTTGGAAGATATAAAACAAAGTTAAAGGTGAACACAGAAAGGAGAAAGGAAATAAAAAAAAGTAGAAGTTTAGGGATGAAAGATTGGAGGTCAGATTGAGAGGAAAAGTCTGAAATGACTGTATAAGTCAGAGTAGACTTATTAACATATGGGTCAATAAATATTGAGAAGAATCACAGCAAAAATGAAAGAAAGTAACAGGAGTCTTGAAAAGTTTGTGGCAAGAAAGTTTTAGTAGATGCACAAAGTTGAACATAGTACATAGTACGAGTGTACACTGGTGTAAGACATGATGTATGAGCGAGGAAGCTGGGGCAGTGAAGCTTGGTTCATCGTGTAGGGTAAATATTATGTAGAAAATATTACAAGACGTTGTGATGGTATAAAATATATAATTCAGAGACTAGAAAAATGGTTGTTGAGGAAGTTTGGTTGTGTAGAAAGAATGAAACAAAATATCATCAAGAAGCGTTAAATATAAACACACATAGTTTCTGCTTGTGCCAAACGTCATCATTAAATATTCCATATAACGGATTTTTTAATTTATTTCTAAGTTCGCGCAATACTGAACACTATTTCTTACCCGTGGCCTGGTGGCTAAAAGCTATTGCTTCAAACGGCGAGGGTCCGGGTTCTATTCCCGGCGAGGGTAGAAACATTGAGCGTGCTTCCTTACACCGGTTGTCTATGTTTTCCATCAGTAAAATGGGTACCTGGGTGTTAGTGGACTGGTGTGGGTCGCATCCTGGGACAAAACTGACCTAATTTGCGGGAAATGCTCTGCATAACAAGAGGCTTTCTATATAGTAGTACGTCATTGATGTCAGCTAGGCATGTATACCTTGTACATGTACTTGTAGAAATAAAGATATTATTATTACTCAAGAGGAAATATTGCCTAAATATGAACAGAAGCAGATACGAAATCAAGTGTTTCCTAACAGGAAAGGTGCAGGTAAGACGTGTAGAGAGAGACCCCCCACACACTAGGCGGGTTAATAATTACGTTTCCCAAATAGCCGTATAAAATCCGCAGTGCGGACTCAAGGTGCTGATATTTAGCGCCTCAACTAATAAGCGGAGCCAGCTCAGGGCCTGCAGAACAAGCGTCGCATGAAATTAATATAGAATTTACCAGTGATGGTGAGAGCTGAGCCAGACGTCCACACACCTCCAAGGCCGGTGCGGAAGCTCCTCTACAACCAAGTTAACATTATTACCTTCACTAACAACGTCACACTGCTGGGGTCAAACGAGGGACCAGGAAAAAAAAACTGCTGACATGGCTCTGGCGACAACCTAGCCGGACCAGATCACATTCTCAGCATCCAATCTTCCCTCAAGAATATTTAAATTCATATTATCTAACCCTCGAATATAGAATAATTGCGCGAATTCCGATTTGTAAAAGTATTCTATAATTTTTGCCGTTGTATGATCCACATGAGTTTCTCATCTTTTAATATAATATTAATAATCGAAAATTCTGATTTCACAAAATGTTTGAAGAGCTTTGCGGCCGTAAAGTTCAGCCAGGGACGTGATCACAATACTCAAAACTAACAAATTTTTATTCCAAGTTAGGACTTATGTGACCCAATTCTTAAACACCGGTTTGAGCTGTTCCTTCACAAGGCCAAGAACAGTGTTGCACTTCCTTCAACTAGTTAAACTTCAGAATAAGAACTAACAGATTTCTTAATGTCTTAAGGATTCTTATTATTACTACATTCATGGGGGCGCTAAAGCCGAAGGGATCATATAGTGCTTGGGAAAATGGATGGCATTTAGACTCGATTCAAGGAATTGGAGCAGAGGCTCAATTTCTTGGATCAAGAGCCCCTCACCAGTATCAAGGAACCTTCCTTCAGGGCTCTTCAAGAAGGAAGTTGTCAGGTTCTTCTAGATACTCTTTGATCAACCAGGTTGTGGTGCTTACTTTGGACAGCAATAGCCGTTAATCAGTCCATCAAGCAGGAGAATTGATCCAGAATCTTCTGATGCCCTATAGTGGTGTCATGTAAGTGCTGTCAGCCATAAAAAAAATTTTGTGCAAGTGTTGTGGTCCTGTCAGTTTAGAATCTTTCAGTTCTATTTCCCCGATCTCAAGTTTCACTTGTTAGCAAGGTGACTAAAGTATGAAGTGTCACGCCGCATTATTGTCCTGTCTTCAGTTATCTTGAGAATTGCCACTTATCATTGTCCTGTTTTCTACTATCTTGAGAACGACCACTTATATATATCTCTCTCTCTTGCCTCACTTCTTGTTACCTTCTCACAGAACTCCAGCAAGTCTTGTGAGACAGGATATTTACCATCTTTAAAACCGTGTTGGTTGTTGTTTATGACCCTGTATCACCCCTTCTCTTGATTATCCTCTCTATAGTGTGTAACTATGGGTTACAGAACCCACAAGTTGATGACTGAGATAGTAAGCCGGTAACTTCCTCAGTCAAATACCGAGAAAAGTGGTGGAATCGATATGATCAGTCCATAAGTCTTGATAAACTAAGTCTTGATGAGCTAATCACACCGACTCCAGACTGAAGGACTCATTATTACCTTAAACTCCTTCTGATCTTCATCTGTTCTTCTCTGTATTGGACTGAGGAAACTACTGGTTGGCGAAATTTTTTCATAATGAAGATACCCAAGTGATGGACAAGTGTCTCATTCATCAACCACAACACAATATCAACATCAGAACAACCACAACACAATATCTACATCAGAACAACCACAACACAATATCTACATCAGAACAACCACAACACAATATCTACATCAGAACACCACAACACAATATCTACTCAAACAACCACAACACAATATCTACATCGATAACCACCACAATATCTCATCAGACAACTACAACAGGAATATTACATCTTTAAAAAACCGATTAGTTTGAATTTATGACACTATCCACACCTTCTCTTGATTACACCACACTATAAGTTGTAACACATGGTATACAGAACCCACAAGTTATGACATGAGAAGTAACCATAACTTACTCATCAAATAACCGACAAATGTGAATCGATATATCAGACCCATAAGTACATTGATCAAACTAGTACTGATACTCACAACACAACGACTACCAGATAACGACACCAATTATTACCATAAACAACTCCACTTCTGATCTTCATCTGACATCCATAGGACATTAGGAACCAATATAGCTGACAAATTTTTTCATCATGAAGATACCACAATTGATGGACAAGTCCAATTCATAACCACAACACAATATCAACATCAGAACAACCACAACACAATATCTACATCAGAACAACCACAACACAATATAACACCAATATAACCACAACACAATATCTACATCAGAACAACCACAACACATTACTAACACCAATATAACCACAACACAGTATCAACATCTGTACATCCACAACACAAAATCAACACCAGTACACCTACAACACAATCACATCATCAATAAGAGCACAACTCCAGCCACGGGAATGCTGTAAGACGTAATCAATACACGATCAATACTGAGTTTGAGTAGTGGTTCACTCTCGCTTTCCTTAGCCAACACACCACCAGGCTCTTGTGTGTTTGTTATTATCTGGTTGTCTTTGTAAGGGTCAATTCACGTTTTTGGCTCTGAGTGTTAACTCTTACTGACTGGCCGTTAACTCTTACTGACTGGCCGTTAACTGTTACTGACTGGCCTCCTTGCCTCCTGGCCTCGATCATATCAATTTTCAAAATGTGTAAATTAAGTCTTCCTGTGGGGCACAGAAAACATAAAAAGTTCAGTGTTGACAAATTTATACTACTATGTTATCAAAAAGAAACAGAAGAAATAAAAGCCAGAACGTCATACAAAACACAAGTGTATCACTCAACAGAATGAAAGTGGAATGTAAGGAAACATGGGGTAATAATGTTAGATCTTACGTTCATTGAACGCAATTTGGTTATTTTCACAGCCGCAGTGAAAATGACAGGCTGGATTACGTCAAATTATTGTACACTATAGACTAGCACAATGCTGTACATTAACAGCGTTAAGGCAGACCAAATTAAGGATTTGGGTTAGGCTCAAACCTTCTCCATGATATTACCCACAACAGTTGACTAGCACCCAGGTTACTATTTACGGTTAGGTGACAAGATGCAGCAAGTGTAAGCTTTATCCATACCTACCATCTTGCCTTGGAATTAAATTAGGGTTCCTTAGGTTGAGCTTAGCGATCTACCTTATATCACTCAGCGACAAGTAACTGTGACAGTTTTTTGCAATACTATGAGATTAAATCTATGGTGAAAACTAAGCTTACTTTTGTGGTTTAGTGAAGACACAGGCAATAATTTCCCATGTGACTTGAAGACCAAGCCATGATAGTGGATAACCTGAGGACATTAAAGTTAGAGATTATATTTTGTAGGTGGCAAGTTGGTAGACAGCAACCACCCAGGGAGATAATACTGTCTTGCCTAATGAGTGTGAAACGGGGACTGTAATTGTTTTACACAATGACAAGATTGCTACTGTCTTTTATTTCTGTCTCATAAACACGTAAGATGACAGATACATATTGCTACTTCTACTTACATCTGGTTCGTACTAAACATGCAGATGTGCATATATATGTATACACACTCGTCTAAGTTTTTATTTAATCTCTTAGTTCTTGTTATTATAGCATTTCCTTTCATCTCTTCGGTGAAATAGGTGAGGGTATAAGGCGGATAACATGCCAGGGAACAAGGGGCTAGTTAACCCTTCAGTAAAATTACAAACAGGAGAAAGAGGAAAATTTTAAAGGGGGATTATCTGAATGTGTGTGGGTGCAGTTTGGATGTGAAGAAAAAATAACTGAATATTACGAATGAAAAGAAGCTGAATGTCCTAGCTAGATCATTATTTAGTTATGTAGTGGTATGGGTACAATGAGGATAAGATTTAGATGGGGTACAAGGAGACTGTCATCGGTAGGTAAGAGAGAAGAGAAAGTTTATAAACTGAAGGAAACAGGATAAAATATAAGCAACTATTGTGAAAAAAGTTGGCTAGAGAGAATACAGGTAATGAGAAGGCGGTAGAGGGATAGATTTATGAATGCAGAGTGGATATCAGATTGATGGGACTATGGGGGAGGCAAATGTGCTCAGATATTTGAGAGTGGACTTGTCGGCAAATGATTCTCTCAGAGATGAGGCGAATCATATTATTATTATTATAATCAAGGGGAAGCGCTAAACCCGTAGAATTATACAGCGCCTGTGGGGGGATGTGGAAGGTATTCAGGTTTAATTCAGGGAACTGGAGGCGAATCATAGAAAAAACGACGTGGTGCACTGAGGAATCTGAGAAGCCAAAGAACTTTATCCATGGAGTAAAAAAATGAATGTACCAAAGTACAGTGGTACCAACACTATTGTATGAGTGTGAAGCATGGGTTGTGAATGTTGCAGCAAGGAGGAGACTGGAGGAAGTAGAGATGCATTTGAAGGCAACGTGTGGTGCGAATATGATGCAGAGAATTCGTACTCTGGAGATTAGGAAGTGGAGAGTTCCCAAATGTGTTATTCAAAGGGCTGACCAGGGGTTGTTGTGGTGGTTTAGACATTACGAGAGGATGGAGAAAAATGGGATGAGTAGGAGGGTGTTTAAGTCTGTTATAGGGGGAAGGAAGAGTAGGAGTCGTCATAGGTAATGTTGGAAGATTCGAGGTTTTGAGTGCTAGGGATATCCAACAGGCTTGTGTGAGTGTGTTAGACAGGAATGGAGGCAAGTGGTTTTTATGACTTGACGTGCTGTTGGACAATGTGAGCAGGGAAACATTTAAGAAGGGATTCAGGTGGAAATGTACAATGAAGAAGGGGGTGGGGATGCTGCGGTTCACAAGGTCATCTGAACTGAGATGTCAGCTCCCTTTTGGCAAAACAGTAAATGAACAAATGATATTGAAAGTGTTTTCTTCTTTGCTGACTTTCACTGTCTCTTTGACTGAAAGCCCAAGTGTTAAATATTCGGATTATTAACCCAGAGGGTTAATAACCCAGAGAATTATTAACCCAGAAGGTTAGTAACCAAGAGGATTAGTAACCAAGAGGATTAGTAACCCAGAGGATTAGTAACCCAGAGGATTAGTAACCCAGAGGATTAGTAACCCAGAGGATTAGTAACTCAGGAAAGCTAATCAGTATTTAATACGGCGAGAAAACAATGTACGGCAATCCTATTGTACATGATAGTACTGTACATCTACGTGATAGTACGGTACATCTACGTGATAGTACTATACATCTACAAGATAGTACTGTACATCTACAAGATAGTACTGTATATCTACAAGATAGTACTGTATATCTACAAGATAGTACTGTATATCTACAAGATAGTACTGTATATCTACAAGACAGTACTGTACACAGGGGAAACAGCCACAGTGGACAGTTTCCCTAGTCTCTTATGAGTTATGAAAGGAACAAAAGCTAGTTACATTTATCTGTTATATTCCACCACACACGATGAGTTTCATACCCGAGGTAATGAAATCTGTCAATCTCAGCTGGGAACTTTAACGGGGTGAACAACTGGGAGATTTTAGCAGGGTGAACAACTGGGAGACTTGAACAGGGTGAACAACTGGGAGGTACTATTGTATGGTTAACAGAGTAACAAAATACTGAAAATAGCTCCAGAAAGAAGCCTCCAGAGTTTTCGCCTGATGTAAGTTTATTCTCTTCACTATTTCTGTGAGTCCTCAGTTCTAGAGACGGTAGCTTCCTATATATATACCTGGAGTTTACCTGGAGAGAGTTCCGGAGGTCAATGCCCCCGCGGCCCGGTCTGTGACTAGGCCTCCTGGTGGATCAGAGCCTGATCAACCAGGCTCTTACTGCTGGCTGCACGCAATCCAACATAAATATTATTTTAAATTTTATTTTTTTCATATCGTAATGAATGGCAATTTCATAAAAGTAGAAAATGGAATCCAAGGCACTTTGTGTAGGAATCGTACGTTCCACCACTAGGCTGTGTGATGGTTGCAACAGGAGAGCAGGAAGGCATCTTGGAAACGGCAGGCTCCATCGTCTGTAATAGCTGCCAGTTGACGCTACACATGACCTTGACTCACTAACAACAACACAAGTTACCACAAATGGTAATTTTAGTACCGATGAATAAGACACTTGTGCAACACTTAGGTATCTATTGCGGAAACGTTTCACCAGCCCGTGGCTTCTTCAGCCCAATAGAGAGTGGAAAATGAGGAGTTTGAGGTGATCAGTCTCTCAGCCTGGAGTAGATGTGTTCAGTCCATGGTAGTAAGCTTAGTGGACCACCACATGAGTAGTATGTTAAGGAAGTAAGGAGCGTGGGAGGAAGGGTATGCGGGCAGTGCAGCTCCACCAGTTGCCCACTTTACTCTGTTAACCTCCCTCGGGTAGGTACTTAACCCAGAATGTGATTCTCTTCCTCTTATATGACTCAATGACTGACTTTTGTGAGACGTCCCCATAGCATAGTAGGCATAGGTCAAACATGGATCTGATTTCCACTGAATGGTATCAATGAATGGATAGACAAATTTCTAAACAAAATAGACGGTATAACAAACATTGTCCCATAAAAACTAAATGTATCAATAATAAACGATTAGTTTGCCCCTGGCTTACTAACAGCATTCTAAGATTCATTGATAAGAAACATCAATATGAAAAGCAATATAAACGGAGCTTAATAACTAAAGAATTTATTAAACACCATACGTCAGTCCTTAACAAACTGATAAGACAGACCAAGCAACTGTATTATTCTAATAGATTCACTGAAACGAGAGGAGATATAAAAAAAAAGATCTGAAGACACTCTCAGATCCTTGGCACCCACAAACTGAACAAATCTATTGTCCTAACTAAATAAAACGAACCGCAACTCCAGCCTACTGATACAGCTAGCTAGCAAGTTAAATGACGTCTTCTCAGCCATATGATCAAGTCTGTCCAATAAAATTCCAGGCACCAATACCCGAGCAAGTGATTACCTAGATGGAAGCTTCCCAACATCCCTCTATCTTGTACCATGCGAACCCACTGAAGTCACCAGGAAATCAGGAAACCTATCTCATGTCCCACCACTGTTGTTTAAACGAGCGGCTCATGTCCTTTCACCCATTACATTACTCTTTAACAAATCACTAGAAACCAGCAATTTCCCGACATCGCTCAAGATAGCAAGGGTTTCCAATAAACAAAGGTGGTGACCCAACAGATGTAAAATCTATAGGCCAATATCAAACTTGCCTTTACTATCCAAAATCTTCGAGAAACTCATACACAAGAAATTATACTCCTTTATAACATCACAAAGCATCCTCACCCGCTGCCAGTTTGGCTTCAGGAGAAACAAAAGCACATACGATGCAACTATAAAAGTACTAAATTCGCTTTACAAGGCACTCGAAAAAAAATGAATATCCACTAGGACTCTTTATCGACCTAAGGAAAGTTTTTTGACACAGTAGACCACAACATCCTACTTCACAAACGTGATCATTACGGTATAAGAGGCCAGGAACTTGCCTATATAAAGTCTTACCTTACTAATAGAGAGCAATATATCTTTATTAAGGACACAACCTCCTCAACAAGACCTTTGGACACTGGCGTACCATAAGGAATTGTCCTTGGCCCCCTACTTCTCCTTTTATACATCAACGACCTTCCAGATGTATCACAACAATTTAGACCTATTCTCTTTGCTGACGACACAACTTTTGTCATCTCCCACCCTAATCTTGCCTCACTCAACACTATTGTTAATGAAGAGCTCGTAAAAGCATCGACCTGGATGACTACAAATAAACTTACAATTTACACTGACAAAACCTTCTATATTATGTTTGGGAGCAAGTAATGTCCAACTAAACATTATGATTAGCAATACTCTTATTGCTAAACATAATGTGGGAAAATTTCTGGGTCTGCACCTTAACAGCAACTTGAAATTCAACACCAGCATCCAACACATAAAAAGATACGTTATTATGTACCACAAACAGCACTACTTACATTATACTAGTCACTGATCTACCCCTACCTCACCTATGCTATTTGTGCCTGGGGATCCACAACAGCAACTCGCCTAAAGCCAATAATAACCCAACAATGATCACACAGTCCACTGCTAAACAACCCCCCCCCCCCCACTATTGAAATACCCGAACCTACTCACTGTACAAAACATTCACTTTTACTAATGTGCAGCCTACATTTACATAACAAATTCTTCTATTAATCCCGACCTGAAATACTTTCTTGATAGTTCTAACAGGACCCACAGACATAATACTAGGCACAAATATCTCTATAACATTCCCCGTATCCAGCTAAATCTCTTCAAAAATTCAATGCACATAAAAGGGCCGCCCAAGATCTGTAACTCTCTGCCAGAAATCTCCAGAACCACTGTCTCAGCCAGCATTTTCAAACTTACCGTTAAAAAGTACCTATCTCCCTAACATATCCGAGCATTCTGCCAGAAATCTCCAGAACCACTGTCTCAGTTAATTGTTCACAAAGTTCCATTTTGCCCTTTTAAGGACCATCCAGTGACTTGATCAATACAATAAGTAGACTTAATCTTGGGACAGTAGAATTATATACAGAGGACAGTACAATACAAGTTAATCAGTCTCTCAGCCTATGAGCAAGTGATTAGCATTGTAGTCTTGAAAAATCTGAAACACAGGCAGGAAGGTTGGTGCTTATATGGATTCAGATGAGGTTGAACAGATGAAGTTGTTGTCGGTGAGGAATCTCGCCTACCATTGACAATGCATTCATCTGTTGCATCTTATTCGACTCAGTATATATGCGCCTATCTTCCTGTCTGTACTTGAGATTCTTTCAGACAACGGTGCTCATTACCTGCTCCAGGGCTGAGGGACTGATTACCTCTTCTTCCACTGTCTTCTGTATATAATTCTACTGTCTCCAGGTTATGCAGTGTATTAATAAAGTCGCTGGATGTCGAAATGTCTACAAAACAACTTCAAGATGGTGCACGTGTCAGATTCATCTTCGTGCCCGTAGTGTATACCATTATAGTACCTATTTGTGTTAATACCTGTCACTGTAATTAAACGGGGTTAATATCTTTTAATTTAATCTACCTGTATATATTAATACCTGTCAATGTAATCTATCTGTATGTGTATTAATACCTGTCAGTTAAATATGTGTATTAATACTTGTCAGTGTAATCTATGTGTATTAATACCTGTCAAGTTAAATATGTGTATTAATACCTGTCAAGTTAAATATGTGTATTAATACTTGTCAATGTACTCTATCTGTATGTACAAATACGTTAGTGTAATTTGTGTATTGATACCTGCCAGTGTAATCTATTTGTATGTATTAATACCTGTCAGTGTAATCTTTCTGTTTGTTTAAATGTACTTGTAAATTGTAATCTGTGTATTAATACCTGTCAGTGTAATTTGTGTTAATACCTGTCAGTGTAATCTGTATTAATACCTGTCAGTGTAATCTGTATTAATACCTGTCAGTGTAATCTGTATTAATACCTGTCAGTGTAATCTGTATTAATACCTGTCAGTATTGTATAATACCTGTGAGTGTAATCTGTATTAATACCTGTCAGTGTAATCTGTGTATGCGTGTATTACTACATGTCATTGTAATAATGTTGGTAGAATTACTGATCAAAGTGCAACTAATGTAACATTGTGGCAACGTTTCGCTCTCATGCGTATTAATGCTTGTCAATGTGAATTATCTGTGTTATCAGTGTAATCTGCCTATGTATTAGTATGTCAGTGTAATCTGCCTGTGTATTAATGTCAGTGTAATCCGCCTGTATATTAGTATGTCAGTGTAATCTGCCTGTGTATTAGTATGTCAGGGTAATCTGCCTGTGTATTAGTATGTCAGTGTAATCTGCCTGTGTATTAATGTCAGTGTAATCCGCCTGTATATTAGTATGTCAGTGTAATCTGCCTGTGTATTAGTATGTCAGGGTAATCTGCCTGTGTATTAATGTCAGTGTAATCCGCCTGTATATTAGTATGTCAGTGTAATCTGCCTGTGTATTAGTATGTCAGGGTATTCTGCCTGTGTATTGTCAGTGTAATATACCTGTGTATTAATGCCTGTCAGTGTAATCTACCTATGTATTAACACCTGTCACTGAAATTTGTGTGCATTAACACCTGTCAGTGTAATCTGTATTAATACCTGTCAATGTAATGTGTATTAATACCTGTCAATGTAATGTGTATTAATACCTGTCTGTAATGTGTATTAATACCTGTCTGTAATGTGTATTAATACCTGTCAGTGTAATCTGTGTATTAATACCTGTCAGTGTAATCTGTGTATTAATACCTGTCAGTGTAATCTGTGTATTAATACCTGTCAGTGTAATCTACCTGTGTATTAATACCTGTCAGTGTAATCTACCTGTGTACTAATACCTGTCAGTATAATCTACCTGTGTATTAATACCTGTCAGTATCAAGTATGTTAACAACGTTAAATATGAAATAATGCTATATATAGTATATGATTGTTATTTTCAACAATGTTAAAAAGTCGAAATTAATATAACATTGCGAAGCTTCCTAATAAAACAATAATTTTGTGCAAATAGGATGATATAAAATATGATTATAGACACAAACTTTTACCACTATATTATTGTTATATTACACATATCAACAATCACAAAATCCCAAGGTTATCTTAATTATATATGTTGCTTACGTGTATAATCCAAATTACTTGACGACTCCTAAGTAACACTTCCAAATATTTTGTTTCGCAAAGCGACACTACACAAAAAAGTAATGGGAATATCACACAAGAAGACATAGACTAATATAAATCGTGGACGAGAGCGTGCACATCCTACCACGAACACGGTCACAGCAACACTGATCATCTCTCTCTCCCTTTGTCGCTCCTGCGCTGCTACTTACTCTATTTATCTTATTTTTTAGTGACAATCATTTCAGAAATTTCCTTCGCCTATCCGAGTTACAAATCATGTGTTAAGGATGGAAGAAGATATACTCATGTCACAATAATATGAATTTAAGGTGGAGAACAAAGTTTCTAATCGTGTTTTAACTTTTAAGGATTAAATACTAATATATTACAAGGACCCCAAGAGAAATAAGTCAGTCTGACTTTTTTGGGGGGTTATCCTAGGTAATTTACACGTATGTTACTATGTATGATAATTTGTGTAACTGTATTTATGTGTAACTAAATAAACTTAACTATGCTAATGTAAATTTCGTAAATAACAACCGGCCAAGACAGATAAATGCGCTTATTACACAAATATTGTGCTTGGCAACTGAAATTACGTTTTTTCTCAGTCTTACATTAATTTTCTTCAAGTCCAGCTAACTTGTTGAAGCCTAATTTATGGTTAATATTAACTAAAGGACTTGAAGTATTTTATTATGTAAATTCTCCAATACTAAGTGAGTTGTCAATGAAGATTTATTTTCTGGGCCTATAAGAATTTAAAAAATCTAACTTAATGTAGCCCCATGTAACCAAACTTGACTCTTAAGCATTGTATGGAGAGGAAGCATGGACACAGGGGTCATCACACAGTCACTAAGAACAACAGACATAGTCCCACTCCACAAAAGGGGCAGTAGAGCAATAGCAAAGAATTACAGACAGATAGCACTAACATCCCATATCATAAAAATCTTTGAAAGGGTCCTAAGAAGCAAGATCGCCACTCATCTAGATACCCATCAATTACACAACCCAGGGCAGCATGGGTTTAGAGCAGGTTCATGCCTGTCTTAACTACTGGACCACTATGACAAGGTCCTGGATGCTCTAGAAAACAAACAAAATGCAGATGTAATATACACTGACTTTGCAAAAGCCTTTGATAAGTGTGACCATGGTGTAATAGCACGCGAAATGCGTGATACAGGAATGACAGGAAAAGTTGGTAGGTGGATCTATAATTTCCCAACAAACAAAGTCTGAGGCGGCTACGGTGATGAGCTCTGTTCCACAAGGCACATTACTCGCTCTCATCTTGTTCCTCATCCTCATTTCTGACATAAAGGTATAAGCCACAGCACCAGTGTATTCCTTTGCAGATGACACCCAAATTTGCATGACGGTGTCCTTTATTGAAGACACTGCAGGACTCCAGATGGACATCAACCAAATCTTCAAATGGGCCACAGAAAATATGAAGTTCAATGATAAGAAATTTCAATTACTCCGATATGGAAAACGTGAGGAAATTAAAACTGTATCGGAGTATAAAACAAATTCCAACTACACAATAGAGCGAGAAACTAATGTAAAATACCTGGAAGTGATAATGTCAGAGGATATCACCTTACAAGACAACAACTTTGTATCAATCGCTTCTTCTAGAAAAATGACAGGATGGATAATGAGAACCTTCAAAACTAGGGATGCCAAGCCCATGATGACACTTTTCAGGTCACTTGTTTTATCTAGGCTGGAATATTGCTGCACACCAATAGCACCTTTCAAGGCAGGTGAAATTGCTGACCTAGAAAATGTACAGAGAACCTTCACGGCGCGCATAACGGAGATAAAACACCTCGATTACTGGGAGCGCTTGAGGTTCCTAAACCTGTATTCCCTGGAACGCAGGCGGGAGAGATACATGATTATTTACACTTGGAAAATCCTAGAGGGATTAGTACCAAACTTTCACACGAAAATCACTCCCTATGAAAGTAAAAGACTCGGCAGGAGATGCAACATCTCCCCAGTGAAAAGCAGGGGTGTCACTAGCACGATAAGAGACAGCACAGTAAGTGCCAGGGGCCCAAGATTGTTCAACTGCCTCCCAGCACACATAAGGGGGATTACCAATAGACCTCTGGCTGTCTTCAAGAAGGCACTGGACAGGCACTTAAAGTCATTACCTGACCAGCCGGGTTGTGGTTTGTACGTCGGGTTGCGTGCGGCCAACAGTAACAGCCTGGTTGATCAGGCCCTGATCCACCATGAGGCCTGGTCACAGACCGGGCCACGGGGATGTAGACCTCCGAAACCCTCTCCAGGTAGAGTACTAGTGGTACAATAATCTCCCCTCATGTAGAGTGTACTAGTGGTACAATCTCCCCTCATGTAGAGTACTAGTGGTGCATTGCACCACTAGTACTCTACATGAGGGGAGTTCAGCGCCTCGGGTGGTGAGAGTAGTGTAAGTTTATTCAGGTATACATAGATTATCATACATAGCAGCATATGTGTAGAGAACCCAGGATAACCCAAAAAAGTCAGACAAAGTGACTTATTTCACGACTTTGCTTGTTATCCTTGTGCAGCGGCCAAGCTAATCTCCCCTGTATTGTTCCAGTGTTAGTATATGTACTGCCCAAGCTTTCTTGAAGGTGATGGTGAGGGTCTCTTGATCCAAGGAATGTGATCTATGCCACCTTGGAGTGAACTTATCCTCCCAGGTGGTGCATGACCCCTGAGGGTTGAGCGCCCCATGAGTAGCACTGATAGTGGTGGTGTAGTAGTGGTGACAATGATGGTGTAGTAGTGGTGATAGTGATGGTGTAGTAGTGGTGATAGTGATGGTGTAGTAGTGGTGATAGTGATGGTGTAGTAGTGGTGATAGTGATGGTGTAATAGTGGTGATAGTGATGGTGTAGTAGTGGTGATAGTGATGATGTAGTAGTGGTGATAGTGATGGTGTAGTAGTGGTGATAGTGATGGTGTATAGTGGTGAGTAGTGATGGTGTAGTAGTGGTGATAGTGATGGTGTAGTAGTGGTGATAGCATGGGTGATAGTGGTTGTAGTAGTGGTGACAGTGATGGTGTAGTAGTGTGATGTAAGTATGGTGAAGTGATGGTGTAGTAGTGGTGAGTGATGGTGTGTAGTAGTGGTGATAGTGATGGTGTAGTAGTGGTGATAGGTGGTGTAGTAGTGGTGACAGTGATGGTGTAGTATGTGGTGATGTTAGTAGTTGGTGGTAGTGATGATGTAGTAGTGGTGAGTGATGGTGTAGTAGTGGTGGTAGTGATGGTGTAGTAGTGGTGTAGTGATGGTGTAGTAGTGGTGACAGTGATGGTGTAGTAGTGGTGGTAGTGATGGTGTAGTAGTGGTGGATAGTGATGGTGTAGTAGTGGTGGTGAATGATGGTGTAGTAGTGGTGACAGTGATGGTGTAGTAGTGGTAGTAGTGATGGTGTAGTAGTGGTGACAGTGATGGTGTAGTAGTGGTGGTAGTGATGGTGTAGTAGTGGTGACAGTGATGGTGTAGTAGTGGTGGTAGTGATGGTGTAGTAGGGTGTGTGGAGGTGATTGGTGATGATGTGTAGTGGTGGTAGTGATGGTGCAGTAGTGGTGAGTGATGGTGTAGTAGTGGTGACATGATGGTGGTAGGTGAGTAGTGGTGTAGGTAGATGTGATAGTGTGTGTAGTATGGTGTGATGGTGTATGTGTAGTGATGGTGATAGTGGTGGTAGTGATGGTGTAGTAGTGGTGTAGTGATGTGTGTGTAGTGGTGAGTAGTGATGGTTGTGTAGTAGTGGTGATAGTGATGGTGTAGTAGTGGTGACTGATGGTGTTGGTAGTGTGTGTGGGTGAGTGATGGTGTAGTAGTGAGGTGAGTGATGGTGTAGATGGTGTATGATGGTAGTAGTGGTGTATGATGGTTGTAGTTGGTGGTAGTGATGGTGTAGTAGTGGTGAGTAGTTGAGTGTGTAGTGATGGTATGATGGTGTGTAGGGTGGGTGATGGTGTAGTAGTGGTGATAGTGATGTGTGTAGTAGTGGTGAGTGATGGTGTAGTAGTGGTGATAGTGATGGTTAGTTAGTGGTGTGTGATGGTGTAGTGTGGTGTAGTAGTGAGTAGTGGTAGTGATGGTGTAGTAGTGTGGTGGTAGTGATGGGTGTAGTGGTGTAGTGATGGTTTAGTGATGTGTGTGTAGGTTAGTGGTGATAGTGATGGTGTAGTAGTGGCATGATAGTGATGGTGTAGTAGTGATGTGGTGTATAATGGTAGTAGGTATAGTGGTGATAGTGATGGTGTAATAGTGTCATCTGGGTAGGTGGTTAGTAATGGGTAGTAGTGGTGATAGTGATGTAGTGAGTTGGTGATAGTGATGGTGTAATAGTGTCATCTATGTGGTAGTATGAGTTAATGGTGTAGTAGTTGGTGATAGTGATGGTGTAATAGTGTCATCTGGTGGTGGTAGTAATGGTGTAGTAGTGGTGATAGTGATGTAGTGGTGGTGATAGTGATGGTGTAATAGTGTCATCTAGTGGTGGTAGTAATGGTGTAGTAGTGGTGATAGCGATGGTGTAGTAGTGCCATCTAGTAGTGGTAGTCAGAGTTAGTAGGTTATCATGATGTGTGTTATAGTATAGTTGTGAAATGTGTAGTCAGGACAGTGACCAACCTCAAGGTGTAGTAGTGGCATCTAGTGGTGGTAGTCAGAGTTAGTCAGGTTATCAGTGATGGTGTTATAGTGAAGGTCAGGACAGTGACCAACCTCAAGGGCACTAAAGGTCAGTTAACCTTCAATAGTCGTACAGGAGAGATGTGTTGGTCCTCCTGCCTCCCCGCCAGTTTTACCGCTTCCTCAGCCTCTTGATACACCAAATAACGTAAGTATTGTCTATTGACGTTTTTGTAAGTACAACAGCAGAGTTGACCAACAGCTCCTGGTCCCCGCCACCAGTTTGGTCACTAAATTATTTTATTAGTCTTAATTTTCCTTGGGGTCTAACGTCTTGGCGGGGGGGAGGGTAACTGACTTCAGTGGAGGGGTTTTGATGCGAGGAACTGGAGCTACTCCCCTTCCTTTGATCGAACAATAACTCTCACACAGGTGTTACATAACCCATAATTGTGTATGTAGTTCTGAGTTGTTTTTTCCATTATTGAAAAAGAACTTAGTGAAGGTCTCTTGATCCAAGTAACTTGCGCCTTGTGATTCAGATATAGACTTGCATGTTAACAAATTGTTATTCATCAGGTTAATGTGTAAGAAATATTGATTAAAGAAAATAGTTGTATTATGTCAAACATTGTGTGTGTAATGTTCCAGGTGTGGTAATTGCTGTGCCTGGCTGTGTCTGCTGCAACAGTGATCAACACAGCAACATTGACCGGTCTGAGGAGTGGAGACAACAACACTAGTAAATAGTCTGACCTATAACATTTTGTTTTATATCTGGAGAGGGTTACTCCAGGTATGTGGAGATGCAGCATCTGGAGACGTCGTCAGAGGTGGGCGGGGCCCATTTGTAAGGTATTTCCAGGTTATAAGTCCACTAAAGGTTAGTTATTGAAGCAGATAGTATTTGTATTAGGTGGGAATATGGTGGGGAGAGTATAGGAAAGATTGTAAGGAACTGATATCAAAAGTAGCTTAATGGGAAGTATTACTTATTTCCAGGAAATAGTGAGGAATGTATTCTATAGGTTACCTTGAATGGGGTGGCGATAAAAATTGGAGAAATGGGTTGTAAGGCTTAGAACTGAAGACTGATTAGATTTTAGGAAGTTTTAGTTAGCGTAATATATTTATTATACAGTCTATACCCATCCTGCAAGAGTATAGGAAGCAGAGATGAAATTTGTAAGTGATACATCATGGCTCAGTTTGTAGTGGCGTCAACTGAAGAACCGGAATTCGATCCCGGGCACAAGAGGGCATGTTCCCTTATATCCATTGGCACTGTTGAACCAGAGGCGTCGTAATGGGGGGTGGGGGAGGGTTTGCCCCGGGTGACACCATAGAGCCTCTAAAGGTGACACAAATACCCAAAACGGTGCTGCAGCAACATAAGAGAAGAATCCTTCATTTCTATATAGCCTATTATATATTAACAAAGTACAAATAAGCCTATATAGGGAAAATAATTGATTTTGATGATGAGATAGATGATTTTGTATAATTGAAGGCAAGGAAATGTAAGATCAGATTCACTGAGATGCTACTTGTACTCAAGGTCAAATCTGATGTAGTGTTTCTCTGATATTGCAACGTTTTTCTTTATTTTTCAAGTTTTTTTTTGTTTTGGCATTGTTAAAGATGAATAAATGTAGGATGTGTTGGTGTACTCAAAGTGGTAGTTGAGTTTGTCCTCAATATTATTACGTTTATTTATTTTATCATTAATAAAGTTGAGAAGTATTCTCCTGTTCAGTTTATGGTCCTTGAATGTTCTTATTGATAAACATTTGTCGCTGGTCATGCAGTAGTGACGTAACTGGTCATGCAGTAGTGACGTAACTGGTCATGCAGTAGTGACGTAACTGGTCATGCAGTAGTGACGTAACTGGTCATGCAGTAGTGACGTAACTGGTCATGCAGTAGTGACGTAACTGGTCATGCAGTAGTGACGTAACTGGTCATGAAAGTAGTGACGTAACTGGTCATGCAGTAGTGACGTAACTGGTCATGCAGTAGTGACGTAACTGGTCATGCAGTAGTGACGTAACTGGTCATGCAGTAGTGACGTAACTGGTCATGCAGTAGTGATAAACTGGTCATGCAGTAGTGACATAACTGGTCATGCAGTAGTGACATAACTGGTCATGCAGTAGTGACATAACTGGTCATGCAGTAGTGACGTAACTGGTCATGCAGTAGTGACGTAACTGGTCATGCAGTAGTGACGTAACTGGTCATGCAGTAGTGACGTAACTGGTCATGCAGTAGTGACGTAACTGGTCATGCAGTAGTGACGTAACTGGTCATGCAGTAGTGACGTAACTGGTCATGCAGTAGTGATAAACTGGTCATGCAGTAGTGACATAACTGGTCATGCAGTAGTGACATAACTGGTCATGCAGTAGTGACATAACTGGTCATGCAGTAGTGACGTAACTGGTCATGCAGTAGTGACGTAACTGGTCATGCAGTAGTGACGTAACTGGTCATGCAGTAGTGACGTAACTGGTCATGCAGTAGTGACATAACTGGTCATGCAGTAGTGACGTAACTGGTCATGCAGTAGTGACGTAACTGGTCATGCAGTAGTGACATAACTGGTCATGCAGTAGTGACGTAACTGGTCATGCAGTAGTGACGTAACTGGTCATGCAGTAGTGACGTAACTGGTCATGCAGTAGTGACGTAACTGGTCATGCAGTAGTGACGTAACTGGTCATGCAGTAGTGACATAACTGGTCATGCAGTAGTGACGTAACTGGTCATGCAGTAGTGACGTAACTGGTCATGCAGTAGTGACGTAACTGGTCATGCAGTAGTGACATAACTGGTCACGCAGTAGTGACGTAACTGGTCATGCAGTAGTGACGTAACTGGTCATGCAGTAGTGACGTAACTGGTCATGCAGTAGTGACGTAACTGGTCATGCAGTAGTGACGTAACTGGTCATGCAGTAGTGACGTAACTGGTCATGCAGTAGTGACATAACTGGTCATGCAGTAGTGACATAACTGGTCATGCAGTAGTGACATAACTGGTCATGCAGTAGTGACATAACTGGTCATGCAGTAGTGACATAACTGGTCATGCAGTAGTGACATAACTGGTCATGCAGTAGTGACGTAACTGGTCATGCAGTAGTGACATAACTGGTCATGCAGTAGTGACGTAACTGGTCATGCAGTAGTGACGTAACTGGTCATGCAGTAGTGACGTAACTGGTCATGCAGTAGTGACGTAACTGGTCATGCAGTAGTGACATAACTGGTCATGCAGTAGTGACGTAACTGGTCATGCAGTAGTGACGTAACTGGTCATGCAGTAGTGACGTAACTGGTCATGCAGTAGTGACGTAACTGGTCATGCAGTGCTGACGTAACTGGTCATGCAGTAGTGACATAACTGGTCATGCAGTAGTGACGTAACTGGTCATGCAGTGCTGACGTAACTGGTCATGCAGTAGTGACATAACTGGTCATGCAGTAGTGACATAACTGGTCATGCAGTAGTGACGTAACTGGTCATGCAGTAGTGACGTAACTGGTCATGCAGTAGTGACGTAACTGGTCATGCAGTAGTGACGTAACTGGTCATGCAGTAGTGACATAACTGGTCATGCAGTAGTGACATAACTGGTCATGCAGTAGTGACATAACTGGTCATGCAGTAGTGACATAACTGGTCATGCAGTAGTGACATAACTGGTCATGCAGTAGTGACGTAACTGGTCATGCAGTAGTGACGTAACTGGTCATGCAGTAGTGACGTAACTGGTCATGCAGTAGTGACGTAACTGGTCATGCAGTAGTGACGTAACTGGTCATGCAGTAGTGACGTAACTGGTCATGCAGTAGTGACGTAACTGGTCATGCAGTAGTGACGTAACTGGTCATGCAGTAGTGACGTAACTGGTCATGCAGTAGTGACGTAACTGGTCATGCAGTAGTGACGTAACTGGTCATGCAGTAGTGACGTAACTGGTCATGCAGTAGTGACGTAACTGGTCATGCAGTGCTGACGTAACTGGTCATGCAGTAGTGACATAACTGGTCATGCAGTAGTGACGTAACTGGTCATGCAGTGCTGACGTAACTGGTCATGCAGTAGTGACATAACTGGTCATGCAGTAGTGACATAACTGGTCATGCAGTAGTGACGTAACTGGTCATGCAGTAGTGACGTAACTGGTCATGCAGTAGTGACGTAACTGGTCATGCAGTAGTGACGTAACTGGTCATGCAGTAGTGACATAACTGGAGTTTACCTCCCCCTCCCCAGCCCTTGAATTTCATGGGGGTGACACCAGAGATGCCGCCCCGGGTGACACCAGAGATGCCGCCCCGGGTGACACCAGAGATGCCGCCCCGGGTGACACCAGAGATGCCGCCCCGGGTGACACCAGAGATGCCGCCCCGGGTGACACCAGAGATGCCGCCCCGGGTGACACCAGAGATGCCGCCCCGGGTGACACCAGAGATGCCGCCCCGGGTGACACCAGAGATGCCGCCCCGGGTGACACCAGAGATGCCGCCCCGGGTGACACCATCTCTAGCGACGCCTCTACACTGCTCACAAGAAAGGAGGAACACTGCAGTAGGCCTGGTGGCCCATACTGGGCATACCTGATTGGGTGATTGTGTTAATCTACCGGATTAATATACTAAGTTTAGTGTGATGAGGGTAATGGCAAAGGTCTTGATGTCGGGTGTAAGGAAAGCCTATTAAATCAGGCATATCCATTAAGACATAAAGAGCACTGAAGCAGGCCTATTGACCCATGCTAGGCAGGTCTAACTCAACCACTCATTTGTCTAACCTATTTTTAAAACTACACAACCAAAGTTTTGGCTTAACATGACGGGATAAATTTTCCTTAAGCAGAATATATTATAGCCAGAAAATCTATAACAGTTCCTCAGAAACGTTTAATTAACCACAATTTCCTATTTTCAGTACGGTTGTAGAGGACCTGGCCAAGTAATTTTATGCTTTGAAGTCCCAAAAATATTTTCAGTAGAATAGCTTTGTGGGTTTAGCGCTTGCAACTCCAGTCTGTGTGCAAGAATGGTATACAATACCGACAAGATGAAATTAAGACACATGTGCAACATCTGGGTATCTCACTGTAGACGTTTCGCCATCCAGTGGCTTTATCAATACAAATTCTAGGACATAACTTGAAGACAGTAAGACTGTACAGAAGATGAGGTAATCAGTCCCTCAACCTTGGAGTAGGTGCGAAGAGCACCGTAGTCGTGGAGATTCTGAAGCAGAAGCAAGGAGCCTGGCGCTTATATAGTAACGTCAGGTGTAGCAGACAAAGGCATAGTCACTGGCAGGCGGGATTCCCCAGTCTGTATTAGAGCATCTGTGGGGGGGGGGGGATTTATTGTGAAATTGGGTTATACCGTATATATTTGGGGACTTTGTAGGCTGGTTGATCTTACCTAGACCCCCTTGATCTTACCTAGATCACCCTTGATCTTACCTAGACCCCCTTGATCTTACCTAGACCCCCCTTGATCTTACCTAGACCCCCCTTGATCTTACCTAGATCACCCTTGATCTTACCTAGACCCCCTTGATCTTACCTAGACCCCCTTGATCTTACCTAGACCCCCTTGATCTTACCTAGACCCCTTGATCTTACCTAGACCCCCTTGATCTTACCTAGACCACCTTGATCTTACCTAGACCCCCTTGATCTTACCTAGATCCCCTTGATCTTACCTAGACCCCCTTGATCTTACCTAGACCCCCTTGATCTTACCTAGACCCCTTGGTCTTACCTAGATCACCCTTGATCTTACCTAGACCTCCTTGATCTTACCTAGATCACCCTTGATCTTACCTAGATCACCCTTGATCTTACCTAATCACCCTTGATCTTACCTAGACCCCCTTTGATCTTACCTAGACCCCCTTGATCTTACCTAGACCCCCTTGATCTTACCTAGACCCCCTTGATCTTACCTAGACCCCCTTGATCTTACCTAGACCCCCCTTGATCTTACCTAGACCCCCCTTGATCTTGCCTAGACCACCCTTGATCTTACCTAGACCACCCTTGATCTTACCTAGACCACCCTTGATCTTGCCTTCACCTCCCTTCATCCCCCCTTGCGCCGCCACTGCTCTGCAAATTAGTAAGCCTTATACGTGGAGTATGCTGCATACTCCAGTTTCTACTGCCAAAATAACTTAGATTTAGGCGTTGTTAAGCAGGATAGGTAAGGTATAAAACTGGAGAAGAGTAATGGAGAGTAATCTTCCCTGAAGGCATAGATTACGTAGAACTGTTGGCCTTGGAACCCACCAACGACCTTCAGTAGCTGTCTGCAATCTGTTATTGCATGTGGTTTCCGTGGGAATTTTGGTGGGTTTCGGGCTTGGGTAGTGGTTGTGGTGGGTGTTCTACGTTTTTTATGCCTTTGGCCAAACTGTGCAAAGTTAAATATTGATTCATTGAGTTTACACAATTTCATCATTTTGGAAAATTTAAGTGGCGTTCAGGTTCCTGTGAATATACAAGTATTAACGTTCAGAATTGCAGTTGGTTTGATAGTTTGTAAGTAGTGAAGTGTAACTCTTCTGGTAGCAGACGTTAATGATGAAAAGAATGAAAACGTCTGTGATCTGAAGTGAAGTGTTAGTCGGCAGAAAAGATTCACTAGCATCTGATGCTGATGAGTATAGTTAGGGGTGTGATTTAGATTGGTATTAGTGAGAATAGGATAATTAACGCTGCTGGGGTAGAAGCACTCAAAATAGAGGTAGTGTGTGAGGAGGCTTAAATGTAGTGGCCCTCAGGTTGTGCCTAGGATGCCAGTCATAACTGGCAGGTACGGTGGGTTATGAATTCAGGGCAGGGCCCACTTGTAAGATATTTTTAGGTTATAAGTTCACTAAAGTTTAGTTATTGAAGCAGATAGTATTTGTATTAGGTGGTAGGCTAGTGGGAAGAGTATAGGAAAGATTGTAAGGAACTGATATCAAAAGTAGCTTAGTGGGAAGTATTACCTTATTTCCTGGACAGAGAGAAATGGGTTTTTAAGTTAAGAAATGAAGTGATTAGATTTTAGAAAGTTTTAATTAGTGTACTATCTTTATTATGCAGTCTATACCCATCCTGCAAGAGTGTAGGAAGCAGAGATGAAATTTGTAGGTGATATATCATGGCTCAGTTGGTAGTGGCGTCAGCCGAAGAACCGGGATTCGATCCCGGGCACAAGTGGGCATGTTCCCTTATATCCATTGGCACTGTTCACATAAGAAAGGAGGAACACTGCAGTAGGCCTGTTGGCCCATACTGGGCATACCTGATTGGGCAATTCTGTTAATCTGCCGGATTAATATACTAAGATAGTTTAATGTGATGAGGGTAATGGCAAAGGTCTTGATGTCGGGTGTAAGGAAAGTCTATTAAACCAGGCATATCCATTAAGACATAAAAAGAGCACTGAGGCAGGCCTATTGACCCATGCTAGGCAGGTCTAACTCAACCACTCATTTGCCTAACTTATTTTTAAAACTACACAACCAAAGTTTTGGCTTCACATTACGGTATAAATTTTCTTTAGGCAGTATATATTTTAGCCAGAAAATCAATAACATTTCCTCAGAAACGTTTAATTAACCACAATTTCCTATTTTCAGTAGGGTTGTAGAGGACCTGGCCAAGTAATTTTATGCTCTGAAGTCCCAGAAATATTTTCAGTAGCATAGCCTTGTGCATTTAGCGCTTGCAACTCCAGAGTCTGTATTAGAGCGTCTTGGGGAGGGGGAGAATTTTGAAATTGGGTCATACTGTATACATTTACGGACTTTGTAGGCTGATTGATCTTACCTAGACCCCCCTTGATCTTACCTTCACCTACTTTCATCCCTCCTTGCGCTGCCACTGCTCTGCAAATTAGTAAGCCTTATACCTGAAGTATGCTGCATACTCCAGTTTCTACTAGCAAAATAACTTAGATTTAGGTGTTAAGTAGGATAGTTAAGGTATAAAACTGGAGAATCTGCTATATGGGGAGAGTAATCTCCCCTGAAGGCATAGGGTACGTAGAACTGTTGGCCTTGGAACCCACCAACGA
Source organism: Cherax quadricarinatus (assembly GCF_026875155.1). NCBI lineage: Eukaryota > Metazoa > Arthropoda > Malacostraca > Decapoda > Parastacidae > Cherax > Cherax quadricarinatus. The sequence continues at coordinate 15,543,606 of NC_069491.1, forward strand.
CCTTCAGAAGCTGTGTGGAATGTTATTGCACGTGGTTTCCGTGAGGATACTGGTTGGTTCGAGGCTTTGGGTAGTGGTTGCGGTGGGTTACCTGGAGGTTATTCCGGGGATAAACGCCCCCGCGGCCCGGTCCATGACCAGGCCTCCCGGTGGATAAGGGCCTGATCAACCAGGCTGTTACTGAAAGTTAAGACACATGTGCAACATCTGGATATCTTTATTGTAGACGTTTCGCCATCCAGTGGCTTTATCAATACAGATTCTAGGACATAATAGGAAGACAGTAGAACTATATACAAAAGATGAGGTAATCAGTCCCTCGGCCTTTTGTATATAGTTCTTTTGTATATAGTTCTACTGTCTTCCTATTATGTCCTAGAATCTGTATTGATAAAGCCACTGGATGGCGAAACGTCTACAATAAAGATATCCAGATGTTGCACATGTGTCTTAACTTTCATATTGTCGGTATTTTATACCTTTCTTGCACAACTTGTCAGACACTGCAACATCATGGAATCTTGGTTCAGAGGACATCTACAAGACCTTCTTCACGGCTGCTGCAACTAACCCATCTCTTTGGGAAGGACCTACTTCCACTGGGGAATCCCGCCTACCAGTGACTGTCCTCGTCTGCTGCCCGTCCCTTCCACTGACGCCTATATAAACGCCAGTCTTCTTGCCTTTGCTCCAGATTCTCCTCCACCACGATGCTGTGAACACTAACTCCAAGGCCGAGGGACTGATTACCTCATCTTTTGTATATAGTTCTACTGTCTTCCTATTATGTCCTAGAATCTGTATTGATAAAGCCACTGGATGGCGAAACGTCTACAATAAAGATATCCAGGCTGTTACTGTTGGCCGCACGCAGTCCAACATACGAGCCACAGCCCGGCTGATCCGGCACTGACTTGAGGTATCTGTCCAGCTCTCTCTTGAAGGCAGCCAGGGGTTTATTGGTAATTCTCCTAATGCTTGGTGGGAGGCTGTTGAACAGTCTTGGGCCCCGGACACTTATGGTGTACCAATGGCGCCCCTACTTTTAATTGGGGGTATTTTGCATCGCCTGCCCAGTCTTTTACTTTCGTAGGGAGTGATTACTGTGTGCAGATTCGGGACCATTCCTTCCAGGGTTTTCCAAGTGTAGATTATGATATATCTGAAAGTGTAAACATTTATTAGGCCTGAAAGAAAACATTAGGCCAGAAAGAAAACATTTATTAGGCCTGAAAGAGAAAGCATTTATTAGGTCTGAAAGAGAAAACATTAGGCCTGAAAAAGAAAGCACTTATTAGGCCTGAGAGAAAACTTACTAGGCCTGAAAGAGAATATTTATTAGGCCTGAAAAAGAAAGCACTTATTAGGCCTGAGAGAAAACACTTATTATGCCTGAAAGAGAAAACATTTACGTATTAGGTCTGAAAGAGAAAGAATTTATTAGGCCTGAAAAAGAAAGCACTTATTAGGCCTGAGAGAAAACACTTATTAGGCCTGAAAAAGAAAGCACTTATTATGCCTGAAAAAGAAAACACTAGGCCAGAAAGAGAAAACACTTAATAGGCCTGAAAGAAAATTATTAGGCCTGAGAGAAAAAATATTAGGAATAAAAAACATTTTTTAGGCCTGAAAGTGAAAAAAAATATTGGGGCAGAAAGATAAAACATTAGGACTGAAAGATAAAATTATTTGGGCTTAGAAAATATTAGGCTGTACAATAACACAATTCAGGCATAACACGATTGGTAATAATTTGGATTAACTCAAAATAAATCAAGACAGTTTCACAGAATTGTAACTGGAGCGTCCAGGGTGAGAGACCCTGGAGCGTCCAGGGTGAGAGACCCTGGAGCGTCCAGGGTGAGACCCTGGAGCGTCCAGGGTGAGAGACCCTGGAGCGTCCAGGGTGAGAGACCCTGGAGCGTCCAGGGTGAGAGACCCTGGAGCGTCCAGGGTGAGAGACCCTGGAGCGTCCAGGGTGAGAGACCCTGGAGCGTCCAGGGTGAGAGACCCTGGAGCGTCCAGGGTGAGAGACCCTGGAGCGTCCAGGGTGAGAGACCCTGGAGCGTCCAGGGTGAGAGACCCTGGAGCGTCCAGGGTGAGAGACCCTGGAGCGTCCAGGGTGAGAGACCCTGGAGCGTCCAGGGTGAGAGACCCTGGAGCGTCCAGGGTGAGAGACCCTGGAGCGTCCAGGGTGAGAGACCCTGGAGCGTCCAGGGTGAGAGACCCTGGAGCGTCCAGGGTGAGAGACCCTGGAGCGTCCAGGGTGAGAGACCCTGGAGCGTCCAGGGTGAGAGACCCTGGAGCGTCCAGGGTGAGAGACCCTGGAGCGTCCAGGGTGAGAGACCCTGGAGCGGCCAGGGTGAGAGACCCTGGAGCGGCCAGGGTGAGAGACCCTGGAGCGGCCAGGGTGAGAGACCCTGGAGCGGCCAGGGTGAGAGACCCTGGAGCGGCCAGGGTGAGAGACCCTGGAGCGGCCAGGGTGAGAGACCCTGGAGCGGCCAGGGTGAGAGACCCTGGAGCGGCCAGGGTGAGAGACCCTGGAGCGGCCAGGGTGAGAGACCCTGGAGCGGCCAGGGTGAGAGACCCTGGAGCGGCCAGGGTGAGAGACCCTGGAGCGGCCAGGGTGAGAGACCCTGGAGCGGCCAGGGTGAGAGACCCTGGAGCGGCCAGGTGAGAGACCCTGGAGCGGCCAGGGTGAGAGACCCTGGAGCGGCCAGGGTGAGAGACCCTGGAGCGGCCAGGGTGAGAGACCCTGGAGCGGCCAGGGTGAGAGACCCTGGAGCGGCCAGGGTGAGAGACCCTGGAGCGGCCGGGTGAGAGACCCTGGAGCTGCCAGGGTGAGAGACCCTGGAGCGGCCAGGGTGAGAGACCCTGGAGCGGCCAGGGTGAGAGACCCTGGACCGGCCAGGGTGAGAGACCCTGGACCGGTCGGGTGAGAGACCCTGGAGCGACCAGGGTGAGAGACCCTGGAGCTGCCAGGGTGAGAGACCCTGGACCAGTCAGGGTGACACACCCTGGAGGGGCCACAAGGGGCAGCTACCCCAGAAGTCCATGGTGTGAGGGATGGTTCTAACCTACATCTTATAAAATAAGCAATGGAACACACTGCCCCTAATGTACCATTACCAGGGGTGATGGCAGCCAAAGAATAAATAGAGGTACAGAATCACAAATTTTTAGTTACTAAAATAAATGTCTTAAGATTTCATTCAGATTTTTAACCCCAGAGGGTTAGCCACCCAGGATAACCCAAGAAAGTCAGTGTGTGGAAATTTATTTGGTCCCTAAAGTTCCACAGGACAGACACGGCGAACCAAGGGATCCCAGCAAGTCCGTAATGGAATGGCTGAGCTGGGTGGCCCTTAAACTCACCCAAACAAAAAGCGTTCTCCCCAAACATAAACACATTTCTCTCCCCCGGGTGGCGTGGATGGTAGGCACTTATTTATTTATAGATTTACCCTTCAGGGAGGGAGTAGGTAGTTTTACTGTTAGTATATTAATATTAGGTTTACTAAGGCAACTGTAGATAATGTAGACCTAGTTAGTTTAATATGTTTATTATGCACCCCATACCCATCCTGTGGGCGGTAGTCAAAAGATTACAGAGGTACATAATTGGTCCAGGGACTGGACTCCAAAGTTTTGATAGCTGAGCAAGTTACAGAGGTAATGAACTCACAATTTACAAAGGTAATGAACTCACAATTTACAAAGGTAATGAACTCACAATTTACAAAGGTAATGAACTCCAGGTAAGTCTGGTCACAATCATGACAAGTTACAAAGGTATTTACAGATTACAGAGGTACGTAATGGGTCCAGGGACTGGGCCCCCAAAGTTTTGATAGCTGAACTAGGTACAAAGGTAATGAGCTCACAAGTTACAAAGGTAATGAATTCTGTAGAATGGTTACTTACGTTTATACTTTGGCTACAATCATGAACAAATTATAGAGTAATGAGCAATTCACACTTCCACACCCGGTCACAACTGTAATGAGTTATTGGTGCAAATATTGATTGTTGAGTCACACACACACACACACACACACACACACACACACACACACACACACACACACACACACACACACACACACACACACACACACACACACACACACACACACACACACACACACACACACACACACACACACACACACTCACTCACACTCTCACACTTTAGTTTAATATCTTTATGCACCCCATACCCATCCTGTGGGCGGTAGTCAAAAGATTACAAAGGTACATAGACCTAAGACCTAAGACCTTAGACCTAAGACCTTAACATAGGTAGTAATAGGCCGATAATGTAGGCAAACACTAGGATAAGTTAGCTAGGGAGAACTGGCAGCCCTAGTTTGAACGAAGAGACGAGGGTCTGGAAGAGAGACCAGCTCGTTCTTCTTAAGACGGACACCAACTGGACAAGACGTGCCGTGATCAGCAGACGGCGCCCCCCACGTGTCTTCACATTTGAGACCTAGGGAAATCTGGTAGAGGCATCTCGATGTACCGTAGATGACCTCCATCAGGCCCATACAGTAAGACAAGACCTCCACTTTATCTCGTAGATTTCTGGCCAGTGTCTACCTGGAGTTTACCTGGAGAGAGTTCCGGGGGTCAACGCCCCCGCGGCCCGGTCTGTGACCAGGCCTCCTGGTGGATCAGAGCCTGATCAACCAGGCTGTTGCTGCTGGCTGCACACAAACCAACGTATGAGCCACAGCCCGGCTGATCAGGAACCGACTTTAGGTGCTTGTCCAGTGCCAGCTTGAAGACTGCCAGGGGTCTGTTGATAAGATTAAGATAAGATAAGATTTCGTTCGGATTTTTAACCCCGGAGGGTTAGCCACCCAGGATAACCCAAGAAAGTCAGTGCATCATCGAGGACTGTCTAACTTATTTCCATTGGGGTCCTTAATCTTGTCCCCCAGGATGCGACCCACACCAGTCGACTAACACCCAGGTACCTATTTGCTGCTAGGTGAACAGGACAACAGGTGTAAGGAAACGTGTCGGAATGTTTCCACCTGCCGGGAATCGAACCCGGGCCCTCCGTGTGTGAAGCGGGAGCTTTAGCCACCAGGCCACCGGTATGTATGCTGGGAGGCAGTTGAACAGTCTCGGGCCCCTGACACTTATTGTATGGTCTCTTAACGTGCTAGTGACACCCCTGCTTTTCATTGGGGGGATGTTGCATCGTCTGCCAAGTCTTTTGCTTTCGTAGTGAGTGATTTTCGTGTGCAAGTTCGGTACTAGTCCCTCTAGAATTTTCCAGGTGTATATAATCATGTATCTCTCCCGCCTGCGTTCCAGGGAATACAGGTTCAGGAACCTCAAGCGCTCCCAGTAATTGAGGTGTTTTATCTCCGTTATGCGCGCCGTGAAAGTTCTCTGTACATTTTCTAGGTCGGCAATTTCACCTGCCTTGAAAGGTGCTGTTAGTGTGCAGCAATATTCCAGCCTAGATAGAACAAGTGACCTGAAGAGTGTCATCATGGGCTTGGCCTCCCTGGGGAGAATTGTGAGTGAGTTTGATCTGTGGGCCCGGTGTGCAGCAGGCAGTGCATGCCCAGTAAGTACCAGTGTCTCTTGGCAGTCTGGAAGCTAGTGTACGTGTCTGCATAGTTGTACTAGGGGATACATACCCTCTTGGATATAGGAATTTCTGAGGTGCAGGCAGGTCACTAATAACGATTGAATATTACAGGAATTAAGGCTCCCGGTTGCACGTGGTTTCTGAGGGGAACTCCAAAGGGGCTAAGGTTAAGCTTAAGGAAGTTGAAGATCAGGATATATGCTGCAACACCAAGTAAGTTAGTCCTTTATACGTGCATGCAGGCGAGTTTCTTGCAACATCAATCATTTGTGAAAATCTGTCCTATAAGCCACTTGTGAGGCTGAGGTACCCACCTCAGAGCTCGGTGTCAACAGAGTTTGCCAGGGTAGGTGACTCACTTGGAGGCAGTCCACACAAATTTTCACACAGTGGGTCATCGAGGACTGTAACTTATTTCCATTGGGGTCCTTAATCTTGTCCCCCAGGATGCGACCCACACCAGTCGACTAACACCCAGATACCTATTTGCTGCTAGGTGAACAGGACAACAGGTGGAAGGAAACGTGTCGAAATGTTTCCACCGCCGGGCCCTCCGTGTGTGAGGCAGGAGCTTTAGCCACCAGGTTATAACAATGAGAATATGAACACAAAAAAGTCAATATACATATGTTAAGGTTCACTGAAAACTTAATAACATTTACTGAAAACATCCTTCATAACTTAGCTTCAGATGTTCAATAACAAGTCTCAAACTCGGGTAATTATGTACATCTCGACCCCACCTTCCTGGGTAAGTAAGTAAGTTTATTCAGGTATACACAAATACAGTTACATAGAATTATCATACATAGCAGCATATGTGTAGAGAACCTAGGATAACCCAAAAAAGTCATACAGAGTGACTTATTTCCATTGGGATCCTCTCCAGCAGATGTTCTTGCCCAAATTTATAATAAATGATGCTATGAATTCCCTGCTGACGTCTTCCAGTAGGGAAGTCAAGATGTTCAGACAAAACATTCTGGAAAAAAACATGCTTGAAATTAAAAAAAAAATTAATCATGAAATTTGAAGTTAACTGGAAATACGTAAATAGCTCAGGGGAGTCACTGTATAATCTTACGGGTTTAGCACTTCCCCTTAATACTAATAATCAGGGGAGTCAGGCAGTGGACACAGGAATGAAAATTATTTCACCAATGAGGAGTGCTAAACCCATACGGGTCATACAGCACCTAAAGAATGAAGAGATAACCTTAGTTTGAGGTACATGACCATAAATTCTTCATCAAATACAAAAATGATCTGGGACATTCCATCTGAAATAAAATATAACCAGAAGCTCATCCCTATTCCTCACCCTACATTATATATACAAACTATTAAAAAAAAAAACTTGGTGAATTTCATAACCACAAATCAATTAAAAAAATATTTTGCACTCACTGCAATAACAAGAGAAAGTAAATTAAGTGTACAGGTTTATAATATATATATCCATAAAAATTATATAAATGTACATAGAGAAATATACATGCAAGTACAGTCGACCCTCAGCTAACAGCGATATTAAGTAATGGCAATTTTGTCTAGTTAGTTTAATATGTTTATTATGCACCCCATACCCATCCTGTGGGCGGTAGTCACCCCATACCCATCCTGTGGGCGGTAGTCACCCCATACCCATCCTGTGGGCGGTAGTCACCCCATACCCATCCTGTGGGCGGTAGTCACCCCATACCCATCCTGTGGGCGGTAGTCACCCCATACCATCCTGTGGGCGGTAGTCACCCCATACCCATCCTGTGGGCGGTAGTCACCCCATACCCATCTGTGGGCGGTAGTCACCCCATACCCATCCTGTGGGCGGTAGTCACCCATACCCATCCTGTGGGCGGTAGTCACCCATACCCATCCTGTGGGCGGTAGTCACCCCATACCCATCCTGTGGGCGGTAGTCACCCCATACCCATCCTGTGGGCGGTAGTCACCCCATACCCATCCTGTGGGCGGTAGTCACCCCATACCCATCCTGTGGGCGGTAGTCACCCCATACCATCCTGTGGGCGGTAGTCACCCCATACCCATCCTGTGGGCGGTAGTCACCCCATACCCATCCTGTGGGCGGTAGTCACCCCATACCCATCCTGTGGGCGGTAGTCAAAACATTACAAAGGTACATAATGGGTGCTTTTTGCAGTAAAAAAATAATGCCTTAACCAACGGCGAAAAACTTAACCTTAAACAACGTCAGTGTTTATGAGTTGTTGTGGTGGTGGGTTTCCAGGTGTGCCGCCCATATATGTTGGTTTATTCCAGTGTTTCTAGTGCTTGTAACCACTACATAAACCACCATGAACCCCATGAAAGTGGTGGTGGTAGTGATGGTGGTAGAGGGTGGTAGTGGGTGGTAGTGATGGTGGTAGAGGGTGGTAGTGGGTGGTAGTGATGGTGGTAGAGGGTGGTATGTGGTGGAGAGTGGTGGTAGTGAAGGTGGTAGTGATGGTGGTAGGGGTGGTAGTGATGGTGGTAGAGGGTGGTAGTGATGGTGGTAGAGGGGTGGTAGTGATGGTGGTAGTAGGTGGTAGTAGGGTGGTAGTGATGGTGGTAGAGGGTGGTAGTGATGGTGGTAGTGATGGTGGTAGAGGGTGGTAGTGTGGTGGTAGTGATGGTGGTAGAGGGTGGTAGTGATGGTGGTAGAGGGTGGTAGAGGGTGGTAGTGATGGTGGTAGAGGGTGGTAGTGATGGTGGTAGTGATGGTGGTAGAGGGTGGTAGTGATGGTGGTAGTGAGGTGGTAGAGGGTGGTAGTGATGGTGGTAGTGATGGTGGTAGAGGGTGGTAGTGAGGTGGTAGTGATGGTGGTAGAGGGTGGTAGATGATGGTGGTAGTGATGGTGGTAGTGATGGGTAGAGGGTGGTAGTGATGGATGGTAGTGATGGTGGTAGAGGGTGGTAGTGATGGTGGTAGTGATGGTGGTAAGGGGAGTGGTGGTGGGTGAGTGTGAGGTGGTAGTGATGGTGGTAGAGGGTGGTAGTGATGGTGGTAGTGATGGTGGTAGAGGGTGGTAATGATGGTGGTAGAGGGTGGTACTGATGGTGGTGGAGGGTGGTAGTGATGGTGGTAGAGGGTGGTAGTGATGGTGGTAGTGATGGTGGTAGAGGGTGGTAATGATGGTGGTAGCGGGTGGTACTGATGGTGGTAGAGGGTGGTAGTGATGGTGGTAGAGGGTGGTAGTGATGGTGGTAGTGATGGTGGTAGAGGGTGGTAGTGATGGTGGTAGAGGGTGGTACTGATGGTGGTAGAGGGTTGTAGTGAAGGTGGTAGTGATGGTGGTAGAGGGTGGTAGTGATGGTGGTAGAGGGTGGTAATGATGGTGGTAGAGGGTGGTACTGATGGTGGTAGAGGGTGGTACTGATGGTGGTAGAGGGTGGTACTGATGGTGGTAGAGGGTGGTTGTGAAGGTGGTAGAGGGTGGTAGTGATAAGATAAGATAAGATTTCGTTCGGATTTTTAACCCCGGAGGGTTAGCCACCCAGGATAACCCAAGAAAGTCAGTGCGTCATCGAGGACTGTCTAACTTATTTCCATTGGGGTCCTTAATCTTGTCCCCCAGGATGCGACCCACACCAGTCGACTAACACCCGGGTACCTATTTGCTGCTAGGTGAACAGGACAACAGGTGTAAGGAAACATGTTGAAATGTTTCCACCCGCCGGGAATCGAACCCGGGCCCTCCGTGTGTGAAGCGGGAGCTTTAGCCACCAGGCCACCGGGCCTGGTGGTAGTGATGGTGGTAGAGGGTGGTAGTGAAGGTGGTAGAGGGTGGTAGTGAAGGTGGTAGAGGGTGGTAGTGATGGTGGTAGAAGGTGGTAGTGATGGTGGTAGAGGGTGGTCCAGTGATTCTTAAGCTGGTCCTAGTGGCATTAAAAAACCAAGAAGGGAGGTAACCCCACCAAAGGACTTGGTACCTAAAGCCTTTATGGAAGGGGATTCTCCTTCCAAGCAACAGACAATCCTGAATTTTCCCTGCTGCTGGCACATCACTCATCAACAACTCCACAATAAAGGTAAGTGGTATTTAATTATTGTTTATTTTGCATGTCCCATTCCTTTCTATATAAGGAAATGCATATTTCATGAAAAAAAAAAATCAGACTTTGGGATGTCATGAACGGATTAATTCTACTTCCATTATTTCTTATGGGGAAAATTAACTCGACCAATGGCAAGCCCTCTGGTATGGATTAATGCCGTTGGTTAAGGGTCCACTGTACACACACACATGCATGTATACACCTATACTCATGCATATATTTATAATGCAATATATACATACATGTATACATAATAAGTATATACACATATATATCCACATACAGTTTCCAGCTAGTTCATATCAATTTCCCATCACATTTTCAGAAAACCTGACCCAGGGCGCCAGCCATGAGTCTAGCAATTACACTGCATTTATGAAGTGCTAAAAACATTGGGGTCACATTGCACCTGAAGAAAAGAGCATTCAGGTTTGATCAGAGGAAATAAGTATTTAAAATGCCTTCAAGAACCATTCATTATCAAGCCCCCCCCCTTGATGGCTGTTTAAACTAAAATATCTGATTTACATTGTGGGAAAATAGGTAACAAATAAATCTTCAGCATAATTTCAATGTTTTAACAAATGAGTTCCATCTGTAACACTATTAGAATTACTGGGATACGTTAAACCCAAAAGGAATCCGGTTCGAGCCAAGGCTTAACTAAAATTCCTTGGATCAGAATACCTCCCCTATCCATAATGGGGCATGACACCGGTGAAAAAACTAGTAATGGGAGAAGCAGTAAACCCGAAAAGTTGTACAGCAGCACCTGGGGAATGGGAGGCAATCATGTTTAACCCTTTCAGGATCCAGAAGCCAAATCTCAGAGTGTGCACCAGGGTCAAAATTTTGGGGAAATAAAAAAAAAAAAAAAAAAAAAAAAGGCCCAGGCAGACTGTGTAGGTAGATGTAGGTATGTAGCCCAGCAGACTATGTGGGTATGTAGCCCAGGTGGACTATGTAGGTATGTAGCCCTGGCAGACTATGTAGGTAGATGTAGGTATGTAGCCCAGGCAGACTATGTAGGTAGATGTAGGTATGTAGCCCAGGTGGACTATGTAGGTAGATGTAGGTATGTAGCCCAGGCAGACAATGTGGGTATGTAGCCCAGGCAGACTATATAGGTAGATGTAGGTATGTAGCCCTGGCAGACTATGTAGGTATGTAGCCCTGGCAGACTATGTAGGTAGATGTAGGTATGTAGCCCAGGTGGACTATGCAGGTATGTAGCCCAGGCAGACTATGTAGGTATGTAGCCCAGGCAGACTATGTAGGTAGATGTAGGTATGTAGCCCAGGTGGACTATGTAGGTAGATGTAGGTATGTAGCCCAGGCGGACTATGTAGGTAGATGTAGGCATGTAGCCCAGGCGGACTATGTAGGTAGATGTAGGTACGTAGCCCAGGCGTACTATGTAGGTAGATGTAGGTATATAGCCCAGGCGGACTATGTAGGTATGTAGCCCAGGCAGACTATGTAGGTAGATGTAGGTATGTAGCCGAGGCAGACTATGTAGGTATGTAGCCCTGGCAGACTATGTAGGTAGATGTAGGTATGTAGCCCAGGAGGACTATGTAGGTATGTAGCTCTGGTGGACTATGTAGGTAGATGTAGGTATGTAGCCCAGGTGGACTATGCAGGTATGTGGCCCAGGCAGACTATGTAGGTAGATGTAGGTATGTAGCCCAGGCAGACTATGTAGGTAGATGTAGGTATGTAGCCCAGGCGGACTATGTAGGTAGATGTAGGTATGTAGCCCAGGCAGACTATGTAGGTAGATGTAGGTATGTAGCCCAGGCGGACTATGTAGGTAGATGTAGGTATGTAGCCCAGGCAGACTATGTAGGTAGATGTAGGTATGTAGCCCAGGCGGACTATGTAGGTAGATGTAGGTATGTAGCCCAGACGGACTATGTATGTAGCCCAGGCGGACTATGTAGGTATGTAGCCCAGGCAGACTATGTAGGTATGTAGTCCAGGCAGACTATGTAGGTGTGTAGCCCAGGCAGACTAGGTAGATATAGGTATGTAGCCCAGGCAGACTACGTAGGTAGATGTAGGTATGTAGCCCAGGTGGACTATGTAGGTAGATATAGGTATGTAGCCCAGGCGGACTAAGTGTAGGTAGATGTAGGTATGTAGCTCCGGCAGCTATGTAGTAGATGTAGGTTGTAGCTCAGGCAACTATGTAGGTAGATGTAGGTATGTAGCCCAGGTGGACTATGTAGGTAGATGTAGGTATGTAGCCCAGGTGGACTATGTAGGTATGTAGCCCAGGCAGACTATGTAGGTAGATGTAGGTATGTAGCCCAGGCGGACTATGTAGGTATGTAGCCCAGGCAGACTACATACCTACATTATAACTGATACTTATGTGTACCTGCACCTAAGTAAGCTTTCACACTGTGCTGCCATGCAGATACACATTAAAATCACTAAGAGTGTCTTATTAGTCTTGAAGATGCCATATTAATAATAATAATAACAATAATAATTACCCTGAGTAACATCAAATACCATATAATAAAACGTTAATATAGACATTTTGCTAAATTCGACTAAATACAGTGGACCCCCGGTTCGCGATGCTATTGGTATCCGATAAATCCGGTAACCGATGCATTATATTGCAGAAAATTTGCCTCGCTTCCCGATACAAAACCCGGTATGCGATGTGGTTCGTACGAGACATGTCCATGTGTGGCCTGAACTGCTCCGTGTGTGCCAGTGTTTACAAGCCAGTCAGTGTGCGCGCATCTAAGGATACATTCGGTACATTCCATATTATCCATATTATCACTGTTTTTGATGCCTGTTTTTGCAAAATAAGTCACCATGGGCCCCAAGAAAGCTCCCAGTGCCAACCCTTCGAGACCAAGGGTGCTAATGACTGTTGAAATGAAGAAAGAGGATAATTGCAAAGTATCGAAAGTGGGAGTGCGTGTGGTCGTGAGCTGGTCAGGTTGTATAGTAAAACCCCAATCAACCATCTCCTACTAAGTGAGCAAGAAAAACGGCATCAAGGAAGCTGTTCTTGCAAAAAGGAGCAACTTTGATACGAAACAGCGACCGCAAGTGTTAGAAATGTGAGAGACTGTAATTGGTGTGGATAAATGAAAAACCGATAGCATGAGATAGCATCTCTCATTTGTGAAAAGGCTAGGCAGTTGCATGACGATTAGGTAAAATAATTGCCTGCAACTAGTGGTTGAAGTTGAGTGAATTAAAGCCAGCAAAGGTTGTTTGAAAAGATTGAAGAATCGTAGTGGTAAATACAATAGTGTGATTAGGCAGGTGAGGCTGCCAGTTTATGTTGTGCGAAAGAAGTCCCAGTGACTCTCAACCTGGTCCCTAGTGGCATTAAAAGAAGAAGGGAAGTAACCCCGGAACAGGACTTGCTACCTAAAATCTAATGGAGGGGGTTCCCCTTCTAAATGCTAACACCATCCACACACTCCCTCCTCCCATCCCATCAATCATCACCAGATCCTTCTTAAATGTAATTGTCAATTATTCTTTTCATTATTTATTGTTATTTATTGTTATTGTTGTTATTGTAATTACTATTCTATTGCACTGAACTTAATATTTCATGTGGTAAAAGTTTTTTTTTCATACTTTTGGGTGCCTTGCACGGATTAATTTAATTTCCATTATTTCTTATGGGGAAAATTGATTCGCTTTCCGATACTTTTGGTTTACGATGAGCTCTCAGGAACGGAGTAGTATCGCGAACCGGGGGTCCACTGTACACCCAACAGTAGAATAAAATATCATAAATATGAGATGTGGTAGCCCGGCGACTTGTAGGACTTGTGGTAGCCAAAAGCCTAGCAAATATTTCCCAGGGACTAGACAAAAGCCCAGCAGATCATTTCCCAGGGACCAGACAAAAGCCTAGATCATTTCCCAGGGACAATACAAAAGCCTAGATCATTTCCCAGGGACCAGACAAAAACCTAGCAAATCATTTCCCAGGTACCAGACAAAAGCTTAGCAGATCACACTTAAAATTTCAAGCAGCTTTAGGCCCCTAGGAGTCACATGGCACCTTCACCAAAATAGACCCCCGTTTCCCGGATCAAGATTATTAATTATTATTATAAAGGGGAAGCGCTAAACCCGTAGGATTATACAGCGCTTGGGGGGGAGGGTGGAAGGTATTCAAGCTTAATTCGGGGAACTGGAGCACAAATCAAATTCCCTAAAACAAGAGCCCTTCACCATCAAGGAATTTTCCCTGAGGGGCCTGGATCAAGAGCCCTTCACCATAGCTAAGACCTTGATGTGGGTGGCCATATATTATTAATTTTTTAAATTTAAAAAAAATAATATTAATAGTTACCAGTTGATGGTACAGTTGACATGGGTGGTCTGGGGCCCGTGCAGGTACCATGGGTGGTCTGGGGCCCGTGCAGGTACCATGGGTGGTCTGGGGCCCGTGCAGGTACCATGGGTGGTCTGGGCGCCGTGCAGGTACCATGGGTGACTGGGGGCCATGCAGTGTCCTCAGCCTCTGGGGCCAGGAGCATCTTCTTGGAAATAAAAAATGTCACACACCCTAAATTCAATGGTGAAAATCCAATTTAAAATCAAACTTCCACACATATCCATCAAGGTTCCAACAACATCATAGACAACACAAAGTTCACACTCAACAAAGTCAAATTGTGAATCCACAGTTATTTTTCGCATAAATTTTGAAAAAGTTACTCACGAGAAGTGTACCGCGTCCACACCACAATTTTTTCTGCCTGTAAGCGACTGAGTGGAAGAACCCACGCACCCAGCAGCTGTGACTAGACGTTATATGAGTTGGCTGAGCCTCCTGTGATATAACTGATGCTGATTGGTTGTCGAGTCTTACTTTTCTGTTTATCTGTGTCATTAATTAAACTCTGGTCTTAATTGGCTGGATCTTCACGCCAGAAAAATTACCAGTTTTAATTGGTAGTGGCATCTTAATGCTGGATTTTTTTGGTACTAAATAACAAAAATGTGAACCAAGAAATGGCGTCTCTTTCACCATAAATCAAAATATATTAAACCAACCTCCAGTTATTTTCATGAACGGTTATAAGTTAAAATATTAAAAATTAATATAATTATAACTAGATGCTGGTGAAGGGCACTTGATCCAAGGCCCCTCAAGGAAGGTTTCTTGATGCTGGTGAGGGGCTCTTGATCTAGGGAATTATATCTGTGCTCCAGTTCCCTGAATTGACCCTGAATACCTTCCATCCCCTCTCTACATGCACTGTAAAATCCTACGTGTTTAGCGCTCCCCCATAATTATAATAATAATGTCATTTTCAACTGGAATGACAAATAGAATTAAATTTAATTAAGTTATTATATATTTTACACGTAATGTTATCAATATTATATCATATTGACTTTTCATATGTCCTCTACAACACATAATACCAATGCAGATGTTTTGCCATCAGCCTTAACTCATCCTGATTTTTATCCCTGAAGGGTTAGCCACGCAGGATAACCCAAGAAAGTCAGTGCATCATTGAGGACTGTCTAAATTATTTCCATAAGATGAAAAGAATTCGATCGAGATTTTTAACTAGCCCGGAGGTTAGCCACCAGGATAACCTAAGAAAGTCAGTGCGTCCATTGAGACTGTCTAACTTATTTCCAATGGGGTCCTTATTCATGTCCCCCATGATGCAACCCACACCAGTCCGACTAACACCCAGGTACCTATTTGCCTGCAAGTGAACAGACAACAGGTGTAAGGAAAACGGTCGAAAATGGTTCCACCTACCGGTAATCGAACCCGGATCCTCCGTGTGTGAAGCGGGAGCTTTAGCCACCAGGCCACCGGGCCACCATTCGGGTCCTCAATCTTGTCCCCAGGATGCCACCCACACCAGTCCACTAAAACCCAGGTACCTATTTGCTGCTAGGTGAACAGGACAACAGATGTAAAGAAACATGTTGAAATGTTTTCACCCCGCCGGGAATTGAACCCGGACCCTCTGTGTGCGAAGCGAATGCTTGACCAGATTAAAAACCCAGATAACCCAAGAAAACCAATCAGTTTAGCTTATTTCCATTGGGTTCTTGGTTCTCTTCACCAGGATGTGACACAGTCGGCTATCTCTCGGTAGGTAAAATGTGTAAGTTTATTCAGGTATACACAAATACAGTTACATAAATTATCATACATATCAGCACATGTCACTAGGTTACTAGGCACTAGGTCAAGGCATTAGCTGAAGCCTGTGGGAGAATTGGACCTGCCTCGCACAGGCCAGTAGGCCTATGTTAGGCTTATACATACATTAAGACATTTAATGTGGATAAGTTTCACCCACCAGGGGCAGCATTAATCCAGTACAGAGAACACACAATGGTACAAGTTTTAATACAGTGGACCCCCGTATAACGATATTAATCCATTCCTGAGAGCTCATTGTTATGCGAAATTATCGTTATGCGAATGAATTTTCCCCATAAGAAATAATGGAAATCAAATTAATCCATGCAAAACACCCAAAAGTATGAAAATTTTTTTTTACCACATGAAATATTCATTTTTCCTACCTCACAAAGAGAAGATACATGCACAATAAGTAGAAGCAGTAATATGCACAATATAAATTGTTCATGTACTTTACTCTACTAAAAAGAAAGAATAAATGAACACCTTTATATGAAAATGCAGCAAAAGACTGATGAGACACTGAGTCCTGGGAGTGCCTTTTCCTCCTGAGTAAACTGTAGGTCCTGTTGGCATTTTCTCCCAGAAACTACCTTAACACACTGTATGCCACTACGATCTAAAATCTCCAATCAACCACTGCTGGCTTTAAATTCACCAATACGAGCACTAGTACCAGGCAATTTCCCTGTTCACGCTGGGTTGTTAGTCGACTGATGTGAGTTGCAATCCAGGTACGATAAGATCAGAAATAAGATAAGATATTCGTTCGATTTTTAACCCCGGAGGGTTAGCACCCCAGAGATAACCCAAGTAAGTCATTGCGTCATCGAGGACTGTCTAACATATTTCCCATTGGTGTCCTTAATCTTGTCCCCAGGATGCGACCACACCAGTCGACTAACCCCCAGGTAACCTATTTCTGCTAGGTGAACAGGACAACAGGTGTAAGGAAACCGTGCGAAAAGTTTCCACCCGCCGGAATCGAACCCGTGCCCCTCGTGGTGAAGCGGGACTTTAGCCCCAGGCACCAGGCCAAGATTAAGGACCCAATGAAATAAAGTTAGACAGTCTTCGATGACACTGACATTTTGGTTTCCTGGTGGGCTAACCTCTGGGGTTAATTGTTTCTTGGTATTGCTCAAATAAGCCACACACAACGGTTGCTACAGCATTAGCAGCAGCAGCTTGACATTGCAACAGCAGCAGCTGGACAGTGCTACAGCCCAGCAGATGGTGCCTGACAGCAGCATCAGCTGGTACTACAGCAGTCAGCAGCTGATGGTGTGTACAGCAGCGAGCAAGCAGTTGACAGTGCTGACCAGCAGCTAGCATATGGTGCTACACGCAGCAGCATACGGTACTACAGCAGCAGCATCAGACTGGACGGTGGTATAGCAGGCAGCAGCTGACGGTGGTACGAGCACACATGCTGACAGTGCTACAGCAGCACAGACTGTGCTACAGCAGCAGCAGAACGGTACTACAGCAGCAGCAGCAGCAGCAGCAGCAGACGGACTACAGCAGCAGCAGCAGCAGCAGACGGTACTACAGCACAGCAGCACACAGCAGCATCAGCAGTTGACGTGTTACACAGCAGCAGCAGCAGCTGATGGTGCTACATGCAGCAGCCAGCAGCTGGACAGTGCAACAGCCAGCAGCAGACGGCTGCTACAGCACAAGCAGACGGGACTACAGCAGCAGCAGACGGTACTATAGCAGCAGCAGCAGCATGACGGTGGTATAGCAGCAGCAGCATCACAGCAGCTGAACATGCTACATCAGACAGCACATCAGCAAGTTTGACCATGTAAACCACAGTATATCGATAATATTTCTTCACCCTTTTTACCACAGAGGTTTTGCACTGAAAGTTTCTTGGGGGCCCAGGTCACTTATTTTGCAGATAAAACACCAAAAACGCTGTAATAATACAAAAGTTTCCGATTGTAATGCTTGGATTTACCGTGGAGGGCTGGCTTGTAAACAATGCCACCAGCAGAACATGTGAGGCTGGCTCAGGCCACACATTAGACGCGTCTCGGACAAATAGTGTTGAGCGGGTTTTTTAGCGGTATGCGAGGCAAAATCTTAGCGATAAAATGTATCGGTATGCGGATTTAACGTTATGTGATGCCAACGGTATGCGGGGGTCCACTGTATTGGTAGAATCTCTGACAATGTGTTAAGTAGGAGGACACAAATGCAAATAATGTGACATTTTATTGTGGCAACGTTTCACTCTTCAGGGGCTTTATTAAGCTGTAATGGCTTGATAAAGTTCCTGAAGAGTGAAACATTGCTACAATAAGATGCCACATTAGTTGCATTTGTATTCTTTTACTTAACATGGTAAAAGTAGATGAGTGCTCCTCGGCCATTATTTGTAATTTGAATTGTACAACATTAATTGCATTGTAGAGCAATTTTTTGAACAAATTGTAAAGAAAATATAGCCTATACATGTACTGATGAAACCCACCTAACCCAATCTGAAATAACCTGACTCAGCTTAACCTTACTCTGCCATCAGTATTGGCGTGGTAGTGTTCATGTTTGTCGAAATGCCTGACAAGACTTGGTACTAAGCATTGATTTGACTCACACATGCTGCACATCCAAATTAAATAAGTTTCCACAAGAAGCACTTATTCTGTGATGTAGAAAGATTCTCTGTATTATAAAATGTAAACTAATGCCCAAGTTCCACCAAGAAATAGTAGTCATAAACTGCACCTCCCAAGAATCCACAGAGTATTAAAAAAAAAAAAAAGAAAAATATGTGGTGGCAGAGTTTGGTGCAGCACAAGGCCAGGTGGATGGAATGGAGAGACAGGGCAGACCTAATTGAGGGCTGTGTTTAATTGGATAAAATGCCTTGCTCTAGTATTATGGATATGATGAAACTCCCTGTATTCTGAATTAATTATAGAACACATGTATGGTATAATACATATGTATTTTGTTGGTAGCAATGAGTGATAGCTAAACAACTTCTCTTGTGAAGGTCAATTTCCTGATACAGGTTCGTCATTTTTTTGAAGTACACGAGAGGTTCACAGTTGGTTGTGATAGGATAACACAACATTATTCAAGTAAATCCCTCTGACAAGAATTAAAATGTTCAAAGATGCACTGTGAAATCTCTGGAGTTCCCCAACATAAATTTTTATCACAAGAGCCCACACAGTAGAATGTGTACTACAGTGTTTTGTTGCGATTCATGATGTTGACTGTTGTTTGTGCTGGTTTTTGGTAGCTCTTTTGGCAAAAATCAAAATGCATGCTAAATCTATCAGAGGTGGCCATGAGAATTCAGTGTTATTACATCAACATGAACAGTGAAATTTGCATCATCCCTACCACCTACAGATGTAGGTACTGTTACTTGCTTTGTGCACTATTTTTTGTGAAGGTCATTCTGAGTGTTTTAAAGAATCTCTACTTGAGGTTCTTTATATATCCAACCGAAAAAAAAATGTTTTAATTTTTTTTTTTGTAAATTTGTTGCTTGGATATTTAGTCTTACTGTATATTACTATTCCCTGTAAAAAAAAAACAAAAAAAAAAATACAGACCTATTTTTATGCATTTCTGTAATTATTAATGTCATGAATATATTTTAATGTGTACTGATAATTGACAATAGGTGTCCCCAGTACAATAATAACACAATACTGTACCACCTAGTTGTGTTGCAGGGGTCAAGTCATAGCCTCCTGTCCCTGCCTTTTCACTGACTGCTACTGGTCCTCACTCCTGAACTATGAGCTTTATCATACTCTGCTTAAAAGCTATGAATGGAGCCTTCCACCACTACATTGCTTCCCAAACTATTCCACTTCCTGATTACCCATGTGGCCTGAAGAAATACTTCCTAACAAATACCCTGTGGTTCACTTGTCTTCAACTTCCAACTGGTGTCCCCTTGTTGACTGTGTCCCATCTCTGGACATCCTGTCCTCTGTCCACTGTATTTGCATAAACATGTAACCATTGTTCATTTTTTCAGGGAAGAAAATTTCCTTGGATTTTATATCATGTTGGTATAGAGGTGCAGGTTACAAGAAGTATGTGCTAACCCTATTATGAATAATGACCACAGATGTGATGGCCATGACACATGGGGCCAGGTAAAAATTGCCTACTTTTAACTCTTTTTAACACTAAGATGTGTATACAACATCCTCCCCTGGTTACATGAGCCATCCGGCCCCTGTTCACCTAGACCGAAAAATAGTAGGTACTGTGTAATGGATTCCTTTTTGCCACTTTTGTAGTACAGAAAAATAACCCCCGTATCCATGGGGATACGTTGCACGCCCTACTGCAGATAGCCTGATACCACTGACAGATCGAAACCCTATATACAGTAGTCCCCCGATAATTCGCAGGGGATGTGTCCAAGACATACCTTGGATACCCAAAACCACAGAAATGAACCCTATATACAAGTCGTTTTTCGTTTACATACCTACCCATGATAAAGTTTAATTGATAAATTATTCACATTAAGTGGAAAATCATCACTTTTTCAGTGATGGGGAAGCACTCAAATGGCTGTATCTTGGCATTATAGACCTACCAGTCGCATCACACTTTTGCACTTTGGTGTCATTATTAAGTAAAATTAAGGCTTATTTTTGGGCACGGTAAACATAGATACAACAGTTCTACTGTATATAAGCTGTTTTTGTTTACACACCATATTTTGTGGCTTATTAGACACTTTTTTTTTCCATAAAATGTCTCCAAGAACACCCTGTGTCCTATAAACTGAAATGTCAGTTTAGGGAGCTATAAGTTTGGGTGGGTGGTGTAGCACCTCCCAGTTCGTCTGATGCTGAGCCACTGAAACTAAGTAAGTCCTTATAAGCTGCAAAATACGGTACATACCTTTTGAATAAAGTTTAATTGATAAATTAAGCACTATAAATGGAGAGTTAGCAATTTTTTCACTGAGGGGGAAACACTTCATGCTTTCACTTAAGGGTTTAAAATAACTGTCACCAATACTAGTGTGCTTTTGTGTCATTAGTAAAGGCAAAAGTAAGGGTTAATTTTAAGCTATGGCAAACCTTGGATAACTGAAACTTTGGAAACTGGACCCACGGATATGAGGGTCTTACTGTATTTACCACTAAAAGAAAATATTGCTTCCTTCATGAGACTGAAATTGAAAGCCAGTAATTTTCTAAGAATTTGCATATGTCTGATTGACGCATTTTCATAGTATTCTTAATAAAAATTTCCATGCCCATGTGATAATCTTAATAGTCCTTCTTCCCCTCAGAATTTGAACGTGTTCCATATACAGTGGACCCCCGGTTATCGGCTGCAATCCGTTCCTGAAGGTCGGCTGATAACCGAAATGGCTGATAACCGAATTAATGTTTCCCATAACAATTAATGAAAATAAAATTAATTCGTTCCCAACAAAAATATTAAAAAAAAAAAATATTTTTTTTACAATTATGTAAGTATTACATATCTTTATTGAAGGCTAATACTGGCTACTGGAAGACAGGAAGGAGGAAAGAGGGAGGAGTTAGTGTTTGGAAGGGTAATCCCCCTCCATAAAGACTTTAGGTAGTAGGGCCTTCTGTGATACTTCCCTTCTCTGTCTTTTAATACCACTAGAACCAGCTTGAGAGTCACTGGACCCCTGTCTCACAAAATAACTGCCCAGAGTGCTCTGTTTCTTGCATCTCTTGAAGATTTCCCTGAAGTGGGACAGGGTTTTGTCACTAAACATGTTGCAGATATGGCTTGTTTCAGCTTTGTCAGGTTGGTGTTTCTCTACAAAAGCTTGCACCCTGGTCCACACTGCACACACCTCTTCAATCTCTGAAGAAGGCACTTCCTTCACTCCCTCTTCCTCGTCCTCTGAAGCAAGTTCCTCAGTTGCAGTCTGTTGCTGTTTAAGTTGAAGCTCTTGCAGCTCTTCATTGGTAAGCTCTTCCCTGTGGTCCTCCACCAACTCTTCCACATCCTCACCACTCACCTCCAACCCCAGGGACTTCCCCAAAAACACAATAGAGTCCACAGGGTCGGCAGGGTCAGGGTCATGGTGAGTCTCAAACCCTTCAAAATCCCTCACGTGGACACAATCTGGCCACAGTTTTCTCCAAGCAGAGTTCAAAGTCCTGGAAGTCACTCCCTCTCAAGCCTTACCTATAAGGCTTATGCAATGGAGGATAGTGAAGTGATTCCTCCAGAACTCTTAGGGTCAACCGAGTGTCCAAGGTCACTTCAAAGCACTTTTGAAACACTGCTTTTGTGTAGTTTTTTTTTGCAGTAAGAAATGAACTGCTGGTCCATGGGCTGGAGGAGAGGAGTGGTGTTAGGAGGCAAGAACTTCACTTTTATAAAACTAAAATCTCTAAACACTTGGTCTTTCAAGTCTGGAGGATGTGTAGGAGCATTGTCCAGCACCAGGAGGCACTTCAGTGGTAATTTCTTTTCCAGGAAGTATTTTTACACACTTGGGCCAAACACATCATTAGCTCACTCTGAAAATTTGCCTTGTGACCCATGCCTTATGATTAGCTTTCCACATCACACAATCTATTCTTCATGACATTGCTTTTCTTAAACACACTGGGATTTTCTGAGTGATACACAAGTAAAGGCTTCACTTTAAAATCACCACTAGCATTACCACACAACAAAAGAGTAAGCCTGTCTTTCATATTATTGTGTCCTGGCAGTGCCTTTTCCTCCTGGGTAATGTAGGTCCTCTTTGGCATTTTCTTCCAAAACAGGCCTGTTTCGTCACAATTGAAACCTTGTTGGGGTTTGAATCCTTCAGCCTTTACATAGTCCTGGAATTCATGAACATACTGTTCAGCTGCATATTTGTCAGAACTTGCAGCCTCACCATGCCTTACAACACTGTGTATGCCACTACGTTTCTTAAATCTATCAAACCATCCTTTGCTGGCTCTAAATTCACAAACTGCAGCACTTGTTCCAGGCATTTTCTTTGCAAGATCCTCATGCAACTGCTTTGCCTTCTCACAAATAGTAGACTCCACAACACTCTCTCCCACTAATTCTTTTTCCTTAATCCAATAATAATAACTTTTCCATCTCTTCCATTATCAGTGTCCTTTGTTTAGTTAAAAAAGCTACTCCTTTTGCAACATTAGCATCTTTGATTTGTTCTTTCTTTGCCAGGATGGATGTAATTGTTGATTTATTCTTGCTGTACATCCTGGCAAGTTCCATCACCTTCATACCACTCTCAAACTTTTCAATCACTTCACACTTAAATTCTATGGTGTTTCTCACTTTCATTACCACAGGAACTTTACTAGGAACTTTCTTTGGAGCCATGGTTACTTATTTCACAGTTGCACTGCAAGAAAAACCACTAAAAACAATGGTAAACAAGTGAAATGCTTGGATGTATGAGCAGAAGCCTCCTCAGCCACCGAGAGACAAAGCCAAATTGAAGCGCAAGCTGCCCCAGCAGGCGGATGGATGCGTCCAAAACCGCCGATAACTGAGTGAACGACCGATAACCGGGCACCGAAAAACCCGCTGAAAACCAAGTTGGCCAATAACCAAACCGGCCGATAACCGGGGGTCCACTGTACAAAGTAGCCTTTTCGTGATTTTTGTTTTAATATAATTTTAGCCATATGTGAGGTGGGCACTTAGAGCTGTGACTTATATACAATATTATGCAGTGATCCATGAGAATGTTATGTATAGTATAATGCCATTATATATGTGCTTGGCTCCTAGATTTGTGGCTCTTTTATGGCATTATACCTGATATGAGATGTACTTCTGGAACAATAACCTCCCTTATTACAACCCTATGAATATACATTTTCATTTATTTATTTATTTATTTTATTTATTTACAATTTGAGCAAAATAACATGAAAATTTAAACTTTTCATATTTGACTAAGTCACTGTAGAAACTATTTTACATTTTATTAACACTTCAGCCATTTCCCACCAAGGAAGGGTGACAAAGAGAAGAAACACTTGTGTCATCAGTCCCTCCATCACTGTCTTGCCAGAGGCATGCCTACACTACAGTTAAAACACTGCAGCATATCAACACCCACCCTTCAGAGTGCAGGAATTGTACTTCCCACCTTCAGGACTCTGGTCCGACTAACTGGTTTCCCTGAATCCCTTCATAAATGTTACTTTGCTCACACTTCAACAGTATGTCAAGTTATAAAAACTATTCATTAACACTTAGGCCTGATTTTTAGAAGTCCAAAAAAGATAATTTGTTTCTAACAGTGCACTTAATGGGTGCAACAAGGCACAAAAAAGCTGACACATCCCCCCCCCATGTCCAACTCAACCTGTGTGAAAATTCAACGTTCGTAAAAGGCCTTAAGATCTGGAACTCCGTCTGAAGCATTGAAAGGTTCCCTATCTGCCAACCATTTCAAAGCTGTTGTTAAAAAACACCATCTTAGCATAATTGAGACAGCAATCTGTTATGTCTAACAAAACCAGCTTTCATCCAGTTCTGCCCCTCATCTTCCTTCAACACCCATACATAATTGATAACATATATTGTCCCATTTAATTATATTGTAATCTAAAGTACCTTACTGTATCTTCAACATTTCTATGTTCAGTCAGATAAAACTAAGGATCTTTGAATTAGTACTATGAAATAATATGTCTCTTTTGTGATAGACTATTTGCCATTAACTGTCTTATTGTAGTTAATTGCATAAGAATTCTTATTTAATATTATGTATATTAATTAACATGGCTTACAATTAGCTGGTCAAAATGCATTACATAATTTGTGGCCATCTTTTGTGCCTACCATTATATTAATTCATGTAAATTACATTACAGTGGAACCTCAAAAATCGAACTGCTCCCAACACAACCAATTATGTAAGTGTATTTTTGTAAGTGCTTTTATAAGTGTATTTTTGAGGGTCTGAAATGGACTAATCTAATTTACATTATTCCTGATGGGAATAAATTCATTCGGTAAAGGCACTCGAACAGCCTTCTGGACCGAAGAAAGTTCGATATTTGAGGTTCCACTGTATATGGTTTAAATAAAAAAAGTATTTGTCAAAAATACTAAATATGTTTTTTTTGTGTTGCCAGAATAATAGTGGATATTGTTTGTTGCTGTATCAACATGTGAGGACCAAGACTGTTTCAACCAAAAATACTGCTGGAACAAGTGTAGAGGTCTTTAAGAGGAAATTAGACAAGTATCTTCACCAGGTGCTGGATTAACCAGGCTGTGATGGAGTGGGTCAGTGGACCACCAGCAGTATCATCCTGTTGTAGATGAATGGTTCAGAGAACCGACATGTTGTTGAATTAGACACATGTGCAACTCTTGGGTATCTTTGTTGAGGAAACGTTTTGCCACACAGTGGCTTCATCAGTCCATACAAAGGAGAAACTTGAAGAACAGGAGGAGAATGAGGTAATCAGTCCCTCAGCCTTGAGTCGATGTGGTCAGTCCATCAATCTTGAATAGAATATGGTATATGAGCGGAGAAGCAGCTTATAAACCGTAGACAGGTGAGGGGCAGCAGTCGTAGGTGGTGTCACATTTGTCCAATGTGGAAGTAGGTCGTGCCCAAGGGTTAGGCAAGTGAAGAATTCCCAAGTATTAAGATCCCAAGAAGTTGCAGTGTCTGACAGGATTGTAGATGAATGGTTCAGAGAACCGACATGATGTTGAATTAGAGTTGCACGTGTCTAATTCAACAACATGTCAGTTCTCTGAACCATTCATCTACAATCCTGTCAGACACTGCAACTTCTTGGGATCTTAATACTTGGGAATTCTTCACTTGCCTAACCCTTGGGCACGACCTACTTCCACATTGGACAAGTGTGACACCAGCTACGACTGCTGCCCCTCACCTGTCTATGGTTTATATGCTGCTTCTCCGCTCATATACCGTATTCTATTCAAGATTGATGGACTGACCACATCGACTCAAGGCTGAGGGACTGATTACCTCATTCTCCTCCTGTTCTTCAAGTTTCTCCTTTGTATGGACTGATGAAGCCACTGTGTGGCGAAACGTTTCCTCAATAAAGATACCCAAAAGTTGCACATGTGTCTAATTCAACAGTATCATCCTGGCAGAGCAGGCAAGCACCAGATGAGCCTGACCCCTGG
Source organism: Cherax quadricarinatus (assembly GCF_026875155.1). Lineage (NCBI taxonomy): Eukaryota > Metazoa > Arthropoda > Malacostraca > Decapoda > Parastacidae > Cherax > Cherax quadricarinatus. Next base: position 15,569,603 of record NC_069491.1, read on the forward strand.
CTGGGCTCTGGCAGTAGAAAAACACTCGGAACTCATCAGAGGTTAAGGTTAGTTTGTCAATAGTGTGTGCGAGGAGTTAATAATAATAATAATAATAATATATTTTATTTTGATAAGATACATGTATGAAGGAAGGGGCAAAACTTGTTCAACAAGACAGTCATGTAAGAAGCCAAGTTGATACATGTATGTACAAACACCTTTATATGCAGAGCATTTCTGGCAAACTTAAAATTAACTTAAGATTAATAAGGCAGTAACAGTACATATGGTCATTAGATGAGTTACAATGAATACAAGAGACTTGAGTATTGTATTAAGTCATGCTATATGACTTTAATGAGTCTTGTAGAGAAGACATACTTTTTTATTATTAACCTTAGGCAGATACAATGGAGTGATTAATGTTTAACATAAGAACATAAGAAAGGAGGAACACTGCAGCAGGCCTGTTGGCCCATACTAGGCAGGTCCTTTACAATCCATCCCACTTAACAAAACATTTGCCCAACCCAGTTTTCAATGCCACCCAAGAAATAAGCTCTCATAACTCTACCCACTCATATGCAAGTCACACTCAAATCCAACCCCTCTCACTCATGTATTTATTCAACTTAAATTTGAAACTACCCAAGGTTTTAGCCTCAGTAACCCAACAAGGTAGACTGTTCCACTCATCAACTACCCTATTTCCAAACCAGTACTTT
>NC_069491.1:15570809-15686245 GCF_026875155.1 Cherax quadricarinatus
TTACACTATACATTCACTGATACCCATATTTGTGCCTGGGGTTCCACAACGACAAACCACCTAAAATCAATAATAACACAACAAAAAGCCACAGTGCAACTTATCACACAATCCACTGCTAGACAACCCTCCACCCCCTCACTCTTCAAAGACCTATACCTACTGACTATACAAAACATTAACTCATACTATTGTACAACCTACATTTACAGAACAATAAATTCTAATATAAATCCCGACCCAAAACACTTTCTTGGCAGTTGCAACAGGACTTAGACACAACACTAGGCACAAAAACCTCTATGACATTCCCCGTGTAAGGCTAAATCTTTTCAAAAATTCATCATACATAAAAGGTCCCAAAATCTGGAACTCTCTACCAGAAATCTCCAGAACCACTGGTTCAGCATTTTTAAAACTACAGTTAAAAAACACCTTATCTCCTTAACCTATCCCAACCCATCATAAATACATATGTAAAACCTGTACATGCATTTGTTCAACATCATGAACATAAGTAAAACTTTTTCATCAATATAATCAATATATACTTGCTCTCAATATCTGTATTCATCTCAAATAAATGTCATAGGGGATATAAATAAGGTCTTGAGGATCTCTCTCCAAGAGAGAACCTGCAGTAATGGATTCAAATTAGACAAGTTTAGATTTAGAAAGGATATGAGAAAGTACTGGTTTGGAAATAGGGTAGTTGATGAGTGGAACAGTCTACCTAGTTGGATTATTGAGGCTAAAACCTTGGGTGGTTTCAAATTTAAGTTGGATAAATACATGAGTGAGAGGGGTTGGATTTGAGTGTGACTTGCATATGAGTGGGTAGAGTTATCAGAGCTTATTTCTTGGGTGGCATTGAAAATTGGGTTGGGCAAATGTTTTGTTAGTGGGATGGATTGTAAAGGACCTGCCTAGTATGGGCCAACAGGCCTGCTGCAGTGTTCCTCCTTTCTTATGTTCTTATGTTAAACATTAATCACTCCATTGTATCTGCCTAAGGTTAATAATAAAAAAGTATGTCTTCTCTACAAGACTTATTAAAGTCATATAGCATGACTTAATACAATACTCAAGTCTCTTGTATTCATTGTAACTCATCTAATGACCATATGTACTGTTATTGCCTTATTAATCTTAAGTTAATTTTAAGTTTGCCAGAAATGCTCTATATATAAAGGTGTTTGTACATACATGTATCAACTTGGCTTCTTACTTGACTGTCTTGTTGAACAAGTTTTGTCCCTTCCTTCATACATGTATCATATCAAAATAAAATATATTATTATTATTAACGCCTCGCACACACTATTGACAAACTAACCTTAACCTCTGATGAGTTCTGAGTGTTTTTCTACTGCCAGAGCCCAGCCAGGGGTCAGGCTCATCTGGTGCTTGCCTGCTCTGCCAGGATGTTACTGCTGGTGGTCCACTGACCCACTCCATCACAGCCTGGTTGATCCAGCACCTGGTGAAGATACTTGTCCAATTTCCTCTTAAAGACCTCTACACTTGTTCCAGCAGTATTTTTGGTTGAAACAGTCTTGGTCCTCACATGTTGATACAGCAACAAACAATATCCACTATTATTCTGGCAACACAAAAAAACATATTTAGTATTTTTGACAAATACTTTTTTTATTTAAACCATACAATGTAATTTACATGAATTAATATAATGGTAGGCACAAAAGATGGCCACAAATTATGTAATGCATTTTGACCAGCTAATTGTAAGCCATGTTAATTAATATACAAAATATTAAATAAGAATTCTTATGCAATTAACTACAATAAGACAGTTAATGGCAAATAGTCTATCACAAAAGAGACATATTATTTCATAGTACTAATTCAAAGATCCTCAGTTTCATCTGACTGAATATAGAAATGTTGAAGATACAGTAAGGTACTTTAGATTACAATACAATTAAATGGGACAATATATGTTACCAATTATGTATGGGTGTTGAAGGAAGATGAGGGGCAGAACTGGATGAAAGCTGGTTTTGTTAGACATAACAGATTGCTGTCTCAATTATGCTAAGGAGATGGTGTTTTTTAACAACAGCTTTGAAATGGTTGGCAGATAGGGAACCTTTCAATGCTTCAAACGGAGTTCCAGATCTTAAGGCCTTTTACGAACGTTGAATTTTCACACAGGTTGAGTTGGACATGGGGAGAGGATGTGTCAGCTTTTTTGTGCCTTGTTGCACCCATTAAGTGCACTGTTAGAAACAAATTATCTTTTTTGGACTTCTAAAAATCAGGCCTAAGTGTTAATGAATAGTTTTTATAACTTGACATACTGTTGAAGTGTGAGCAAAGTAACATTTATGAAGGGATTCAGGGAAACCAGTTAGTTGGACCAGAGTCCTGAAGGTGGGAAGTACAATTCCTGCACTCTGAAGGGTGGGTGTTGATATGCTGCAGTGTTTTAACTGTAGTGTAGGCATGCCTCTGGCAAGACAGTGATGGAGGGACTGATGACACAAGTGTTTCTTCTCTTTCAAGTCACCCTTCCTTGGTGGGAAATGGCTGAAGTGTTAATAAAATGTAAAATAGTTTCTACAGTGACTTAGTCAAATATGAAAAGTTCAAATTTTCATGTTATTTTGGGCTTTCTAATAGAAATGAAAATGTATATTCATAGGGATGTAATAAGGGAGGTTATTGTTCCAAAAGTACATCTCAAATCAGGTATAATGCCATAAAAGAGCCACAAATCTAGGAGCCAAGCACATATATAATGGCATTATACTATACATAACATTCTCATGGATCACTGCATAATATTGTATATAAGTCACAGCTCTAAGTGCCCACCTCACATATGGCTAAAATGATATTAAAACAAAAATCATGAAAAGGCTACTTTGTACAGTGGACCTCCAGTTATCGGCCGGTTTGGTTATTGGCTAACTTGGTTATCAGCGGGTTTTTCGGCGCCCGGTTATCGGCCGTTCACTCGGTTATCGGCGGTTTTGGATGCATCCATCCGCCTGCTGGGGCAGCTTGCGCTTCAGTTTGGCTTTGTCTCTCGGTGGCTGAGGAGGCTTCTGCTCATACATCCAAGCATTTCACTTGTTTACCATTGTTTTTAGTGGTTTTTCTTGCAGTGCAACTGTGAAATTAGTAACCATGGCTCCAAAGAAAGTTCCTAGTAAAGTTCCTGTGGTAATGAAAGTGAGAATTATTATTATAATCAAAAAGAAGCACTAAGCCACAAGGGCTATACAGCGCTGCAGGGTAGGGAAGGAAGCAAGGGAACTGGATGGCAGAAGGGAGGGATGATGATCAGCAGGTTACAGAAAACAGCGGGGCAGGGGATAGTACGGGGGTAGAGGGTAGCAAGAGATTGAAGTAGAAAGGGCTGAAGGTATCAGAATTTGTGAAGTAAGTCAGTTGTTGTCAAAAAGTCAATGAGAGAGTCCGGATGAAAGGTGGGTCCATCAGCGAGAAGGGAAGGTAAAGAGAGAGCAGCGGAGCGAAGACGACGACAGAGGTAAATTCTGCGTGCTCGTTGATAAAGTGGGCAGTCCAACAGAATGTGGCTGACTGATAATGGAGCTTGGCAATTCTCACAGAGAGGAGCAAGACGCCTCTCCATGAGATATCCATGAGTAAGACGAGTATGGCCAATGCGAAGAAGGGAGAGAGTAGTCTCCCAACCTCGGCACTGGTGATAAGAAGACGGCCAGTAACCTATACTCAGTTTAATAGATTGAAGTTTGTTGCCGAGCATAGTAGACCAACGTTGTTGCCAACGGGGTGAAGGTGGGAAGATATTACAGCAAAATAGTCCGTAAATGGAATACCTCTATAAGAAACTGGTAGGTCATGTACTGCTGACCGCGCAGCAGTGTCTGCCTGTTCATTGCCCTGTACGTCAACATGACCAGGGACCCAACAAAAAACAATATCTTTATGCTTGGTAAAGATGCGGCGTAGCCAAAGTTGGATACGGAGGACTAAGGGGTGAGGTGTATCAAATTTTTGTATAGCCTGTAAAGCACTAAGGGAGTCTGAGACAACCACAAATGATGACACAGGCATAGATGCAATACGGATAAGTGCTGTAAGGATGGCATATAATTCAGCAGTAAAAATACTAGCCGAAGATAGTAAATGCCCTTGTACGATGCTGTCCGGAAACACTGCTGCGAATCCTACGCCGTCAGAAGACTTAGAGCCATCTGTGTACACAGCAATGGCATGAGAATGAGAGTGAAAGTGGTCAAGAAAAAGAGAGCGGGAAGTGACCGTAGACAGTTGGGCTTTCGAGCAAGGGAGGGAGAAAGAACAGACTCAAACAGCTGGAACTTCCCAGGGGGGTAGGGAAAAGTGAGATGCTACATGTACATAGAAAGGTGGTAGATGAAGAGAAGACAAGAGCGAATGAAGGCGAAGAGAGAAGGGACGGAGTAAACAGGGGCAGCGAACAAATAAAGAATGTCTACTAATATCAGTGACCATTCTATAAATGGAAGGACTGCGGAGATCATGAGAGCGTACATAGTAGCGCAGGCAATGGGAATCACGGCGATCGGATAAGGATGGAACGTTCGCTTCTGCATAGAGGCTCTCGACAGGGGAAGAGCAAAAAGCACCAAGGCATAAACGTAATCCTTGGTGATGAATGGGGTTAAGGCTAGAGAGAGTAGCAGGAGATGCCGCTGAATAGATCTGGTCACCATAATCAAGTTTCGATAAAATAAGGGTGGAATGAAGGCGAAGGAGGGTTCGACGATCAGCTCCCCATGAAAGATGAGCTAGGGTTTTAAGAAGGTTCAGCCGGCTGTGACAAGTTGCCTTCAGAGAGGTAATGCGAGGTTTCCAGGATAACCTACGATCAAAGAGGAGGCCCAGAAACTTGACTGTATCACGTTCAGGGATACGGGAGCCATAGAGGTACAAAGGATGATCGGAGATGACAGAGTGTCTAGTGAAAGTGATTTGGTGGGTTTTAGTGCTGGAAAATTTAAACCCACGTGTGGTGGCCCAATTGGAAACACGGTCGACTGCATGTTGGAGAGAAACTGTAATGAGGTGACAGTCAGCGCCTGCACAGGCAATAGCGAAGTCATCAACATAGAGTGATGACCAAATATTTGATGGAAGACTAGAGGCCAAATCATTAATAGCAAGGAGAAAAAGTGTTGTGCTCAGAACACATCCCTGGGGAACACCTTCAGCTTGGATAAATTCCGGGGAGAGCACATTATTAACCCGAACACAGAAATGTCTGGCAGTTAAAAAGTTCTTAAGGAAGGATGGTAGATTGCCTCGAAGGCCTAAGGAGTGGGCTTGGGCTAAATATATTATACCTCCAAGTTGTGTATATGCCTTCTCAAGGTCAAAAAATATGGCAATAACCGAGTGGTTATTCGCAAAGGCATTACGAACATACGTATCCAAGCGTAGTAAGGGGTCTATGGTAGAACGTCCCTTACGAAAGCCATACTGACGAGTGGAGAGACTGTTGTGTGTCTCTAAATACCACACTAAACATCTATTTACTAGGCGTTCCATTACTTTGCAAACTACACTGGTAAGAGCAATGGGACGATAGTGGGAGGTTTCATGTCCCGTAGTGCCTGGTTTGCGGAAAGGGAGAACAATGGCGGATTTCCACAGCTGTGGAAGAACTCCTTGTGACCAAATAAGATTGTAAAGGCGTAATAGGACTGCAAGGGCTGACTGATGTAAATGTTGCAACATACGAATATGAATGTCGTCGGGCCCAGCTGCCGATGATCGACAAGCTGAGAGTGTTGCCTCCAGTTCTTGAAGTGTAAAAGGCACATTATACTGTTCTTCTCTGAGAGAAGAAAAGTCCAAGGGTGCTAACTCTCTGGCAGACTTTGAGGAAAGAAATGAGGGGCATAGATGGAGTCCCCGAGAAATACGGACCAGATGATTGCCAATTTCATTGGCAACATCTAGTGGGTTTGCTATATCAACACCGGCAACCCGCAGAACAGGAGCCGGGTCAGGAGAATATTTACCACTCAGTTTTCGTACTTTTTTCCAGACTGCACTCATAGAGGAAGCAGAGGTGATGGTGGAGACATAATCTCGCCAGCAAGTGCGTTTAGCATCACGGATGACACGGCGGAGCGATCGCACGCTTCTGTTTAAAATCAAGGAGTCGCTCTGTGGTTTTATTGTACCGGTACCTGCCCCATGCAGAGCGTTTCAAACGTACTGCACGAGCACAAGCAGGAGACCACCAAGGCACGCATTTCTGAGAATGCCTGCCCGAAAGTTTGGGGTATAGAATGAGAAGCTGCGGTGAAAACGGAGGACGAGAAGAGGTGTAAAAGCTCATCGATGGAGGACGAAGAAGGAACCTCTTTAAAAACAGTTAGGTGTGAGTAAAGGTTCCAATTTGCCCGATTAAATTGCCAGCGTGGGGTGCGAAGAGGTGGCGAATATGAAGGGGAAGTAAGAATGATTGGGAAATGATCACTGTCATATAAGTCCGGGGAGAACAGACCAAGTGAAGTCTAATGCGGCGGAGGAAGAGCAGACTGAGAGATCGATGCAAGAGAGAGTATGAGTCCGAGGATCAAAATGGGTGTGAGTACCTGTATTTAAAACATGGAGGGGGTGGGTGGCAAGAAAAGCCTCTACCATGAATTCCACGGGAATCACAGTGAGACCCCCCAGAGGAAATGGTGGGCATTAAATCACCAAGTAACAGAATCGGTGGCGGTAATGACGAAACAAGATAGGCAAAATCCGGAATAGATAATGCCCGAGAAGGAGAGAGATATAAAGAACAGAGCGTATACCACCTATGTAAGTGGATACGGGCTGCTGTGTAATGCAGCGAAGTATGAACAAATAGCTGATGGTACGGAATATCAGTGCGTAGAAGAAGGGCACTTTCATTAAAGGTCCCATCAGGAAAAGGATCTGAAGAATACAATAAATTATAGCCTGAGATGTGAGAAATAACAGCAGAGTGTAATTTTGGTTCCTGTAAGCAAACACCAACAGGGGCAAACTGGGAGAGTAACATCTGAAGCTCACCCCGATTACCCCTGAGGCCGCGTATATTCCACTGTAAATAGCCATGATTGGCAATGATAAAGATACTTGAAATCCGCAGGTAAGGGTTCCTACGGACTAGAGGGGTTAGAAAAGTCCACATGCAGAGGCAGTGGAAAACTTTCAAGCAGCGAAGGAACGGTGCGCTGTGAAGAAAGGAGTTGCGCAGATGGAGCAGAGGAGAGAGAAAGAGCGGAAGGTGGATCAGTGTCCATTGATGGTTTGGTCTCTGCAATATATTCAGAGATTGCTTCAAGTGTTTCGGAATTCAGAGATGTCGTATGGGAGACAATATTGGGAATGGTAGGGGGAGGATGAGTAAAGATTGGAACTGTATTGGACTGTACCAAGGTAGGGGGGGGGCGAAAGGGTGGAGGGAACTGGAGAAGCGTGGCAGGGGACAGAAGAGGCAGGAACCTGGGAGGTGGCAGAAGAGGAAGAAACTTGGGAGGGAACAGGGAAGGAAGGTACAGTACGAGGAGGAGGGTGAACCTCTACACTTGTAACTGAGCCAGTGAGAGGGGAAGAACCAGAGACAGAGACAGGGAGGGTAAAATGAGGAGGTGGAAGATGGGTAGGAGGTGTTAACGGACCTTTTTTTGACTTTTGAGAAGTAGAGGGACGATTGGGAGGAGGTGTCGTACGAGGTCTCGTCGATACTGAGGCTTGTGAGAGAGAACTCGAAGAAGCGAGATTAGACTGAGGCGTTGAAGTAGGGACGTCTGAGCCGAGGACAGCAAAAGGATTAGATACAGGAGTGATTATGGGAGAGGTAACCACAGAGGTGGGTGTAGAAGATGGAATACCAGAAGTGGGGGGACGTTTTGAAACACGGGAATAGAAACACGTGGGAGTCTCCCTTGGAGGCGGAGATGAGAAACTGCCATGGCATAAGGGAGACCTTCTGTCTCTTTGAGGTAACGAGATTTCCCGCTCGTTTAAATAGACCTGACAACGGCGAGAGTACGAAGGGTGAGCCTCATGACAGTTAAGGCAAGAGGGAGATCGATTGCAAGACGTATTAGAATGGTCATCGGCACCACAGACTGGGCATTCGGCGATAGATCTGCAATTATTTCGCTGGATGGCCAAATCGCCAGCAATTTCTACACTGTTGTGGTGTAGGGATCACCTTTCGAACTTGTAACCGATGTCCTGCTATATAAACTGAGGATGGGAGTTCTCGGCTGTCAAAAGTTAAACGAGCCACATTGCTAGGGTATCATCTCCGCCCACGGGCAGGAAGAACGTAAGTATCTACCTTGAGGATTGGGAGATCTTGGAGTTCCAGCTGTTCAAGAATGTCAGTGCCACATGTCTGGAAATTTTGTTGAACTATGGTATGGGGCAGAATGACGGTACCACTACAAGAATTGAGGGAATGATGTTTTTCAAGAGTGACAGGAACAGTATCGATATGGGAAAGACGAGAGAGCTCATGAGCCTGGGTAGCATTCTGTACGGTAATGATGCGCGTACCGCTCTTAAGAGCATGAAAAGAAATATCTTTACCAACATGGCGTAGGAGTGCCTTGCCAATACTATGGTCAAAAAGATAGGCAGAAGAGGAAGTTGGTCGTAAAGTGAAGAATTTAGTCCATTGTTCAGTCTGAAACTGAGCGTGGAAAGGTAGTGAAGGACGTGTCAATCGTTTCTGAGAAGAACGAGAAGGTGGAGAAGTATCATCAGCAGGTAATTGTCGTTGGCGTTTAGGCGTGGGACCAGAGTTGGTCCGACGAGGAACGGGTCGGCGATTTGAAAATTGCCGCACCGTAGAGGGAGAGGCCGGAAGCATAGTCAGAGGAGAGCGAAGGTCCGATAAATCGAAGGAGTCAGTCGAGGCCTCAGTACCTGAAGCGGGTGAGGAAACAGCGCCAGCAATAGGTACAGAGGCATGAGGAATGTCTGAAGAGTGGTCCAAAGACGAGGCGGGGTCAGAACGGGGTGCGGTATCAAGAAGGGGCCCGGGGGTACCAGGTTCATGGACTAGGGCTGCCATGGTTAGGTTACTTCTTTCTTTTTGTTTTTAAGAAAAAAAAGAAAGAAGAAAAGAAAATAAAAATAAAAAAAAGAATAAAAAAAAGGGGGGACCGGGGAGGGATAGTTCCTAGGAGGAATGAAAGGGCCAGAAATCTCCCTCCGCGCCCAAGAGGACCTCAGCACCGCAAGTAGCGCAGATGCAGCATGGAACCCGTGCCATACCCTACCCATCATGCTAGTAAACTAACAATCCGGGATAGCAACCTCACATCTGCCGAGCTACCTCAGTGGACAAAAGAGAGGGCGGCCGGATATCTGCCACAAAGCATACCTCCTTCGGCCACCACCCCCGGAATCCGAAAGGTGGCTTCCAGAGATACACTCGTCGCCCGAAAGACACCCAAAGCTACTCCGGGATACTGGAGAGGGATCGGGACATCCCCAGGCGATCCAGATTCCACGGCAAACTACGCCACCGCTAAGAACCTCAACGGAATGGGATGGACCCCAGTATCCTTTCCCCTACCTAGGAACTAGCGCGCCTGTGGGAGAAATCCCAAAGGACGAAAAGAGGAAGGGCAAAAGGGAGGGGTGGGGAGGAGGAGGAGGAAAGGAAAAAGGGGAGGATGGGATAGGGGAGGGGAGATTGGGGGGTAATTAGGTTCGGTCTGAGGAATGAAAGTGAGAAACACCATAGAATTTAAGCGTGAAGTGATTGAAAAGTTTGAGAGTGGTATGAAGGTGATGGAACTTGCCAGGATGTACAGCAAGAATAAATCAACAATTATATCCATCCTGGCAAAGAAAGAACAAATCAAAGATGCTAATGTTGCAAAAGGAGTAGCTTTTTTTTTAACTGGTCACAGACCAGGCCGCGGGGGCGTTGACCCCCGGAACTCTCTCCAGGTAAACAAAGGACACTGATAATGGAAGAGATGGAAAAGTTATTATTATTGTGGATTAAGGAAAAAGAATTAGTGGGAGAGAGCGTTGTGGAGTCTACTATTTGTGAGAAGGCAAAGCAGTTGCATGAGGATCTTGCAAAGAAAATGCCTGGAACAAGTGCTGCAGTTTGTGAATTTAGAGCCAGCAAAGGATGGTTTGATAGATTTAAGAAACGTAGTGGCATACACAGTGTTGTAAGGCATGGTGAGGCTGCAAGTTCTGATAAATATGCAGCTGAACAGTATGTTCATGAATTCCAGGACTATGTAAAGGCTGAAGGATTCAAACCCCCAACAAGTTTTCAATTGTGACGAAACAGGCCTGTTTTGGAAGAAAATGCCAAAGAGGACCTACATTACCCAGGAGGAAAAGGCACTTCCAGGACACAAGCCTATGAAAGACAGGCTTACTCTTTTGTTGTGTGGTAATGCTAGTGGGGATTTCAAAGTGAAGCCTTTACTTGTGTATCACTCAGAAAATCTCAGTGTGTTTAAGAAAAACAATGTCATGAAGAATAGATTGTGTGTGATGTGGAAAGCTAATCATAAGGCATGGGTCACAAGGCAAATTTTCAGAGCGGGCTAATGATGTGTTTGGCCCAAGTGTGTAAAAATACTTCCTGGAAAAGAAATTACCACTGAAGTGCCTCCTGGTGCTGGACAATGCTCCTACACATCCTCCAGACTTGAAAGACCCAGTGTTTAGAGATTTCAGTTTTATAAAAGTGAAGTTCTTGCCTCCTAACACCACTCCTCTCCTCCAGCCCATGGACCAGCAGTTCATTTCTTACTTCAAAAAAACTCTACACAAAAGCAGTGTTTCAAAAGTGCTTTGAAGTGACCTCGGACACTCGGTTGACCCTAAGAGTTCTGGAGGAATCACTTCACTATCCTCCATTGCATAAGCCTTATAGGTAAGGCTTGAGAGGGAGTGACTTCCAGGACTTTGAACTCTGCTTGGAGAAAACTGTGGCCAGATTGTGTCCAAGTGAGGGATTTTGAAGGGTTTGAGACTCACCATGACCCTGACCCTGCCGACCCTGTGGACTCTATTGTGTTTTTGGGGAAGTCCCTGGGGTTGGAGGTGAGTGGTGAGGATGTGGAAGAGTTGGTGGAGGACCACAGGGAAGAGCTTACCACTGAAGAGCTGCAAGAGCTTCAACTTAAACAGCAACAGACTGCAGCTGAGGAACTTGCTTCAGAGGACGAGGAAGAGGGAGTGAAGGAAGTGCCTTCTTCAGAGATTAAAGAAGTGTGTGCAGTGTGGACCAGGGTGCAAGCTTTTGTAGAGAAACACCACCCTGACAAAGCTGAAACAAGCCATATCTGCAACATGTTTAGTGACAAAACCCTGTCCCACTTCAGGGAAATCTTCAAGAGATGCCAGAAACAGAGCACTCTGGACAGTTATTTTGTGAGACAGGGGTCCAGTGACTCTCAAGCTGGTTCTAGTGGCATTAAAAGACAGAGAAGGGAAGTATCACAGAAGGCCTTACTACCTAAAGTCTTTATGGAGGGGGATTGCCCTTCCAAACACTAACTCCTCCCTCTTTCCTCCTCCCTGTCTTCCAGTAGCCAGTATTAGCCTTCAATAAAGGTATGTAATACTTGCATAATTGTAAAAAAAAACATTTTTTTTGTGAATATTTTTGTTGGGAACGAATTAATTTTATTTCCATTAATTGTTATGGGAAACATTAATTCGGTTATCAGCCGAACTTCAGGAATGGATTGCAGCCGATAACCGGGGGTCCACTGTATATGGAACATGTTCAAATTCTGAGGAAGCAGACTATTTAAGATTATCACAGGGCATGGAAATTTTTATTAAGCATACTCAAAAAGTGCTCAATCAGACATTATGCAAATGTTCGAAAATTACTGGCTTTCAATTTCAGTCTCATGAAGGAAGCAATATTTTCTTTTATTGGTAAATACAGTAAGACCCTCATATCCGTGGGTCCAGTTTCCATAGTTTCAGTTATCCAAGGTTTGCCATAGCTTAAAATTAACCCTTACTTGTGCTTAATAATGACACCAAAGCACACTAGTGATGGTGACAGTTCTTTAAAACCTAAAGAGAAGCCATGAAGTGTTTCCCATCAGTGAAAAATTGCTAACTCTCCATTTATAGTGCATAATTTATCAATTAAACTTTATCAAAGGTATGTACCATATTTTGCAGCTTATAAGACTTACTTAGTTTCAGTGGCTCAGCATCAGACGTAACTGGGAGAGCTACACCCGCCACCCCAAACTTATAGCTCCCATAACTGACCTTCAGTTTACAGGACACAGAATGTTCTTGAGACATTTTATGGAAAAAAAAAAAGTGTCTAATAAGCCACAAAATACGGTGTGTAAACAAAAACAGCTTATATACAGTAGAACTGTTGTATCCATGTTTACCGTGCCCAAAAATAAGCCTTAATTTTACTTAATAATGACGCCAAAGTGCAAAAGTAGTGATGATGGTAGGTCTTTACAGCCTAAGATAAGCCATTGAGTGCTTCCCATCACTGAAAGCGATGATTTTCCACTTAATGTGAATAATTTATCAATTAAACTTTATCATGGGTAGTTTACCTGGAGTTTACCTGGAGAGAGTTCCGGGGGTCAACGCCCCCGCGGCCCGGTCTGTGACCAGGCCTCCTGGTGGATCAGAGCCTGATCAACCAGGCTGTTGCTGCTGGCTGCACGCAAACCAACGTACGAGCCACAGCCCGGCTGGTTAGGAACCGACTTTAGGTGCTTGTCCAGTGCCAGCTTGAAGACTGTCAGGGGTCTGTTGGTAATCCCCCTTATGTATGCTGGGAGGCAGTTGAACAGTCTCGGGCCCCTGACACTTATTGTATGGTCTCTTAACGTGCTAGTGACACCCCTGCTTTTCATTGGGGGGATGGTGCATCATCTGCCAGGTCTTTTGCTTTCGTAGTGAGTGATTTTTGTGTGCAAGTTCGGTACTAGTCCCTCTAGGATTTTCCAGGTGTATATAATCATGTATCTCTCCCTCCTGCGTTCCAGGGAATACAGGTTTAGGAACCTCAAGCGCTCCCAGTAATTGAGGTGTTTTATCTCCGTTATGCGCGCCGTGAAGGTTCTCTGTACATTTTCTAGGTCAGCAATTTCACCTGCCTTGAAAGGTGCTGTTAGTGTGCAGCAATATTCCAGCCTAGATAGAACAAGTGACCTGAAGAGTGTCATCATGGGCTTGGCCTCCCTAGTTTTGAAGGTTCTCATTATCCATCCTGTCATTTTTTCTAGCAGATGCGATTGATACAATGTTATGGTCCTTGAAGGTGAGATCCTCCGACATGATCACTCCCAGGTCTTTGACATTGGTGTTTCGCTCTATTTTGTGGCCAGAATTTGTTTTGTACTCTGATGAAGATTTAATTTCCTCGTGTTTACCATATCTGAGTAATTGAAATTTCTCATCGTTGAACTTCATATTGTTTTCTGCAGCCCACTGAAAGATTTGGTTGATGTCCGCCTGGAGCCTTGCAGTGTCTACAATGGAAGACACTGTCATGCAGATTATGTAAACAAAAAACGAGTTGTATATAGGGTTCATTTCTGTGGTTCTGGGTATCCAAGGTAAGTCTTGGACCACATCCCCCGCAGATATGGGGGGACTACTGTATATAGGGTTTGCTACTATCAGTGGTTTCAGGCATCTGCAGTAGGGCATGCAACGTATCCCCATGGATACGGGGATATTACTGTACTACCAAAAGTGGCAAAAGAATACCATACACAGTACACCTACCTATTTACTTCTAGGTGAACAGGGGCAGGAGGTGTAACCAGATTTATCCACATCTTAGTGTTAAAAAGAGTAAAAAGTAAGGCATATCTTTACCTGCCCCAAGTGTCATGGCCATCACATCACAGTGGCCATAATTCATCAAGGGTTAGGCATACTTCATGCAACCTTCACCTTCATAAACATGATAAAACATCCCAAGAATTTCTTCCCTGAAAAAATGAACAATGGTTACATGTTTATGCAAATACAGTGGACAGAGACAGAATGATCCAGAGATGGGACACAGCAACAAGGGGACACAGTTGGAAGTTGAAGACAAAGATGAACCACAGGGATGTTAGGAAGTATTTCTTCAGCCACAGGGTAATCAGGAAGTGGAATAGTTTGGGAAGCAATGTAGTGGAGGAAGGCTCCATTCATAGCTTTAATCAGAGGTATGATAAAGCTCATAGTTCAGGGAGAGTGACCCAGTAGCGGTCAGTGAAAAGGCAGGGCCAGGAGCTATGACTTGACCCCTGCAACCACAACTAGGTGAGTACAGTATTGTATATTATTGTACTGGGACACCATATTTTCAATTATCAAGTACCACATTAAAATATATTCAGGACATTAATAATTACAGAAATGCATAAAAAAAGGTCTGTGCGTATACAGAATACATATATACAGTAAGACTAAATATCCAAGCAACAAATTTACAAAAAAAAAATTAAAACATTTTTTTCTTTGGATATATAAAGAACCTCAAGTAGAGATTCTTTATACACTCAGAATGACCTTCACACAAAAATAGTGCAAAGCAAGGTACAGTACCTACATCTGTAGGTGGTAGGTGATGCAAATTTCACTGTTCATGTATGTTGTCATAGCACTAAATTCTACATGGCCACCTCTGATAGATTTAGCCATGCATTTTGATTTTTGCCAAAAGAGCAACCAAAAACAGCCATTAAAAACAGTCAACATCATGAAACAAACACTGTAGTACACATTCTACTGTGTGGCTCATGTGATAAAATTTATGTTGGGGAACCTCCAGAAGAATTACACAGTGCATCTTTGAACATTGTAATTCTTGTCAGAGGGATTACTTGAATAATGTTTGTGTTATCCATCACAACACCTGTGAACCTCTCGGGTACTTCAAAAAAATGACAAACCAGTCATCAGGAAATCTGACCTTCACAAGAGAAGTTGTTTAGCTATCACTCATTGCTACCAACAAAATACATATGTATATACATACATGTGTCTATAATTAATTCAGAATACAGGGAGTTTCATCATATCCATAATACTAGAGCAAGGCATTTTATCCAATTAGTTAGGTCTGCCCTGTCTCTCCATTCCATCCACCTGGCCTTGTGCTGCACCCAAACTCTGCCACCACATAAACTCTGTGATTCTTGGAGTTCAGTTTATGACTACTATTTCTTGGTGGAACTTGGGCATTAGTTTACATTTTATAATACAGAGAACCTTTCTACATCACAGAATAAGTGCTTCTTGTGGAAACTTATTTAATTTGGATGTGCAGCATGTGTGAGTCAAATCAATGCTTAGTACAAAGTCTTGTCAGGCATTTCAACAAACATGAACACTACCACGCCAATACTGATGGCAGAGTAAGGTTAAGCAAGACACACTACAGTCTTGCAAGACACACTACAGTCTTACAAGACACGCTACAGTCTTACAAGACACGCTACAGTCTTACAAGACACGCTACAGTCTTACAAGACACGCTACAGTCTTACAAGACACGCTACAGTCTTACAAGACACGCTACAGTCTTACAAGACACGCTACAGTCTTACAAGACACGCTACAGTCTTACAAGACACGCTACAGTCTTACAAGACACGCTACAGTCTTACAAGACACACTACAGTCTTACAAGACACACTACAGTCTTACAAGACACACTACAGTCTTACAAGACACACTACAGTCTTACAAGACTCACTACAGTCTTACAAGACACACTACAGTCTTACAAGACAAACTACAGTCTTACAAGACAAACTACAGTCTTACAAGACACACTACAGTCTTACAAGACACACTACAGTCTTACAAGACACGCCACAGTCTTACAAGACACACTACAGTCTTACAAGACTCACTACAGTCTTACAAGACTCACTACAGTCTTACAAGACTCACTACAGTCTTACAAGACACACTACAGTCTTACAAGACTCACTACAGTCTTACAAGACACACTACAGTCTTACAAGACAAACTACAGTCTTACAAGACACACTACAGTCTTACAAGACAAACTACAGTCTTACAAGACAAACTACAGTCTTACAAGACTCACTACAGTCTTACAAGACTCACTACAGTCTTACAAGACTCACTACAGTCTTACAAGACTCACTACAGTCTTACAAGACTCACTACAGTCTTACAAGACTCACTACAGTCTTACAAGACAAACTACAGTCTTACAAGACAAACTACAGTCTTACAAGACACACTACAGTCTTACAAGACACACTACAGTCTTACAAGACACACTACAGTCTTACAAGACACACTACAGTCTTACAAGACACACTACAGTCTTACAAGACTCACTACAGTCTTACAAGACACACTACAGTCTTACAAGACAAACTACAGTCTTACAAGACACTACAGTCTTACAAGACACTACAGTCTTACAAGACAAACTACAGTCTTACAAGACACACTACAGTCTTACAAGACACACTACAGTCTTACAAGACTCACTACAGTCTTACAAGACACACTACAGTCTTACAAGACACTACAGTCTTACAAGACACACTACAGTCTTACAAGACAAACTACAGTCTTACAAGACTCACTACAGTCTTACAAGACACACTACAGTCTTACAAGACAAACTACAGTCTTACAAGACACACTACAGTCTTACAAGACACACTAGGAAAGCTAGATACAGCGATTGATAAACACGGGTTGAGGCTCGACCGTTCGTCACTGTAGGAGCTGCCAGAAATCACCGGCTCTTCAACACGCAAGTTATACTTTTGTATCAATCAAATCACATATTACTCGGGTAGATAATTTCAAGTAGATCCTTCATGTGTTAGCCCAAATCACCGACTAGTATGTTTTAAATAAGTGTGTCAATCAACTTGGCGTCCACCAGGACGCTGACATGTCCCTAGGGCAGCTCTCCGTCGGGCTGTTAACGGAGTCACTGGCTTCTTGGACCTCTTGGGAAGGGTCGATGGTGCTCGTGCAAGCAGCAGATCCCTGGGCAACTTGCTGCTGTTTGCAATGGCTGTCTACCGAGGAGAGACAGGCACCTAGCAACATCTGTTGTTGGGGCAATGGATGAATTCCCTACTATGTTTGTTAGGATAGGATAGGATTTCGTTCGGATTTTTAACCCCGGAGGGTTAGCCACCCAGGATAACCCAAGAAAGTCAGTGCGTCATCGAGGACTGTCTAACTTATTTCCATTGGGGTCCTTAATCTTGTCCCCCAGGATGCGACCCACACCAGTCGACTAACACCCAGGTACCTATTTGCTGCTAGGTGAACAGGACAACAGGTGTAAGGAAACGTGTCGAAATGTTTCCACCCGCCGGGAATCGAACCCGGGCCCTCCGTGTGTGAAGCGGGAGCTTTAGCCACCAGGCCACCGGTAATTTGTCTATGATTGTAATCATGTCATAACATGTTTATCATTCATTACCTTTGAAACTTGTCATGATTGTGACCAGCTCTACCTGGAGCTCATTACCTTTGTAAATTCTCATGATTAATGTGTTTATGATTCATTACCTTTGCAATTATTCATGAGTGTGACCAGCTCAACCTGGAGCTCATTACCTTTGTAACTTGGTCATGATTATGACCAGATCTAGTTCATTACCTTTGTAACTTGCTCAGCTATCAAAACTTTGGAGTCCAGTCCCTGGACCAATTATGTACCTTTGTAATCTTTTGACTACCGCCCACAGGATGGGTATGGGGTGCATAATAAACATATTAAACTAACTAAACTGATCAGATCAGATCGACTGGTCCGAACCCTTGACTGGTCCGAACCCTTGATGGTCCGAACCCTCGACTGGTCCGAACCCTTGACTGGTTTCAAACGGATTCGTTGGACAATAAAGCAGACTGTAAACCGATGGGGTTGTAGGCGCCCTTATCAAACACAAACAAATATAAACCAGGAACGTACACGGAAAGCTGTCCAATTAGTTAGAAATAGAAATACAAATAGCTAGAGCTTCATTTAAGGAGGTTATTAATAGAGTATTCAAGAGGTTGCTAGTAGAATTACAGTAAATCAACCACTCAAATCATCATGAAGCTCTGTATAGTCTGCAGTCAATCAAACAACGGGCTTCCACATGGATAAATTGTCATTTTTGTGGAAATTGGTGTCACACCCCTTGTGCAGATATCCAAGAACTAGCTACAAGCAGTATTAAAACAGGGAAGTGTTTTTGGGTATGCCCAAATGAGGAAAATCTGTGGACTAAAATCACAAGGGTATTAAAAGAGGATAACATCAAAGCTGCTTTCATAGACAACCTGGAAGCTTTCTGCAACAGATGGGAACATAAAAAGTCTGGGCTGGATGGTACTGCCCTTGATACTGGCCATGTAGCCAGAAACTGTAAGGCTGGAGGTGATGTCCTGGTAGTCAGTAAATGTGGGGCTGATAGTGCTGTCCTGTGAGACAGTAATGGTGAAGCTGGAGGTGCTGTCCTGGGAGACAGTAATGGTGAAGCTGGAGGTGCTGTCCTGGGAGACAGTAATGGTGAAGCTGGAGGTGCTGTCCTGGGAGACAGTAATGGTGAAGCTGGAGGTGCTGTCCTGGGAGACATTAATGGTGAAGCTGGAGATTTTGGCCAGGTAGTCGGGAATTATACGCAGGAAGGAATACATATAAATGACCTCATAGGGGACAGGACCCGTAGTGGGGAAAAAAAGTGTAGTCAAAGATAAGATAAAACCAATATTGCAAACTAGAAATACCACAGGAAATAGCAAACAAGAGGACTCCACTAGCTATAGTGAGGATATATTACCAAAAACAACTGGTGGGAGCTCAATTGTTGGTGCTAGGGAGGATACGAATAAGACAGGGAAACATGCACCAACAGGGAATACAGTCACAGAAACCCAAGGCAAACGGAAACCAAGCCTGTGCACATACTATGCACTTGGTATCTGCAGACATGGGAAATCTGGAAAAACAGACGGGACGTGCAACTATGACCACCCTAGAAAATGCCATGCCCATATGACAACAGGAAAATGCAAAATCCCTTCCTGTAGCTTTTTCACCCTGAAAGTGTACCTCTTCAGTACAGGAAAGACTGTGTTATAACTTAAATTGCCAGGCGCACCATCTAAAGGGTACAAAAAGACACAAAACATCCAGGCCATGGGAAAACCTGGGTAACCACAGCCACTCAAGAGGGAGAGGTTTTTTAGTGCCAGGAAGGAAAAAAAACTGGCAGGAAATGGCAGAAATCGTACACCAAATCCAGTCATTCCTGGAGTGGAACCACAGTCGATGGCCTCCACTCCAAACCAACAGATACAGATACTAATACCGGAAAAAAAAATTCCCCCCCAGTACCAACAATACCACCAGTCCGATGACATTCTTCTTTGCAAATATACGGGGTCTAAAACCAGCAACAAACAACAAAATACCTTTCATCCGTGGACTGCTTGCAGAGGCAAAGGCAATGTTCGTGGCTTTCACGGAGACCCACATAAAGGATCACTTGGACAACGAAATATGGATCCCAGGTTACAACCTATACAGATGTGACAGAGTGAACAGGCAAAAGGGGGGGGGGGTTGGCCTGTACATTGCAGAGTCACTTGTTTGCACAGAACTGCTAAATGCTCAAATGATGTAGTGGAAGTTTTAGCAGTAAGGTCGAGAACCAAAACCTAGTCATTGTGGTAGTCTACAAGCCTCCGGATGCAACATCCCAGCAATTCCAGGAACAGCTGTTAAAAATTGACCACTGTCTGGAAAATCTTCCAACTCCTGCACCCAACATCTTGCTCCTGGGGATTTCAACTTAAGGCACCTAAAATGGAGGAATTATAGCAAATAATATTGTTGCAGTAACAACACCAGGAGGCAGCTCTGATGAAAACTCACACTCACACGAGCTTTTAAATCTCTGCACAAAATTCAATTTAAACCAGCAAATAATAGAACCTACTAGACTGGAGAATACACTAGACCTCATCTTCACTAACAATGATGAGCTGATAAGAAATGTCACCATATCAAAAACAATATACTCAGATCACAACATAATTGAGGTTCAGACATGTATGCATGGAGCCCCAGACCGACATAATGAGACTAGTCACGAGGGAGCATTCACCAAATTCAACTTCAATAACAAAAACATAAAGTGGGACCAAGTAAACCAAGTCCTAACCGATATAAGCTGGGAAGATATACTAAGCAACACAGACCCCAACATATGCCTAGAACAGATTAACTTGGTGGCACTCGATGTATGCACAAGGCTTATTCCTCTAAGAAAAAGGAGTAGATGTAAAATAGAAAGAGACAGGCGCTCCCTTTACAGGCGACGGAAAAGAAAAAACAGAGCGGCTAAAAGAGGTCAATATATCTGAAATGCGTAGGGAGACACTGGTCAGAGAAATAGCAAGCATCAAACTCAAGCTAAAGGAAATTTCTTATAGGAGTCAGGAATCGCGGGAAAGAACAAAAGCCATAAATGAAATCGAAAGGAAACCCAAAGTATTTCTTCTCCTATGCCAAATCAAAGTCGAGAGCAACATCCAGTATTGGGCCCCTACTTAAACAAGATGGGTCCTACATAGATGACAGAAAGGAAATGAGTGAGCTACTCAAGTCCCAATATGACTCAGTTTTTAGCAAGCCGCTAACCAAAACTGAGAGTCGAAGATCAAAATGAATTTTTTATGAGGGGAGCCACAAAATTTGGTTAACACAAGCCTATCCGATGTTACCCTGGCCCCAAAATGACTTCGAAAAAGCGATAAATGACATGCCCATGCACTCTGCCCCAGGGCCAGACTCATGGAACTTCCCTGTTCATCAAGAACTGCAAGAAGCCCCTATCACGAGCCTTTTCCATCCTATGGAGAGGGAGCATGGACACGGGGGTCGTCCACAGTTACTAAAAACAACAGACATAGCCCCACTCCACAAAGGGAGCAGTAAAGTAACAGCAAAGAAAATACAGACCCATAGCACAACATCCCATATCATAAAAATCTTTGAAAGGGTCCTAAGAAGCAAGATCACCACCCCTCTAGAAACCATCAGTTACACAACCCAGGGCAACATGGGTTTTGAACAGGTCGCCCCTGTCTGTTCAACTATTGGATTTTACTACGACAAGGTCCTAAATGCACTAGAAGATAAAAAAGAATGCAGGGTGTAATAAATACAACTTTGCAAAAAGCCTTCCCCCCCACAAGTGTGACATGGCGTAATAGCGCACAAAATGCGTGCTAAAGGAAAACAGGAAAAGTCGGTCGATTGGATCTATAATTTCCTCACTAACAGAACACAGAGAGTAGTCGTCAACAGAGTAAAGTCCGAGGCAGCTACGGTGAAAAAACTCTGTTCCACAAGGCACAGTACTAGCTCCCCTCTTGTTCCTCATCCTCATATCGACATAGGACAAGGATGTCAGCCACAGCACCCTGTCTTCCTTTGCAGATGACACCCGAATCTGCATGACAGTGTCTTCCATTGCAGACACTGCAAGGCTCCAGGCGGACATCAACCCAATCTTTCAGTGGGCTGCAGAAAACAATATGAAGTTCAACGATGAGAAATTTCAATTTCTCAGATATGGTAAACACGAGGGAAAATTAAATCTTCATCAGAGTACAAAACAAATTCTGGCCACAAAATAGAGCGAAACACCAACGTCAAAGACCTGGGAGTGATCATGTCAGAGGATTTCACCTTCAAGGACCATAACATTGTATCAATCGCATCTGCTAGAAAAATGACAGGATGGATAATGAGAACCTTCAAAACTAGGGAGGCCAAGCCCATGATGACACTCTTCAGGTCACTTGTTCTATCTAGGCTGGAATATTGCTGCACACTAACAGCACCTTTCAAGGCAGGTGAAATTGCTGACCTAGAAAATGTACAGAGAACCTTCATGGCGCGCATAACGGAGATAAAACACCTCAATTACTGGGAGCGCTTGAGGTTCCTAAACACTGTATTCCCTGGAATGCAGGCGGGAGAGATACATGATTATATACACCTGGAAAATCCTAGAGGGACTAGTACCGAACTTGCACACGAAAATCACTCACTACGAAAGCAAAAGACTTGGCAGACGATGCAACATCCCCCCAATGAAAAGCAGGGGTGTCACTAGCACGTTAAGAGACCATACAATAAGTGTCAGGGGCCCGAGACTGTTCAACTGCCTCCCAGCATACATAAGGGGGATTACCAACAGACCCCTGGCAGTCCTCAAGCTGGCACTGGACAAGCACCTAAAGTCGGTTCCTGATCAGCCGGGCTGTGGCTCGTACGTTGGTTTGCGTGCAGCCAGCAGCAACAGCCTGGTTGATCAGGCTCTGATCCACCAGGAGGCCTGGTCACAGACCGGGCCGCGGGGGCGTTCACCGCCGGAACTCTCTCCAGGTAAACTCCAGGTAAACACTACAGTCTTACAAGACACACTACAGTCTTACAATACACACTACAGTCTTACAAGACACACTACAGTCTTACAAGACACTGTAGTCTTACAAGACACACTACAGTCTTAAAAGACACACTACAGTCTTACAAAACACTGTAGTCTTACAAGACACACTACAGTCTTACAAGACACACTACAGTCTTACAAGACATGCTACAGTCTTACAAGGCACACTACAGCCTTGCAAGACACAGTCTAGTCTTACAAAGCACACTACAGTCTTACAAGACACACTACAGTCTTAAAAGACACACTACAGTCTTACAAGACACAGTCTAGTCTTACAAAACACTCCACAGTTTTACAAGACACTCTACAGTCTTACAAGACACACTACAGTTTTACAAGACACACTACAGTCTTACAAGACACACTGAAGTCTTACAAGACACACTATAGTCTTACAAGACACACTACAGTCTTAAAAGACACACTACAGTATTACAAGACACACTACAGTCTTACAAGACACACTACAGTCTTACAAGACACACTACAGTCTTACAAGACACACTACAGTATACAAGACACACTACAGTCTTACAAGACAAACTACAGTCTTACAAGACACACTACAGTCTTACAACACAAACTACAGTCTTACAAGGCACACTACAGCCTTGCAAGACACAGTCTAGTCTTACAAAGCACACTACAGTCTTACAAGACACACTACAGTCTTAAAAGACACACTACAGTCTTACAAGACACAGTCTAGTCTTACAAAACACACTACAGTTTTACAAGACACTCTACAGTCTTACAAGACACACTACAGTCTTACAAGACACACTGAAGTCTTACAAGACACATTATAGTCGTACAAGACACACTACCTGGAGTTTACCTGGAGAGAGTTCCGGGGGTCAACGCCCCCGCGGCCCGGTCTGTGACCAGGCCTCCTGGTGGATCAGAGCCTGATCAACCAGGCTGTTACTGCTGGCTGCACGCAAACCAACGTACGAGCTACAGCCCGGCTGATCCGGAACCGACTTTAGGTGCTTGTCCAGTGCCAGCTTGAAGACTGCCAGGGGTCTGTTGGTAATCCCCCTTATGAAAAGCAGGGGTGTCACTAGCACGTTAAGAGACCATACAATAAGTGTCAGGGGCCCGAGACTGTTCAACTGCCTCCCAGCTCACATAAGGGGGATTACCAACAGACCCCTGGCAGTCTTCAAGCTGGCACTGGACAAGCACCTAAAGTCAGTTCCTGATCAGCCGGGCTGTGGCTCGTACGTTGGTTTGCGTGCAGCCAGCAGCAACAGCCTGGTTGATCAGGCGCTGATCCACCAGGAGGCCTGGTCACAGACCGCGGGGGCGTTGACCCCCGAAACTCTCTCCAGGTAACTCCAGGTATGTATGCTGGGAGGCAGTTGAACAGTCTCGGGCCCCTGACACTTATTGTATGGTCTCTTAACGTGCTAGTGACACCCCTGCTTTTCATTGGGGGGATGGTGCATCGTCTGCCAAGTCTTTTGCTTTCGTAGTGAGTGATTTTCGTGTGCAAGTTCGGTACTAGTCCCTCTAGGATTTTCCAGGTGTATATAATCATGTATCTCTCCTGCCTGCATTCCAGGGAATACAGGTTTAGGAACCTCAAGCGCTCCCAATAATTGAGGTGTTTTATCTCCGTTATGCGCGCCGTGAAAGTTCTCTGTACATTTTCTAGGTCGGCAATTTCACCTGCCTTGAAAGGTGCTGTTAGTGTGCAGCAATATTCCAGCCTAGATAGAACAAGTGACCTGAAGAGTGTCATCATGGGCTTGACCTCCCTAGTTTTGAAGGTTCTCATTATCCATCCTGTCATTTTTCTAGCAGATGCGATTGATACAATGTTATGGTCCTTGAAGGTGAGATCCTCCGACATGATCACTCCCAGGTCTTTGACGTTGGTGTTTCGCTCTATTTTGTGGCCAGAATTTGTTTTGTACTCTGATGAAGATTTAATTTCCTCGTGTTTACCATATCTGAGTAATTGAAATTTCTCATCGTTGAACTTCATATTGTTTTCTGCAGCCCACTGAAAGATTTGGTTGATGTCCGCCTGGAGCTTTGCAGTGTCTGCAATGGAAGACACTGTCATGCAGATTCGGGTGTCATCTGCAAAGGAAGACACGGTGCTGTGGCTGACATCCTTGTCTATGTCGGATATGAGGATGAGGAACAAGATGGGAGCTAGTACTGTGCCTTGTGGAACAGAGCTTTTCACCGTAGCTGCCTCGGACTTTACTCTGTTGACGACTACTCTCTGTGTTCTGTTAGTGAGGAAATTATAGATCCATCGACCGACTTTTCCTGTTATTCCTTTAGCGCGCATTTTGTGCGCTATTACGCCATGGTCACACTTGTCGAAGGCTTTTGCAAAGTCTGTATATATTACATCTGCATTCTTTTTGTCTTCTAGTGCATTTAGGACCTTGTCGTAGTGATCCAGTAGTTGAGACAGACAGGAGAGACCTGTTCTAAACCCATGTTGCCCTGGGTTGTGTAACTGATGGGTTTCTAGATGGGTGGTGATCTTGCTTCTTAGGACCCTTTCAAAGATTTTTATGATATGGGATGTTAGTGCTATTGGTCTGTAGTTCTTTGCTGTTGCTTTACTGCCCCTTTGTGGAGTGGGGCTATGTCTGTTGTTTTTAGTAACTGAGGGACGACCCCCGTGTCCATGCTCCCTCTCCATAGGATGGAAAAGGCTCGTGATAGGGGCTTCTTGCAGTTCTTGATGAACACAGAGTTCCATGAGTCTGGCCCTGGGGCAGAGTGCATGGGCATGTCATTTATCGCCTGTTCGAAGTCATTTGGCGTCAGGATAACATCGGATAGGCTTGTGTTAATCAAATTTTGTGGCTCTCTCATAAAAAATTCATTTTGATCTTCGACTCTCAGTCTGGTTAGCGGCTTGCTAAAAAACTGAGTCATATTGGGACTTGAGTAGCTCACTCATTTCCTTGCTGTCATCTGTGTAGGACCCATCTTGTTTAAGTAGGGGCCCAATACTGGACGTTGTTCTCGATTTTGATTTGGCATAGGAGAAAGAAATACTTTGGGTTTCTTTCGATTTCATTTATGGCTTTTAGTTCTTCCCGCGATTCCTGACTCCTAAAGGATTCTTTTAGCTTAAGTTCGATGCTTGCTATTTCTCTGACCAGTGTCTCCCTACGCATTTCAGATATATTGACATCTTTTAGCCGCTCTGTTATTCTTTTCCGTCGCCTGTAAAGGGAGCGCCTGTCTCTTTCTATTTTACATCTACTCCTCCTTTTTCTTAGAGGAATAAGCCTTGTGCATACATCGAGTGCCCCCGAGTTAATCTGTTCTAGGCATAAGTTGGGGTCTGTGTTGCTTAGTGTATCTTCCCAGCTTATATCGGTTAGGACTTGGTTTACTTGGTCCCACTTTATGTTTTTGTTATTGAAGTTGAATTTGGTGAATGCTCCCTCGTGACTAGTCTCATTTTGTCGGTCTGGGGCTCCACGCATACATGTCTGAACCTCAATTATGTTGTGATCTGAGTATATTGTTTTTGATATGGTGACATTTCTTATCAGATCATCATTGTTAGTGAAGATGAGGTCTAGTGTATTCTCCAGTCTAGTAGGTTCTATTATTTGCTGGTTTAAATTGAATTTTGTGCAGAGATTTAAAAGCTCGTGTGAGTGTGAGTTTTCATCAGAGCTGCCTCCTGGTGTTATTACTGCAACAATATTATTTGCTATATTCCTCCATTTTAGGTGCCTTAAGTTGAAATCCCCCAGGAGCAAGATGTTGTGTACATCCTTTGTAGAGCCCTCTATCCTACCAGAATCCCAGCTGTGCCACCTGTGTACACCCTTGGAAGAGCCCTCTATCCTACCAGGATCCCAGCTATGCCACCTGTTTACACCCTTGGTAGAGCCCTCTATCCTACCAGGATCCCAGCTAATGCCACCTGTGTACACCCTTGGTAGAGCCCTCTATCCTACCAGGGTCCCAGCTATACCCCCTATGTACACCCTTGGAAGAGCCCTTTATCCTTCCAGGATCCTAGCTATGCCACCTGTGTACACCCTTGGTAGAGCCCTCTATCCTACCAGGTTCCCAGCTATGCCACCTGTGTACACCCTTGGTAGAGCCCTTTATCCTTCCAGGATCCCAACTATGCCACCTGTGTACACCCTTTGTAGAGCCCTTTATCTTTCCAGGATCCCAGCTATGCCACCTGTGTACACCCTTGGTAGAGCCCTTTATCCTTCCAGGATCCCAGCTGTGCCACCTGTGTACACCCTTGGTAGAGCCCTTTATCCTTCCAGGATCCCAGCTGTGCCACCTGTGTACACCCTTGGTAAAGCCCTTTATCCTTCCAGGATCCCAGCTGTGCCACCTGTGTACACCCTTGGTAAATTATTATTATTATAATCAAGGGGAAGCGCTAAACCCGTAGGATTATACAGCGCCTGGGAGGGATGTGGAAGGCATTCAGGCTTAATTCGGGGAACTGGAGCACAGATCCAATTCCCTAAATCAAGAGCCCCTCACCAACATCAAGGAACCTTCCCTGAGGGGCACCCTTGGTAAAGCCCTTTATCCTTCCAGGATCCCAGCTGTGCCACCTGTGTACACCCCTGGTAAAGCCCTTTATCCTTCCAGGATCCCAGCTGTGCCACCTGTGTACACCCCTGGTAAAGCCCTTTATCCTTCCAGGATCCCAGCTGTGCCACCTGTGTACACCCTTGGTAAAGCCCTTTATCCTTCCAGGATCCCAGCTGTTCCACCTGTGTACACCCTTGGTAAAGCCCTTTATCCTTCCAGGATCCCAGCTGTGCCACCTGTGTACACCCTTGGTAAAGCCCTTTATCCTTCCAGGATCCCAGCTGTGCCACCTGTGTACACCCTTGGTAGAGCCCTTTATCCTTCCAGGATCCCAGCTGTGCCACCTGTGTACACCCTTGGTAGAGCCCTCTATATAAGGTTACTAACAACTTAAACCGTCTGGGGACGGTGTAAGTTGTTAGTGACCTTATAAACGCCAACAAGCAGCATCATCACTGTTACTCGGACATAATTAACTACACGTTTCTGGTTATAAGATTCTAGGTTATCTATGCACCTTAGTGAGGCAGCTGCCACACTCCAGGAGGTTTACTAAAGTAAGTTTTAATATTAATCATCCAAAATTTGTTTAATTAAGCTTACGTAAGATTAACTTTCAGAAGTTCATTATATAAATTTTAACTTGGGCTAACTCGCTAAATTGAAATCAAATTAAACTCAGTCTTTATATCTAAGAACAGTACATAGACTTTACAGTAACTAAGTTCATTTTAGCCACAGTTTTGATGCAATTATGACAAAATATGTTTGATACAAGTGCATGTTCTAATGAGGCACATAATATGCGAATCATTTTCAGCAGGTTAAGCAATGTGACTATTACCACCTTATCATAAGTAACTTTATTGAAATATACACAAATACAGTTACATAGATTATCATACATAGCAGCATATTGTGTAGAGAACCTGAGATAATGCAACAAAGTCAGAGTGACTTATTTCTATTGGGGTCTTAGTGATAATTATTACTTATAGTTAAAAGTTAAAAACAGGTAAGTATCTTAATTATGTAAAAGTATTTACAATAAAATCAGATATAGTAGGGGAGAGATAAAATTAGGTATTTTCATACAAGAAATCACTTCCCTTTCTGCAGCCTTATTCATGAGGTACATTTTGGTTCTCAACTTGAACCCCTCAAGGAAGGTTCCTTGATGTTGGTGAGGGGCTCTTGATTTAGGGAATTGGATCTGTGCTCCAGTTCCCCAAATTAAGCCTGAATGCCTTCCACATCTCCCCCTCAGGCGCTGTATAATCCTCCGGGTTTAGCGCTTCCCCCTTGATTATAATAATAATAATAATAATCTCAACTTGAAGTGGCTCATGCTAGGCTGTCACTGGCTCTATAAACCCCATTAATAACAATGGGGACCTTTATTTAGGTGCTTGTGGCTCAGTTGATAGCAGCCTAAGCTCACTGAAGGACCTGGGATCAGTCCCATGAAAAATAGAAATATTGAAATAAGATTTGGGATTTTTAACTCGGGGTAGGAAGGGTTAGCTACCCTGGATAATGCAGGGTAGGAAGGGTTAGCTACCCATGATAACCCTGGGTAGGAAGGGTTAGCCACCCTGGATAACCCAGGGTAGGAAGGGTTAGCTACCCAGGATAACCCAGGGTAGGAAGGGTTAGCCACCCTGGATAACCCAGGGTAGGAAGGGTTAGCTACCCAGGATAACCCAGGGTAGGGAGGGTTAGCCACCCAGGATAACCTAAGAAATTCAAGTGTCATCAAGGACACTGGCATCCTTCAGTCTTGTCTCCCAGGATGCAACCTACACCAGTCGACTAACATCCAGGTACCTACGTACTGCTAGGTGAACAGGGACAGCAGGTGTATACCTAGAGAGGGTTTTGGGGTTAAATGCCCCCATATTGACCCCATGAAAAGAAACATGCCAGGAACAAACCATGGACAGTCAGTATGTGAGGCAAACATGTTGCCAATTGATCCACAAGACATTAGCCATGTTAAGTAAAAGGGCACAAGTACAACTAATGCAACACTTTATTGTGGCAACGTTTTGCTCTCCAGGAGCTTTGTCAAGCCATTAATGGCTTAACAAAGCACTTGGAGAATGAAACGTTGCCACAGTAAAATGTCGCATTAGTTGCAATTGTGTCCTTTTACTGAACATATTGTCAGTAATTCTACCAACATTAATATGACATTAGCCATGATGCCCCTGTTCATCTATCATAAGCAGGAACCTGGTTGGTAACCAACACTGGAGTTTACCTGGAGAGAGTTCCGGGGATCAACGCCCCCGCGGCCCGGTCTGTGACCAGGCCTCCTGGTGGATCAGAGCCTGATCAACCAGGCTGTTGCTGCTGGCTGCACGCAAACCAACGTACGAGCCACAGCCCGGCTGGTCAGGAACCGACTTTAGGTGCTTGTCCAGTGCCAGCTTGAAGACTGGTGTAGGTCGCATCCTGGGGGTGACGATTAAAGAATCTCATTGGAAATAAATACAAGTTACAGTAGTGTTACATTCCAGTTGATTTATTTTTTTTAATAATTATAATACAAATTTAATTTGATACAATTGCAAGCTCAGAAGAAATCCATTTATTATGCAATGCCCTTCCAGCAAACTAATCATATAGTTGCTAATGTACTACTTAAATCTTGACCTAGCATATAATTTTGGCCATGGTTTATCAGTGTAGCTTGAGTAATTCATTAAAATCACAAGTTCAGTGAGACAAGTTGTAATTGACAAATTGGACAATTACAAATAATTTATGTTTATTTTAAATTAGTTTAATGGTTTGTATTGTATGGAGTTGAATTAAGTGGTGAAATCAAAGCATGAGAATTTATAAGCAGTTCATGGATATTAAATTTATGTGAGATTTAATAGGTGCTTTTAAGCAATATTAGTAGAGATGTTGGCAGATGGGGAACTTTAGGCATTTTCAGACAGTGAGTGCCATATTTTTAGTCCTTTTTAGGTGGTGCAAATAATATAGTTCACATGTAATAAAACTTTGATAGTCACAAAAGAAAGCCAATAATTATGCACTGCATTTCAGGCAAACTAATCCTAATGATTAAATGTTACTTGAGGAGCTCACAAACATATCTACTTGGATGACTACCCATAAACTCCCTTTTAATATTAATAACACAATTGACATAATGTTTGGCAACAGAGCTACAAATGTGCAACTCAGTACAATGATTAATGATTCACAGTAATTTACAATTCAACACACACACCAGCATATAACCAACAAGGCCCCCAAAACAATGGGCATCCTCTCAGAAATGCATTACTATTTACCTCAGATAGTATTACTTACACTTCTACTCTTTAATTAATCTATACCTCTCACATATGGTATTTGTGCCTGTAGATCTACTACAGAACATCACCCAAAGCTAATAATAACTCAGCAAAAACTTGCTGTACAATTGATCATCCCCCTGTACATCTTTGATATCCCCATATTTGACTTGACTTAAAAACTTGATGTTCATAAAAAGCCATAAAATTTGGAACACCCTGCCTGAAGAGTCCAAGGATCCTTTACCTGCCAACTGCTTCAAAGCTACTGTTAAAAAGCGCCTTAACATGATTCCCAGCTGCTTTATCTACTTTTATTTTACTCTCTTCCCCACGCTCACATCCAACTCTTACTCCAAAAAGATATTATACCTCCCTGGCCATTGCATGAAATAACAGCTTCCCTCTCCATCATCGTTTAACAGTTCCTCAAAATATTACCCCTCTCTTCCCAATACCTCCAAATCCCCACTTAATATATCGATTCTTCTGTTTCTAACTGTCAAAACCATTCATTCTCTAGACTTACTCAGTTTTTAATCTCACTACAAAACTTTTTCTTATTCTCAGCAAAATTTGTTGACAGCATCTCACCCACTTTCATTTCCTCTCCTTTTACATTTCTTTACCACTCTCTTTACCTCTTATTTACTTTCCATATACTACTCCTTCCTTATATCACTTTTGCTTTGCAAAAACCTGTCATATGCTAACTTTTTCTCTTACCGCTCACTGTACCTCATTCCACCAATTAATCCTCATCCCTCCTGCACCCACAAACTTTATTTCTATAAAGTGGAGTACAGTATATTATACAGTTAGTGTGATTGATATACATAAACTACATTATAGAAAGTTATTTATTATGCAAATCACTTCAGGCAGCCTTAAAGCTAAATTATGATTACAAGTATACTCTCTTATATCCAGAAACTTCTGCTGCACATATATTATTTATTATAACTATTGTCATTATTATTACTAATTTAAAAAAAAAAAAAGAGTAGGTAAGACCTGCCTCTGGCTTATTACGGAGCTCTACATGTACACTGCTACAGTACCAAGCACCTGAATCAACTGTAGAAAAAGTTTTGTCAGATGAAGTGTTTTTCAGATAACTTTCTTAGGGACCAGAAAACTTTTGTTAGCAATGAGTTTTTGTGATACTATATAGTATCTATTACAGGTTGACCATCACTGATCTGACATCATCAGAACCTGTAGGGTGCCAGATTAGTGATTTTTTGTTGGATTACAGAGTGGTTAGGTTAGAATACACTTAACGCAACGGCGATATTTACGCATTGGCAATTTCACCCACCTTACCCTCTATTTTTGGCCAGTCTATCCAACTCATAGCTGTTTTATTAGTATTCCTTCTATTTTCTTGATTGAGTTGTGTGCGGCCAGCAGTAACAGCCTGGTTGATCAGGCCGTGATCCACCATGAGGCCTGGTCACAGACCGGGCTGCAGGGGCATTGACCCCCAAAACCCTCTCCAGGTATACTCCAGGTGTCAACAACCCAATAAAGTGGTCAGAAATTGGTAATTTGGCCAATTTCACACATATTTCAAGAGTTGCCAATTTCAAAATAGGGTTCAGAATAAACATGTGACATTCTTGGCACTAAAATAACATTTTCTCTGCTTATTAGTCACTTCTCCAGGCCCCTCTTATATTATGCCTACTTCTTATTTTGAATTTTTATTCACACAAAAAATAGAAGATTTACTGTTATGCAGTCTACTGCATTATTGTAACAATTGTATTAATAATGTCAACCCATTCATGACTGCATATTAGACTGGCCAGTTGGATACGTATTGGATGGTGGCGTCGTTTACTTTTGAACATTGGCAAAAATCAAACATTTCCACTACTCTGAGCTCAAGTTCAATATACTTTCCATTGTGAAACCAGTCAAAATCATATCTACTTCTGTAATGTATCTTCCATTCTATCAAATGAGATAAAAAAAAACGAGAATACTACCATAAAAAAAACATAAGAAAATACACCACAAAGTTACTGTTTTACACTAAAAACACAGTCGCAATTTTTTGCTCATTATGAATTGTTTTCTGCAGGATTTTTTTTTATATTCTTTGTTCATCAGTCACGTCTCCAGGCCCCTCTGATATTACTCTTGCTTTCTTACTTTCAATTTTTATTCAAACAAAAAATAGAAGATTTACCGTTATGCAGACTACTGCAATATTGTAATAATTGTACAAATAATGTCAACCCATTCATGACTGTGTATTAGAATGGCTAGTTGGACATTTATTGGACAATGACATCATTTGTTTACTTTTGAACATCGGCAAAAATCAAACATTTTCCCTACTTTGAGGTCCATTTCCAGGCTCTTTTTTATAGTAAAACCAATCAAAATCACCTCTATTTCTATAATATGTTTTCCTTTCTGTCAAATGAGACCAAGAAAACGAGAATAGAACGATAAATACTATATGAAAATAGACCACAAATTCGGCATTTTAATTAAAAAAAATGGTCGGAGTTTTTTTTTTCTCATTATGCACTGCATGCTCCAGGATTTTTTTTTTTATATGGTGCACACTGACCACACAGACCCATTCTCTCACATGTGGGTCTACCAGCTTTCTCCTGCTTGATTTGAAGCCGCAAGAATTTATGAGTATATATACGTCAAACACGGTACCTCATAAGATGTATATATACGACCAAAACAGTCAAAGGGTTAATATAGACCTTTCCATTAATCCATCTATGAAATTTTTTCAAAATTATGTAATAAACACCCTACATAACACAAACATGATACATACACCCACAGTATAAAAATTTACGTAAATATGAGATTTGTTTACCAAGCGGTTTGTAGGAGTGTTGGAACAATTACGTTTTCTCTGGTCAAATACAAGTCACTTAACTGTAGAAAAATATTCCTTTCATATGCCTTCACACTATAGCTATTCACAACCCTTGTGGGTTTATCACTTCTTTTTTATTATGATTATAATTACAAGAATAATAATAATAATATCATCATTCACTCTAAAAATGGTGTGTTGCATGAGAATGGGAGTGTTGCTGTTTATTTATTCTGTACTAACTTGTCAGAGCATCATTCCTTCTAAAAATGATGTTACATGAGAATGGAAGTGTTGCTCTTAATTCATTCTTCTGTAACACTGTGGAGACAACTTGTACACAATGTAAGGTGTTTGTATGAACATGTATCAACCATAACCAGACACTTCGTTCATTTATTTACATAGTAACCTACCTCCCACACCTGACTTTCTACAAATATATACTTTTCACCGCTCACCCTACATTAAGACCATTAAGACTACAAATATTTTAAGGTAAGTAATGAGTGTACTGTATATGCATTTTATCACTCTAGGGTGCTTTAAGCCTCATAGTATATTATGTGTGGGTGGGGTGGCCAGGAGGGCTACCATACCTACCCACATCTGACTTCTTACAATAAATACTACTCACCTTTTGCCCTACATTAAGACTACAAGTATTTTGAGGTAAATAATGAGTGTACTGTGTGTGTATTTTACTTTTTATTGTTTTTAATGCCTAGTTCTATTGCTAACTTATTTATGTTAGTGTAAACTTGTTATCTGGCATTTATATGCATTTACAAGTGGAAAAAATGGCGTTCTGCTTTCCGGCGATGTCTCCTTTGCGGCAGTGGTCTGGAACCTAACCTGCTGTATAAGTGGGGCCCTACTGTACTATAAAATGTTCTTCTACATTGCTTAATTTATCTGCTTTTTTACCCCTGTAAGGAATTTATTAAGATATATTGTTTCCCAAAGATGAATACAGTATGCAAAAAAATGCTGCAAGCAGTAATGACTATGTGTTGTTTTCCTGGCAGATGGCAGAGCAGAATGGAGACGTGATGAATCCATTTTTAAAAGGACGGGGTATAATCCAAGGCAGTGGAATGAAAGTTATTGGTTCTAGTACTTCTTCTGGATCAAACACCAGTATGTCTGCTCGGTTGCCATCTTTTCGTGGACCACGTGACCTGACTTTGTCGGCATCATCGTCTGCAATTCCTGTGAAACCTAGCCTTATGACTAGAACTCGCAAAACATTTTCACCAAATATTCCTGTTAGAAGAGGGAAAACTGAAAGTGTGATGTAAGTGAATTTTATCAAGCATATTTAATTTTCCTGCATCAATAAAGGTTTGTAGAAAGGCTTTAACATGCCAAGGCTTTCATTACAGTATTAGTTTTACATGCATCTTCGGCCAAAAAATTATTTTAATGGGCAATTTATCAGTTATTATCTAAAAGGCATACATGGTTATTGATTTTACATTTATGTTATGAGTAGAGGAAAGCTATATAACTGAGGATACAATATCTTTCAAAATTTGTATATTATTGAAATATTTAAAGCTAGTTGGATGTTGAAGGAGAATATTGTAAAGTGACTCAAGTTTTGTAAAGGGTGAATTGCTGTTTACAATGAATATTAGAGTATCCAACACAACAAGTCAAATTAAAACATTATGGGGTCAGAGGCCATGCTTTCACTTGCTTAAAGTCATACTTCAGTGACAACACCTGCATGTGACCATTGATGACAGTGCTTCACCTACTCAACCAACCAACATAGGGCAGCATCCTGGGTCCTCTAATATTTCTCACTTATTTCAGTAACCTTTCTAATGCCTCTCAGAAACTTAACTAATTCTATTGACACGTGACAGCACATTTTTCTTTTCAAGGGCAGATCTTATTTCCCTCATCCACCTGGACCAACAACCTCACATTCAGCATAGATAATACCATCTATATCTTGTTTGGGCATGCGTGAGCGTGTTTGATAGGAGTGAATGGAGACAAATGGTTTTTAATACTTGACGTGCTGTTGGAGTGTGAGCAAAGTAACATTTATGAAGGGATTCAGGGAAACCGGCAGGCCGGACTTGAGTCCTGGAGATGGGAAGTACAGTGCCTGCACTCTGAAGGAGGGGTGTTAATGTTGCAGTTTAAAAACTGTAGTGTAAAGCACCCTTCTGGCAAGACAGTGATGGAGTGAATGATGGTGAAAGTTTTTCTTTTTCGGGCCACCCTGCCTTGGTGGGAATCGGCCGGTGTGATAATAAAAAAAAAAATAATAATCTTGTTTGGGAACAGAGCTTGAAATATTCAACACTTAGGCCACACTACACATGCACATTCGCATAAACGTATACACACCTATACAGCCTCTCCTCACTTAGTGACATACTCATTTACTGACGACTCAGACTTACGATGGGCTCTCTGACCAGTTTGCATACCTAAATAATGTATACTAGAGCTGATTTCGTCTATTCTGTTTATTACAATATACAGTACACTACCGTATAAACATTTAGAAATAGAGTAGACCATCATTTAACACAGTAGTTACGTTCCTGAAAACGCCTTGTTAGGCAAAACCACGTTAGACAAGCTGAAGAACTTATGGGAAAAATAGGGTTAGGTTCCTGGGAGCACCCAAAAAAGCCAAACAACTTTTTTTAGACCAACAGATCTTACAAAAATAAAAGTGAATATGTAATTGTAGTTCATTGTCGTGATGAGATTACAAATGCAGAAGAAAAAATAGTATTTCTTACCTTAAATTGTGGGTGCTGGTGTTTGTAGATGATTGTGAAGAGAGTGGAGAGTTGTGCTGTGGCCCTACTGGGCTAAGGTGGATGGTAAACGTAATGGTACTGAAGTCGATGGTTGTACTGGAGTGTACATAAATTCTGTAAGGGATTACTGTTCTATTTTACCCTACAGTACATTATACAGTTGACAGTAAGGCATCAGCTACTCTAGACACTGTTTCAGGGTTCTCTTCACTGAAAAAGTCTAAGTCATTCAGTAAGTCAGTCAGTTAGTCAAGTCATTCATTCAAGTCAGTAAGTCATTCAGTCAAGTCATTCAGTAAGTCAGCCAAGTCATTCAGTCAGTCAAGTCAGTAAGTCAGTCAAGTCATTCAGTAAGTCAGTCAGGTCATTCAGTAAGTCAGTCAAGTCATTCAGTCAGTCAAGGCAGTCAGTAAGTCAGTCAGTAAAGTCAGTAAGTCATTTAGTCAAGTCAGTAAGTCAGTCAAGTCATTCAATAAGTCAGTCAAGTCTTTCAGTAAGTCAGTCAAGTCATTCAGTAAGCCAGTCAAGTCATTCAGTAAGTAAGTCAAGTCATTCAGTAAGTCAGGTCATTCAGTAAATCAGTCAGTCAAGTCAGTTAGTAAGGCAATCAGTCAGTCACCACACAAACTCATATTTACCTCATTCTCTTTGTGTACAGAATGACGTTTCATGGCTACAGGCTATCTCTTGTCTAGTATCTCTATTTTCTTCATTAATTCTAAGACTTAAATGCTTAAACCTTTTCTTGCAACTTTCAGCAACACTGGTATGCCTACTGGGTGCCATGATTGCTTGGCAGATTTAAGATATGGCAGTTATTATGTATCTAAGCAAACACAGCGAGCTACTGGCACAGGTTCGTCCAACACACGTATGAACCAAACTGAAGGTTGGAAGGGTGGTTGGGGTGGCTGATGCTGGCTGGGGATGGCAGTAGGTCTCCCCCGTTGACTTAATGATGTAACCCACAGCCCATCCTGCCCCACGGGCGACCACACACACAAAATTTTTTCCCCTTCCGCAACCATGTTAAATTAATTTTACGAAGTGTTAAACAAAAATATGCCGCAATTCTTCAGTCATGCTATAACCAAAACGTGCCAGACAAAACCAAGTTAAACAACGGTCTACTGTATACTAGCAATGTAAGTGGTGCAAAGGTGACATTAGTGTATGCTGTCAGTGGCCCTATAAACCACAACAACAACAAGGTGACATTAAAACAATATCAAAGATGGTTAACACCAACCTACTACCATTATAGTATGCTCTTCACTTAGCAATGAATTTGTTCACCGACCTGGTCTTAGGAACGGAACTTGGTCGTTAAGTGAGGAGAAGCTGTATAAGTTTTCAACTATTTTCTTAATAGCTCTTTTTCTTAGTCATTTCCTTTCATCTCCTTGGAGAAGTGGAGAAAAATCCTTCCTCTTGTGAGAAAGGTAATATTTGAGGATTCATGGAAACCAGTTAGCTGGACCTGAGCCCTGGTGGTGGGAAGTATAGGGCCTGCACTTTAAAGAAGGGCCATCTGAATTGTAGTACTGGCATGCCTCTAGTAAGACAATGATGGAGTGAGTGATGGTGAAACTCTTCTTTTTCAGGTCTTCCTACCTCAGCTGGAGATGACCAGTGTGTTAAAAAACATGACTATCAATTTTTTACTTCATTAAAATACTAGACCATAGGGCTCCACTTATATGGCGGGTTAGGTCCCAGGCTACCACCGTAAAGTGGAACACCCTTTTATTCACTTATAAATGCATATAAATGCTAGAGAACAAGTTTACACTAAACTTAGCACTGGCAGATTACTTAATATTCTTTTTAACATGGAAATTTAGGTTTTTGTGTGACAGTTCAGCATGAATTTTGTTGTTAAAATAATAATTACATTTCATAATTTTATCCTCACACACATTAATTAATTATTATGGCATTCTGTTAATGTAACTTAAGCTATACAGTGGTACTCCGAGTTTCATACAGCTCCCAACTCGAACAGTTATGTAAGTGTATTATTGTAAGTGTTTTTGGGGGTCTGAAATGGACTAATCTAATTTACATTATTCCTAATGGGAACAAATTCATTTGGTAACGGCACTCGAACAGCCTTTTGGAACGAATTATGGCCAAAACTCAGGGTACCACTGTACTCTGCATAACCAAGAACCTCTCAAAAAATATATGAAATGTTACCTACTTTTGATACAGTTATATAAATGCCTTTTGAAAATAAAATTTGTTTATGTAATTTATTAATAATAAATTTTATATACAGTGGACCCCTGCATACTGATTTTAATCCGTGCAAGAGGGGTCATTGTTATGCGAAATAATCGGTATGCGAATGAATTTTCCCCATAAGAAATAATGGAAATCAAATTAATCCGTGCAAGACACCCAAAAGTATGAAAAAAAAATTTTTACCACATGAAATATACATTTTCCCACACACAAAGAGAAGGATACATGCACAATAGTAGAGTAGTACATGCACAGTATATATTGTGCATGTACTAGTCTACTAAATGAAGAATAAATGACACTTACCTTTATTGAAGATGCAGCAATGACTGATGAGACACTGTGTCCTGGGAGTGCCTTTTCCTCCTGAGTACTGTAGGTCCTGTTTGGCATTTTCTTCCAGAACAGGCCTTATCACACTGTGTATGCCACTACGATTCTTAAATCTCTCAAACCAACCTTTGCTGGCTTTAAATTCACCAATATGAGCACTAGTTCCAGGCATTTTTCCCTGTTCACCTGGGTGTTAGTCGACTTGTGTGGGTTGCATCCTGGGAGACAAGATTAAGGACCCCAATGGAAATAAGTTAGACAGTCTTCGATGACACTGACTTTTTTGGGTTATCCTGGGTGGCAAATCTCTGAGGTTAATTGTTTCTTGGTATTCTCAATAAGCCACACCAACAACGGTGCTACAGCAGCAGCAGCAGCTGACGGTGGTACAGCAGCAACAGACGATGCTACAGCAGCAGCAGACGATGCTACAGCAGCAGCAGATGATGCTACAGCAGCAGCAGCAGCTGACGGTGGTACAGCAGCAACAGACGATGCTACAGCAGCAGCAGATGATGCTACAGCAGCAGCAGACGATGCTACAGCAGCAGCAGCAGCTGACGGTGGTACAGCAGCAACAGACGATGCTACAGCAGCAGCAGACGATGCTACAGCAGCAGCAGACGATGCTACAGCAGCAGCAGCAGCAGCTGACGGTGGTACAGCAGCAACAGACGATGCTACAGCAGCAGCAGACGATGCTACAGCAGCAGCAGACGATGCTACAGCAGCAACAGACGATGTTACAGCAGCAGCAGACGATGCTACACAGCAGCAGCGTGAGGGTGGTACAGCAGCAACAGCCGATGCTAAGCAGCAGGGGACGATGCAAACAGCAGCAGCGACGATGCTACAGCACCCAGAAAAAAGGGGGGGGGCTGACGGTGGTACAGAAAAAAAACAGGGGTGCTAAAAGCAGCGGGCGGGACGATGCTACAGAAAGCAGCAGACGATGCTACAGAAAGAAGCAGCGACGATGTAAAGCAGCGGCAGCAGCTGACGGTGGGTACAGCACCCAACAGCAAATGTACGCAGCAGCAGACGATGTACAGCAGAAACAGACGAGGGTTACAGAAAGCAGCAGACGATGCTACAGCAGCAGCAGCAGTTTGCGGTGGTACGCAGCAACAGCGAGGGCTACAGAAACCCAACAGACGATTTTAAACAGCAGCAAGCCCCGATGCTACGCGGCAGCAGCAGCTGACGGGGCAGCAGCAGCAGAAAGCTGTACCCCAATAGTAGCGAGGGTTTGGGATTGGGGTTTACAGTGGCCCCCCGATAACGTTTTTTAACCCGTGCAAGAGGGGTAATTGTTTGCAAAAATTTCGGTATGTGAATAATTTTTCCCCCAAAGAAATAAGGGAAAATTTAAAATTAACCCGTGAAAGACACCAAAAGTATGAAAAAAAATTTTTTTTACAAAATGAAATTTTTAATTTTAATAACACAAATGAAAAAGGCATGCAAACTTAATGACACTTATTTTATTGAAGTTTGGGTGATGTTTTGATGGGAGGGGGAGGAGGGGAGAGAGAGTTTTAATGTTTAGAAGGGGAACCCCTTCCTTTAAAAAATTTGAGGTGGCAAGCCCTTTTTTTGGGGTTTACTTCCCTTCTTCTTTTAATGCCAGGGCCCAGCTTCGGGGTCTGGGATTTCTTTCGCACCATTTCTTTTCCATAGTGGCCTAAACCTCTCGTTCCTTTAGGGATTTCCCCAAAAGTGTTTCAAACTTTGTCAGTGAAAATAATCCCCAGAGGCTTCCCAATAGCTGTTTTGAGGGTGATTTTCATCCAAAAGGGTTTTGAAACTTCAAGCACTTTGACGATTTTTAATTTTGTAGTAGGCAACTTTTTAAATTTTTCTTTTCCCCTCCTCTAAACCCATTTTCCTCAGGTCTGGGCCTCTTGCTGTTGAAGTTGATTTTTCAGCTCATCAGGGTTTAGTTTTTTTCTTTGTCCTCCCCCAACTTTTCCACCCCTCCCCACTAACCCCCAAACCCCCCAAGGATTTTCCCCAAGGGCCCAAGGATTCCTAAAAGGGGCTTTAATCCTCTGGGGTTTTCCCAAAAACCCTTCCCCAAAATTTTTTTTGTTACACTTTCGGGGGGGGGCCCCACAGTTTTTCCCAAAGCAGATTTCAAGGTCTTCTTAGTCACCCCCTTCCCAAACCCTTTCCCTATAAGGTTTACAAAAAATTGGGATATTAAAGTGCTTAAAAAAACTCTCTTAGGGGTCGTTGAGTTTCTGGGGTTCATTTCAAAGCACCTTTAAAAACGAGCTTTTTTTGTTTCCATTTTTTTTGAAGTTTGAAATTTAATGCTGGCCCAGGGGCCCTGCAGGAGAGGATTGGTATTAGGGGCAAAAACTTCACCTTAATGAAGCTCATGTCCCTTTAAAGTCGCTCTCCCAAAGTTTTGTAGGATGACCGGGGGCATTGTTCTAACAAAAGGAGGCACTTAAGGCCCTAATTTTTTTCAGTTAGGTAATTTTAAAAATTTGGGGGAAAATGCATGGTGAAAACCGTTATAGAAAAAGCCCCCTAGTGCCCCCTCCCCTTACGGTTTCCCCTCCACAGCCAAAAAATTACCCTTTGAGGACATTTTTTTGGGCCTGAACGCTCTGGGAGTTTCAGAATGATACACTAATAAAGGTTAACTTTGAAAATCACCACTAGCTTTGGCAAACATCAAAAAAGTAAGCCT
Organism: Cherax quadricarinatus; assembly: GCF_026875155.1. Classification (NCBI taxonomy): domain Eukaryota; kingdom Metazoa; phylum Arthropoda; class Malacostraca; order Decapoda; family Parastacidae; genus Cherax; species Cherax quadricarinatus. The sequence continues at coordinate 15,612,119 of NC_069491.1, forward strand.
GTTTTTCTTTGGTTATGCCCTGGGATTTGCTTTTCCCCCTGAGAAATTTGTGGCCCTGCTTGGCTTTTTTCTTCCAGAACAGGCCTTTTTTAATCACAAAAAAACCAACTTGCTCAGGTTTCAGCCCTTCACTGTTATGTACTCCTTGAATTCCTGCACATTTTTTTTTAGCCGCTTTGTGGTCCAAACGGGAAAGGGGCCTCACCATCCCTTTATCCACTAGGGGATCCCAAATGTTCTTAAATTTCTCTAAAACCCAAACCTTTGCGGGCCTTTAAAAATTCACTCACATCATAAATTGTTGCGGGGCTTTTTTTTTAAATTAAAACCTCATGAAAATTTTCCTTAGCCTTTTCAAAATATGATGCTTGAGAGCCTTTCCCCTGTAGCTTTTTTTCATTTTTCCACCCCAATAAGAGTCTCCCCAACATCTTCCATCACTCAATTTTTGGGTTTTCGAAAACCATTTAAAACCTTTGGGCAAAAACAGTTCCTTGTTTGTTTTTTGGGGTCCCCACAATAGTAGCGATGGTTAAATTGGGGGTTTTCTTGTAAAAAATTGACTAGGTCGGCGATACGCATCCACTTTCATATTATCATGTTTCTCTTTTTTAATTTCTTTTGGAATTTCCCCTTATTGGTGTAGGGTTTGGGGCAAAAAACCCTTTCTTGGGGCCCATGGTAATTTTTTTTTCCCAGAAACAGCCCCAAAAAAACCTTTTAAAAATACGAAATTTTTCCCGGGGTGTATGTTTGGGTTTGTTACCGCGGAGGCTGGCTGGAAAACAATGGACGGGCGGACATGTGGGCTGGCGGGAGGGCGCACATTGGGAGCGTTCGGACAAAAAATGGGGTTGAGGGGGGTTTTTAATCCCCTATGCGGGGAAAAATTTTTTTGCGATTAAAGCAAGCGGTATGCGGATTAATCGCTATGTGATGCCTTTCGTTATGCGGGGGGTCCACTGTATTATAAAACCCTGGCCAGCTCGGAGCCACACCCCCACTTTCATACTTATCAATGATTTTTTCTTATCTTATTGTAATTCTCACCCTTTTTTGTTTTGGGTTTGGGCACTAGAAGCTTTTTTTGGGGGCCCCCATGGTCACTTATTTTCCAAAAAAAGCCCAAAAAACACTGAAAATAATACAAAAATATTCCGTTTGGTATGTTTGGATGTTAGCGGAGGCTGGGGGTTTTTAAACAATGAAACCGGGGGGAAACTTGTGAGCGTGGCTCAGGCCCACTTTGGACGCGTCTGGGGAGGGAAAATGGGTTTGTGAGGGGGTTTTTTAAGCGGTATGGAGGCAAAATTTTGGCGTTTAAAGAAAAGCGGTATGCGAATTAATCGTTATGTGTTTGCCATCGGTTGGGGGGGGCCCAAACTTTTTAAAATATTTTATAATTTTTTATAAATATATATATATATATATATAATATATCTAATAAAAAAAAAGGCCCCTTTACTGGGGACTGGAACTTTTAACCAAAAACGTCGTCGTAAGTTTCTCTCTTTTTAGTACGGGTTATTTTTTTTGTGTGTGTGTGTGTGTGTTGTGTGTGGTGTGTGTGTGAAATTTTATATTTTATATATATTTATATTATATTTTATATTATATATAAAAGCTAGAGAAACGATGGATTTGTCATTTAAAAAATTGGAGGGGGAAGTTTTTTAAATGGAGAGTTAGGGGTTTTGGGGAAGGGAGGAGGGGAAATATTTTGGGGAAATTTGTTAAATGTTGATGAAGATGGGGAAAAGCTGTGATTTCGTTTTTATAGGGCAAGGGGGAATAACATCTTGTGGGATGGGGGAAGACCCAGTTGTGAGTGTGGGGGAAGTTGTGGGGGTTTTAGGTAAAATGAAAGGGGGTTAGGAACCCGGGGATTGGGGGAAAAAAGTTTGAAATGTTAAAAAGAGGGGGGGGTTTATATTTTTGGGAGTGGTTGGTGCAATTATTTAATAAATGTTGGGGAGGGTAAGGCCCCCTAGGATTGGCAAAAGAGAATCCCATATTTCCCTTTGTAAAAAAGGCAAAGGGGATAAAGAGAGTGAAAAAATTATGGGGGGGATAAGTCGGGTTGGGAGTGTCCCGGGTTTTAAAGTGTTGGTTGGGGTTTTAATTAAAAAGAATTAAGAGAAAGACGGGAATAGGATAGAGATGAAAAAGGAGGCTTTGGGAAAAGGTAGGGGGTGTGGGGAAACCGATTTTACAGGGGGAAAAAATATAAGTAAAACAGTATTTTAGAAAAGGGCCCCTAAAGGGTCTTTGTGATTTTTTGGTTTTTAAAAAAGGGTTTATGACAGGGGGGTTTGGGGGGGCAATGTGGCAGAGGGTTGCAAGGGGTATGGTGTAGGAGGTGGGTTTAAATGAAAGAAAGTGAAGATTTTTTTAGGGAGGTAGTGAGGTAAAGGGTTAGGGTATGTGGGAAAAGGGGGAAAAATTTTTTCCCCGGGAAAAAGTAGGCCTTAGAAAGGGAAATGTGTGAGGCACCGTGGTTTTTTTAAAATATTTTTTGAGGGGGTTTTTAAGAGAAGTAAATGCGAGGGTTTTGGCAAGAGGCGTGGAGTTAAAAGTAAAGAATAAACACAAAGTGGGAGTTGTCACGCGCTTTTTGCGATGACACTGTGTTTCTTGGGATTCTGAAGAGAAGTTGCAGAGTTTGGGGGGAATTGAATTTGGTAGGGTTGAAAAAGAAAAAAAATTTTAAAGGTAAAATACAGGAAAGAGAAAGGGTTTTATGAGGAAAATACAAAAGTTTTGGGTGGGAAGATTAAATTATCAAAATTGGAGGGAGGAGTATGGGGAGGGGGAAAATATTCAGATTTTTGGGGGATTTGGGGACGTGTAGGGATGGGTCAAATGAAGGATGGGGGGAAAATCATGGGAATTGTGAGGGAAAAAGAGGGGAGTGGTCCCACTTAGGAGTCTGTGGAGACAAAAAAACTTTTTCCTTGGAGGCAAAGAGGGGAATGTAGGGAGGTTTTTTTTTTCCCAACCCTCTTTTAGGGGTTTTGTGAGGCTTGGGTGTTAAATGTTGCAGCGAGGAGAAGGTGGGGGCAGTGGAGATGTCATGTCTGAGGGCAAGTGTGGTTTGAAAAAATATAATGCAAAAAGAATTCGTATTTTGGAAGTTAGGAGGAGGGGTGGGGATTCCCAAAAAATTTTTTTGTCCAGAGGGTTTGGGGGAAAAGGGTTGTTGAGGTGGTTCGGACATGTAGAGAGAATGGAGCGAAACAGAATGACTTAAAGGGGATTTATAGCTTATTGGGGGCGGGGTGGGGGTCGTGGGGGGGTTTGGGAGGGGGGGGGTAAAGGGGGTTTCTTTGTGGAGGGGTTTTTGGAATTTCCCAGCAGGAAATGCGTGAGGTGTTTGAAAAGGAGTGAATGGAGACAAATGTTTTTAATATTTGGACGTGTTTTGGGGAGTGTGAGCAAGTAACATTTATAAAGGGGGATTCGGGGGAAAACGGGGCCCGGGGGACTTGAGTCCTGGAGAGGGGAAAGTCCCGGCCCCCTTTAAAGGAGGGGTGTTTAATGTTGCATTTTAAAAAAATGTAGTGTAAAGCCCCTTTTGGGCCCCAAAGACGTGATGGATGAATGATGGTGAAATTTTTTCCTTTTTCGGGCCCCCCGGGCCTTGGGGGGAATTTGGGGCCCGTGTGATAATAAAAAAAAAAAAATATATATATATTTTTTATTATTTTAAAATTTTATATAAAAATATATATATATTTTTATTTTATAAAATTAATATATATATTATATTTAATATTATTTTATATATATTTTTAAAAACGTAGAATGAAAGGGGGAAAAGCAGCGGGAACTGATGGGGATCATGCAGAAATGTTAAAGCAGGGGGGGTTTAAAGTGTTGGAGGGGTTTGGTACTTTTTTTTAAATTAAATGTATGAAAAGGGGAAAGGTCCTAGGGATTGGCAGAGAGCATGTATAGTCCCTTTATTTAAAGGGGAAAGGGGGGCAAAAAGAGATTTGTAAAAATTTAGAGGAAAAAGTTTATGGGGTTTTTTAACCCGGAAAAAGTATACGGGTTGGGTTATAAAATTTAAAGAATTTTGAGGTAAGACAGAATGTAGAAATTTCGGACGGCAAGGAGGCTTCAGAGTGGGTAGGGGATGTGTAGATCAAGTGTTTACATTGAAGGGATATATGTGAAAGTAAATTTAGATAAAGGGAGGGAAATTTTATTGCTTTTTTGGGTTTTGAAAAGGCCCTTTTGATAGAGGGGGATAGAGGAGCAATGTGGCGGTGTTGCAAGTTTTGGAAAAGGGGGGTAAGTTTTCTTTAAAAGCTGTTTAAAAGGGGTTTTTTGAGGATAGTGGGGGCTCAGGTTTGGGTTTTGTAGAAAAGGGGAGAAAAATTCCCGGTAAAAAATGGTTTTTAGGGCAGGGATGGTAATGTCACCCTAGTTGTTTTTAAAAATATTTATAGATGGGTTGTAAAGAAGTAAAAAACTAAGGGGGTTTTGGGAGAGGGGGGGTTAAATTATGGGGAACCCAAAACCCAAAAAGGGAAAAGACAAGTTTCTTTTGCTGATGATACTGTTTCTTATGGGGATTTAAAGAAAAATTTAAAAAAGGGTTAAATGGATGAGTTTGAGAATGTGGTTTAAAAGGGAGAAAGTTGAAAGTGGGAAAATAGAAAAGGGGTAAAGGTTTATTTAGGGTATCAAATGATTTAGATAAAGAAAAATTGGATATTTAAAATTTGGGGGGGAGGATTTTGGAAGAAATGGGAAAGTTTTCAGTTTGTACTTGGGAGTTGACGTGGCGGCGGAAAGGATTTATGAAAGGGTGAGGTTTCATAGAAATTTTGAGGGGAAAAAAGGTTTAGGGGTGGTTGAGGTTTTATGTGGAGTCAAAAAACGTTTTTCTATGGAGGCAAAGAAGGGAATGTAGAAAGTTTAGTAGTACCAACACTCTTATATGGATGTGAAGCTTTGGGGGGTAAAAAGCAGAGCGAGGGACGGTTGGAGGCAGTGGGATGTCCTGTTAAGGGCCCAAAGTGTGGTTTTAAAAAATTATGCAGAAAATTCGGGGGTGTGGAAATTTTTGGAAGGAAAGGGGTGGAGTTAATAAAAAAATTGTCAGGGGGGGGCGAAGAAAGGGGGTTTTTTGAGGGGGGTTTTGGGCATTTAGAGAGAATGGGGTCAAAGTAGAAGACTTTGGGAAAACTTTAAAATCTTTGGGGAAGGAAAAAGGGGTAGGGGTCGTCTCGAAAAAGGGTTTGGGAAAAAAAGGGGGGGAAGGAGGTTTTGTGGGTGGGGGCTTTGATTTTCCCGCAAGGTTTCATGAGCGGTTTGATTGGAGTGAATTTGGGGGACGAAAGATAATTGGGACCTGACGATCTGTTTTGGGGTGTGAGCAGGGTTAAAATTTAGGAAGGGATTTTAGGGGGAAACCCGGTTTTTTTTCATATAGTCGGGGCTTGAGTCCCGGGAAATGGGAAGTCAATGCCTGCACTTTAAAGGAGGGGGGTTTTGGGGTATTGGGCAGTTTGGAGGATAAGTTGTGTATCTCTTACGTATTTGCTTTTAAAGGGGTTTTTATTCTGAGCACCTCTGCAAAAGCCGTGATAATGTTTTTGAGTGTGGTGAAAATGTTGGGAAAGTTTATGAAAGATTTTCTTTTTGGGGGTTTTCTTTCTTTTTTTTTTGGGTCCCCCCTTGGGCCCCGGGGGGGAGACGGGCCCACTTTTTGAAAAAAAAAAAAAAAAAATTTTATATATTATATATATATATTTATTTATATAATTATATATTTATTTTTTATTAAAATATATATATATTTTTTAATTTTTTTTTTTTATTATCAAACGGCCCATTCCCACCAAAGGGAGGGGGGCCCGAAAAAAAAAAAACCCTTTTCCCCTCTTCACTCCCTCACTGTCTTGCCGAAGGGGGTTTACCCCTACAGTTTTTAAAAATGCAACATTAAAACCCCTCCTTCGAGTGCAGGCATGTACTTCCCATCTCCCGGACTCAAATCCCGGGCCCGCCGGGGTTTCCCCGAATCCCTTTTATTAAAAGTTACTTTGCCCACATCCAACGCAGTCAAATATTAAAAACCCTTTGTCCCATTCACTCCCATCAAACAGCTCACGCATGCCTGCTGGAAGTCCAAACCCCCCGCACACAAAACCCCCTTTACCCCCCCCCTCCAACCCTTTCCCAGGGGCCCACCCCCACCCCGCCTTCCCCTTTCCCCTTTCCCGGGTGATACACTCTTTAAGTCATTTTTGTTTCCTCCATTCTCTTACATGTCCGAAACCCCCTCAACAAAACCCCTTTCCCCAGCCCTTGGAAACAGTTTTGGTTTAAACCCCCCCCCCCTCCCAATTCCCAAAAAAAAGAAATTCTCTGGGATTATATTCACACCAACATTGCCCCCAGACAGACATCTCCCCCCTGCTCCAGCCTTCTCCCCGCTTTCAAAATTCCACCCCCGCTTCACACCCTATAAGGGGGGTTGGTAAAACTATCCTATAATTCCCCTTTTTTGCCCCCAAGGGCAAAGTTCTTTGTCTCCACAACTTAAAATGCACCTCACTCTTTTTCCTCATCAAAATTTTATGATTTTACCTTTATCTTTATAGACCCATCCGCTGGGCACGTCCCCCTCCCCAAATATCTGAATACGTTCACCCCCACCACCCAAAGTGTGATTTTTGAAATAATGAGAGAAATTTTTAGTTTTGGGAAATTAGGGGGGGGGGTGGGGGATTACCCAAAAATGTTTTCCCGAGGGTTTAGGAAAAGGGGGGTTGAGGTGGTTTGGCATTTGGAAAAGAATGGGGCGAAACAGAAATGACTTCAAGAGTTTTATCAGTCTGTGTGAAAAAAAGGGGGGGTAGGGGTCGGCCCAGGAAAGGGTTTGGGGGGAGGGGGGAAAAAGGGGGTTTTGTGTGCGGGGGGGCCTTTTTTTTCCGCAGGCATGCATGAGCATGTTTGATAAAGGGGTGAATGGAGAAAATAGTTTTTTAAAAATTGACGTTTCTGTTGGAGTGTGAGCAAAATAACATTTATGAAGGGGTTTTAGGGGAAAAAAAAGGGGGCCAGGGCTTTAGTCCCGGGGGGAAGTAAAAGTTTCCTGCACTATGAAGGGGGGTGTTAAAGTTTCAGTTTAAAAAAAATGTTTTGTGTAAAGCCCCTTCTGGCAAGACAGTGATGGGGGGAATGTTTGGGAAAAAATTTTTCTTTTTTGGGGGACCCTGCCTTTGGGGGGAAAACGGCCAGGTGATAAAAAAAAAAAAAAAAATGTATATTTTATATATATATATATATATATATTTTATTATATATTTTATATATAATAAAATATTCAATTATTATACAAACTTAAACTAATTTTTTATATATATAAAATTTATATAATATATATTTTTATATATATATTTATATATATATAATATATTTTATATATATTTCTTCTATATATATAAATAAAGGCACTCGTTTTTCAGGGGAAAAAACTCCGTAAAAACACCCAAAAAGTAACGTGAACGTGATAAAAAGGAGGGAGGTCGAGGCAGAAGCCGTGGAAGAGAGTTTATCCAGACTACAGGTTCTCTTTTTGGTGAAGGTAAATCATACAAGAAATTACTGTTTCAACTGTCAAACAAGAATACTTTTGTATGAAAATTTTCATTCATAAATTGTATAATTAAAAAGTTATCACCATTTATATTACTGTAGCCTGTAATTTATAGTCAGTAGACATGGATGAATGGTGCTGTATGTAGACTTCAGTAATATGTCTCATACACATAGGTTAGGTTACCTAATATTATGTAATTGCTTTCTGCTTATTGCACATTATAGTCTCATACTGCACATTGGTAATAAGACCTTTCCAAAGCCTACCTTAAATAATTTTTAAGCACAATTCTAGGAAATAACTTAGTGAGAGATAGACAAGAGAACAAAAAAAAAATTTATACAGAGGTAGCTTTGGGAGCTAATAACTGGAGCAAACCCTGGTGTCACCATGAGGCCCACTTGCCGAAGAACCTGCAGCATCTTCCAGTCATCATCATTATCTAAGGTAGGGATGACCAACCTATGGTGCATGCACCAAAGTGGTGCATTGCATGATTGGAAGTGGTTCATTTGCACTGTAGTAATAATAAAAAAAACCTACTCATACAAAAAGTATTAAGCAATAACTGATTTGAAGAAAAAATTATAAAAGAAATTTAAGTAACTTATAGCTAGAAAAGTTTTACTAAGAATAAATCTAAAACTTAGCAGTCATTTTTAGCAGTTTTATTATTTCATGCACATCATGTAGCGAATGTCATCTTTCATATTAATCTGTTTTCATTTAAAAAATATTCAGTGAGTAAGACTAGGAACAAATTGCAGTGAACACCCACACTGCATTTATAAGTTGCTATATATTCACCACACAGTGTTCTGCCCTTATCAGGAACATTGCACAAAGAGCAACTTTTGTACAGGAATTGTTCCATGAGTGTGCAAATTTGATACTTTTTTGAACTTGAGGTGCAGGGCACGAGCAGTGGCTGCAGTGTGTCACAAGCTTTTACCAGTCAGTTTACAATTGACACTCATTCTGTAGAGTAGTGCCTTGGTCTTTGTGAACAATTTAAGTTATGCACTTTTTGAAATTTAAGCTTTGTTTTTACAGTTAGTTACCCATCACAGTGCAAAAGAAAAGCATAAAGTGAAAGCATCAATTTAATGAGCCTTGGGAAAATGAGTTGTTATTTATTGGTGGGTCCGTCAGGAAAACCGTTGTGTATTGTTTATGAAAGCACTCTCAAATAATAGAAGACATGATCTTAATATGCTATAAAAAATCAGGCTGAAATAGAAGAGAAACTGAAGTTAGTGCTTGGATCTGAGTTACAGAAAGGGTATGTGATTTAATAAAAGGATGAATAAAAAGAAGACAAAATATATTTGTTAAAAGAAGTTGTAAAAGTTTGGCAGTAATGGAAGCATCCTGTAAAACTGCCTTTGCATTGGCTAAAAAATGGAACCCTTTCTCTGAGAGAGAAGGAACTAAACCTTATCTCCAATATTTGCGAGTTGTCTTGGTGATAGGTTAGGTAAAGTTCATCAGGAAATAGGACAAGCATTTCCTGATGCGGGTCTTAGTCAGACGATGACCCGCTGTTGGAGCTTTTGGTCATCTGACTGAGGCCTTCCACTGGCTTACCAGTCCACCCCTTTAAAAATTGTGGTCATACTTATAACCTTTTTTTTTTTTTTTTCCTTGGTGATAAAAATATTGAAAGAAAAGTAGACAAAATTGCTCTGTCAAAGCAAACAGTTAAAAGACACACCAAAGAACTTTCCCATGGTGTATCTGAACAACGTAAAGACCTTTCCCATGCTTGTACTTTCTTTTCTTTACCCTTGGATGATTCTGCTGACATATGTGATGTAGCCCAGTTAATCATTTTTATAAGATGAAAATTTTAACATCTTTGAAGAACTTATTAGTCTTGAGCCACTTCATTGAAAAACAAGAGGACCAGATATATTTGACAGAGTAAAGTCATGCCTAGTAAACTCATCAACGTTTGTACTAATGGAGCATTGGCAATGATGGGTAAAGCAGCTGAGACTGCAACTTTACTTGAAATCTTTTTATGTTGTCATCTTCTAAAATACCACTGCATTATAAACCAAGAGTCACTGTGTGGAAAAAACTAAATTTGTAGCATGTTGTGAAATGTGTGAATAAACCATCATTCAACACTTTCACTATTTCTTTTTCTTCTTTCAACACACCGGCCGTATCCCACCAAGGTGGGGTGGCCCAAAAGGAAAAATGAAAGTTTCTCCTTTTACATTTAGTAATATATACAGGAGAAGAGGTTACCAGCCCCTTGCTCCCAGCATTTTAGTCGCCTCTCTCAACACGCATGGCTTACGGAGGAAGAATTCTGTTCCACTTCCCCATGGAGGTAAGAGGAAATAAACACAAACAAGAACTAGTAAGAAAATAGAAGAAAACCCAGAGGGGTGTGTATATATATATGCTTGTACATGTATGTGTAGTGTGACCTAAGTGTAAGTAGAAGTAGCAAGACATACCTGAAACCTTGCATGTTTATGAGACAGAAAAATGGACACCAGCAATCCTACCATCATGTAAAACAATTACAGGCTTTCGTTTACACTCACTTGGCAGGACAGTAGTACCTCCCTGGGCGGTTGCTGTCTACCAACCTACTACCTAGGATATATATACAGTGGACCCCCGGTTTGTGATATTAATCCATTCCTGAGAGCTCATCGTAAACCAAAATTATCGAAAAGCGAATCAATTTTCCCCATAAGAAATAATGGAAATCAAATTAATCCATGCAAGACACCCAAAAGTATGAAAAAAAAATTTTACCACATGAAATATTAAGTTTAATGCACACAAACTGAAGAAGACATGCCCAGTTTGTAGTACTCTACTAACAATAGAATACATGACACTTACCTTTAATGAAGATCTGGTGATGATTGATGGAATGGGAGGAGGGGAGAGTGTCAAAGTTGTTAATGTTTAGAAGGGGAATCCCCTTCCATTAGGACTTGAGGTAGCAAGTCCTTTTCCAGAGTTTTGGCAGGAAAACAGTGAAGTCCCAGTGTAGTAATATTACGAGTTCTAGGGGAACTAGTAATAATAAGAACGAGGTAGATATTGAAAAGCCAGGGACCTTGGGTGATAAGGACAGTAATAGGTTTAGTAGAAAAATAGAAATGAGCAGGAAGGGTAAAGAGAAAGGAGAGTCTTTCAATGTTTATTATGCTAATTGCCGTAGTGCTAGGAATAAGATGGACGAGTTGAGATTAGTTGCTAGTGCAGGTAAACATTGATGTATTTGCCTTAATTGAGACGTGGTTTAATTCAAAAAGTCGGGACATGCCTGCGGAATGTCATATTCAGGGTTTTAAATTGTTCCAAGAAGATAGAAGTATTGGGAAGGGGGTGGGGTGGCATTGTATGTCCGAGATCGCTTGAACTGTTGCATAAAAACAGGTATTAAGTCTGAAGTAACACATACAGAGTCTGTTTGGATAGAATTTTCAGAGGGGCATGAAAAACTGATTTTAGGAGTGATATACCGTCCCCCAAACTTAGATAGGGACCAAGGGAAACTACTATGGGAGGAAATTGTTAAGGCCACAAGGCACGATAATGTAGTAATTCTAGGAGACTTTAACTTTAGTCATGTTGATTGGAATTTCTTGACTGGGAATTTAGAATCATACGACTTCTTAGAAGTATTTCAGGATTGTTTTTTGAAGCAGTTTGTGACAGAACCTACAATAATAATTTAGAAATTTCAGAGGAACTGGGTGCTAGCGACCACAAATCAATTACATTTAGCATTGAATGGAAGTACGATAGTAGCGATAACTCAGTAACAGTCCCAGATTTTCGCTTAGCAGATTACGATGGGCTTAGAGAACACTTATCATCTGTTGACTGGGGTAACGAAGAGAGCTATCAATATGACAGTTTTCTGAACACTATACATGCTGCTCAAAGAGCATTTATCCCATATAAAGAAATTAGATCAAATAGAAATGACCCAAAAAGGATGAATAATAGGCTCAAATATCTACTAGGGCATAAGAAAGGAATTTATAGGCATATCAAAAGAAGTGAGGGTCATCTTATGAATCAGTATATTGACATTAAGAGGGACATTAAAAGGGGATAAGAAAAGCTAAAAGGGACTATGAAATTAAAGTTGCTAGGGATTCTAAAACTAACCCAAAAAGTTTTTTCCAGGTCTATAGAACAAAAGTTAGAGATAAGATAGGTCCCCTTAAAAAATAACTATGGGCACCTTACTGACAAAGAGAATGAAATGTGCTTGATTTTAAATAATTATTTTCTCTCAGTTTTTACACAGGAAACACTAACAATATTCCAGTAATTAATTTTTACAGTGGCTAGAAGAAGATAAATTATGTAACATCACAGTCACTAGTGAGATGGTTGTGAAGCAGATAGACAGACTGAAGCAAAATAAGTCGCCGGGCCCTGATGAGGTTTTTTCAAGGGTTCTTAAGGAATGCAAAATGGAACTCTGTGAACCATTAACTAATATTTTTAATTTATCTCTTCAAACAGGTGTAGTGTCTGATATGTGGAAGATGGCTAATGTAATTCCTATTTTTAAAACAGGGAACAAGTCGTTACCGTCAAATTACCGCCCAATAAGCCTGACCTCATTGTAGGCAAATTACTAGAGTCAATTATAGCTGAGATTATAAGAAGCCATCTCGATAAGCATAGCTTGATTAATGATCTCAGCATGGATTCACAAGAGGCCGGTCTTGTCTAACTAATTTATTAACTTTCTTCAGTAAAGCTTTGAGGCTGTTGACCACAATAAAGAATTTGATATTATTTACTTAGATTTTAGTAAGGCTTTGATAGAGTTCCGCACCATAGACTGTTAAAGAAAGTGGCAGCTCTATGGCATTGGGGGAAAAGTGCTCTCGTGGATCGAGTCATGGCTCACTGACAGGAACCAGAGAGTGTCCATAAATGGGGTTAAGTCCGAGTGGGGATCTGTAACAAGTGGCGTTCCACAGGGATCAGTCTTGGGCCCGTTGTTGTTTATAATATATATCAATGATCTTGATGAGGGAATTACTAGTGATATGAGCAAATTCGCTGATGACACAAAGATAGGTAGGATAATTGATTCAAACGTAGATGTTATGGAACTTCAGGAGGATTTAAACAAACTCTATTCTTGGTCAGAAAAGTGGCAGATGCAGTTCAATGTAGATAAATGCAAGGTTCTGAAGCTTGGGAGTGCCCATAACCCTAGTACTTATAAGTTAAATGATGTAGAACTTAGCCATACAGATTGCGAAAAGGACTTGGGGGTTATGGTGAGCAGCAACCTTAAACCAAGACAGCAATGCCTAAGCGTACGTAATAAGGCAAATAGATTACTGGGATTTATATCAAGAAGTGTAAGCAACAGAAGTCCAGAGGTCATACTGCAGCTTTATACATCATTAGTAAGGCCTCAACTAGATCATGCAGCTCAGTTCTGGTCTCCGTATTACAAAATGGACATAAATTCGTTAGAAAACATTCAGCGTAGGATGACTAAATTAATACATAGCATTAGAAATCTTCCTTATGAAGAAAGATTGAAGACTCTTAAGTTACATTCACTTGTTAGACGAAGAATGAGGGGAGACCTGATCGAAGTGTATAAGTGGAAGATAGGTATTAATAAAGGGGATACATGTATTAATAAGGTCTTGAGGATGTCTCTCCAAGAGAGAACCCGCAGTAATGGATTTAAATTAGATAACTTTAGATTTAGAAAGGACATAGGAAAGTATTGGTTTGGAAATAGGTTAGTTTGATGAGTGGAACAGTCTACCTAGTTGGGTTATTGAGGCTGGGACTTTGGGTAGTTTCAAATCTAGGTTGGATAAGTACATGAGTGGGAGGGGTTGGATTTGAGTGGGACTTTCACATCAGAGCTTATTTCTTGGGTGGCATTGAAAATTGGGTTGGGCAAATGTTTTGTTAGTGGGATGAATTGTAAAGGACCTGCCTAGTATGGGCCAGCAGGCCTCCTGCAGCGTTCCTCCTTTCTTATGTTCTTATGTTCCCTTCTTCTTTTAATGCCACTAGGACCAGCTTGAGAGTCACTGGACTTCTGTCGCACAACATATCTGTCCATAGAGGCCTGTACCTCTCGTTCCTGTATGACTTTCCTAAATTGGTTCACAACATTGTCATTGTACAGGTTGCCAACACGGCTTGCAGTAGCTGTGTGAGGGTGATTTTCATCAAAAAAGGTTTGCACTTCAAGCCACTTTGCACACATTTCCTTAATCTTTGAAGTAGGCAACTTCTTCAATTTCTCTATCCCCTCTTCCGAAGCAGTTTCCTCAGGTCTGGCCTCTTGCTGTTGAAGATGATCTACCAGCTCATCAGTGGTTAGTTTGTCATTGTCCTCCTCCACCAACTCTTCCACATCCTCCCCACTAACCTCCAACCCCAAAGACTTCCCCAATGCCACAATGGATTCCTCAACTGGCATAGGATTCCCAGGGTTAGCCTAAAACCCTTCAAAATCCCTTTTGTCTACACATTCTGGCCACAGGATTGCAAACAATTCAGTTTGCAGTGTAGACGCCCAGTTGTTAATTCTTATGCCTAACTCAACAAATTTATTATCGTTCTTAACTAGGGAGGTGGCAACAAGAGCAGATGCAGCCCTGCCAGAAGACTCCTGTTTAGATCCATCAGTGCAATCCTCATGGTGCTAAAGCTAACCTATGACACTGAGCTTGACTCTATCATCATTACTGATTCTATGTCATCATTGAAGGCTCTTGACTCATATAATGACTCCAACAACATGCTCATTGGAGAAGCCAGGTATAGATACTCAAAAATTAGGGACAAAGGAATTAATGTACAATTGCTATGGATCCCATCACACATTGGATTACTCCTTCATGATAAAGTTGATATGTTAGCCAACAAGAGTACCCAGAAGGAGAATGTAGAATATAACTTTGGTATAACTGTGTCTAGCATTAGGAATAATATTAGGAGAGAAGTAAATAATGAAAATGATTGTTATAGGAATGCAGTTAGAAGCCTGAGTAGATCTATAACCCACTATGATATCATGAACGTAGATAAGTATGTTTATGGAGCAACATGCAATGTGAACAGACTGACTGATGTTGTAGTGGCCAGGCTTAGGCTTGGTTACAAGTACTTCTGGCAGTTTGGGAGACACACAGATGATGATCAAACTAAATATAAATTATGTGATCAGGCATATGGTCACTCTCTTGAACACTATGTGCTTAATTGTTCACTTATTGAGGAATACAGAGACAGACAGTATAATAACCTATGTGACATGTCAAGATATTTTATTAATGAAAATAAGATACCAGATATACTAAGCAAATTTCCTAAATTTGCTTGTAACAGATAAGTGAACTATAGATATGTAGATATAAATCCATATGTATTCCTGTTAACCCTTTGGGGCCTAGTTCCTAGGCCTTTTGTGTATCCATATGCTCTTGCGCTACCATCCACAGGATGGTTATGGGGTTCACAATAAACTAGCCACTTCGGTGGCAAAATCTAATCTAATCTAATCTCTGGCCACAGTTTTTTCCAAGCAGAGTTCAAGGTCCTCTTAGTCACTCCCTCCCAAGCCTTACCTATAAGGTTTACACAGTTGAGGATATTAAAGTGATCCTTCCAAAACTCTTTTAGAGTCAGTTGAGTTTCTGTGGTCACTACAAAGCACTTTTGAAACATAGCTTTTGTGTACAGTTTCTTGAAGTTGGAAATGACCTGCTGGTCCATGGGCTGCAGGAGAGGAGTGGTATTAGGAGGCAAAAACTTGACCTTAATGAAGCTCCTGTCCCCAGAAAGTCGCTCTGCCAAGTCTGTAGGATGACCAGGGGCATTGTCTAATACAAGGAGGCACTTAAGGTCTAATTTCTTTTCAATTAGGTAATTTTTCACATTGGGGGCAAATGCATGGTGTAACCAGTCATAGAAAAAGTCCCTAGTGACCCATGCCTTACTGTTTGCCCTCCACAGCACACACAAATTAGCCTTGAGGATATTCTTTTGCCTGAACACTCTGGGAGTTTCTGAGTGATACACCAATAAAGGCTTCACTTTGCATTCCCCACTAGCGTTGGCACACATCAGAAGAGTAAGCCTGTCTTTCATAGGCTTATGTCCTGGGAGTGCCTTTTCCTCCTGAGTAATGTAGGTCCTGCTTGGCAATTTCTTCCAAAACAGGCCTGTTTCGTCGCAATTAAGCAATTGTTCAGGATTCAAGTCTTCACTGTCTTTGTACTCCTTGAATTCCTTCACATATTTTTCAGCTGCTTTTTGGTCCGAACTGGCAGCCTCACCATGCCTAATCACACTATGTATGCCACTACGATTCTTAAATCTTTCAAACCAACCTTTGCTGGCCTTAAATTCACTCACATTATCACTAGTTGCAGGCAATATCTTTACCAAATCGTCATGCAACTGCCTAGCCTTTTCACAAATGATCGCTTGAGAGATGCTATCTCCTGCTATCTGCTTTTCATATATCCACACCAACAACAGTCTCTCAACATCTTCTAACACTTGCGGTCGCTGTTTCATAATCACAGTTGCACCTTTTGCAAGAACAGCTTCCTTGATTGCCGTTTTCCTGGTCACTATAGTAGAGATGGTTGATTGGGGTTTACTATACAACCTGGCCAGCTCCGACACACGCACTCCACTTTCGTACTTTGCCATTATCTCTTTCTTCATTTCAATAGTCATTAGCACCTTTTTTCTTGAAGGGTTGGCACTAGAAGCTTTCTTGGGGCCCATGGTGACTTATTTTGCAGAAACAAGCACCAAAAACAGTGATAATATGGAATGTACCGAACGCATCCTTAGATGCGCGCACACTGCCTGGCTTGTAAATACTGGCACACACGGGGCAGTTCAGGCCACACGTGGACACGTCTTGTACGAATCGCATTGAATACCGGGTTTTCGATCGGATACCGAGGCGAAATTTTTGCGTTAAAATGCATCGAATACCAGACTTATCGGATACCAATGCCATCAAATAACTGGGGTCCACTGTATATTATATATATACACCTACCATCTGACTTACGACCTGCTCGACTTACAACCACTCGACTTACGACCGTGTTTTTTATGCCAAATTTCTGGGAAATGAACAACTGTTTGTGTTGTACACAGTGTTTATCCTAAACTTTACAGTATAAAATACAGTACTAACAACATAAAAAGTAAAGTAAAACATGAAATACCAAAATAAAACAATAAAATAAAGTCATTACAAAAATGTTTTGTTGATATTCAGTAGTAAAATTCGACTTACGACCATTTCGACTTACGACCGGTTTCTCGGAACCAAACTCGGTCGTAAGTCAGATGGTAGGTGTATATATATGTATATATATATATATATATTTTTTTTTTTTTTTTTTTTTTTTTCAACAAGTCGGCCGTCTCCCACCGAGGCAGGGTGACCCAAAAAAAAAGAAAGAAAATCCCCAAAAAGAAAATACTTTCATCATCATTCAACACTTTCACCACACTCACACATTATTACTGTTTTTGCAGAGGTGCTCAGAATACAACAGTTTAGAAGCATACACATATAAAGATACATAACATATCCCTCCAAACTGCCAATATCCCAAACCCCTCCTTTAAAGTGCAGGCATTGTACTTCCCATTTCCAGGACTCAAGTCCGACTATATGAAAATAACCGGTTTCCCTGAATCCCTTCACTAAATATTACCCTGCTCACACTCCAACAGATCGTCAGGTCCCAAGTACCATTCGTCTCCATTCACTCCTATCTAACACGCTCACGCACGCTTGCTGGAAGTCCAAGCCCCTTGCCCACAAAACCTCCGTTACCCCCTCTCTCCAACCCTTTCGAGGACGACCCCTACCCCGCCTTCCTTTCCCTATAGATTTATATGCTTTCCATGTCATTCTACTTTGATCCATTCTCTCTAAATGACCAAACCACCTCAACAACCCCTCTTCTGCCCTCTGACTAATACTTTTATTAACTCCACACCTTTTCCTAATTTCCACACTCCGAATTTTCTGCATAATATTTACATCACACATTGCCCTTAAACAGGACATCTCCACTGCCTCCAACCGTCTCCTCGCTGCTGCATTTACCACCCAAGCTTCACACCCATATAAGAGTGTTGATACTACTATACTTTCATACATTCCCTTCTTTGCCTCCATAGATAATGTTTTTTGACTCCGCATATACCTCAACACACCACTCACCTTTTTTCCCTCATCAATTCTATGATTAACCTCATCCTTCATAAAACCATCCGCCGACACGTCAACTCCCAATGTAACTGAAAACATTCACTTCTTCCATACTCCTCCTCCCCAATTTGATATCCAATTTTTCCTTATCTAAATCATTTGACACCCTCATCACGTTACTCTTTTCTATGTTCACTTTCAACTTTATACCTTTACACACATTCCCAAACTCATCCACTAACCTTTGCAATTTTTCTTTAGAATCTCCCATAAGCACAGTATCATCAGAAAAAAGTAACTGTGTCAATTCCCATTTTGAATTTGATTCCCCAAAATTTAATCCCACCCCTCTCCCAAACACCCTAGCATTTACTTCCTTTACAACCCCATCTATAAATATATTAAACAACCATGGTGACATTACACATCCCTGTCTAAGACCTACTTTTACATGAGCCTCACTATCCTCATAAAAACTCTTTACAGCATTTAATAACTTACCACCTATTCCATATACTTGCAACATCTGCCACAGTGCTCCTCTATCCACTCTATCATATGCCTTTTCTAAATCCATAAATGCAATAAAAACTTCCCTACCTTTATCTAAATACTGTTCACATATATGCTTCAATGTAAACACTTGATCTACACATCCCCTACCTACTCTGAAACCTCCTTGCTCATCCGCAATCCTACATTCTGTCTTACCTCTAATTCTTTCAATTATAACCCTACCGTACACTTTCCTGGTATACTCAGTAAACTTATTCCTCTATAATTTTTACAGTCTCTTTTGTCCCCTTTCCCTTTATATAAAGGGAATATACATGCTCTCTGCCAATCCCTAGGTACCTTCCCCTCTTTCATACATTTATTAAACAAAAGTACCAACCATTCCAACACTATATCCCCCCCTGCTTTTAACATTTCTGTCATGATCCCATCAGTTCCAGCTGCTTTACCCCCTTTCATTTTACGTAATGCCTCACGTACCTCCCCCACACTTACATTCTGCTCTTCTTCACTCCTAAAAGATGGTATACCTCCCTGACCAGTGCATGAAATTACTGCCTCTGTTTCTTCCTTAACATTTAAAAGTTCCTCAAAATATTCTCGCCATCTACCCAATACCTCTATCTCCCCATCTACTAACTCCCCTACTCTGTTTTTAACTCACAAATCCATACTTTCCCTAGGCTTTCTTAACTTGTTTAACTCACTCCAAAAATTTTTCTTATTTTCATTAAAATTTCTTGACAGTGCCTCTCCCACTCTATCATCTGCTCTCCTTTTGCACTCTCTCACCACTCTCTTCACCTTTCTTTTACTCTCCATATACTCTACTCTTCTTATAACACTTCTGCTTTGTAAAAACCTCTCATAAGCTAACTTTTTCTCTTTTATCACACCCTTTACTTCATCATTCCACTAATCACTTCTCTTTCCTCCTGCACCCACCCTCCTATAACCACAAACTTCTGCCCCACATTCTAATACTGCATTTTTAAAACTATTCCAACCCTCTTCAACCCCCCCCCCCCACTACTCATACTTGCACTAGCCCAGCTTTCTGCCAATAGTTGCTTATATCTTACCCGAACTTCCTCCTCCCTTAGTTTATACACTTTCACCTCCCTCTTACTTGTTGTCATTTTCCTCTTGTCCCATCTACCTCTTACTCTAACTGTAGCTACAACTAAATAATGATCCGATATATCAATTGCCCCTCTATAAATGTGTACATCTTATCCACCAATACATAATCTAACAAACTACTTGTATATTTGTTTATCCTCTTCTTCATAAAATATGTATTACTTATTACCAAACCTCTTTCTACACATAGCTCAATTAAAGGCTTCCCATTTTCATTTACCCCTGGCACCCCAAATTTACCTACTACTCCCTCCACAACATTTTTGCCCACTTTAGCATTGAAATCCCCAACCACAAGCACACTCACACTTGGTTCAAAACTCCCCATGCATTAAGTCAACATTTCCCAAAATCTCTCTCTCTCCTCTACACTTCTCTTTTCTCCAGGTGCATATACGCTTACTATAACCCACTTTTCACATCCAACCTTTATTTTACTCCACATAATCCTTGAATTAATACATTTATAGTCCCTCTTTTCCTGCCATAGTTTATCCTTCAACATTATTGCTACTCCTTCTTTAGCTCTAACTCAACTCTATTTAAAACCCCTGACCTAATCCCATTTATTCTTCTCCACTGAAACTCTCCCACCTAGAGGGGATTTCGCGGGTCAATGGCTTCATGGTGGATCAGGGCCTGATCAACCAGGCTGTGGGCATTACCATCTTTTCTACATTCCCAAAATATGAACATGATTATATTTAGCACTTTCATTTCAGGAATTGCAGCTGCCCAAAAGCGAGGGGAGATGGGCAGCTATGGTATTTGTGGAGGTGGAGGTGGTGGTGGTGCTGGCAAGGCTTGTGAGGCCGCATTCATACATAAACCTGTTCTTAATCTGGACACAGTCAACAATATTGATAAGGTTTGTTAACCCTCAGGTGCTTCTTGTGGATCATCACCCCTGTGGCTCTCTCGAACTGGGTCTCTAGTTAATAACCTGATCAACCAGTTTGTTGGTGCTTCCAGTTAACAGTCTAATATAAACACTAGAAAGAATTTACCAAAACTTATTATGTTTCTTCTTGAAGAATAAAGTTTCTTGGCATTTTCGCATATATTTTGATGGACTCTTTTATCTCGGTGCACTTCCTACACCTCTGCTTTTCACTGGAGTTGTTCTACACTGTCTTTTGTGTAACCCATTTTTATAAAATGTAACTTAAGTTTGCAGATTTGGAAGCTTGCCCTCCAGTATATTCAGGTGTAAATTATTTGTGCAGGTACACAGTGTACAACCTTCTCTCATCCAGAGTCACACATACACTCTGCCTTTGAAATATATAATAAAACAGTCAAGGGGCTGGTTTCTGGTTAAAAAAAATTGCCATACCCCAGCTGCCATTTTATCAGTTCACTGTGATTATATATAATTATGTAAAAATCAACAAAATAATTGATATCAACTAAAACTAAGACATAATACATGTATATTTAATCCCATTCATTGTTGCTACTCCCTGAAATTAACCCTTTCACTGCCTCATGCATACATCTATGTTATTGATGCCAGGGTCACATACATAGATCTATGTTATTGATGCCAGGCTCACTTACATAGATCTATGTTATTGATGCTAGGCTCACTTACATAGATCTATGTTATTGATGCTAGGCTCACTTACATAGATCTATGTTATTGATGCCAGGGTCACTTACATAGATCTATATTATTGATGCCAGGGTCACTTACATAGATCTATGTTATTGATGCCAGGGTCACTTACATAGATCTATGTTATTGATGCCAGGGTCACTTACATAGATCTATATTATTGATGCCAGGGTCACTTACATAGATCTATGTTATTGATGCCAGGGTCACTTACATAGATCTATGTTATTGATGCCAGGCTCACTTACATAGATCTATGTTATTGATGCCAGGCTCACATACATAGATCAACATTTTGAGCTTAGCTTCCTCAATTAAGCTGTGAATGGTAAATTTAGGCCTTGCTATAAGAGAATGAGTCTGTGTGTTGAGTGTGCACAGCATAAAAAAAATCTTGCATAAAACACTTAAATTGAAAAGTAACCTTAGGATTTCTTTTAAAATATATTAGTACTGTACTAGCCTTTGCATATTACTTAACCCTTAAATGGTCCAAATGTATATATACGTTTTTTCAACATATGACAGTATGTAAAAAAATGTAGATCTTCTTTTTTGTTTTACATTTGAAAATGTGTAAAAAAACGTTTTATCTACATTTTTTTTTTTTGTTATATTTGAAAATATGTAAAAAAAAACGTAGATCTACTTTTGGAGCACTACGAATTTGAACGTCGATCTGTTTGGACCGTTTAAGGGTTAAATATGTATACACAATAGTGAGAATAAAGAAAGCAGTATTACTACAGTAAAGCCTCAATGTATGTAATGTACTTTTAAACTAATGAGCAAATTCCTTTAGGTAAATTGTACTCTTCAAATTCAGATTTTTATTTCTTTTATGCTGTACAAAGATATGTAGTTTACATGTATGAAATATTGGTAAACACAGATGAAAGCTACTAGTATGCAAACTCTCAACTCATTTTGTATTGAATGTTTACAGTATTATTTAAATTGAGAACAGCTCTACAATAAGAACAGCCTCTCCTCACTTAACGACGAAGTTTCGTTCCTAAGACCATGTCAGTAAACGAATTCGTCGCTAAGTGAAGAGCATACTATAATGGTATTTGAGTTTGTGCCAACCATCTTTGATAATGTTTTAATGTCACCTTTGTATCATTTATAACATTTATGGTATACAGTGGAACCTCAAATTTCGAACGTATCGCTTATCGAACTCTTCGAAAATAGAACCCTTTTTTCGAAGCAACTTTGTCCCTATTATCGAACTCGCCCCTATTTTCGAACCAACTGGTACTGGACCTGTCCAGCAGCCTGCTCTGTCCACGTCCCCACGCAGGCGCCATGAGCCAGTCTGGTTTTGTTGATGCTTGAATGCACACTAACCTGTGCTTTCATTCAAACATTTTACGATTACGTACATTTTCATTGTGCTTAGTGCTTGTGGGACTGTGAAATAAGCTACAATGGGCCCAAAGAAATTTGCTAGTGGTACCCCTGTGGTAAAGAAATTGAGAAACACCATAGATGTGAAGAAGGAAATAATATAGAAGTGGAATGATGTCCAAATGTTTGTGGAGAAGTACTACCCTGAGCAAGCTGAAACAAGCCATCTTTGCAACAAGTTCAGTGACAGAACTATGTCCCATTTTAGGGAAATCTTAAAGAGGCACCAGAAACAGAGGACTGTGGACAGTTATTTTGTGAGACAGGGGTCCAGTGACTCAAGCTGGTCCTAGTGACATTAAAAGACAGAGAAGGGAAGTAACCCCAGAGAGGGCTTTGATACTTGAAAGTCCTCATGGAGAGATATTCTCCTTCCAAACACTAACCCCAACTCCCTCTCTCCTCCTCCCTATCTTCCAGATGCCATCACCAATCTTTAATAAAGGTAAGTAAAATGTTGTTTTATGTTTATTTAAATTTATTAATACATAATTGAACACTATGTTTGTTGTGTGTATGTAAAACTATAATTAATCTCTATAAAATGTAATTTTTTTTTGTGAATATTTTTGGGTTTCGGGAACGGATTAATTGTATTTCCATTATTTCTTATGGGAAATATTGCTTCGTTTTTCAGACTTTTTGAATTTAGAACTAATTGCTGGAATGGATTATTTGAGGTTCCACTGTATTTTTATGTTTATACAGTAGTGCACTGTATATTGTAATAAACAGAAGAGAGGAAATCAACTCTAATATACATTATTTATGTATTCATACTGGTCAGAGAACCCGTCGTAAGTCCGAGTCATCTGTAAACGAGTACGTCGCTAAGGGAGGAGAGGCTTTATACAGTACAGTACTCTAGAGCTTTTTCTCCGATTTTTTTAACTTTATTCTGATTTCATAGACACATGTAGAATCCTCCCTATTAGTGCGTTACATTGAGGATTTACTGTAGTTTGGTGTATGCAGAAGAGGTAAAGAAGAGAATTTAGGTTAGGTATACTGTAGTAGCTTCTTGGCATAGATGAGGCACAAAGAAACTTCAACACTGTCAGCCTATGAGCAAAACAGGAGTCTCACTAAAAAGGAAAATTTCCCCAGTTATGATGGTAGTACAGTGCAGTTAATTTGCAGCTTTCATCATGTTCAAATTCTTCAGAGTTATTGAATTCATAATATTAGTGGTGATGAATTGAAATGTCAGGCATAAATGGCATTAATTTAGTCTGTATTTTGGCAGGAGCATGAAGACCAAAAGTTAAAAGAAATTTTGCGAGATGACTTTATTGATGACCCTGATGATGTCATTGGAAGAGACAGTAATGGTGACTTGTTTCCGGTACAATTGCCAATGGTGGACACAGGACGAGTATTTAAGGAGGAGGATGAAGGAAAGGATGTAAAAAATATGAAGCCAAATGTCTCAACAAATTTAACAGTTGAAGGCATTGCAGGTTTGTCTTTAAAAATTGACTGGCTCTTGCTATTGTAACCTTTCCTTAATTCATCAGGAAAACAAATATTGCTTTCAACCCTTCTTTGAAGATTTATTTTTATGCCTTCATCCATGAATGTTGTATGGGGCTACAATCCATGAATAAAAAAAATCTGCACAATACATACTGATTGGTGATCTGTTTTTTATGCAGGAATTTTCTATAGTAACATCTTATGTAGAGACATTGTTGACCTTACATTCAAAACAAGTCTTGTCATAAATGACACAATTAGTTTATCCCAGTTATGTATGAACTTCTCATAACTCCTAGCATTTTTTGAGTTCTCTTTTTTTTTTTTTTTTTTAACACCCTGGCCTTCACCACATATGATTCATTATTGTGTATCCCCACCGGAAGATCTGGAAATATTAAGCAAATAGAGTGTATGTATTACCGAATGATTGATTGATATACAGTGGACCCCCGCTTAACGATCACCTCCCAATGCGGCCAATTATGTAAGTGTATTTATGTAAGTGCATTTGTACGTGTATGTCTGGGGGTCTGAAATGGACTAATCTACTTCACAATACTCCTTATGGGAACAAATTCGGTCAGTACTGGCACCTGAACATACTTCTGGAATGAAAAAATATCGTTAACCGGGGGTCTACTGTGTGTGTGTGTGTGTGTGTGTGTGTGTGTGTGTGTGTGTGTGTGTGTGTGTGTGTGTGTGTGTTGTGTGTGTGTGTGTGTGTGTGTGTGTGTGTGTATTATATATATATATATATATATATATATAATATATATATATATATATATATATATATATATATATATATATATATATATATATATATATATATATATATATAAGAGAGTAGTAAGGGAGAAAAAGTTAGCATATGAGAAGTTTTTACAAATTAGAAGTGATGCAAGGAGGGAAGAGTATATGGAGAAAAAGAGAGAGGTTAAGAGTGGTGAAGCAATGTAAAAAGAGAGCAAATGAGAGAGTGGGTGAGATGTTATCAACAAATTTTGTTGAAAATAAGAAAAAGTTTTGGAGTGAGATTAACAAGTTAAGAAAGCCTAGAGAACAAATGGATTTGTCAGTTAAAAATAGGAGAGGAGAGTTATTAAATGGAGAGTTAGAGGTATTGGGAAGATGGAGGGAATATTTTGAGGAATTGTTAAATGTTGATGAAGATAGGGAAGCTGTGATTTCGTGTATAGGGCAAGGAGGAATAACATCTTGTAGGAGTGAGGAAGAGCCAGTTGTGAGTGTGGGGGAAGTTCGTGAGGCAGTAGGTAAAATGAAAGGGGGTAAGGCAGCCGGGATTGATGGGATAAAGATAGAAATGTTAAAAGCAGGTGGGGATATAGTTTTGGAGTGGTTGGTGCAATTATTTAATAAATGTATGGAAGAGGGTAAGGTACCTAGGGATTGGCAGAGAGCATGCATAGTTCCTTTGTATAAAGGCAAAGGGGATAAAAGAGAGTGCAAAAATTATAGGGGGATAAGTCTGTTGAGTGTACCTGGTAAAGTGTATGGTAGAGTTATAATTGAAAGAATTAAGAGTAAGACGGAGAAATAGGATAGCAGATGAACAAGGAGGCTTTAGGAAAGGTAGGGGGTGTGTGGACCAGGTGTTTACAGTGAAACATATAAGTGAACAGTATTTAGATAAGGCTAAAGAGGTCTTTGTGGCATTTATGGATTTGGAAAAGGCGTATGACAGGGTGGATAGGGGGGCAATGTGGCAGATGTTGCAAGTGTATGGTGTAGGAGGTAGGTTACTGAAAGCAGTGAAGAGTTTTTACGAGGATAGTGAGGCTCAAGTTAGAGTATGTAGGAAAGAGGGAAATTTTTTCCCAGTAAAAGTAGGCCTTAGACAAGGATGTGTGATGTCACCGTGGTTGTTTAATATATTTATAGATGGGGTTGTAAGAGAAGTAAATGCGAGGGTCTTGGCAAGAGGCATGGAGTTAAAAGATAAAGAATCACACACAAAGTGGGAGTTGTCACAGCTGCTCTTTGCTGATGACACTGTGCTCTTGGGAGATTCTGAAGAGAAGCTGCAGAGATTGGTGGATGAATTTGGTAGGGTGTGCAAAAGAAGAAAATTAAAGGTGAATACAGGAAAGAGTAAGGTTATGAGGATAACAAAAAGATTAGGTGATGAAAGATTGAATATCAGATTGGAGAGAGAGAGTATTGAGGAGGTGAATGTATTCAGATATTTGGGAGTGGACGTGTCAGCAGATGGGTCTATGAAAGATGAGGTGAATCATAGAATTGATGAGGGAAAAAGAGTGAGTGGTGCACTTAGGAGTCTGTGGAGACAAAGAACTTTGTCCTTGGAGGCAAAGAGGGGAATGTATGAGAGTATAGTTTTACCAACGCTCTTATATGGGTGTGAAGCGTGGGTGATGAATGTTGCAGCGAGGAGAAGGCTGGAGGCAGTGGAGATGTCATGTCTGAGGGCAATGTGTGGTGTGAATATAGTGCAGAGAATTCGTAGTTTGGAAGTTAGGAGGAGGTGCGGGATTACCAAAACTGTTGTCCAGAGGGCTGAGGAAGGGTTGTTGAGGTGGTTCGGACATGTAGAGAATGGAGCGAAACAGAATGACTTCAAGAGTGTATCAGTCTGTAGTGGAAGGAAGGCGGGGTAGGGGTCGGCCTAGGAAGGGTTGGAGGGAGGGGGTAAAGGAGGTTTTGTGTGCGAGGGGCTTGGACTTCCAGCAGGCATGCGTGAGCGTGTTTGATAGGAGTGAATGGAGACAAATGGTTTTTAATACTTGACGTGCTGTTGGAGTGTGAGCAAAGTAACATTTATGAAGGGATTCAGGGAAACCGGCAGGCCGGACTTGAGTCCTGGAGATGGGAAGTACAGTGCCTGCACTCTGAAGGAGGGGTGTTAATGTTGCAGTTTAAAAACTGTAGTGTAAAGCACCCTTCTGGCAAGACAGTGATGGAGTGAATGATGGTGAAAGTTTTTCTTTTTCGGGCCACCCTGCCTTGGTGGGAATCGGCCAGTGTGATAATAATAATAATATAGATATATGTAATATTATATATATATATATATATATATATATATATATATATAATATATATATATATATATATATATATTCTTTCTTTTCTTCTTTCAACAAACCGGCCGTTATCCCACCAAGGTGGGGTGGCCCAAAAGGAAAAAATGAAAGTTTCTCCTTTTACATTTAGTAATATATACAGGAGAAGGGGTTACTAGCCCCTTGCTCCCGGCATTTTAGTTGCCTCTTACAACACGCATAGCTTACGAAGGAAGAATTCTGTTCCACTTCCCCATGGAGATAAGAGGAAATAAACAAGAACTAGAAAGAAAATAGAAGAAAACCCAGATGGGTGTGTACATATATGTTTGTACATGTATGTGTAGTGTGACCTAAGTGTCAGTAGAAGTATCAAGACGTACCTGAAATCTTGCATGTTTATGAGACAGAAAAAAAAGACACCAGCAATCCTACCATCATGTACAACAATTACAGGCTTCCGTTTTACACTCACTTGGCAGGACGGTAGTACCTCCCTGGGCGGTTGCTGTCTACCAACCCACTACCTAGGATATATATATATATATATATATATATATATAATGTGTGTGTGTGTGTACTCGCCTAGTTGTACTCACCTAGTTGAGGTTGCGGGGGTTGAGTCTGAGCTCCTGCCCCGCCTCTTCACTGATCGCTACTAGGTCACTCTCCCTGAACCATGAGCTTTATCATACCTCTGCTTAAAGCTATGTATGGATCCTGCCTCCACTACATCGCTTCCCAAACTATTCCACTTACTGACTACTCTGTGGCTGAAGAAATACTTCCTAACATCCCTGTGATTCATCTGTGTCTTCAACTTCCAACTGTGTCCCCTTGTTACTGTGTCCAATCTCTGGAACATCCTGTCTTTGTCCACCTTGTCAATTCCTCTCAGTATTTTGTATGTCGTTATCATGTCCCCCCTATCTCTCCTGTCCTCCAGTGTCGTCAGGTTGATTTCTCTTAACCTCTCTTCGTAGGACATACCTCTTAGCTCTGGGACTAGTCTTGTTGCAAACCTTTGCACTTTCTCTAGTTTCTTTATGTGCTTGGCTAGGTGTGGGTTCCAAACTGGTGCCGCATACTCCAATATGGGCCTAACATACATGGTGTACAGGGTCCTGAACGATTCCTTATTAAGATGTCGGAATGCTGTTCTGAGGTTTGCTAGGCGCCCATATGCTGCAGCAGTTATTTGATTGATGTGCGCTTCAGGAGATGTGCCTGGTGTTATACTCACCCCAAGATCTTTTTCCTTGAGTGAGGTTTGTAGTCTCTGGCCCCCTAGACTGTACTCCGTCTGCGGTCTTCTTTGCCCTTCCCCAATCTTCATGACTTTGCACTTGGTGGGATTGAACTCCAGGAGCCAATTGCTGGACCAGGTCTGCAGCCTGTCCAGATCCCTTTGTAGTTCTGCCTGGTCTTCGATCGAGTGAATTCTTCTCATCAACTTCACGTCATCTGCAAACAGGGACACCTCAGAGTCTATTCCTTCCGTCATGTCGTTCACAAATACCAGAAACAGCACTGGTCCTAGGAGTGACCCCTGTGGGACCCCGCTGGTCACAGGTGCCCACTCTGACACCTCGCCACGTACCATGACTCACTGCTGTCTTCCCGACAAGTATTCCCTGATCCATTGTAGTGCCTTCCCTGTTATCCCTGCTTGGTCCTCCAGTTTTTGCACCAATCTTGTGTGGAACTGTGTCAAACGCCTTCTTGCAGTCCAAGAATATGCAATCCACCCACCCCCTCTCTCTCTTGTCTTACTGCTGTCACCATGTCATAGAACTCCAGTAGGTTTGTGACACAGGATTTCCCGTCCCTGAAACCATGTTGGCTGCTGTTGATGAGATCATTCCTTTCTAGGTGTTCCACCACTCTTCTCCTGATAATCTTCTCCATGATTTTGCAAACTATACATGTCAGTGACACTGGTCTGTAGTTTAATGCTTCATGTCTGTCTCCTTTTTTAAAGATTGGGACTACATTTGCTGTCTTCCATGCCTCAGGCAATCTCCCTGTTTCGATAGATGTATTGAATATTGTTGTTAGGGGTACACATAGCGCCTCTGCTCCCTCTCTCAATACCCATGGGGAGATGTTATCTGGCCCCATTGCCTTTGAGGTATCTAGCTCACTCAGAAGCCTCTTCACTTCTTCCTCGGTTGTGTGCACTGTGTCCAGCACATGGTGGTGTGCCCCACCTCTCCGTCTTTCTGGAGCCCCTTCTGTCTCCTCTGTGAACACTTCTTTGAATCTCTTGTTGAGTTCCTCACATACTTCACGGTCATTTCTTGTTGTCTCTCCTCCTTCCATCCTTAGCCTGATTACCTGGTCCTTGACTGTTGTTTTCCTCCTGATGTGGCTGTACAACAGTTTCGGGTCAGATTTGGCTTTCGCTGCTATGTCATTTTCATATGTCTTTGGGCCTCCCTTCTTATCTGTGCATATTCGTTTCTGGCTCTACGACTGCTCTCCTTATTCTCCTGGGTCCTTTGCCTTCTATATTTCTTCCATTCCCTAGCACACTTGGTTTTTGCCTCCCTGCACCTTTGGGTAAACCATGGGCTCATCCTGGCTTTTTCATTATTCCTGTTACCCTTGGGTACAAACCTCTCCTCAGCCTCCATGCATTTTGTTGCTACATATTCCATCATCTCATTAACCGGCTTCCCTGCCAGTTCTCTGTCCCACTGAACCCCATTCAGGAAGTTCCTCATTCCTGTGTAGTCCCCTTTCTTGTAGTTTGGCTTCATTCGTCCTGGCCTTCCTGCTTCTCCCTCCACTTGTAGCTCTACTGTGTATTCGAAGCTTAAAACCACATGGTCACTGGCCCCAAGGGGTCTTTCATATGTGATGTCCTCGATATCTGCACTACTCAAGGTGAATACTAAGTCTAGCCTTGCTGGTTCATCTCTCCTCTCTCTCTTGTAGTGTCCCTTACGTGTTGGTACATGAAGTTTTCCAGTACCACCTCCATCATCTTAGCCCTCCATGTATCTTGGCCCCCATGCGGGTCCAAGTTCTCCCAATCGATCTCCTTGTGGTTAAAGTCACCCATGATCAGGAGCTTTTGCCCTGCATGCATGAGCTCTTCTGGCCACTCTAGCCAGTGTGTCAACCATCGCTCTATTGCTCTCGTCGTACTCTTGCCTTTGGCCTCCTGCTGTTCTGTGGTGGTTATACATCACTGCTATTACCACTTGGACCTCCAGAGTGAAGCGTTCCCGCTATGTAATCACTTTCTTCTCCGCTTCTCCTCTCTCCAGCTCATCAAAATTCCAGCATTTTTGATCAGCAATGCCACTCCTCCACCCCCCCTGTTCCCTCTGTCTTTCCTCAGATTTGGTATCTCATTGGAAAGATGGCATCTGTTATCATACCTGTAAGCTTGTTTCTGTGAGAGCTATGATGTCCAGTGATGCCTCTTTGACTCTTTCATGCCACTCCTCCCACTTATTTGTTATACCATCAGCATTTGTGTACCATGCCTTCAGTTTCCTTTCCAACACTGTGGTTTGTGGGGCCTGTGAGGGTGGGAGACCTGGTGGCATACTGTGGGATTCTATAGCTCGGTGTTGGGTGGAGGCTGTGGGTATGGATTGTAGTGTGTGTTGGGATGGTGTGATAGGCTGTATGGTTCTGAGAATAGTTGTGTGTGTGCTTGCCCTTGCTGTTCTGTTCTGCTCTGACTGACCTCTGCTGGTTCCATCCTTGTCTCTTTTCCTAGCTCCTTTCGCTTTTTTGTCCTCTCCCTCAGCTGCTGTCATTCTGATTGTATTCTGTCTCTGTCTAGGAACACCCTCTTGTACTCTTCCGAGTATTTCAATCGTGGTTTCTCTTGGAGGATCCTGTTCCGCACTGTTTCCGTCCTGAGAATCAGCTTGATTGGTCGGTTTCTCCCCTTCGAGTACCCCCCTATTCTCTGAAAATTTACAATCTCGTCCATCTCTTCACCTATTTCCGTGATGATTTTCTCAATCTCCTTGCTTTCTTCCTGCTGCCTTTCAGTGTGTGTCCTTTCCTCTCTCTCCTGAAGCCCATGGATAAACACTGATTTTGCCCTTCTCCTCCCATTGCCTCACCCTCTGTGACTCTGGATCCTGCCTGTATGTGGTCAGTTTCTCCCTTGATTTTTCCAGTGGCTCTTGATAGCATGGTTGTGCCTCAGCATTCGACCTATCACCCTCTCCGTCTGCAACCAGCTGTTCTTCCCTTTCACTCCTTGGTCCTCCTTGGCAGGCTGATATGACCTTAGCATAATTCATAATTCCTTCCTTCTTCTTCGGCCTCGCAGCTTCATATGCTGTGTCTTCTCTGGTCACTGCCCCTGTAACTCGCTTCAGCCTATTTATCTCAACTTCTAGGACCCTTATCTTGGCTACTGCAGTTTCGACTTGTGCCTCCCAATTCTTTGTCTCCTTCTCCAACCTCTTTTCCAATTTCACAGAGAGCTCTTTCTCCATTTTTTCAGAAAGCTCTCCTAATTTTCTCTCCCACTCTTGTTCCATCCTTTTCCACTGCTCCTCCATCCACTCCTCCCTACCAGAACCATTCTCATCTGATCCTTGGTTCCTGCGAGTCCCCACCAGAGAAGAGAGAAGGGAAAGGTAGAAGGAGAGAGAGAGGGGAAGAGTGAGAAGGGAAAAATGGGGAAGAGATGGAGAGAGAGAGAGAGAGAGAGAGAGGGAAGGTAGAAAGAGAGAGGGGGATAGAAGGAAAAAGGGGAAGAGAGAGTGAGAGTGAGAGAGAAAGGGGGGAGAGAGAGTGAGAGTGAGAGAGAAAGGGGGGAGAGAGATGAAGGAAGGGTAGGAGAGGGGGAGATTGAGAAGGGAAAATGGGGAAGAGAGAGAGCAAGAGAGAGAGAGAGAGAGAGAGAGAGAGAGAGAGAGGAGAGAGAGAGAGAGAAGAGAGGGAAGGAGGGAGGGAGAGAGAGAGGGGGAGAGAGAAGGCAAAGAGAGGGGAAAGAAGGGGAGATGGAAGAGCAAGAGGGGAGAGAGAGGGGAGGAGGGGAGAGAGATGGGAAAAGGGAGAGGGGAGAGATGTTAGAGGGAAGAGATGTTAGAGGGGAGAGACAGGAGAGGGAAGAGAGAGAGATAGGTAGAGAGAGAGATATAGGTAGAGAGTGAGATAGGTAGAGAGAGAGATTAGGATAGGAAGAGAGGGAGAGAGAGAGGAGCGAGGTTCAGATGGTCAGTTCACAGGACGGTGTGAAATCCTGTGTATGTGTGTGTTTGCGTGTTTACTACAGCTTACAAGTGCTTGTTCCTCTGTGTGTGTGTGTGTACTCACCTATTTGTGGTTACAGGGGTCGAGGGTGTGTGTGTGTGTGTGGTGTGTGTGTGTGTGTGTGTGTGTGTGTGTGTGTGTATGTGTGTGTGTGTGTGTATGTGTGTGTGTGTGTGTGTGTGTGTGTGTGTGTGTGTGTGTGTGTGTGTGTGTATATTGTGTGTGTGTGTGTGTGTGTGCCCCCACTTCTAAGTATTCATACTGCTAATAAATACCGGTAGATACCAGTAATTCTAAGCTTACCAATACTTGTAACACATATCGATTCTACTTCTAAAATTCAGAAAGTAGCTAGGCTGTAAAATTTAGCTTGTCTCAGCTTAAGTGTCTGACGTTATCTCTCACTACCGCTTTACTCCTTGCACTCTCGTCTATGCTATTTCTACTCTAATTCTGGTAATGGCTTGCAGGAGTGAGTGACCAGTATCTAACAGTGATGCAGGGCCAGAACTCAATCTTGCAAAATGCAACCTCAACAGGTGAAATACTTGCACTTGACAGCGGTGTGATGACAAGTTGCCAGAAGCTGATGACGTAGTCGTTGTACATAGGCCTTCTATCACTATTTTGTAACTCCTTCACCCGTGATGTTTATAACCATATATGCTCATGCATCCCGCGTTCCTCAAGTGATTTCACTTTTCACTTATTACAGAATACACTTCACATTCGGTGTTACACTTTATATGTATTGGCATAAAAACTTTTTGTGACGTCCTGCTTCAGTAGGCCTACTGCCACCTTCCCTTGTTGTAATTTTATTTTTCTTTTCCCTTTTGCTTATTAACTTTTTTACCCCCATTTTTCAGTCCCCCAATTTCACTTGTTACCCAAACGCTGGTAATTCTTGATCACCCTTTTTCCCCGCCTCATTTTGATCTTTTTATGTTTGTATTGTTGGAAACGTGCCTAGTAATCCACAAGGGTTTTTGGAAATTTTTAAAAAGAAAATACGAATTAGGCCTCTTAATTTTTTTCAACTAATAACTAATTATCCGTAGGTTTGTTCACTGATTTTGTCACTACCACTGTTTTACTGCTAGCGGGTTTTTGCATGCCTCAAAAACGCGAAGGTTCTCGGGGCTTGTGCACCCACGTCGCACCCCCCATGTGGTTGTGTTGTGTGTGTGGTGTGTGTGTGTGTGTGTGTTGTGTGTGTTGTGTTGTATGTTGTATATATATTTTTTATTTTTTTATTATCACACCGGCCGATTCCCCCCAGGCAGGGGCCGAAAAAGAAAAACTTTACCCAAAACATTCACCCATCACTGTCTTGCCAGAAAAGGGTGCTTTCATCAGTTTTTAAACGCAACTTAACACCCCCCTTCAGAGTGCGGCACTTACTTCCCATTCCAGGACTCAAGTCCGGCCTGCCGGTTTTCCCTGATCCCTTCATAAAGGGTTTCTTTTCTCACACTCCAACAACGCAATATTAAAAAAACCCTTTGTCTCCTTCATCATCAAAACCCCCTCACATTTTCCTGTGAGCCAAGCCCCTGCACCAAAACCCCCTTTACCCCCTCCCTCCAAAACCCCTTCCTGGCCACCCCCACCCCGCCTTCCTTCCAACGACTGATACATTTGAATCTCTGTTTGCTCCATTTCCCCTTAATGTGAACCCCTCAACACCCTTTCCCCAGCCTCTGGAAAACAGTTTTTGGTAAACCCGCACCTCCTCCTAACTTCCAAACTACGAATTCTCTGCATTATATTCACACACACATTGCCCTCAGACATGACATCTCCACTGCCTCCAGCCTTCTCCTCGCTGCAACATTCATCACCCACGCTTCACACCCATATAAGAGCGTTGGTAAAACTATACTCTCAAAACATTCCCCTCTTGCCTCCAAGGACAAAGTTCTTTGTCTCCACAGACTCCTAAGTGAAACCACTCACTCTTTTTCCCTCATCAATTCTATGATTCACCTCATCTTTCATAGACCCATCCGCTGACACGTCCACTCCCAAATATCTGAATACATTCACCTCCTCCATACTCTCTCCCTCCAATCTGATATTCAATCTTTCATCACCTAATCTTTTTGTTATCCTCATAACCTTACTCTTTCCTGTATTCACCTTTAATTTTCTTCTTTTGCACACCCTACCAAATTCATCCACCAATCTCTGCAACTTCTCTTCAGAATCTCCCAAGAGCACAGTGTCATCAGCAAAGAGCAGCTGTGACAACTCCCATTTTGTGTGTGATTCTTTGTCTTTTAACTCCACGCCTCTTGCCAAGACCCTCGCATTTACTTCTCTTACAACCCCATCTATAAATATATTAAACAACCACGGTGACATCACACATCCTTGTCTAAGGCCTACCTTTACTGGGAAAAAATTTCCTTCTTTCCTACATACTCTAACTTGAGCCTCACTATCCTCGTAAAAACTCTTCACTGCTTTCAGTAACCTACCTCCTACACCATACACTTGCAAAAATCTGCCACATTGCCCCCTATCCACCCTGTCATATGCCTTTTCCAAATCCATAAATGCCACAAAGACCTCTTTAGCCTTATTTTAAATACTGTTCACTTATATGTTTCACTGTAAACACCTGGTCCACACACCCCTACCTTTCCTAAAGCCTCCTTGTTCATCTGCTATCCTATTCTCCGTCTTACTTTTAAATTCTTTCAATTATAACTCTACCATACACTTTAACCAGGTACACTCAACAGACTTACCCCCCTATAATTTTTGCACTCTCTTTTATCCCCTTTGCCTTTATACAAAGGAACTATGCATGCTCTCTGCCAATCCCTAGGTACCTTACCCTCTTCCATACATTTATTAAATAATTGCACCAACCACTCCAAAACTATATCCCCACCTGCTTTTAACATTTCTATCTTTATCCCATCAATCCCGGCTGCCTTACCCCTTTCATTTTGCCTACTGCCTCACGAACTTCCCCCACACTCACAAACTGGCTCTTCCTCACTCCTACAAGATGTTATTCCTCCTTGCCCTATACACGAAATCACAGCTTCCCTATCTTCATCAACATTTAACAATTCCTCAAAATATTCCTTCCATCTTCCCAATACCTCTAACTCTCCATTTAATAACTCCTCTCCTATTTTTAACTGACAAATCCATTTGTTCTCTAGGCTTTCTTAACTTGTTAATCTCACTCCAAAACTTTTTCTTATTTTCAACAAAATTTGTTGATAACATCTCACCCACTCTCTCATTTGCTCTCTTTTTACATTGCTTCACCACTCTCTTAACTTCTCTCTTTTTCTCCATATACTCTTCCCTCCCTTTCATCACTTCTACTTTGTAAAAACTTCTCATATGCTAACTTTTTCTCCCCTTTCTACTCTTTACATCATCATTCCACCAATCGCTCCTCTTCCCTCCTGCACCCACTTTCCTGTAACCACAAACTTCTGCTGAACACTCTAACACTACATTTTTAAACCTACCCCATACCTCTTCGACCCCATTGCCTATGCTCTCATTAGCCCATCTATCCTCCAATAGCTGTTTATATCTTACCCTAACTGCCTCCTCTTTTAGTTTATAAACCTTCACCTCTCTCTTCCCTGATGCTTCTATTCTCCTTGTATCCCATCTACCTTTTACTCTCAGTGTAGCTACAACTAGAAAGTGATCTGATATATATATATATATATATGTTTGGTAATAAGTAATAATATTTTATGAAGAAGAGGATAAATAAATATACAAAGTTTGATATAGCACATAATGAAAGTAGTTTGTTAGATTATGTATTGGTGGATAAAAGGTTGATGGGTAGCCTCCAGGATGTACACGTTTCTAGAGGGGCAACAACAAGTAAGAGGGAGGTGAAAGTGTATAAACTAAGGAAGGAGGAAGTTCGGGTGAGGTATAAGCAACTATTGGCAGAAAGGTGGGCTGGTGCAATTATGAGTAGTGGGGGAGTTGAAGAGGGTTGGAATAGTTTAAAAATGCAGTATTAGAATGTGGGGCAGAAGTTTGTGGTTATAGAAGGGTGGGTGCAGGAGGAAAGAGGAGTGATTGGTGGAATGATGAAGTAAAAGGTGTGATAAAAGAGAAAAAGTTAGCTTATGAGAGCTTTTTACAAAGCAGAAGTGTTATAAGAAGAGTAGAGTATATGGAGAGTAAAAGAAAGGTGAAGAGAATGGTGAGAGAGTGCAAAAGGAGAGCAGATGATAGAGTGTGAGAGGCACTGTCAAGAAATTTTAATGAAAATAAGAAAAAATTTTGGAGTGAGTTAAACAAGTTAACCCTTAAACTGTCCAAACGTACATCTACATTTTTTTAACATTTGAAAGTATGTAAAAAAATGTAGATCACCTTTTTTTTTTTTACATTTGAAAACGTGTAAAAAAACCTCTATCTACATTTTTTTTTATTATTTGAAAATATGTAAAAAAAATGTAGATCTACTTTTGGAGCACTATGGATTTGAATGTCGATCTGTTTGGACAGTTTAAGGGTTAAGAAAGCCTAGGGAATGAATGGATTTGTCAGTTAAAAACAGAGTAGGGGAGTTAGTAAATGGGGAGATGGATGTATTGGGTAGATGGCGAGAATATTTTGAGGAACTTTTAAATGTCCACGAAGAAAGGGAGGCAGTCATTTCATGCACTGGCCAGGGAGGTATACCATCTTTTAGGGGTGAAGAAGAACAGGATGTGAGTATGGGGGAGGTGCGTGAGGCATTACGTAGAATGAAAGGGGGTAAAGCAGCTGGAACTGACGAGATCATGACAGAAATGTTAAAAGCAGGGGGGTATATAGTGCTGGAGTGGTTGGTGTTTTTGTTTAATAAATGTATGAAAGAGGGGAAGGTACCTAAGGATTGGCAGAGAGCATGTATAGTCCCTTTATATAAAGGGAAGGGGGACAAAAGAGATTGTAAAAATTATAGAGGAATAAGTTTACTGAGTTAATCATAGAATTGATGAGGGAAAAAAGGCGAGTGGTGCATTGAGGTATATATGGAGTCAAAAAACGTTATCTATGGAGGCAAAGAAGGGAATGTATGAAAGTATAGTATGGGTGAAGCTTGGGTGGTAAATGCAGCAGCGAGGAGACGGTTGGAGGCAGTGGAGATGTCCTGTCTAAGAGCAATGTGTGGTGTAAATATTATGCAGAAAATTCGGAGTGTGGAAATTAGGAGAAGGTGTGGAGTTAATAAAAGTATAAGTCAGAGGGCTGAAGAGGGGTTGTTGAGGCAGTTTGATCATTTAGAGAGAATGGATCAAAGTAGAATGACATGGAGAGCGTATAAATCTGTAGGGGAAGGAAGGCGGGGTAGGGGTTGTCCTCGAAAAGGTTGGAAGGAAGGGGTAAGGGAGGTTTTGTGAGTGAGGGGCTTGGACTTCCAGCAGGCGTGCATGAGCGTGTTCGATAGGAGTGAATGGAGACAAATGGTATTTGGGATCTGACGAGCTGTTGGAGTGTGAGCAGGGTAATATTTAGTGAAGGGATTCAGGGAAACTGGTTATTTTTATATAGCCGGACTTGAGTCCTGGAAATGGGAGGTACAATGCCTGCACTCTAAAGGAGGGGTTCGGGATATTAGCAGTTTGGAGGGTTATGTTTGTGTATCTTTATAGGTATATGCTTCTAAGCTGTTGTGTTCTGAGCACCTCTGCAAAAACAGTGATTATGTGTGAGTGAGGTGAAAGTGTTGAATGATGATGAAAGTATTTTCTCTTTGGGGATTTTCTTTCTTTTTTGGGTCACCCTGCCTCAGTGGGAGACAGCCGACTTGATAAAAAAAAAAATACATTAATACATGCATGCATGCATACATACACATACATACATACATACATACATACATACATACATACATACATACATACATACATACATACATACATACATGCATGCATGCATGCATGCCATGTTATTAAATGGGTAGAAAAAAAAAGCCTCACACAGAAAATAAACTGTGACAAAACACAAAAAGGCTTCAAATAAAGAAAGGAGTCTGAGACTTACCAGAAAAATCACATGAACAGAATACACACTCCTATGTATCAGTGGCTAACTTTAAAATAGGATTTAGATGTATTGTAAAAACTGTACATCATTCCTCACTAAACTAATAAGAAAGTCCAAACAACTATACTATTCTAACAAATTCACCAAAACAAGAGGTGATATAAAAAAAAGACCTTAAAGAAACTTAAATTCTGGGCAACCAAAAGATGAACAAAACTAGAGATTTTGTCCTAAACCCATTGAACTACAACTCCAGCCTATTGAAACAGCCAATAACATAAATGATTTCTTCTCAACCATAGAAAATTCCAAGCTCCAATACCAGCAAGTGATTACCTAGATGGAAATTTCTTTACATCCCTCTATCTTCCTTCAACCAAGCCCAATGAAGTCACCCTGGTTCTTAACCCTTTGACTGTTTCGGTCATATATATATGCCTTACAAGCCATTGTGTTTGATGTATATGCACTGAAAAATTCTAGTGGCTTCATGTCAAGCAGGAGAAAGCTGGTAGGCCCACATGTGAGAGAATGGGTCTGTGTGGTCAGTGTGCACTGTATAAAAAAAATCCTGCAGGATGCAGTACATGAGAAAAAAAAAACTCTGACCGTGTTTTTTGGATTAAAACGCCCACTTTGAGGTGTATTTTCATATAGTTTTTATGGTTATATTCTCGTTTTCATAATCACATTTGATAGAATGGACAACATATTATAGAAATAGAGGTGATTTTGATTGGTTTTACTATGAAAAGGACCTTGAGATGGAGCTCAAAGTAGGGAAAATGTTGGGTTTTTGCCGATGTTCAAGAGTAAACAAATGATGTCATTGTCCAATAAATGTCCAACTAGCCATTCTAATATGCAGTCATGAATTGGTTGACATTATTTATACAATTATTACAATATTGCAGTAGTCTGGATAACAGTAAATCTTCTATTTTTTGTTTGAATAAAAATTCAAAATAGAAAGCAAGAGGGGCCTGGAGACATAACTGATGAACAAAGAAAATGTTATTTTAGAGCTAGGAATGTCTGCATTCTTCATTCTGGACCCTATTTTGAAATTGGCATATTTTTTAATTTGCATGAAATTGGTGAAATTGCCAATTTCTGACCACTTTATTGGGTAGTTGAAATCGGTAAATGGCCAGTTTTTTGTGCTCAATCGATAGAATAAATGGAGTCCTAAAGAAATAGTTATGAGTTTGGTCGACTGGAACAATGAAATTAGCTGAAAATAGGACTCAAAGTGGGCGAAATCGCCGATTCGTAAACATCGCCGAAGTCGCTAACTTTGCGAGAGCATAATTCCATAAGTTTTCCATCAGATTTCATACTTTTAGTGTCATTACCACCAGGAAAAGATTCTCTATCATTTCATAAGATTTTTTTTTTTGACACCAAAAGACATCTCAGGATTTGGGGTTTCAACAGTCAAGGGGTTAATAACCTAACAAAAAGCTACGGTGCAGATGATTTATTAATTTATTAATTTGAACATGATACAGAGAAGTGCAAAGGAATACATTAGTTAAAGTGCAACATGCCAAAGCCACTTGTATGCAGAGCATTATGGGCAGGCTTAAAATTAACTTAAGATTAACTCAGCAATGATATATTCAGTGGTAAAACATTATTGTAAACATATAACAATTTAGTGCAAATGAGTATTACAAAGACAGGTCATATGGTCATTTATTGTGTTGCTGTGCATTCAGTAGAATGGAGTATTCCGTTAGGTAATGTAATTAAAAAAATAACAAAGTTTGATTGGGTCACAGGTTAAACATTTATGAGATACAATTATGAGAAACATTTATGAGATACAATTTATGAGATACAATTATTCAGTATTTATTTAGTTGTGGGCGAGTAGGTGATTTTTGAGAAGAGACTTGAATTTATATACAGACAGTGTTTCTTTTATATTCACAGATAATGAATTCCAGATTTTAGGGCCTTTTATGTGCATTGAGTTTTTGCATAGCATGAGATGGACATGTTATGGTCATGTGTTCTGTTGAGGTTGGTAAGGAGACATTTGAGGGGAGGGTTATATTCGAGTTAAGTGTTCTATGTATGTAGTAGGTGCAGTAATAAGTATGGATGTTTTGTATGGTGAGTACATTTAGAGTTTTGAATATTGGTAGAGTGTGCTGCCTGTAGTTGGAATTTTTTATCATTGTGACTGCAGCATGATCACAAACTCCTGCACCAGACAACACATCCACTACTCTTCAAGAGCTTGAACTTGCTTAATATACAAAATATACACACTTATTATTGCCCCTACTACAGCCTCTCCTCACTTAGCGACATACTTGTTTACCAACAACTCGAACTTACAATGGGCTCTCTGACAAGTGTGCATACCTAAATATGTTAGAGCCGATTTCCTCTCTTCTGTTTATTACACTATACAGTACACTACTGTATAAACATCTAAAAATGTTATAAATGGTGCAAAGGTGACAATTAAACAATATCAAAGATGGTTGATACAAACCCACTACCATTATAGTATGCTCTTGCTTAACAATGAATTCGTCATTAAGTGAGGAGAGGTATATGTACAGAAGATTAAACTCCAATATAAACCCTCCGCTCAAATTTCTAAACAGCTACAACAGAACACACAGACATAACATGAGGCACAAAACAGTTTTGTTCCTCGTGTTTTGCGTGTCTGTCTCACATGCAACAATGCAGTGCACATAAAGGACCCGAAGATCTGAAACTCTTTGCCCGAACCAGCAAGAGGACTATACTTAAAAATCATCTCGTCTCTCAGTAATAACCATACCCACACTATGCTAATCTCTAACCAAATTCGAAGCAACTCTCCCTTTATCTATTAAACCATTATTACAAACCTAAAAATGTATGTTTGTATTATAAATTGTACTACCTCATATTAATAATAGAGTAAAATATTGAGTATTTGAAATTTTTGACTCATTACCTGTCTAGACTTAAGTAATCTTTAAGTATTATCACATTATTATCACACTGGCCGATTCCCACCAAGGCAGGGTGGCCCGAAGAAGAAGAACTTTCACCATCATTCACTCCATCACTGTCTTGCCAGAAGGGTGCTTTACACTACAGTTTTTAAACTGCAACATTAACACCCCTCCTTCAGAGTGCAGGCACTGTACTTCCCATCTCCAGGACTCAAGTCCAGCCTGCCGGTTTCTCTGAACCCCTTCATAAATGTTACTTTGCTCACACTCCAACAGCACGTCAAGTATTAAAAACCATTTGTCTCCATTCACTCCTATCAAACACGCTCACACATGCCTGCTGGAAGTCCAAGCCCCTCGCACACAAAACCTCCTTTACCCCCTCCCTCCAACCTTTCCTAGGCCGATCCCTACCCCGCCTTCCTTTCACTACAGACTGATACACTCTTGAAGTCACTCTGTTTCGCTCCATTCTGTCTACATGTCCGAACCACCTCAACAACCCTTCCTCAGCCCTCTGGACAACAGTTTTGGCAATCCCGCACCTCCTCCTAACTTCCAAACTACGAATTCTCTGCATTATATTCACACCACACATTGCCCTCAGACATGACATCTCCACTGCCTCCAGCCTTCTCCTCGCTGCAACATTCATCACCCATGCTTCACACCCATATAAGAGCGTTGGTAAAACTATACTCTCATACATTCCCCTCTTTGCCTCCAAGGACAAAGTTCTTTGTCT
Source organism: Cherax quadricarinatus (assembly GCF_026875155.1). Taxonomy (NCBI): domain Eukaryota; kingdom Metazoa; phylum Arthropoda; class Malacostraca; order Decapoda; family Parastacidae; genus Cherax; species Cherax quadricarinatus. Next base: position 15,654,175 of record NC_069491.1, read on the forward strand.
CCACAGACTTCTAAGTGCACCACTCACCCTTTTCCCCTCATCAATTCTATGATTCACCTCATCTTTCATAGACCCATCCGCTGACACGTCCACTCCCAAATATCTGAATACATTCACCTCCTCCATACTCTCTCCCTCCAATCTGATATCCAATCTTTCATCACCTAATCTTTTTGTTATCCTCATAACCTTACTCTTTCCTGTATTCACTTTTAATTTTCTTCTTTTGCACACCCTACCAAATTCATCCACCAATCTCTGCAACTTCTCTTCAGAATCTCCCAAGAGCACAGTGTCATCAGCAAAGAGCAACTGTGACAACTCCCACTTTATGTGTGATTCTTTATCTTTTAACTCCATGCCTTTTGCCAAGACCCTCGCATTTACTTCTCTTACAACCCCATCTATAAATATATTAAACAACCACGGTGACATCACACATCCTTGTCTAAGGCCTTCTTTTACTGGGAAATAATTTCCCTCTTTCCTACATACTCTTTAAGTATTACCGTATTTTGCGGCTTATAAGATATGTTTTAGTTTCAATGGCTCGGCATCGGACGTAACTGGGAGAGCTACAGCCCACCCCACACCCCAAACTTATAGCTCCCGTCACTGACCTTCAGTTTATAGGATAAAGGGTAGTTTATGGAGACATTTTATGGAATAGAAAAATGTCTGATAAACCATGAAATGCAGTTAAGTCTGACTGCAATGCCCAGGCATGATAGTGGCTTTCTTTGTACTGATCAGATTATGAAATGTAAACACACATTGTAACCTTTGCAAAGAAATAAAAAAAAAAAAAATTTCAGTGTATGTTGGACTACATATTATGATAATTAGAACATGTATTCTTCAATCATTTAATTTACGGTTCATAACCTATTGATGATGCATATTGCATGATGGCTACTGTATTATAGCTTTGTTTTCTTTCATTAGTATTGTTATCAAAGTTTGCTGCATTTACTTACACCACATTGATAGCAAGTAATGAGAGATATCTTCTATTATCAGTCCTTTTAATTTTTGTTGATTTTTCTTTCTTGACAGTAAAAAGTGAACCAGTTGACTCGAGTGATAACATAGATAATGTAGACACTTCTATACAAGATTTGGCTCTAGAAAAAACAAAGGTAGGTTGCATTTTGTTAAATAGTTTTTTTGTAAATTAAAAATTCTAGACAAAAATCAGCAATATTGTGAAGTTTATTTACTCTCTTTCTATATTTTTCCACCTCTGGTATGAATGATGAGGACCCATAGCCTCAGAGAAGTAAATAAAATGACATCTATGAAAAAGTTTGATAGATCCTCTAGAAATTGTTGAGTTTTTCTTCTTTTACTTGCTATATATTTTTTTACATTTTTTATTGATTCAGTTTAGTTGAGGAATATACATACATGCAGAATTACAAACTACTGAAAATTCAGCACAAGTCAGTTGTTCAGTACTTGGAACCTGTTTCCCCATAAGAAATAATGTAAAATAAATTAATACATTCCTGAGCCGTAATAGTACCTATGTAATTTCAGTTAATTTTTTCCAAAAATTTTTTATCCAGTATTTTATATTTAGTACTGCTGCTTTTCACTTAAAATTAGAGGAAGAGAGTGGGTGATGAGAGAGTGGGTAGTGTAAGATGTTCAGTAAATTTAACTTTGTAAGAGAATTGATTGGGAAAAAATATAAAAACAACTATCAGACATACCCAGGAAAACAGTGCCTGAAAAAGCTAAATACAGGAGCATACAATATCTGTGAGAACATATGCACTGCTGAGAAAGCCACAAAAAAAGTCAAATGTACAAAAATTGTAAAACAATATATAGATGCAGAAAAGGAGCTTCCAAACTGCTTAACCCTTTCAGGGTCGGTGCCGTACTTGTATAGCTTGAGAGCCAGAGTCAGTGCCATACTTGTATGCGTAAATTCTAATGCCTTCAAATCGAGCGGGAGAAAGCTGGTAGGCCTACATATGAAAGAATGGATCTGTGTGGTCAGTGTGCGCAGTATTAAAAAAATCCTGCGACACACAGTGCATAATGAGAAAAAAAAAGCTCCGACCATGTTTTTGGTTTTAAACAATGACTTTGCAGTATATTTTCGAATGGTATTTATGGTTGTATTCTCGTTTTCTTGGTCTCATTTGATAGAATGGAAGATATATTACAGAAATAGAGATGATTTTGATTGTTTTCATGATGAAAAGTACCTTAAAATTGAGCTCAAATTAGAGGATTTTTGCCAATGTTTAACAGTAAACAAATCGCACCACACGTCCAATACACGTCAACTGGTGAGTCTAATATTCTTTCAGAAGTGTGTTGATATTATTTATACCATTTTTACAATGATACAGTAGTCTGCATAATAGTAAATCTTCTATTTTTTGCGAGAATAAAAATTCAAAATGGAAAGCAAGAGTAATATAAGAGGGGCCTGGAGACATGACTTATGAACAGAGGAAATGTTATTTTAGTGCCAGGAATGTCTGTCTTGTTTATTCTGGGCCCTATTTTGAAACTGGCATCTTTTGAAATTTGTGTGAAATTGGCCAAATTGCCAATTTTTGATCACTTCATTGGGTAGTTGAAATCAGTAAATGGGCAGTTTTTTGTACTCATTCGATAGAACAAATGGAGTTCTAGCAAAATAGCTATGATTTTAGTCAACTGGAACATTGGAATTGGCCAAAAATAGGGCTCAAAGTGTCAAAATCTCTGATGCGTAAATATCGTTGAGACCTCTGACTTCGCAAGAGCATAATTCCATAAGTTTTTCATCAAATTTCATACTTTTGGTGTCATTACCATCGGGAAAAGATTCTCTATCATTTCATAAGAAAAAGTAATTTTTTTTTTTTTATTTTAAAAGCGTGTTCAGGATCGAGGGTCTCAACCCTGAAAGGGTTAAAAATGTGAATGTTACATCAAAGGAAAGATAACCTTCTCTGACAGATTCCCGAGTTAGGACAAACTCTTAAGCTCTCGTATGAGATGGAGAATTGCAAAGGGACCAAAAAGATGCCAAGGATATTGCTAGAAACTCCAAATATTTCTACACATATGCAAAATATGCATCAAAAGCTGTATGTAGAATTGTGAAATTAATCATAGGAGATTCACACACTGAGGTTGAAAAAGAAATGAGTGAAATTCTAAAATATCAGTGTGAATCAATATTCAGCAGTCCATTAAACAAGTGCAAGGTGGAGAATACTAAAAAAAATTTCATTACCACTGTAGGCCACACAAGTCAGTAAATGTAAGTACAGATCTTGAAGAATTCGAAAAAGAAATATGTGGACCTTCTTTCTTCTTTCAACACACCAACCGTATCCCAACAAGGCGGGGTGGCCCAAAAGGAAAGTCGAAAATTTCTCAGTTTACATTTAATAATACACACAGGAGAAGGGGTTACTAACCCCTTGCTCCTGGCATTTTAGTCGCTTCTTATGACACGAATGGCTTACAGAGGAAGAATTCTGTTCTATTTCCCCATGGAGACGTGGACATTATTTGTGGAATTCTATATTTATGAAGCACTTGGTATTCTTTTGGAGGAAGAGTTCAGATAAAGGTGAAATTCCAGAGGCCATAAAGAGTGCAGACATTGCTCCTTTGCATAAAGAAGGTGGTAGAGCACTAGCCAAAACCTGCAGACGAGTAGCTCTGACATCATACATCATAAAAATCTTTGAAAAAGGTGACAACACATCTAATTACAAACTTTATTAGTCATTCAGAGAATAAAAAAAAAGATTATTCCACATGATACATTGTACAAAAGTGAATGGTATTACATCACAAACATGGAAAGCCCCATAGTTATGCAGAGCATTTTGGGCAAACTTAGGTCTAGAAGGACTATAGTAATTTGTACACACACATTCTCAACATGAGATTTAACCCTTTCAGGGTCCAAGGCCCAAATCTGAAGTGGTGCCCCAGTGTCCAAGAATTTTCAAAAAAAAAAAAATTTTATTTTTTCTTATGAAATGGTAGAGAATCTTTTTGTGAAGGTAATAAAACAAAAAGTACAAAATTTGATCGAAAATTGACGAAATTATGCTCTCGCGAATTTTGATGTGTCAGTGATATTTACAAATCGGCGATTTTGCCGACTTTGACTCCCATTTTAGGCCAATTATATTATTCCAGTCGACCAAATTCTTAGCTATTTCACTAGTATTACTTCTATTCTATCGATTGAGCACAAGAATTCGCCAAGTCAACTGTTCCATCTACAAATTAAAGTGATCAGAAATTGTTAATTTGGCCAATTTAACACAAAGTTCAAAATATTCCAATTTCAAAATAGGGTCCAGAATAAACAATGTAGGTATTCCTGGAACTAAACTAACATTTCCTCTGCTCATTAGTTACGTTTTGAGGCTTTACAAATAAATTTCATTTTGATTTTTTATTCAAATAATGAATTTTTATTCACACCAAAAAATAGAAGATTTACTGTTATGCAATACTGTAATAATTGTATAAATATCATCACCATATTTGTGAATGCATATTAGACCCACCAGCTGGTGTGTATTAGACGTGTGAGGTCGTTTGTTTACTCTTGAATATCGGCAAAAATTTAACATTTCTGCTACTTCGAGCTCAGTTTCAAGCCATTTCCAGTGCTAAAACCAATCAAAATCATCTCTATTTCTGTAATATGTCTTCCATTCTATCAAATGAGACCAAGAAATCGCAAATACAACTATAAAAAACATACGAAAAAACACTGCAAAGTTGCTGTTTTAATCGAAAAATCATGATTTCAGTTTTTTTTCCCTTATTATACACAGTGTGCTGCAGGATCTGTTTTATGTGGTGCACACATACCACATAGATGTATTCTCTCATATCTAGGCCCAAATGTACCACTCACAGTTTATCAGAGTGAGCTGAGCTCATGATGTAGATCTACGGTTTGGACCCTGAACGTAAAGCCGTAGATCTACGGGACGGACCCTGAAAGGGTTAAAGAAGTATTTACAGTGGAGACAGAGAGGACTCTGGAAGTCAGAATAGGGGGGTACACCAACAAGGGCTATACGAACAAGTGCTGGATGAAATGCACACAGCCAAGGAGGAGGTGACGAAGCTGCTTAGTGAACTTGATGCCTCAAAGGCAGTGGGACTGGACAACATCTCTCTGTGGGTCCTTAGAGAGGGAGCAGAGATGGTGTGTGTGTGCCACTTAACAACAATCTTTAACACATCTGTTGAAACTGGGCAACTACCTGAGGTATGGAAGATGGCAAATGTAGTCTCAATTTTTAAGAAGGGAGACAGACATGAGGCATTAAACTACAGACCAGTGTCACTGACATGTATAGCATACAAGGTCAGGGAGAAGATTATCAGGAGGAGAGTGGTTGAGCACCTAGGAAGGAACAAGCTTATAAATGACAACCAGTATGATTTCAGGGAAGGGAAATCCTGTGTCACAGACCTACTGGAGTTTTATGACATGGTAATGGAAGTACGACACGAGAGAAAGGGGTGGGTAGATTGCATTTTCTTGGACTGCAAAAGGCCTTTGACACAGTTCCTCACAACAGATTAGTACAAAAGCTAGAGGATCAAGCACGCATAACAGGAAAGGCACTGCAATGGATCATGGTACGTGACAAGGTGTCAGAGTGGGGTTCCACAGGGATCAGTCCTAGGACTAGTGCTATTTTTTGGTACAGTGGACCCCCAGTTATCGGCCGTAATCTGTTCCAGAAGGTAGGCCGATAACCGAATTAATATTTCCCATAAGAATTAATGGAAATACAATTAATCCATTCCAAACAAAAATATTCACAAAAAAATAATTTTTTTTAACAATTATGTAAGTATTACATACCTTTATTGAAGGCTAATGCTGGCTTCTGGAAGATAGGGCAGAGGAAAGAGGGAGAAGTTAGTGTTTGGAAGGGGAATCCCCCTCCATAAAGACTTTAGGTAGCAAAGCCTTCTCTGGGGTTACTTCCCTTCTCTGTCTTTTATTGCCACTAGGACCAGCTTGAGAGTCACTGGACAAAATAAGTGCTCTGTTTCTGGCATCTCTAAGATTTCCTTGAAGTGGGACAGGGTTTTGTCACTAAACATGTTGCAGATATGGCTTATTTCAGCTTTGTCAGGGTGGTGGTTCTCTACAAAAGCTTGCACCCTAGTCCACATTGCACACACCTCTTTAATCTCTGAAGAAGGCACCTCCTTCACTCCCTCTTCCTCCTCTGAAGCAAGTTTCTCAGCTGCAGTCTGTTGCTGTTCAAGATGAAGCTCTTGCAGTTCTTCAGTGGTTAGCTCTTCCTTGTGGTCCTCCAACTCTTCCACATCCTCGCCACTCACCTCCAACCCCAGGGACTTCCCCAGTGCCACAATAGAGTCCACAGGGTTGGCAGCGTCAGGGTCAGCCTCAAACTCTTCAAAATCTCTCTTTCAGACACAATCTGGTCACAGTTTTCTCCAAGCAGAGTTAAGTCCTGGAAATCACTCCCTCCCAAGCTTTACCTATAAGGCTTATACAATGGATGATAGTGAAGTGATTCCTTCAGAACTCTCTTAGGGTCAACTGAGTGTCCGAGGTCATTTCAAAGCACTTTTGAAACACTGCTTTTGTGTAGATTTTTTTGAAGTTAGAAATGATCTGCTGGTCCATGGGCTGGAGGAGAGGAGTGGTGTTAGGAGGCAAGAACTTCACTGTGATGAAATTACTCCCTAAACACTTGGTCTTGCAAGTCTGGAGGATGTGCAGGAGCATTGTCCAGTACCAGAAGGCACTTGAGTGGCAATTTCTTTTCCATGAAGTATTTTTTCACACTTGGGCCAAACACATCATTAACCCACTCTTTGAAAATTTGACTTGTGACTCATGCCTTATGATTAGCTTTCCACATCACACTGGGATTTTCTGAGAGATACATGAGTAAAGGCTTCACTTTGAAATCCCCTCTAGCATTACCACACAACAAAAGAGTAAGCCTGTCTTTCATAGGCTTGTGTCCTGGCAGTGCCTTTTCCTCCTGGGTAATGTAGGTCCTGTTTGGCATTTTCTTCCAAAACAGGCCTGTTTCGTAACAAATGAACACTTGTTGGGGTTTGAATCCTTCAGCCTTTACATAGTCCTGGAATTCATGAACATACTTTTCAGCTGCACATTTGTCAGAACTTGCAGCCTCACCATGCCTTACAACACTGTGTATGCCACTACACTTCTTAAATCTATCAAACCATTCTTTACTGGTTCTATGTTCACAAGCTGCAGCACTTGCTCTGGGCTTTTTCTTTGCAAGATCCTTATGCAACTGCTTTGCCTTCTCACAAATGATCAACTCCACAGTGTCTCCCACAAATTCTTTTTCCTTAATCCACAATAATAATAACTTTTCCATCTCTTCCATTATTGGTGGCCTTTGTTTAGTTAGAAAAGTTACTCCTTTTGCAACATTAGCATCTTTGATTTGTTCTTTCTTTGTCAGGATGGATGTAATTGTTGATTTATTCTTGCTGTACATCCTGGCAAGTTCCATCACCTTCATACCACTCTCAAACTTTTCTATCACTTCATGCTTAAATTCCATGGTGTTTCTCATGTTCTTTACCACAGGAACTTTACTAGGAACTTTCTTTGGAGCCATCTTTACTTATTTCACAGTTGCACTGCAAGAAAAACCACTAAAAACAATGGTAAACAAGCAAAATGTTTGGATGTATTAGCAGAAGCTTCCTCAGCCACTGAGAGACAAAGCAAAACTGAAGCTCAAGCTGCCCCAGCCGGCGGATGGATGTGTCCAAAATGGCTGATAACCGAGCAAACAGCCGATAACCGGGCGCCGAAAAACCCGCCAATAACCAAACCGGCCGATAACCAGGGGTCCACTGTACATGTATATGTAAATGACATGATGGAAGGGATAGACTCGGAAGTGTCCCTGTTTGCAGATGATGTGAAGTTGATGAGGAGAATTAAATCGGATTAGAATCTGGCAGGACTACAAAGAGACCTGGACAGGCTGGAAGCTTGGTCCAGCAACTGGCTTCTTGAATTTAACCCTGCCAAATGCAAAGTCATGAAGATTGGGGAAGGGCAAGAAGACTGCAGACAGACTTTAGGCTAGGTGGCCAGACACTGCAAACCTCACTCAAGGAAAAGGATCTTGGGGCGAGTATAAAACTGAGCACATCTCAGGCACACATCAACCAGATAACTGCTGCAGCATATGGGTGCCTGGCAAACCTGAGAATAGCATTCCAATACTTCGGTAAGGAATCGTTCAAAAGACTGTACACCGTGTACGTCAGGCCCATACTGGAGTATGCAGCACCAGTTTGGAACCCACACCTGGTCAAGCACATACAAGAAATTAAAGAAGGTACAAAGGTTTGCAACAAGGCTAGTTCCAGAGCCGAGGGGAATGTCTTACAAAGAAAGGTTAAGGGAAATCGGCCTGATGACACTGGACCTTTGTTTCACTTAAAATTAGATATATGGTGGACCCCAGGTTATCATAATCCGTTCCAGAGAGAGTGATTAAACCCGAATCTAACGATTTCCGAATTCATTTTTTCCCATAAGAAATAATGTAAATCAAATTAATCTGTTCCAGACATCCAAAAGTATTAACAAAAATAATTTTTTATAGATTAAATATAGATTTACGTACAGAAAAGAATGAGAAATCGAGTATAAAACAATATCACACTTACCTTTATTGAAGACTCTTGTTGGTGTATGGAAGATGGGAGGAAGGGTTAGGATGATTTTTCTCCACAAATGTATGCACCTCACTCCACTTTGCACAGATCCCCTTAATCTTTAAAGAAGGCACCTTCTTTCCTCTCTCTTTCTCCTCCTCTGAAGCAATTTCCTCAGCTGGTGTACATAAGAACATAAGAAAGCAGGAACACTGCAGCAGGCCTGTTGGCCCATACTAGGCAGGTCCTTCACAAACCATCCCACTAACAGAATCATATTTGCCCAACCCACTTTTCAATGCTTCCCAAGCAATAAGCTTTGATAATTCTATTTACTCATACACAAGTCCCACTCAAATCAAATCATGTGTGTGGGAAAGTACTTTGTCTGGTATGTGGGGAAGTACCCTGGCTGGTGTGTGGGGAAGTACCCTGGCTGGTGTGTGGGGAAGTAAGAACATGAGAATGGAGGAACACTGCAGAAGGCCTACTGGCCCATGCAAGGCAGGTCCTTATCAAAACAACCTCTACCTAAAGCTACCCAAGAAATAACTCCCGTACCCAATGACACCAATCAAACCCAGCCCCTCCCACTCATATATTTGTCCAATCTCTTCTTAAAGCTACCCAAGGTCCTAGCCTCTGTCACCCTACTGGGAAGATTGTTCCACACATCTACAACTCTGTTAGAAAACCAGTACTTACCTATGTCCTTTCTAAATCTAACTTTATCCAACTTAAATCCATTATTTCTGGTTTTTACCTGGTTCGACACCCTCAGTACTTTAATAATATCTCCTTTGTTTATGCCCGTCATCCACTTACACACTTCAGTGATATCTCCCGTCATTCCACGTCTCTCCAGAGAGTGGAGATTTAAGGCTTTAAGTCTGTCTTCATATGGGAGATTCCTTACACAGTAAATCATTTTAGTCATTCTTCTCTGTATGTTCTCCAATGAGTCTATATCCATCCTGTAGTAAGGGGGCCAAAACTGAGCAGCATAATCTAAATGAGGCCTCACTAGTGCTGTATAGAGCTATAAAATAACTTTTGGACTACTGTTACTTATACTTCTTGAGATAAATCCAAGTAATCTGTTAGCTTTGTTGTGCACACTAAGGCACTGCTGTCTTGGCTTTAGATTTCTGCTTATCATGACTCCCAAGTCTTTTTCACATTCTGTATAATCAGGCTCTACTTCGCCTAGATTATAGCTTCGAGGGTTATTTTCATTACCAAGGACTAGTACCTTAAACTTATCCACATTGAACTTCATCTGCCATTTTTCAGACCAAGACATTAATTTGTCCAAATCCTTCTGGAGTTCATTGCTATCCTCCTCAGAATGAATTATATGGCCTATCTTTGTATCATCAGCAAATTTACTCACGTCACTCATAATCCCTTCATCAAAGTCATTAATGTAAATTATGAACAAGAGAGGGCCTAAAACTGATCCTTGTGGAACACCACTAGTGACTAATCCCCATTCAGATTTCACCCCATTAATGGTAACTCTCTGCTTTCTATTGGTAAGCCATGCCTCTATCCATGCTAGAACTTTACCTCCTATACCATGAGCTGCCACTTTTCTTAAGTCTCTTGTGAGGTACTCTATCGAAGGCTTTACTAAAATCCAAATAAACAATATCAATATTCTTTATCACTGTCAACTGCCTCAAATGTTCTATTGAAGAACGTCAGTAAATTTGTCAGGCAGGAACGACTTCTCATGAATCCATTCTGAGATTCATTTATCAAGTTATGCTCTTCAAGGTGACTTCTAATAATGTCAGCTATAATTGATTCTAATAACTTGCCCACTATAGATGTCAGGCTTATTGGATGGTAATTTGAAGGAGTGGACTTATCCCCTGATTTGAATATAGGAACCACATTAGCCATCTTCCACAACTCTGGCACAACACTGGTAAGGATGGATGCATTAAACACACTCATTAATGGCCAACTAAGCTCCATCTTGCATTCCTTAAGTACCCTGGAAAACAGCTTATCGGGTCCCGGGGACTTATTTTGCTTCAGTTTGTCTACCTGTTTAATAACTATGTCCCTCGTGACAGTAATACTAGTTAATTTAAATTCATCAGGAACTATATAATTGTTAATTACTGGAATCTCATTTACATCTTCCTGTGTAAAAACTGACAAAATATAGTCATTAAATAAGAAACACATTTCCAGTTCGTTATCCGTCAGCTGTCCATTCAAAATTTTCAGAGGTCCTACTTTTTCCTTCACCTTCATCCTATACACTTGAAAACCCCCTTTGGATTAGTCTTTGATTCATTAGCAACTCTAATTTCATAGTCACATTTAGCCTTTCTAATCCCCTTTTTTACTTGTCTTTTAAGCTGAACATATTGGTCAGTAAGGTTAACCTCTCCTCTTCTGATGTACCTATAAATTCCCATTTTCTTCCCTAATAGATGCTTTAGCCTCCTGTTAACCCATTTGGGATTGTTATTATTAGACCTAATTTCTCTCTGGGGAATGTATATACTCTGAGCATGGTGTACATTATTAAGAAAAAATCAAAAGTACCCTGGCTGGTGTGTGGGGAAGTACCCTGGCTGGTGTACATAAGAAAACAGGAACACTGCAGCAAATCTGTTGGCCCATACTAGGCAAGTCCTTCACAAACCATCCCACTAACAGAATTGTATTTGCCCAACCCAATTTTCAATGCTTCCCAAGCAATAAGCTTTGATAATTCTGTTTACTCATGCACAAGTCCTACTTAAATCAAATTGTGTAGGTGGGGAAGTACCCTGTCTGGTGTGTGGGGAAGTACACTGGCTGGGGTGTGGGGAAGTATCTTGGCTGGTGTGTGAGGAAGTACCCTCGCTGGTGTGTTCTTTCTTAAATTCTATTGTGTTTATCGCTTTCTTTGCCAAAGGGCTGGCACTAGGAGCTTTCTTTTGGCCCATGGTGGCGTATTTAGCAGTTGCAAACACTAAAGCTAATGGAATATGTATTACAAAATGTATCGTATGAATGCTTGGGATAGTGCTCACCGGCTGATAAACAATGACACACTGACTGTAAATGGTGTCGGGCTGCTCGGACACGTTCGGGACAAATGACTATTACTGAGCTAAATGACGATCACCGAGCCAATATTTTGACGAAAAAAAGTTACTGTTTCCTTATACAGTATTACGAAATCCGATGACTACGAAATCCGGGGGTCCACTGTACTGTACATACATCATCCTAAGTATTTTATTTCATTTCAGCTAGAAGATAAAAAAGTATCTGTGAAAGGTGGTATGCCAGCTAAAGAAAAAACTCCAGAATGTTCTGTAGCTCAACTCTTAGCAGGAAAGCATGAAGACTTCATGTTCTTTCAGGTAAGATAAGGAGCATTTTATGCCATACTTGCAATGCTCCTTCCCATATTCTGTTGTTATGCTTTCATGATGCTGCTGTAATGTTCCTCCCTATATTCCATTGTCACTTAAAAAAATCTATCTTCTACAAAGCGTTTCTGAAAACTAATCTTTTAACTGCATTTGACGTAAACTAACACAGGATCAAACCATGTCCAGTGTAAAACTAAAAATAATACTTTTGGATTTTGTTATTCTTGAGTGCATTTTCTTTCAAGAAATTCACAAGTGCTCACACAATTGTGACTGTCTAGTGAATCGTTGTTGTTCCTATAAATGCATCAACAACAATAGCGTTGAAGAAGAAATACAATGAAACCTCTACTTGCGAGTTTAATCCATTCCATGACCTTGCTCGCAACTGGATTTGCTCGTTTACAGAGTCAGTTTTTCTCATTTAAATTAATTGAAATGCAATTAATCCATTCCAGTGGAATTCTGTACTTCAATAATTTCACTAATATCAACTTTATAGCTTATTTATCTATCTCAGTTGATCTAATATGACATAATAAACGTAAATAGCATAGAAACCTGATATATACTCTAAAATGAATAAAGTATGTAATTCATGTAGTGGTATGGGCGGTGGACGACAGTTCGTCTGGAGACCGGACAAAATACTTCTTGAATAGTTTCACTAATATCATCTATACGGCTTATTTATCTATCATAGTTCACCTAATATGACATAACAAGCAATATAAATAACATAGAAACCTGATATATACTCTGGAATGAATAAAATATGTCATTATATATGTGGCGGTGGCAGCAGCAGCCGACGAGTGTTTGGAGACAGGACAAAATACTCCTTGAATATTTCGCTATCATCAACTCTACGGCTTATTTATCTATCTCAGTTCATCTAATATGAAATAATAAACAATATAAATAACTTAGAAACTTGATATATATTCCAGAAGAATAAAATATGTCATTATGTAACAGGTGGAGGCAGCCACAACCGCTCCCTCTTTGTTGTGGTAAACACTGCTATCTAGTGACAGCCTCTAGAAGCCGTCTGTTATTATAATTATTATTATGTAGTACATTATTATTATATATGTATTATTATTATACATATTATATTATTATTATTATTATTCTTTCTTTCTTTCAACACATCGGCTGTATCCCACCGAGGCGGGGTGGCCCAAAAGGAAAAACGAAAGTTTCTCCTTTTACATTTAGTAATATATACAGGAGAAGGGGTTACTAGCCCTTTGCTCCTGGCATTTTAGTCACCTTTTACAACACGCATGGCTTACGGAGGAAGAATTCTGATCCACTTCCCCATGGAGATAAGAGGAAATAGACAAGAACAAGAACTAGTAAGAAAATAGAAGAAAACCCAGAGGGGTGTGTATATACAGTGGACCCCCGGTTAACGATATTTTTTCATTCCAGAAGTATGTTCAGGTGCCAGTACTGACCGAATTTGTTCCCATAAGGAATATTGTGAAGTAGATTAGTCCATTTCAGACCCCCAAACATACACGTACAAACGCACTTTCATAAATACACTTACATAATTGGTCGCATTGGGAGGTGATCGTTATGCGGGGGTCCACTGTATATGCTTGTGCATGTATGTGTAGTATGACCTAAGTGTAAGTAGAAGTAGCAAGACATACCTGAAATCTTGCATGTTTATGAGACAGAAAAAAAAGGACACCAGCAGTCCTACCATCATGTAAAACAATTACAGGCTTTCGTTTTACACTCACTTGGCAGGAGGTACTACCATCCTTAGCTCCCTAAGAAACCAGTTCTTGGTTTCTTAGGGAGCCATTGTAGTTCACACAAGTAGGTACTAGTGACCTCTACAAGTCCTTTCATTAGTTTTCAAATATAGCAACTTCAACATGTTCTTTTCCTTTGACTTGATTGTAGTGAGCTATAAGTTTGTATCTGTTTCTTGAGTTTAAGATATCACCACAAATCTTTAAAGACTTCTTTTGGCTTATTATTCACAGTCTCCATACAGTGGAACCTATGTTGTCGACTGTATTACTTGTCGATCAAATCGGTTTTCAAACAAGGAATTCAAAAAAAAAAAATTCTGGTTTTTGTACGTTCTCTTGGTTGTCAACCAACAATGCAGACACCTTGGGTCACGTTCTCACAGAATGTGCACAGCGTGGATCTGAGTCAGTACAGTTACTAACTTGCATGCTATAAACATCTCTTGAGCTTTTGTTATGCATCTTGTGAACTTTTTTTGTTATTTTGCAGTTTTGGTGCAAATTTTTTTATTGTGAAATAAGCCATCATGGCTCCAAAGAAGGATAAAGAGATGAAAGCAAAAATAAGTTGTAAAAAGCACTGTTGAGAAGTCATTAGAAAGTATAAAGAAGATAGGCTCCGCATGGTTGATATAGCAAAACTTTTTGGTAAATCAGCGTCTACCATTAACATGAGCCAAAGGAAAAAAAATTAAAGCAGCTGACCTTCCAAAAGGCACGAAAGTGATACCAAAGCAAAGGCCACAGATTACTGAGGAAGTTGAAAAACTCTTGTTGATATGGATAAACAACAAAACAGTTACATGGTGATAGTGTTTCAGATGCCATTATTTGTGAAAAAGCAAGGCAGTTGCATGATGACCTCCTGAAAAAAAAGAGGAACATGTGCTGAGACTCAGTCCTTCAAGGCTAGTAGGTGTCGGTTTGATAATTTTTAAGAAAATAAGTAGTATTCATAGTGTAGCTAGGCATGGGGAGGCTGCTAATGCTGACAAAGTGGCTGTTGAAAAGTATGTTACTGAATTCCAAGAATACATAGAGGCTGAGGGGTTTGTCTCCCAACAAGTGTTTAATTGTGACAAGACAGGCCTCTTCTGGAAGAAAATGCCCAAGAGGACCTGCTTAACCCTTTGGGGGTTTCGGACATACATGTACTAGTACATCTTACGACCCATGGTTTTTGACGTAGTACTAGTACACCTAAATTCTAGCACCCTCAAATCTAGTGAGAGAAAGCTGGTAGGCCTACATATGAAAGAATGGGTCTATGTGGTCAGTGTGCGCAGTATAAAAAAAATCCTGCAGCACACAGTGCGTAATGAGAAAAAAAACTTTGATCATATTTTTGGATTAAAACAGCGACTTTGCACTGATTTTGTATGGTATTTATTGTTGTATTCTAATTTTCTTGATCTCATTTTATAGAACGGAAGACATATTACAGAAATTGAGATGATTTTGACTGGTTTTACAATGAAAAGTACCTTGAAATTGAGCTCAAAGTAGCAGAAATATTCGATTTTTACCAAAGTTCAAAAGTAAACAAATCATGCCAACCGTCCAATACACATCAACTAGTGAGTCTAATATTCTTTCACAAGTGCGCTGATATTATTTATACCATTTCTACACTAATGCAGTAGTCTGCATAACAGTAAATCTTATTTTTTTTTTGTAAGAATAAAAATTCAAAGTGGAAAGCCAAAGAAATATAAGAGGGGCCTGGGGATGTGACTAACGAACAGAGAACTTGTTATTTTAGTGCCAGGAATGTCTTGTTTATTCTGGACCCTATTCGGAAATTGGCATCTTTTGAAATTTGTGAAATTGGCAAAATTGCTAAATTCTGACCACTTTATTGGATAGTTGAAATCAGTAAATGGGTGGTTTCTTGTACTCATTCGATAGAAAAAACGGAGTTCTAGCGAAATAGTTATGACTTTTGTCGACTAGTATACTGGAATTGGCCAAAAATAGGGCTCAAAGTGGGCAAAATTGCCGATGCGTAAACATTGTTGAGACCGCTAACTTCGCGAGAGCATAATTCCGTAAGTTTTCCATCAAATTTCATACTTTTGGTGTCATTATGATCGGGAAAAGATTATCTATCTTTTCATAAGAAATTTTTTTTTTTTTTTTTTTTAAATTTGGCCGACCCTGCGAACAAGTCTCTGAGAGGACCTGTCGACCCCCAAAGGGATAACTGAAGAGAAAAAGTCGATGCCAAGACACAAGCCAATGAAAGACGGGCTCACTCTGTTACTGTGTAGTAATGCAAGTGGGAACTTGAAATTGAAGCCCTTACTTGTTTACCATTCTGAAAATCCACGAGTTTTTAAGAAGAACAATGTTATGAAAAACATATTGGTTGTAATGTGGAGGGCCAACATGAAAGCTTGGGTAACAAGACAATTTTTTATTGAGTGGGTTCATGAGGTCTTTGCTCCCATTGTCAGAAAGTACCTCATTAAAAAACAATGAGGTGTCAGTGGTGTAAAGAGACAGAGAAGAGAAACAACACCAGAAGGACAGTTGCCTGACATATTAATAGATGACTCTCCTTCCGAGCAGTAACATACCCCCTCCTCTCCTCCACCTCCTGCTTCCAGTATACCATTAGCTCTCTTCTGACAGGCAAGGGACAGTTAAATTTTCATTTACTGTACAGTATTTCAGTTAAAGTTTCTTTTAGTACTCATTTTTACAGTTTTATGTAGTAGTTAGTACATTTTTAATAAATTATTATATTGTCATTTGGGGGAAAAATTGCTTTGGTTGTCATCTATTTTGGTTGTTGAATCAACATTTGGAATTATTTAAATTTGACAGCCAAGGTTCCACTGTACTTGTAATGTGTCTGTGTACATTTACGTGGATGATGTCCTGGTGACTAGCTTGTCTTCTTTACACATCTGCAAATTTCTGCTCTTTATAAAGTGGGTATACCCAAGGTTATGCTGAAACTTTCTTCCTCATTGTGTACTGTATTGAATACTATATCTAGTATTACAAGTGTGTGCTTTTCCTCGCTTAATTGTGGTGATGCATAAAGAAACTGGTCAATTCATTGAATTTGGCTGATCATGAATTTGCTAATCCAGTCTCATTAGGTTTCTTGGTGTGTTTGCTCATGTTATACAAACAGAGCTAAATTTGAGATGCCCACTTTTATTTTAGCCTGTCATATTTTTTATAACAGTTTCCAGTTATAGCACGTTGTTGCCTTTTGAATGGCATTCCCTTAGTGTACCACTCTTCTTGAATTTTTTTTAATTGTCCTTTTGATGCATACCACTCTGACTAATGAAAATGTAATGACACAATTGTAAGCACAGTTGTCATGGGTTGAAACCCATAACAAGTCAGGTCTAAAAGTAGCAGGCCAGTGTGTTATCCACTAGAGCATGCTGGCCTATGATCCTTCTAACTAGGTGTATTTATATACACTGTAGGAAGGTTAGCATGGGACCCTACTATGACCACAAATGCATTTTTTTTTTATTGTAGCAAGCTATATTTTAAGTCCCTTCAAAGCTATTATGGTGTGTAGAAGTACACCTGGCTCATGAATATTATTAGGATGGTACTGTGGGCACCACGTTAACCTGTTAATTCTAACTGTGGTTTCTTCTCTCTTTTACAATGTGTACAAACCTTTTCTTATAACTTTATCTTAGTTTATCCAATATTTGGCTCATAATTAATATATATTTTATTTGACTTTAGCTACCAAACTCTCTTCCAAGTCATCCACCAGATGTCAAGCAAGAGCCCAATATCACTCAGTTGCAGAATCAAACACAACAGCAAAAGCAAACTGCCTCAAATAACTTAGTAAGTAATACTATTAGTTGAAGTTTCTAACACCTTAGTATTAACCCTTTCAGGGCTTCGGCTGTACTAGTACGGCTTACGCACCAGGGTTTTTGAAGTACTAGTTCGCCTAAACTCTAGCGCCCTCAAATCTAGTGAGAGAAAGCTGGTAGGCCTACATATGAAAGAATGGGTCTATGTGGTCAGTGTGCACAGTATAAAAAAAATCCTGCAGCACACAGTGCATAATGAGAAAAAAAACTTTGACCGTGTTTTTGGATTAAAACAGCGACTTTGCACTGTATTTTCGTATAGTATTTATTGTTGTATTCTAGTTTTCCTGGTCTCATTTTATAGAACGGAAGACATATTACAGAAATTGAGATGATTTTGACTGGTTTTACAATGAAAAGTACCTTGAAATTGAGCTCAAAGTAGCAGAAATGTTCGATTTTTACCAAAGATCAAAAGAAAACAAATAATGCCAAGCGTTCAATGCACGTTAACTGGTGAGTCTAATATTCTTTCACAAGTGCACTGATATTATTTATACCATTTCTACACTAATGCAGTAGTCTGCATAACAGTAAATCTTCTATTTTTTTGTGAGAATAAAAATTCAAAGTGGAAAGCAAAAGAATGTAAGAGGGGCGTGGGGATGTGACTAATGAACAGAGAAAATGTTATTTTAGTGCCAGGAATGTCTTTCTTGTTTATTTTGGACTCTATTTGGAAATTGGCATCTTTTGAAATTTGTGAGAAATTAGCAAAATTGCTAAATTCTTACCACTGTGTTGGATAGTTGAAATCAGTAAATGGGTGGTTTCTTGTACTCATTTGATAGAAAAAATGGAGTTCAAGCAAAATAGTTATGATTTTTGTCGACTAGTACACTGGAATTGGCCGAAAATAGGGCTCAAAGTGGGCAAAATCACCGATGCGTAAACATCGTCTAGACCGCTAACTTCACGAGAGCATAATTCCATAAGTTTTCCATCAAATTTCATACTTTTGGTGTCATTATGATCGGGAAAAGATTCTCTCTTTTCATAAGGAAAAAAATAGTTTTTTTTTTTTTTAAATTTGGCCGATCCTGAGAACAAGTCTCGGAGAGGGCCTGTCGACCCTGAAAGGGTTAATGTTGGTCACAGTTTTTAGCAAGTTAAATGGTACAATATACAAATAAATATTATTAGCCAGTGTCTAACAAATTCGAATTGTTGTTAGTTATTTCAAGAAATAACTTTATCCCTTATAGGTAGGTAGGTTGGTAGACAGCAACTACCCAGGGAGGTACTACCATCCTGCCAAGTGAGTGTAAAATGAAAGCCTGTAATTGTTTTACATGACGGTAGGATTGCTGGTGTCTTTTGTCTGTCTCATAAATATGCAAGATTACAGGTACGTCTTGCTACTTCTACTTACACTTAGGTCACACTACACATACATGTACAAGCATATATATACACACCCCTCTGGGTTTTCTTCTATTTTCTTTCAAGTTCTTATTCTTGTTTATTTCCTCTTATCTCCATGGGGAAGTGGAACAGAATTCTTCCTCCGTAAGCCATGCGTGTTGTAAGAGGCGACTAAAATGCCGGGAGCAAGGGGCTAGTAAACTCTTCTCCTGTATATATTACTAAATGTAAAAGGAGAAACTTTTGTTTTTCCTTTTGGGCCACCCCGCCTCGGTGGGATACAGCCCATGTGTTGAAAGAAGAAGAATATATACACCCCTCTGGGTTTTCTTCTATTTTCATTCTAGTTCTTCTTTCTTCTTTATTTCCTCTTACCTCCATGGGGAAGTGGAACAGAATTCTTCCTCCGTAAATCATGCGTGTTGTAAGAGGCGACTAAAATGCCAGGAGCAAGGGGCTAGTTACCCCTTCTCCTGTATGAATTACTAAATTTAAAAAGAGAAACTTTCGCTTTTCCTTTTGGGCCACCCTGCCTTGGTGGGATACGGCCGGTTTGTTAAAAAAAAAAAAAAAACTTTATCTCTTTCTTCATTAACTTTTAACAACTCAAAATATTCCCTCCATCTTCCCAGTACCTCCATCTCCCCATTTTGTTTTTAACTATTAAATCCATTTGTTCCCTAGGCTTTCTTAACTTAACCCTTTCACCGTCCATACCCTCAAAATTAATATTGCTCTCAGTGTCCACTTTGTTTTTCTTCTGAAAGGGTAGAGAATCATTTCCTGATGGTAACGACACCAAAACTACGAAATTTGATGGAAAAGTTAAGGAATTATTCTTGCGCAGATTTAGCGGTCTAGGAGCAATTTATGCATCGGTGGTTTTGCTCACTGAGTTTTGCTAGTATACCTTCTGGTCTATCGACTGAACAGTTTTTGTTAGTATGCCTTCTGGTCTATTGATTAAACAGTTTTTGTAGTATTACTGTTATATGTTGCTATACTGTTCATGTTATTTTATTAACACACTGGTCGATTCCCACTAAGGCAGGGTGGCCCGAAAAAGAAAAACTTTCACCATCATTCACTCCATCACTATCTTGCCAGAAGGGTACTTTACACTACAGTTTTTAAACTGCAACATTAACACCCCTCTTTCAGAGTGCAGGCACTGTACTTCCCATCTCCAGGACTCAAGTCCGGCCTGCCGGTTTCCCTGAATCCATTCATAAATGTTACTTTGCTCACACTCCAACAGCACGTCAAGTATTAAAAACCATTTGTCTCCATTCACTCCTATCAAACACGCTCACGCATGCCCGCTGGAAGTCCAAGCCCCTCGCACACAAAACCTCCTTTCCTAGGCCAACCCCTACCCCGCCTTCCTTCTGCTACAGACTGATATACTCTTGAAGTCATTCTGTTTCGCTCCATTCTCTCTACATGTCCGAACCACCTCAACAACCCTTCCTCAGCCCTCTGGACAACACTTTTGGTAATCCCACACCTCCTCCTAACTTCCAAACTACAAATTCTCTGCAATATATTCACACCACACATTGCCCTCAGACATGACATCTCCACTGCCTCCAGCCTTCTCCTCGCTGCAACATTCATCACCCATGCTTCACACCCATATAAGAGCGTTGATAAAACTATACTCTCATACATTCCCCTCTTTGCCTCCAAGGACAAAGTTCTTTGTCTCCACAGACTCTAAGTGCACCACTCACCCTTTTCCCCTCATCAATTCTATGATTCACCTCATCTTTCATAGACACATCCGCTGACACGTCCACTCCCAAATATCTGAATACATTCACCTCCTCCATACTCTCTCCCTCCAATCTGATATCCAATCTTTCATCACCTAATATTTTTGTTATCCTCATAACCTTACTCTTTCCTGTATTCACTTTTAATTTTCTTCTTTTGCATACCCTACCAAATTCATCCACCAACCTCTGCAACTTCTCTTCAGAATCTCCCAAGAGCACAGTGACATCAGCAAAGAGCAACTGTGACAACTCCCACTTTATGTGTGATTCTTTATCTTTTAACTCCATGCCTCTTGCCAAGACCATTGCATTTACTTCTCTTACAACCCCATCTATAAATATATTAAACAACCACGGTGACATCACACATCCTTGTCTAAGGCCTACTTTTACTTGGAAATAATCTCCCTCTTTCCTACATACTCTAACTTGAGCCTCACTATCCTCGTAAAAACTCTTCACTGCTTTCAGTAACCTACCTCCTACACCATACACCTGCAACATCTGCCACATTGCCCCCCTATCCACCCTGTCATACGCCTTTTCCAAATCCATAAATGCCACAAAAACCTCTTTAGCCTTATCTAAATACTGTTCACTTATATGTTTCACTGTAAACACCTGGTCCACACACCCCCTACCTTTCTTAAAGCCTCCTTGTTCATCTGCTCTCCTATTCTCCGTCTTACTCTTAATTCTTTCAATAATAACTCTACCATACACTTTACCAGGTATACTCAACGGACTTATCCCCCTATAATTTTTGCACTCTCTCTTGTCCCCTTTGCCTCTATACAAAGGAACTATACATGCTCTCTGCCAATCCCTAGGTACTTTACCCTCTTCCATACATTTATTAAATAATTGCACCAACCACTCCAAAACTATATCCCCACCTGCTTTTAACATTTCTATCTTTATCCCATCAATCCCGGCTGCCTTACCCCCTTTCATTTTGCCTACTGCCTCACGAACTTCCCCCACACTCACAACTGGCTCTTCCTCACTTCTACAAAATACGGTACCCAAATTACCATACATGGTAACGTGTAAATTAGCTAGCATAACCCAAAGTCTTTCTGTACTGAATGGTTCTTCAGTATTTTGTGCTTTGTAATATTTTTGTGTCTTTCAGTGTCACTCAATTTAGCTGCAATTGAACATTTGCAGGACACTGTCACTCATGTGAGTCACGTACAATACGTGCACTGGACCCAACTGGCCATGTTCTCTCTCTACTCGCCGTCTCGATGTGTGCAAGCGGATGTGTTTATGGTTAGGACTGCATATTGATTTGTGATGGTTTTTTCATGTGTTTCAAAAATATTTTATGTTTTTAAGTTTATTGATTTTACTATTTAGTAAGAGTACATTTGTATTGCAACACAAACCTACAGTGTGCAAATGGTGGTTTTTTTGTATTACTACTGTATACCAGTATGTATCATTATTTGAACCCCTTTTAACCCTTAAACTGTCCAGATGTAGATCTATGTTTGCATGCATACTGTTCCGACCTTGATTTTCTCCATTTGAAAGCATGTAAAAAAAAAAAAGTAGATCTACATTCGGAGCGCTATGCACGTGAATGTAGATCTACATTTGGACAGTTTAAAGGTTAACAGCATACACTATTACTTTTGCTTTTTATATCTCATAACATTCCCTTAACCAGTTAACTGTCCAAATGTAGATCTACATTCACTCGCATAACTCTCCAAACGTAGATCTACGTTTTTTTTTTTTACATGCTTTCAAATGGAGAAAATCAAGGTCGGAGCACTACGCGCAAAAACATAGATCTACGTTTGGACAGTTGAAGGGTTACTATCAAAATCATTGGTAAACAGGCAAATTAGTTTACTGATACTAACCCGTTGTCAATCTGACTCTACAGCCTTTTACCTTAGCCTACCTGTGCTAAGCACCAATGAATTTTTATGATGGATGATTATTTTTGTTATTTATTCATCATATATTTATACAAAATAGTTTACACGGTTCATTATTGGGTCATACACAGGAGCTGTGATTACTGTCTAGTATCAAAACACTTACCTAAGCTTAATGTGAGGCATATGAGCAATGTAACCTTCAGCCTCCTGGGTAAATTTTTTAGACTTATTTGGGGAAAAAATAGTGTCTTTGATGCTGTAAAATACAGTATGTTCTTTTGTAAGCAGTGATCATGTTTTTTTTGGTACAGTACAGTACTGTGTTTAGATTTGGGTCCCATCCCCAAGCTGTCCCATTTTATAGATGCAGACATACAAAAATTCCCAAATCCGAAACACTTTCGGTCTCAAGCATTTCAGGTAAAGGATTCTCAACTGTATTAGCATTAGCATCAACTGCAGTAACAGCAGCCACCACAGATTCCTCCTCCTCCTCCTCCTCCTCCTCGTCCTCCTCATCCTCCTCGTCCTTGTCCTCCTCGTCCTCCTCGTCCTTCTCGTCCTCCTCGTCATCCTCCTCGTCCTCGTCCTCGTCCTCCTCCTCCTCCTCCTCCTCGTCCTCCTCGTCCTCCTCATCGTCCTCGTCCTCCTCCTCGTTCTCCTCGTCCTCCTCCTCATCCTCGTCGTCCTCCTCCTCCTCCTCCTCCTCCTCCTCGTCCTCCTCCTCCTCGTCCTCCTCCTCGTCTCCTCCTCCTCGTCCTCCTCCTCGTCCTCCTCCTCGTCCTCCTCCTCGTCCTCCTCCTCATCCTCCTCGTCCTCCTCCTCCTCCTCCTCGTCCTCCTCCTCCTCCTCCTCCTCCTCCTCCTCCTCCTCCTCCTCGTCCTCCTCCTCCTCGTCCTCCTCATCCTCGTCCTCGTCCTCCTCGTCCTCCCCGTCCTCGTCCTCCTGATATATATGTGCTTTCAGCATTACCACAAAGTGCATTATTATATACTGCAATAATCAGGGTAAGGTAGATATTTATCCTGACTTGTGCTAGTGAACAGGGCTCTTGATCCAAGGAATTGGACCTGGCCTCCATTTCCTTAGATCAAATCTTATTGCCTCAGGCATTGTATTCTTATGGGTTTAGCACTTCTCCCATTAATGTAATACACTTATGTACTGTAATTCTGGCTTGTAATTGTCTGTCTCTATAGGACTTAGATGAGGATGAAGACCAAAAATCTAGTCGTCAGTATTGTACCCTGAGTACATTACCAGAAGGCCAGATTGGAACATTAAAAGTATATAAATCTGGCAGAGCAGAAATGTGGTTTGGTCAACATAAACTTGCTGTAAATAAAGGTACCCAAGTTGGATTTTTACAAGTAAGTTGAAGATTGTGTTTACCTTATTTTTTAAATCTTTAAAAAAAAATATTCACTGGTGTTAAACACTTGTTATTAAATTTTCAAATGTTTAGTAACTGTAAAAAATTGTGTTCCATAAAGGATTTTGTGTGTGTGTGTTTCTTTTCTTTTTTTTGACACTGGCTGTCTCCCACCAAGGCAGGGTTATCTAAAAAACAAGAAAAAAAATCTTTCACCATCATTCATTCCACCACTGTCTTGCCAGAGGGATGTTGATACGACACTTGAGATGCTCCTCCAGACTGCAAATATCCCCACTCCTCTTTCAGAATGCAGGCATTGTGCATCCCACACCAGCTAACTTGTTTCCCTGAATCCCTTTAAAAATGTTACCCTGCTCACACTCCAACAGCTTGTCAAGTCACAAAAACCATTTGCCTCCACTCCTATCTAACATGCACGTACGCACGCACGAGCATGCACACACGCACACACACACACGCATGCGCGCACACACACACACACACACACACACACACACACACACACACACACCACACACACACACACACACACACACACACACACACACACACACACAGAATAGCGTTCCGATACCTTAATAAGGAATCGTTCAAGACACTGTACACTGTGTATGTTAGGCCCATACTGGAGTATGCAGCACCAGTCTGGAACCCACACCTGGTCAAGCACGTCAAGAAGTTAGAGAAAGTACAAAGGTTTGCAACAAGGCTAGTCCCAGAGCTCAAGGGAATGTCGTACGAGGAAAGGTTAAGGGAAATCAGACTGACGACACTGGAGGACAGAAGGGTCAGGGGAGACATGATAACGACATACAAGATACTGCGGGGAATAGACAAGGTGGACAGAGATAGGATGTTCCAGAGAGGGGACACAGGGCAAGGGGTCACAACTGGAAGCTGAAGACTCAGACGAGTCACAGGGACGTTACGAAGTATTTCTTCAGTCATAGAGTTGTCAGCAAGTGGAATAGCCTAGCAAGTGAAGTAGTGGAGGCAGGAACCATACATAGTTTTAAGAAGAGGTATGACAAAGCTCAGGAAGCAGAGAGAGAGAGGACCCAGTAGCGATCAGTGAAGAGGCGGGGCCAGGAGCTGAGTCTCGACCCCTGCAACCACAATTAGGTGAGTACACACACACACACACACACACACACACACACACACACACACACACACACACACCATACACATACACATACACACACACATGCACATACACACACACACACACACACACACACACACCACACACACACACACACACACACACACACACACGCACACACACACACACACACACACAGACCAGTGTCACTGACATGTATAGCATGCAAAATCATGGAAAAGTTTGTCAGGAGAAGAATGGTGGAACATCTAGAAAGGAAGGATCTCATCACCAGCAGACAACATGGTTTCAGAGACGGGAAATCCTGTGTCACAAACCTACTGGAGTTCTATGACATGGTGACAGCAGTAAGACAAGAGAGAGAGGGATGGGTGGATTGCATTTTCTTGGACTGCAAGAAGGCGTTTGACACAGTACCACACAAGAGATTAGTGCAAAAACTGGAGGACCAAGCAGGGATAACAGGGAAGGCACTGGAATGGATCAGGGAATACTTGTCAGGAAGACAGCAGCGAGTAATGGTACGTGGCGAGGTGTCAGAGTGGGCACCTGTGACCAGCGGGGTCCCACAGGGGTCAGTCCTAGGACCAGTGCTGCTTCTGGTATTTGTGAACGACATGACGGAAGGAATAAACTCCGAGGTGTCCCTGTTTGCAGATGACGTGAAGTTGATGAGAAGAGTTCAGTCGATCGAAGACCAGGCAGAACTACAAAGGGATCTGGATAGGCTGCAGACCTGGTCCAGCAAAATGGCTCCTGGAGTTCAATCCACCAAGTGCAAAGTCATGAGGATTGGGAAAGGGCAAAGAAGACCGCAGACGGAGTACAGTCTAGAGGGCCAGAGACTACAAACATCACTCAAGGAAAAAGATCTTGGGGTGAGTATAACACCAGGCACATCTGAAGCGCACATCAACCAAATAACTGCTGCAGCATATGGGCGCCTGGCAAACCTCAGAACAGCATTCCGACATCTTAATAAGGAATCGTTCAGGACCCTGTACACTGTACGTTAGGCCCATATTGGAGTATGCGGCACCAGTTTGGAACCCACACCTAGCCAAGCATGTAAAGAAACTAGAGAAAGTGCAAAGGTTTGCAACAAGACTGGTCCCAGAGTTAAGAGGTATGTCCTATGAGGAGAGGTTAAGGGAAATCAACCTGACGACACTGGAGGACAGGAGAGATAGGGGGGACATGATAACGACTTACAAAATACTGAGAGGAATTGACAAGGTGGACAAAGACAGGATGTTCCAGAGACTGGACACAGCAACAAGGGGACACAGTTGGAAGCTGAAGACACAGATGAATCAAAGGGATGTTAGGAAGTATTTCTTCAGCCACAGAGTAGTCAGGAAGTGGAATAGTTTGGGAAGCGATGTAGTGGAGTCAGGATCCATACATAGCTTTAAGCAGAGGTACGATAAAGCTCATGGTTCAGGGAGAGTGACCTAGTAGCGACCAGTGAAGAGGCGGGGCCAGGAGCTTGGACTCGACCCCTGCAACCTCAACTAGGTGAGTACAACTAGGTGAGTACACACACACACACACACACGGTGGCCTGGTGGCTAAAGCTCCCGCTTCACACACGGGGGCCCCCGGGTTCGATTCCCGGCGGGTGGAAACATTCGACACTTTTCCTTTACCCCTGTTGCCCTTTTCACCTAGCAGCAAAAAAGGTACCTGGGGGGTTAGTGGGACTGGTGTGGGTCCCCATCCTGGGGGACAAGTTTAAGGCCCCCAAATGGAAATAAGTTAGACCCTCGATGACGAAACTGATTTTTTCTTGGTTACCCTGGGGGGAAAAACCCCCTCCGGGGTTAAAAATCCGAATAAAAATTTTATCTTATTTATCTTACTTATCTCATGTAAGAAAGTGCGGTATTTCCCAGGGGGGTTGGGGGTAGGTCACAAAAAAGGGTTGGGCGCCAAGGACCACTGGTTTACTTTCCCAACAACAACCCCCCTACCTTTCAGTACATAACCCCCCAAAATAATTCCCCACAAATTCCCACACACCCCACAAAACCAACACACACAAACCCCACACCCCACACACACACAAACCACACACAAAACACACACACACACACACACACACACACACACAAAAACACACACAAACACAAAACACACAAAACACAACACAACACAAAACAACACACACACCCCAAAAACACACACACACAACACCACAACAAACACACAACACAACACACACACCCCAAAACAACACACACAAACACAACACACAACACACACAACAAACACACAACAACACAACACCACAACACCCACACAACAACACACACACACAACACACACACACACACAACAAAAAACACACACACCACACACACACACACACACACACACACACACCCCAACACACCACACACACACACACAAAACAATCCACAAAAACAAAACACCCACACACCACACACCCCACCACACCCCAATCCGACAACACCCCCCCCCCCTCACCCCCGACATCTCACTATTTCCCCCTGCCCCTTTCCCCTTTTTTCCCTTTCCCCCCCCTCGATCCCCTCCCCCCCCCCTTTTTTTCCCCCTAAACCCTTCCCCCCCCCCCCACTCCGCCCCCAAATACCACATTCCTCCACTACTTCCCCCCCCCCCCCCCTCTGACATACACACTACAACCTAACATACAGAATACATGGGTTTTCCCCACTCTGGGGCCCAAATCAGGAAAAAAACAAAAAGGGGTTGCCAGAGAGCAAAAAGAAAAACCAAGGGACAGGGGGAGGAAATGCAAAGGAAGATTGGGCACCAGAGCTCAAAAAAAAAGGATCATAAGGGGAAAAGAAACTAAAAGAACTTAGAAATGAGGTGGAAAAAGAGGTTAGATTTTGGAAAAGGGCCGGAAGTGGGAGGTCCCATGTCAAAGCGCAGAACTGGGGAAAAAAGAGTTTAAAAAAGGGAAATTAAAAAATCTGAAACACCTAAAAAAACAAAGAACATTTTGGGTTTGACAACAGAGACTGCTCCCCCACCCACAAAAAAAGGGGGGACTGTGGGAAAAGAAGGGGCAAACTCAGGGGAAAAGCCCCTATAAGGAGACTGTAGAAAATTGAAAGAGTAAGTTTAAATGTGGAGGCCCTAACGCCCAAAAACAGACCCCAAAGGGAAAAGGGCCCCGAGGGGGGAAAAAATGACAGCCAGGCCCCCAAGAAAAATTACCAGTGAAACTGATGAAAAGGAAACTGCAGTGGGGGAAAACCCAAAATTTAAAATGGGGGGTTTACACAGGGATATGAAAGTGGGAGAAATGAAAGGGTGAGGCAGTTTTTTGTGTATGGGCCCCGGGAAATTCGAAGGGGAAACATATGAAGCAAGAAAAAAAGGGGGGAAAAAACGCAATTGAAAGCATCATAAAAAGAAATAGGAGAAAAAACCTATGCCCCGCGGGAAAAATTTTCCCGGAGATGGGTGGTTTGTAAAAAAAAGAACCCGGCCAGTGAGAGGCCCCTTCAAGGCAGAAGCGACCGGACCAGGATCCTGCGGAAAACCCCGTTTTGGGGGGACATAAAGGGCATACGGGAAAGGGTGTATCTCGACCGCGACAAAAACACAAGAAGAAAGGGCCAGAAACTGAGAAGAGATGGTACAAAGGCAAAAGGAGGAAAGAGAGGGGATGGAAAGAAAGACAGGAGTTTCCCAGCCCCGGGAAAAATCAAAAAAACAGCCCCCCCTCTCCCAAAATCCTATAGAAGCCTTTCCCCAAATAGGGCAACCCCAGTGCAACCAAACCCCCTTAAATCAAAACACCCATGCCACATCCCAAAGCCCCCACCCACTACAATTTCAAACCCACCCCCCAGCAAAACCCATAGTTCCCCTTTCCAGGTCTTCCCACTTCCCCAACCCCCCAAATACCCCCCCAGACCCCCTTCCCTTTGAAAGAAAGTTGAAGGGGTGGGATACAAATGCAGATGGAAAAAAAAAAACAAGTATGAGGGAAATGGGACGAAAGAAAACAAAAAAGGGCATCCCCCCAAAATAATGCACTCACAGAAAAAACCTCCCGGGAAAAATAACAGATTCAAAAATTTTTCCCTCCGGATATCAAATCCCCAAGAAAGGGCAGAGGGGGAGAGGGGGAGGAGGGTTGCACCCGCCATTTTAAAAAAAAAATGGGGTTTTGAGGGAAAAGGAAGGGAAGGATTTGGGACGGGTGAAAGGGGGCTACTTGTAGGGGAAAAAATCCAGTTGAGGGACATAAGGTGATAATTGCAGTAATGTAAACCCCCCCACAGAACTGCAGGAGGCCAAGAGAAGAATACGGGTAGAGCAAAAGAGCAATGATCGACACCTAGCCGGGGGGCCAGGAGAGCACACATGGGGGAGCAAAGTTAAATAGTTATGGGTGATTTTCAACACCAAAAGGGGATTGACTGGGAAAAACCCGGGCCCCCTGGGGTTTCCAAAAAATGGAGAGCCAAGAAGAGGATGTGGTTTCTTTGGAAAAACCCATGCATCACATGTTAGAAAAACACTACCGAGAGAAAAGGGGAGAGGGGAAACCCCAAGGTTTTGGGCCTTTTAAATTTACCATGAGTAGTTCCCAAAAACGGGGTTTTTTCATGTTTGAAAGGCCCTGGGAGCTAGTTTATCATGTGGTTCTGGGGCTTCACTACATATTTTGGGTCCCAAATGGAGAGAGTAGAGGGGAAAAAGGCTGGGGGAAAAAACCAAAATACAAAAGGGGGGGAATACTCAGGGATGAGGAATTCCTTCAAAACATTCAGTGGGAGAGGGAACTGACAGGAAAAACCCGTACAAAAAAATGATGGACTAAAGAAACAACAAAATTTCAAGGAGGGAGGGAGAGGTTTGTTCCCCAAAGGGAAAAAGAAAAAATGGGGAAAAACATAACGAGTCCTTGGTTCCCCCCAAAGGGGTTTGGGAGGCAAAAATAGGTTTTACAAAAGAAAAGGAAAAAAGGGACGAACGAGAAAACTCAGGAAAAAAAAAAGAAAACAGGGCCCAAAGAAGGGGCCGGGAAACGAAAAATGCACAGATAAAAAGGGGGGGCTCCCAAAACAATATGAAAATGCCCTTGGGAAACAAAAAATAAAAACTGCCCCCAAAGCTGTTGTACAAGGCCCCATCAGGGGGAAAACAACAGTCCCAAAGGGCCCCGGTAAAACAACTGGGAAGGGTGATGGGGGGAATTTTACAAGAAAAAGACCGGGGAGGTTTGCGGAGTCAACCAAGATTTAAAGAGGGATTTACAGTGGAAACCCGTAGGAATCCAAAAATCGAACAGGGGGGACACCAGCAAAGTGGGTGAGGTAAAATAAACCAAAGGGGGAGGTTAAGAAGTGCTATGCGAAAATTTAAAACCTCCCCAAAAGGGGGTGGGGCCAGACAAATCTTCCTGGGTCCTTAAAGAGGGGCAGAGATATTGTGTGAGCCCTTAAAAAAGAAATTTTTTAAAAACCCTCTTTTTAAAATGGGCAACCCCCCTGAGGTAAAGGGAAAAAAGGGGAAATTGTACTCCCCAAATTTTTTAAAAAAGGGGGGGCAGGCCCTGAGGCCCCCAAAATACAGACCCCATTCACTAACGTGTTATAATGCAAAGGGGGTGGGGGAAAATCATCAAAGGGGGAGAGGGTGGGGGACCTGGAAAGAAAAAAAGTGGATAATTGACAACCACACGGTTTCGGGGGGGAAAAAAAAAACCCCGTTCACAAACCTTCTAGAGTTTTTTGACAAGGTGAAAAAGTAAACAAGAGAGGAGGGGGGGATCGACTGCATAATTTTTTGGCCCGCAAGAAGGCCTTGACACAGTTCCTCACAAGGGTTACTTTCAAAAAGGGTAGAGGACCCCGGGCCCCAAAACAGGGAAAAGGGACTGCAAGGATCAGAGAAATCTAAAGGGAAAGGGAACCCAAAGAGTCCCTTGTACTGACGAGGGGGTCGAGTGGGGGCCGTGACAAACGGGGTTCCCCAAGGGTCAGTCCTGGGAATGTGGGTGTTCTTGGTATATGTGAACGAAAAAACGGAAGGGAAAGACTCAGAAGGGGTCCTTGTTTGCAGATGATGTGAAGGGTTTAAAGAGAAGAATCAAATCGGACGAGGATCAGGCAGGACTACAAAGAGACCTGGACAGGCACAAGCCGGTCCAGCAACTGGCTCCTTTAATTTAACCCTGCCAAATGCAAAGTCATGAAGATTGGGGAAGGGCAAAGAAGACCGCAGACCCAATATAGTTTAGATGGCCAAAGACTGCAAACCTCACTCAAGGAAAAAGATCTGGGGTGGAGTATAACACCGAGCATATCTCCTGAGGCGCACATCAATCAGATAACTGCTGCAGCATACGGGCGCCTGGGAAACCTACGGATAGCGTTCCGAATACCTCAGTAAGGACTCGTTTAAACTCTGTATACCATCTACGTCAGGCCCATACTGGAGTATGCAGCAACCAGTTTGGAATCCACACCTAGTCCAAGCACGTCAAGAAATTAGAGAAAGTGCAAAGGTTTGCAACAAGACTAGTCCCAGAGCTACGGGGATTGTCCTATGAAGAAAGGTTGAGGGAAATCGGCCTGGGCGACACTGGAGGACAGGAGGGTCAGGGGGACATGATAACGACATATAAAATACGCACGGAAAAGACGAGGTGGACAAAGACGGGATGTTCCAGAGATGGGACACAGACACAAGAGGTCACAATTGGAAGTTGAAGACTCAGATGAATCAAAGGGGTGTTAGGAAGTATTTCTTCAGTTAAATAGACCCCGGGGGG
>NC_069491.1:15686745-15742673 GCF_026875155.1 Cherax quadricarinatus
GCCCAAACCCAAACACAGTTCATAGAAGGAAAATCCGTGTCACAAACCTACTGAATTTTATGATAAAGTAACAGAAATAAGACGAGAGAGAGGGTGGTTGATTGCATCTTCTTGACTGCAAGAAGGCCTTCGACACAGTTGTAGACAGCCTGTACTGTCTGCACAGACAGCCTATGCTGTCTGTCAGCTTAGTTCATATTTCGCGGCACTCACGTGCTGCCCTCTAGGCCTGCCCAGGTCAGTGGGACGCTGGTCCCACTCGCTCTCACTCAGCGGCCTAGAAGCAGTCAACAGTCCTACTCCCTCTCTCCCTCATGGGATGGCCCTCCCGGGCCATGGGCACTCAACACACAAGCCTGTGTACCCACCACGACTTTACAAATAAAGAAGCCTCCAAAGGCGTCTATTATTGAACCCTGCTCCACTGCAGCATCACCAAATAGTCTCGTTCACAATGGTGGGAAGCGGTGGTCGCAGCAAGTTGTGTTTGCCCGGAGAGAGGAAGGGATGAAGTTGTTCACTTCATCACCCTACACTAGAAACATCCATCTCTCAACGAGTTATCCTGATGTCGTGTCTGCATGTTTCAGCATCCAGACACTGGTACAAGCAGGATCTAGCCGAAATTTTTCCGAATTTCTTCGAGAATTGTAAGTGGTGTCCCAATGACTCCTGGCTACAGCATCCCACGCTGTTTCTCAAGTCACGTGTTGTATGTTCTGCTGTTGTTGTTCAGCTCAGCACAGCTATTTCAGCCAGCCAGGGGTAAGTTTTGTGGTGATTTCTGCATCCAGTGTTAGTGCTTCTCCCATGTGTGCACAGGTGAGGAAGGTAGGCGTTCGGTCCTCCACCATCGCCCCTCACCCACGCTCACAGCTTGTGTACACAACTCACCACTGTCCACTCCCTCTGCTGTGTTTTCTGCTGTTTTCTGTGTGATTTCATTGCCAGAGCTGTGTATCCGAGTGTCCGAGGCCACTCGAAGCTATGTGGATCAGCATGCCACGTAGATCACGACGCCATGTGGATTCCGACACCACGTGGGGTGTGGATGAATATCTGTGGATCTACAAGCCACGTGGGTTACCAAGCCAAATGTCCCAGGCCGCATGCTGTGGACTGCTGCTGCTCGGCGTCACCTCGAGATGTCTGCTGACATCACAGTGCTGCTGACATCACCTCGCAACATCATGCTTGACATCACATGATATCACATCGAGTGTTTCTGTAAATTATTCAGTATTATCGAGAAGATTGAGAGTGCATATATGTCGTGTGTTAATTAATTCCTCTCAGTCAGCATTCTCATGTGTTAGTGTATGGCTTAGTGTCAATTTTGTGCACAGAAAAGCATCATTTGCTAGTTTAAGCCATGTTGTACTGCATGTTCCACGGGTGTGTGTAAAGTTTTCCATGTGTCCAGTGTGGTCTTGAGCCCAGACCCCTGAGCAGCACCACTGTGTTATTGTCACCCAGTGTGACCAGCATGTTTGACAGCTGATATTAGTCAGCCCTGAGCATATGAGCCCCTTGTACAGAAAGCTCTTATGCTCATCACTCATAGATGTTCTGCAGAATCGTACCTGCTACGATTCCCATCGAGATTTGTTTCACTTCACCTCCAGACCTTCAGAGTGCAGTTATATGTAGAGAAATAAGTCTGGGGATGCTTAGACTAACCTCTGCTGTAACTCCAACTGCTGAGAGAATGACACTCGTCAAGCCACAGTTAGCCCTGTCGGCAGGCACTGTGTCAGCCTCGTGTCACAAGCTTCAGTGAGCTCCTGCACAAAGATAATGTCACTTTGACTGCAAGCTCGCTCACTGCAGTCTGGTCGATGATGTTATGACTCCCAGATGTTTCGCCCAGTCGTCTCTGCCACGACTTGCTCCACAACTCACTCCACGCTCGCTGGCAGTGACAGCCCAGTGACAGTACCAGTCAAGAAGTGTCCTCCTGAGTCGCTTGCCAGAAGTTCTGCCCAGTTGCCGAGTTTTGACGATGCCTCACTCAAGGGCACTAGCATGTCGTGCCCCAGGTTGAGTGAAACCTGCAGTGACTCCTACGATGACTACTTCACCATTCTAGAGGAGACCGTACCCTGTTATGTCACAGCTTAGCTGCAGTGATGTCTCCTGTGTTGCAGTATCTCTCCAGACGCAGGAAGGCATGCAGTGATGCCCTTCGATGCTTACTGCCTATGACCGCGATGTTTAGCACACCCCACTTGTTTTTTTCTTCCCTCCCTGTAGGAAGTCTGTTTTTTTCCATGTCCATATTTATATATATATGTTTTTTATTTTGTGTTCTGTGCCCTGTTCCTGCAAGAGAGAGAGACCGAGTTTTTTTTACCACCAGTATTGTCACGTCGAGACCACGCGAGGTAGATGGCCAAGCAAATGTAGACAGCCTGTACTGTCTGCACAGACAGCCTATGCTGTCTGCCAGCTTAGTTCATATTTTGCGGCACTCAGGTGGTGCCCTCTAGGTCTGCCCAGGTAGTGGGACGCTGGTCCCACTCGCTCTCACTCACCATCAGCAGCCTAGAAACAGTCAACAGCCCTACTCCCTCTTTCTGGGATGGCCCTCCCGGGCCATGGGCACTCAACACACAAGCCTGTGTACCCACCACGACTTTACAAATAAAGTAAGAAGCCTCCGAAGACATCTATAATTGAACCCCACTCCACTGCAGCATCACCAAATAATTTTGTTTCACACAGTTCCTCACAGGAGATTGATGCAGAAGCTAGAGGATCAGGCGCATATAACAGAAGAGTGCTGCAATTGATCAGAGAATACCTGACAGGGAGGCAACAACGAGTCATGGTACGTGATGAGGTATCACAGTGGGCACCTGTGACGAGTGGGGTCCCACAGGGGTCGGTCCTAGGACCTGTGCTATTTCTGGTATATGTGAATGACATGATGGAAGGGTGGACTCAGAAGTGTCCCTGTTTGCAGATGATGTGAAGTTAATGAGAAGAATTAAATCAGATGAGGATCAGGTAGGACTCCAAAGAGACCTGGACAAGCTCGACACCTGGTCCAGCGACTGGCTTCTCAAATTTAACCCTCCAAATGCAAAGTCATGAAGATCAGGGAAGGCAAAGAAGGCCGCAGACAGAGTATAAGGCTAGGTGGCAAAAGACTGCAAACCTCGCTCAAGGAGAAAGATCTTGGGGTGAATATAACACCGAGCACGTCTCCAGAAGCACACATTAACCAGATAACTGCTACAGCGTATGGGCGCCTTGCAAACCTGAGAATAGCGTTCCGATACCTTTGTAAGGAATCGTTCAAGACACTGTACACCATACACGTCAGGCTCATACTGGAGTATGCAGCACCTGTTTGGAAGGCACACTTGATCAAGCACGTCAAGAAATTTGAGAAAGTGCAAAGGTTTGCGACAAGGTTAGTTCCAGAGCTAAGAGGAATGTCCTTCGAAGAAAGGTTGAGGGAAATCGCAGACGACAATGGAGGACAGGAGGGTTACAAAAAACATGATAACATACAAAATACTGCGTGGAATAGACAAGGTGGACAGAGACAGGATGTTCAAGTGGGGGGAAAACAAAAACAAAGGGCCAAAATTTAAAAGTTGAAGACCCAATAGTAAAAGGGGAATGTTATAAATTTATTTTTTCAGTAAATAGAGAGTCAAGACGGGGAAATACCAAGCAAGTGAGGTAGGGGAGGGGGAAACCATAATAGTTTTAAGTTTGGGTATGATAAAGCTCATGGAGCAAGAGAGAGAACCTATTGGGCACTCATTTAAGGGGCGGGCCAGGAGCTGAGTATTCTAACCCCCGGGGAAAACCCAATTAGGTGAGTACACACACACAAAACACAAAAACACACACACACACACACAAAACACCAACACACTCACACGTACACTGTTTACTTGGGCCCATTTTGGGTTGCACGGCACCCCAGTTTGGAACCCACATCTAGCCAAGTACATAAAGAAACTAAAGACAGTGAAAAGGGTTTTGCAGCAAACTAGCCCCTGGGCTGGGGGGTACACCTACGAGGGAAGGTTAAGGAAATCGACCTGACGCGCGGGAGGACGGGAAAGAGATTGAGGGGGACATGATAACGAAATAAAAAATACCGAAGGAAATTAAAAAGGTGGACAAGACAAAGTTCAATATGGGCAAAACAAAATTTGGGGCACGGAAATTGGGAAAACACAGATGAATCACAGGGGGTTAGGAAATATTTCTTCAGTCCAAGTGGCAGGAGGTGGAATAGTTTGGGAAACGAGTAGTGGAGGCAGGAACCATTCATAACTTTAAAGCAGAGGGATGATGAAGCCCCATGGTGGGGAGGGGGAGTAACCCCGAAGTGGCAAGTGAAGAGGCGGGGCCCGCAGCTATGTCTCGACCCCTGCAAACCACAGCTAAGTGAGTAAAATTTAAAGATTTCCCACCCACACCAAAACACACACACACACACACACACAAAACACACACCACACCACACACCACACACCACACCCCACACCCACCAAAACACACACACACACACACACACACCCACAAAACACACCACACCACACCACAAAACACACACAACAGTCAAGGGGCCCGGTAATCAGGGTGAGGGAAAAAAAGGTGAGGGGCACACAAGAAACGACCAAGAATATGGGAAAGGAAAACACAACACAAATTTAAGTAAGTATTTATAGGGGAGACAAAGGAAAAAACTGGGGAAAACGAAACAGAGGGGTTTACCCAAAAAAGGATATACCCAAAAAAGAGTTGAATTAAATACTAAAAACCAAGGAGGAGGTGAAGAAACTGCTATGTGAACTTGAATTTTCCAAAGGGGGTGGGACCCGACAACTCTCCCCGTGGGGCCTTTTGAGAGGGGGCATTTAGCTGTGCATGCCACTATTAAAAAATTTTTAAAAAAACCCTTGGAAAACTGGGGACCCAAACCCGACGTTTTGGGAAAAAAGGCAAATTTTCCCCATTTTTTATAATAAAGGGGGCAGAAACGAGGCCCTAAACTATAACCAATGTCACTGACATGTATGGGTCTCAACAACAATTAACCATCTCAGACCACTAATTTAACCCACAAAAGGCTGCAGTTAGAATGAAAAAATTCCCTCACTACGGCAGCACACTCCACCAATATTCCAATACACTAAACCAACTCACCCTAACAAATCAACCATACTTTATTACTGCACCTATTACAGTACATATAAACTTAACTCTGTTATTAACCCTCCCCCATCAAACATCTCCCTTGCCAACCTCAAACAGAACACAGACCATAACACAAGGCACAGAACACTGCTTTGATGTTTCCTCGACGTTGTCCCATCTCACACTATGCAAAAACTCAATGCACATAAAAGGCCCCAAAAATCTGGAATTCATTACCTGTAAATATAAAAGAAACCACAACCTGTTTATAAATTTCCAAGTCTCCATCTCAAAGAATACTTACTCACCCAAAACCTATAAATACGGAATAACTGTAAAACATTATAAATTGTATATCATAAAAGTTTTCTTTTCTCACAATTATATCACAGAAATGTTAAAACCTAAAACCCAATCTAACCCCCCCCCCCTTTTATTATTTTTTTTAAAAATACACTACAAACAGAATCACTACCTAACTGAATAATGCACACCATATAAACCTGTCTTAGTAATACCACAGTGTGGGGGGGGCTTTATTAGTTATCCAGTTTACATTAAATTTTTACATCACGATTAATCATGCTTAGTAGCATGCGCTGTATAGTCCTTGTGGCATAGCGCTTCTGTTTTGATTATAATAATAATAATAAACAATTGCTTTTGTATAATCATAAAGTTAATTAAAAGCCAGCCCGTAATGCTATGCATAGTATAAGAAGAGTGGCTTTGGGGCATCCTGCTCTTATCTGTATTTTTTTTGTACCGTCTGTATGCGTGCACAAATTGGAAATAAATAAATAAAATAATAAATAAAGAATGCAAAAACATGGAAGATTATTAGGAAGTGGTGGATCATTTGGAAGGGAAACAAGAAATATAAAGCGACAACAATCCACGAATTCAAGAAAGGCAAATCAATGTGTCACAAATCTACTCTGATTTTTTTATGACAAGGTAACAGAAGTTAGATATGTGTTTGAGAGGGGAGAGGTGGGTTGACCGCATTTTCTTGGACCAACAAGAAAGGCTTTTGACAACAAGGCTGCTCCAGGCGACATCAAAACCAAATTCTTTCAGTGGGGCTTGCAGAAAACAATTATGAAAGTTTTAACGATTAGAATATCATCAATTACTCAGATATGGTAAACCACGAGAAAATAAATCTCATCATAGTTACAAAACAAATTCTGGCCACAAAATAGAGCGAAACACCAACGGTCAAAGACCTGGGAGTGATCCAGTCGGAGGATCTCACCATCAAGGACCATAACATAGTATCAATTCGCATCTGCCTAGAAAAATGACAGGTCTCTGGATAAAGAGAACCTTCAAACTAGGAGGCCAAACCTATGATAGACACTCTTCAGGTCACTAAGATCTATCTAGGCTGGAATATTGCTCACACTAACAGCAAGCAACCTTTCAAGGCATGTGAAAATTGCTGACCTAGAAAATATGACAGAGGACCTTCAAACTGCGCACCAAACGAGATAAAAACACCTCAATTACTTGGATCGCTTGAGGTTCCTAAACCTGTATTCCCAGTAACGCAGGCGGAGAGCTACATGATTATATACACCTGGAAAATCCTAGAGGGAACTAGTACCTAACCTGCAACACAATATCAATCACATCGGAAAGCAAAAAAGACTTGGCATACGATGCACATCCCCCCAATGAAAAAACAAGGGGTGTCACAGCACGTTAAGAGATCATACAATAAGTGTCAGGGACCCGGAGACAGTTCAACTGCCTCCCATCATACATAAGGGGATTACCAAAGACCCCTGTCAAGTCTTTCCAAGCTGGCACTGGACAAGCACCTTAAAGTCAGAGCCTGACCAGCGTCGGGCTGGCTCTAGTGGTTTGCGTGCAAGCCAATCATTAACAGCCCAGTGTTGACATGCTCTACAGATCCACCAGGAAGCCTGTCGCGGGCCGAGCCGCGGGGGCTTGACCCCCGTAAACTCTCCCTATGTAAATTCAGGTAAGATATATAGTGCAGATCTAGAGGACAGGCACGTATAACAGGAAGGGCACAGCAATGGATCAGAGTATAATCTGACAGGGAGGCAACAATGATTTCAGTTGTACGGGATGAGGTATCCACAATGGGCGCCTTTGGCCGAGCGGGGTCCTGCATGGGTCATCCCCTAGGACCCAGTGCTATTTCTCGTATATGTGAATGACCATGTTGGAACGGAAATACCACCAGTGTCCCCCCTGTTTGCAGGATATTGAAGTTAATAGATCAGAACTAAATCAGATTGAGGATCAGTGCAGACTACAGAAGACCTGGACAGTTTGGACGCGTCGCCCAAGTTGCAGGAATGGAATATTATGGGAAGCGATGTAGTGGAGGCAGGATCCCATACATAGCTTTCAGAAGAAGTATGGCAAATGCCTATGGGGCAGTAAGAGTGACCCGTAGTGGCCAGTGAAGACGCGGGGTCAGGATCTGTTGACTCGACACCTGCAAACACAACCTAGGTTGAGATACAACTAGGTGAGTACACACACATTTGGTAATACATTATGAACAGTGAGGAAAAGTCAGGTATTTTTCCAGAATGACCCTGTAAAATAAGCACTGTGGATAAAAATGCCATGGCATTTCCCTTGAACTTTTCTGAGGAGTTGTGTCTGAATTTATTCTTTTTATTGCACTCCAGTACATATGACTCAGGGTGTGACAATAATCCATCTGGCAAAGTTACATTTTCGTTTGGTCTACATCCTGGTGGTGATGATGTAACTGGCCAAAAGATATCATTTTTTGGTAACCCCAGACCGACCGGCGGTAGTGACCATCCATGAGTCTGCTTATTTTGGTAGGAATTCTTCATATACACGTGCCTCCTACTGCATGTTGGAAAGATGATAGATGGACTGACTTGTGTCCAGTCTTCTGCTGAGTCTTAAGTCCCAATAGAGGTTCTATATAGGTCACCTCTTTTTTACAGTACGTTAAAATACAGAAGATTCCTCCCATCTTCCATGTTCAAACTAGAACAGAATTACCCTTGGTAGTGGAGCTGAAGACAAGAAATCCCCTGATTCTACCCCAGGCTATGCAGATTTTTATATGACTTCCCTTTCACTTCAAGACACAACATGCACAGTCAATATTACACCACCTCCCATACAAGCACCTTAATTTTCCCCTTAAATCTCTGGGGATACCCTAACCTAATATTGCTGTGTGAGTAAAAACTCAAACATCTGTTCAATATTCAAGGAAAATAACTTAGAAATCCCAGTGACCTGGGATGCTAAAGCTCCTTCGCCGCTTCACACACTTAAATAAGGGTGCCCGGGTTCGATTTTCTCGGCGGGTGGAAACATTTCGAACGCGGTTTCCTTACCCTTTTGTTACATGTTCACCTAGCAGCCAAAAGGTACCTTGGTGTTAGTCCAACAGGTGTGGGTCGCATCCATGGGACAAGATTGAAGACCCCAAAGGAAAATAAGTTTAACATAGTTCCTCGATGACGCACTGACTTTCCTCTTTTGGTGTATCTTGGTGCTAACCCCTCCAGAGAAAAAAAAATCCGAAAGAAATCTTATTTTATAGAAAGCCCCTTGTTATGCAGAGCAAAACGGGCAAATTAGGGCCTTTTCCCAGGAATGCGACTCACACACCAAAAAGTCGACTACTCCTAGTACCTGTGGGGGGGAAAATAAGTTCCCATAATTAAACTGTATAAATGTGTTTTTAATGTAATATACATGAATTAATGCATTACTGTTGACTCTAAATTGAATTTAAAAAGAGAACAACATGAATCTCTGCGCCTGGCGCTGATTGGCAGGGGAGAGGTCGAGACAGGGCATCAAGGAGCAGGAAGTGTTTGGAATGGAGTTACGAGGCTGTGAAAACATGGGGACCAGGTGAAATTGTCGTTTCAACGGCGGCCTAAGGATTAATATAGGCCTCAACTTCCCATAAGAGAAAGTGTCAATAACTGTTGCTGGTGAAGAGTGAGGGAACGGTGGATTATGGAACCACGACCTAATTAGTGGTAAGAATTAGTGAATAATGGTGGGACAGGTGGTGACTGTTGCGAACGCCATGGAGTGTGTCCGAGGGGAAAAAATACCCCGTGATTTAAATCACTCATCGGTCTCGGATTCTTAATGGGAAATGACCTCTAATGTTAAATAAATTATGATCATTAAATCGTCTTGTGAATTGTAATGTAATCAGTGATAATAACACTAAGTTTAAGAGAATCTTGAAGTGAAATAAGGTCCCTTGCTCCGAGTGATTGAGCAACGTGTAAGATCTTCGTAGTTCTAGTCTTGTGATGATAGTTGAAGTTTATGAGTCACAACCTTCTAAACAACCGGGATAAAAAACCAACGGATACCTCGTCCTGCTGGAATAAGAAACCGTGTCGGTGTCGCAGGACATGAAAAGAGGTTGGTGAATGGAGAAATAAGAAGCATCAATCACCCACGTTTTAAAGTAAACCCTTTTAGTTATAACACACTGATGGACTGGCCATTAGGTGTTTATGGTAACTGTGGAATAAGTTGTTGGTGATCCAGCTACATCGAAGTGGACCACCAGAGAATATCTGTAAGTGGTGGGTGGGATTATAATACAAGGTTTTTTTTCCGTGAGGAATATTACATTGAAACCTGCCCCCAACCCTCTTCATTCAGTTTAAGCTGTAAACTAATATAATCTGTGGAAATTTTATAGGGGGGATTACCTTTATGGTATCTCAAACAGTATATACATACAAGTAAACTCATTGGGAGACAAACCCTAAATATGGTTTTTTTACCGTAGTCACCACCCCGGCAGATATTGAAAAACTTCACCACCTCTGGTCGCTGGAGGTGGGGCCACATTCGACCTCACAATCTTATCCATATCAATCCGAGACCATAATAGATTGGATAAGCACCCACAATACGGCGCATACTAATTAATGTGGACTGTATAGATTATATATTAGTGTAACTGAAAAGAAGGGGGGGGGGAAGGTTACAACATGGAATAAATCCATCAAAGAAAAAACATTTGTATATAATCCCACATGCCCACCACAATACCAGATATTCTCTGGGGTCCACTTGATGTAAGCTGGATCACCCCAATAACATATCCATTACAAAACATCCTAACTAGTTAGCCAGTTATCAGTATCTATAACTAGAATGGTTACTTACCTGTGGGTGATTGATACTTCCTTAAATTTTTTCCTTTCCACCATTATTCAACCATCTCATTTTCGTTTTTCATGTCCTGGCTAACACCGACACGGTTCTCATTCCCAGCAGGACAGGTATAATTCCTTGGTTTGTCCCGGATTTAGGGGAAGTCGTGACCTACTTCATGAACTTTTCACTTTTTTTCCCTCGTGAACGGGAACAAAACAACGTGGTCTAAAGCGAGTTCACTCGAAGCAAAGAGGCGACGTAATTTTTCACTTAAACCGCATTGCTCTTAACTAGATAGCGAGACTTAGCGTTAATATCATTAAATTACAATTAACAATTCCACACAAGAACAAACGATTTAAATGTCTCATAATATATTATGGCACATTATAGATCACCTCCATTAAGATCTGAGACTGGATGAGTGATGATAAAAACCCTACTGTAATTTTTTCCCCTTGACCTCAGTCCCATGGCGACGCGCCATACCACCCCAACGTTCCAAACTCCTGGGTCCTAAAAACCCATATTTCACCTCATTATTATTACCACTCTAATTACTAACGGAGGTCCCAAAAAATCACGTTTTTCCCCCC
This sequence comes from Cherax quadricarinatus, assembly GCF_026875155.1. NCBI lineage: Eukaryota > Metazoa > Arthropoda > Malacostraca > Decapoda > Parastacidae > Cherax > Cherax quadricarinatus. The sequence goes on from NC_069491.1 coordinate 15,697,683, forward strand.
ACACATCTCCCACCAGGAACAGTTACGACGAAACACATCCTATTAAAATGAAAATGATGCCTATAATAATCCCTTGAGGCCGCCGTGAACGCCAATTTCCTGGTTCCATCTTTCCCCAGCCTCCCTCACTACATTCAAAAAACAACTCTCTCTCTCCTCTCGCCAACCTCGGTGCCCCAGTTCACCTACACAAACACCGCCCCGCACTCATCTGAGCGCAGGAGCAGTGGAACCAAGTTGGTTCCATTCAAACTACAAATACATTTTGGACACCAAATCAACACATTAAACACTTATTAGCACATAATCCGTAGGAAACTAAAAATAAATTCCACACTCAGCGGACTTCTGAGCGGCCGGTGCGGAAGACGTTGTTATAACGACATAAAAAGCGTCCTTCCACCAGTAGACGGGTTTCCAGCCCGCCTGAAGATGCGCTGCTGTTTTTCCTAGTGGGTCTTACTCAATATCTCTTGCATTAACTCGGTCAGTGTCTTTTCAATATCCCTCAGTGTCACTTTTCCCTTAGATTCCAACTGCACGAATTGAACACCATTAATTCTAAGGGAAATTAATTTATTATGGAACGCAAACTTTCCTGACCACGACACAACACTTTGGACGTTTTCTAATACAACACCTTGTGCATCTGGGTAGAATGCAACTACCCTTGCCCAGAGGCCACAATGGTTCGATGTTGTTCAGTATCAATTAACACAATTGCCACCTGGTTGAATGTTACTGTCCGGTTTACTGCCTCTGGCGCACCATATAAAATGTTTCACGTAGTGTAAGAAGATATCTTTAAAGCCACACATCGGACCAATGTTAATTACCTTAATTTAAACATCTTGAAACTCATCAACTCGAACACGGTCACGTTATTGTAAACCATCCTCATCACTTCCCTTGGATTATCTCAAAGATAAAGTTCAGCATTCTATCTTCGTCCGCATATTAGGTGAGAGGGAGTCCAGGATCATCTCGCTTCAGTAGTGTCGCTCATGTATTACAGAGGGCGATGGTTTACCGATCTCTGCCCACACCAACAACTGCAAACGGAATTCCTCCAAATTAAATTCTCTTCCTGTGTAGCACCTTACGAAGACATCCTTTTCACTGTACCAATCATTCTTTCGTACAGTTCCCCCCCTGCCAAGGGTCCCAGGGAGTATAAATTTCCAGACAGCAGACAGACCCTCGCTGGTCAACAAAGAAATGTACAATCATCACTCTTATTTAATTCCAACAAGTGTTTGACCAACCCTGCCAAATTGGTGGCATTATCCTGAGATCATCAATCATTGGAGCCAGGATCCTCCTAGCTGAAATTTTCTGGAACAGCTGTATTACATTTCTGCATAACAAGTCCTGGACCACTTCTTAAGATAACAGGCCCTAGTAGCTGTACAAGAAATAGACTTACTACACCTTCACGGGGAAACACCATCTGAAGTACCTTTTAAAATGATTGGCCCCAGTATAGTCCACTCCGTCAAATCAAATGGTTTTAAACCAACTGCACAACGTTCCATGGGCAATGGTGGAGACCTGGTTACATGTAAGGTTTCTGGAACCCACCGGCGACATATTACACACGACTTGATAACCCTTTAAACACATTGCCGTCCTTGTGAATCCAGAAAGGTTCCCGATTCACAGTTTTAAAGGTAACCTGTACCCCTCCGTGCATCACGTTTAATTATTGCATTAAAGACAATCAATGGTGTCAGGTATGAGTTTATTTTTGGGCAGCAAGATAGGTGCTTTAAGCATATCCCCCAAATCCATCATTTTTGTAACCTGCCCTCTGCACCTAATTTACATCATCTGAAATAAAACACCAGCTTTTCTATTATTGAGCCTTTCACAATTTTTTTCCGACCATACATTAATATAATCTCATCCCTTTAGGTTTTCTTCTTTACCTCTGAAGCCCGTAAATTTCAAGGGGATGGAAAATTAAGTGAGATATTCATCTTTACTTATAAATTTAAAAAAAACACTAACCTTGTCAACCTAAATCAAGCTGGGTAAGGAAAAATACCTATTAAAGTTTCACTGGCTAATGAGGGACTACTGACGGAAGCGGTGCTCACCGTAATTTCGACGAGAGCAATATGTGCCTTTTGAGCACCGGCCAAGTTAATATTTTTCCACCAGCCACACTTGGCGCCTTTAAAAACCACGATAAAGCACTCCACAAATTTTTCAAAAGTCAAGCCTCGAACAATAAAGTCAGCCGGATTCTCGGGTCACCAGGAATGCGATTAAAAGGTTAACATATGCGATCCCAAACTGTTATAATTCCTCTTCTCCTGCATTGATTGATTTCAGCGACTCTGTTTTGTACATACACAATCTACTGTTTACCATTACGAATCCATTGTAAGGATAACATCGTTATCAGGACCAAATTCCGGATGTCAGCTGATATTTAACTCTCGCCAATTATTTCTATATAATTGGCTAAGTTGACACCTCATAAATGGCCCGTTATATCCAACTGAGAAGGTTCGTGAATTTGATTGGAGCCAACCTTAGCCCTAGATCATAACAAGATAAATGCATATTACATTGAAGGTAAGCGACTGTTCCATATGCAATTCCGAACAATCGCAATAAATGTGGCTTACATTTTCTCCTCTTTGACTGCCACATTAAACGTGGAACTCCAACAATTGGTAAATTTACATAATCACCTAATAGTTCTTCTTCCCAACCTTTCCAACAAATTCCTCAGGTAGGGTTTCATCCCCAAGCACACTTAAGGCTTCCATGCTTTCTTGTTCACAAATTTTCCTCCTTATGGAAAGATGGGACACTAAGCCTAGTGGATCGAAGCATTTTTAAAACATCCGCAAGTAAGAACCTCTTGGTTAATATATTGGTCATACTGTAGTTATTAGACTATAACGATAAACAGAGTCTCTCTCTGTGTCCCAAGTTCAGTTCCCACACATTAACTATATTTAGACACTCAACACTCTCAGGGTTGACTTTATTTATTTGAGCCCTTAAGCTGACGAATACTGTCCATTCCCTCAGGGGGCATATATGCACCTTGCATTATTTCATTAGCCCTTCAATAAGCTCTTTAGTTCCTCTTCAGTAGACGTCACCGCCCAGGACATTGTCCACATCAAATTGTTTAACCCGTTACTCCACTCATTGGAGACCACCCGTACGCTTAATTTAAGGTGTGCATTTATCGTTGCCTGGGAGTAGAACGGACTGGAGGTAGCACCAAACAATACACTCCCAGAAGCTGAAAAGTCTTCAGGGAACTAAGTTGGGTCATTAGGATTCTCTGGCCCCATAAGAACCTTGTGCAATCCCGGTCAGCCTCCTGCAGACCCACACTCAGGAAAGCTATACTTATGACTGCTTAAAGGCATAATTCTTACCCTGAAAGTTTAATAATAAGTCCCCTCCCAGTTTATTTCCGTCAACGACGGACCTGTCATCCAAACATCCATTCAACTAGGTACATTTTTTTGTTTACTCCTGGCCCTATAATAAACGCGGCAATCCTCAGAAAGAGTGGTCATAGAATTCCTTCTTCACTCCGTGATGTGGCAAATAAGTGACCTATAAAATCTGTGCTTTGCCTCAGGAGGTACCTCCTCTAGAAATTATTATTTAACTGCTCATTTAATTATGATGCATCGTAAGCTGTCAACATTTCTGGTGTCTTGCTCAGTTCGTGGAGCTGAGCCTTTAAAAATGTCCATACGCCATCCGTAATTAGTTTGGAAAGGTCTGGGAATGGTATTCAGCTTTCAACGAAGTCGCTCCCCCAGTATTGTCCAATACAAATTACCAACCATCCTGTTATTGTTCTTTGATAAAGGAATCAACTGGACTTTCTTCAGTTTACAATTGAATCCCTATGCTGTCCAATTCCCATAAATTATAACACATGTTTTCAACTCATCACTCTATTGAAGTATATTAATACAGGGTGATATTTCATCATGACTAAGACACACGTAACTGTATTTATGGCTTCCTCCTGTCATTCATTAATCAAGAACTAGAAGCCTGCCATACATCACGTGACCTCCTGCGGTCCTTTAAAGGTGACTCTGCATTTCTTCGTCAATACCCTTATACAAATGTTGGCATAATGGTCACTACCTATCAAAATTACTATTGCCCCACAGAATCATTAATTACACCAGAAGTCCAAATTTTACCTTACTTGAAAAGCCTTTCAGTACCGATATAACCGAAAGCCCCAATTTTATATATTTTCTCTTGGAGCCTACCCACCAATTACTGCATTAATACGATTTCTCTCCTCATTGCCTACCTGACAGTTACATAAACAGTGTCGTATGACTGGCCTACTTTTTCGAGAGAAAGCCAGAAAACTGGAGATATAGCAGGATCTCCCATTTGATAACCTTTAACCCATTAAATGGCAATTTACTTTAATGAAGGTTAGCATTGTGATCCCTGAAACCAGAAAGCTGGTTACAGTTTTGGGAATTACACCGTTTAATCATAAAATCACCACAGATCCAACACAGGTAAAGCTACTCAGCTAAGTCCATCATTAACCGACATTATCTGCAATCTTTACGTTTGCTACTGTTTTTGCCTGGTTATTATCACTAATCATAACTATTTTAACCAAATATTACGATTAATACCGCCCTTACAACATAGCTATGTGAGTCTTTTCCCTTGTTACACTGATAACAAAAGTGCACGTTAGCACGGCAATCCCTACATTTTGATTTTCCTAGACAACCTTATACAACTAACAATCTCTTCCAATCTTTCCACTTTAACATCCCCATGAATTTAAAGGCATTACAGTTCTTATAAGAAAATGAGTACCGTTTTTGCAGAAGAACAAACACTCCGTTTCTTTTGCCTGAACCTCTTATCAACTGGGCTACCCTTAAATTGTTGAACTTCCGTCCTCTTTGCTTGATGTATGGAGAGCCAACTATTACGCCCCTTGTCACTTGATATGTCCCTACGTAACCCCCCCCGTTTTAGTAGTGACGTAATGATATATTATATTTGGATAAAGGTTTCCTTTTGTGGAACTTGACAGGTGCAACTGGGGACAGTAGACGTGTATTCCTAGAGGTAATGGGTTGCTGGTCTGCAGAGTTGGACAACTAAGCTCCAGCAGGCCCACTCCTATTTCCTTTTCTAAACCCTAAGTAAGCCCTTGTGAATCTTGGTTCAATTTATTCTGGAATCAAGGCATCAACAACCACTCTGCTCCCTCCATATCATATGTTATTACTCAAGGTCTTAAGAGTGATTTCTAGTTTGATCCTAAATTCTGTGAGCTGTTTGCGGTATGAGGATCTGGAGCCTTCAAACAAGCCAAATTAGCTACCAAGACCACCTACTTTGCTCCAGTTACCGTAATGGACCTCCAACAAGTCAACTGCCTCACTTATGGGAGGTCCATCTACATTTGGAATGCGTTGTATGAGACATGCCATCTCCCCTATAACTTGTCCCTTTAATAGCATAATTGGTAACACTTGCAAGATCACTCCTATCAATGTAACGACAGCTTTAAAGATAGACCAAAACTCCTCCCAGTTATCCCCGATTAAAAACAAGGCATGCAATAATTCAGAGTTTTGGGTAGACACGCACGATATCCTTACTAGGTTTACCAACAACTTAGTCTACAGACCCTTTAAACCTTCTCTAAAAGCCTAGATTTGCAGGACCACAATGTTGTCTTCCACTTCATAATATTGATCCAGCAGCCGCTCCCTTTTCAGCATCATCTGCACAAAATTCACCAGAATATCGCTCTCACAGTCCTAATAACCACCAATTTAAATGACTCATATCTACTGTCCAAAGGCATCCCTAGGTTGTAGCTTTAATTTCATAGGGTTTACCGTTCCTTGTCTCATTAACTCCTACACTTGTTGTATGATTAGTAAACAGAACCCCTTCCGACTTGTAGTGACGCTTTCTTTGCTTTGGCATCCATGGTACTTGCCATCCTCACTAACTTCCTAGGACCCAGCCATGGTTAAGGGAATTAATAATCACCATTATACCGACTTAAGTAGACACATTGGTGTGAGTAATTCATGCACTAGCATAAATCCTAGCCACCCATGTGCAAGTAATTAATTTGGGCCTAATTATCATCCACCCACACACCGATAAAATTGTTTACCCTATACCCACTTTCTCAATCATCACTGATGCACCGGTTCAGGAAGGACCAGCGTGCAGAGTGGAAAATATTTATAGTGAGATTACCTTTAATACCTCAACATTATAATACATACAAGTCATCACATTGGGAGACAACCCTAAAAAAAATGTTTACCGTAACACCGCCTGTAGATATGTGAGGAAAACTCACCCAACCGCTCTGGTCGCTGAGGTGGCATTCGACTCGACAATAAGTAAAGTAAGAAAGTAAGTAAATTTTATTCAGGTATACACAATACAGTACAGAAAATTATCATACATAGCAGCATATGTGTATAGAACCTAGATAACCCAAAAAAAATCAGACATAGAGACTTATGTCCCATATCATCCAAGACCAGTATAGTTGTACAACACTCCACAATTACGGGGGCGCTACTAATTAATTGTGGACTGTAAAAAGATTAGATTAGAGAACTGAATGAAGGGGGGGGGGGTAGGTACAACATGATCATATCCCATCAAAGAAAAACATTTGTATATAATCCTACCACTTACAATATTCCTCTGGGGGTCACGTGATTAGCTGGATCACCCATAACCTATCCAGAATACAAACATACCCTAACTGGCCATTATCAGTCTGATGTAACTAAAGGGTTAACTTAACTGTGGTTGACATATTACTCCTTATTTCCTCCATTTCACCAATCTCATTTTTCGATGTCCTGCAACAACCGACAACGTTCCCATTCAGCATGACGAGGTAAACCGTTGGTTTTGTTTCCCGTTTTTGAGAAGTCGAGACTTCAAGAACATCACTTTCCTCGTGAAGGGAACAACGTGGTCTAGCTAGCGGTGTTTACCACGAAGCAAGGTGACTTAATTCACTTCACGGCATTCACTTAACTTACGGGTTTATTATCATTAATTACATTACAATTCACAAACATTTAAATGTCGCCCATAATTATAATACACATTATAGACACACAAGGTCCATTAATATCTGATACTGAAAGTGGATGATTAAACCAAGGGTAAATTATTTCCCCCGGGACCACAGTCCCCATGGCGACGCGCCAGTCACCCGGTCCTAACCCTTTATTCACTCATTTTAAACACTCTATTACTGTCCCATAAATCAAGTTCCCTCACTCTCCCCACCATGAACAGATACTACACTTTCCTATTATGAAAGAGGCCTATATTAAATCCCTTAGGCCGCCGTAACGCCAATTTCCTGGTTCCATGCTTTTCCCCAGCCTCCTCACTACATTCAAAACACTCTCGCCACCTCGTGCCCAGTTCGACCTACAAAAACACCCCCGCACATCTGCGCAGGAGCAGTGGGAAACCCAGTGTTCCATTCAAATACCTAATCATTTTGACCCAAATCAACACATTAAACACTTATTAGGCACTATATCTTCGGAAATTAAATAATTTCCACATAATCTAATACAGTATTACAATTAATTATTAGCACCTACTTGTGGGTGCTAACCATGGATACAGGTCTCAGAGTCGATTGGGGTAAGCTTTTGCGGTCGAAGGACCACCCTGCAGTGACCAGGTGTGGCTTAAGTTTTCTCACATGTCCTAATACCGGGTGACTACGGTAAACAATATGGTTCCCTGTCCTCCCAATGAGATTACTTGTATGAAAAGAAATGTTGAGGTACAACAGGAAACCCCTAAAAATTTTTCCATAGAAACCCATTTACTGATGGGTAAATATAAGACTACTGGTGTAAAGGAAAACCCCACCCAATGTTTTCTACCCTGGCTGAAATCGAACAGACCATCGCCGTGGAAGTGGAGGAGCCTTAGCGATCAAAACCCCTATTCAAATGCCTGTTTTTTCCCAAATACCGCTGGTCAAGTCCAGCTATATAAAAATAACCATTTCCCTTGATCCCTCACTAAATATTACCCTGCTCACACTCCAACAGCTCGTCAGGTCCCAAATACCATTCGTCTCCATTCACTCATATCTAACATACTCACGAACGCTTGGCTGGAAGTCCAAGCCCTCGCCCGCAAAACCTCCTTTACTCCCTCCAATCTTCTCGAGGACGGCCCCTACTCCGCCTTCCTTCCCCGACAGATTTATGTGCATCCATGTCATTCTACTTTGATCCTAATTTCCACACACTGAAAATTTTTTGCATAATATTTACACCACACATTGCCCTTAGACAGGCCATCTCCACTGCCTACAACCACCTCCTCGCTGCAGCATTCACAAACCCAAACTTCAAACCCCATATAAAGTGTTGGTACTACTATACTTTCATACATTCCCTTCTTTGCTTCCATAGATAACATTTTTGTCTCCACATATACCTCAACGCACCACTCGTCTTTTTTTTCCCTTTATCAGTTCTATGATTTCTGACAAGGACATAATAGGTTTAATGGAATAACAGAAAGGAGCAGGAAGGGTAAAGAGAGGGAGGGTCTTTAAATATATATAACACAAAATAGTCGCTAGCGCTAGGAATATGATGGACGAGTTGAGACTAGTTGCTAGTGGCTGGCAACATTGATGTATTTTGCCATATCTGAGACGTGGTTAATCAAAACGTCTGGAACAATGCCATGCAGAATGTCCACATTCAGGTTTTTAAAGTGTTTCCAAGTAGCTAGAAGTGTCGGGAAGGGAGAGGTGGGGTGGCTAGATGTGTCCAGATCGCTTAACTGTTCAATAAAAACGGTTATTAAGTCTTGAAGTAACACAAACAGAGTCAGTTTTGGATAAATTTTCAGAGGGGCATGAAAAATTAAATATTAGGTGTGATATACCATCCCCCAAAACTTTAGATAGTGACCAGGGGAGACTACTAAATGGAGGAAATTTGTTTTAATGCCACAATGCCACATAAAGAAAGTAATGTCTAGGAGAACTTTTAACTTTAGTCATAATTGGATTGAATTTCTTCTTGACTGGAAATTTAGAATCATACCACTTCTTAGAAGTAGTTTCAGGATTGTTTTTTTGAATTAGTTTTGTGACATGCATCCTACATAGGTGTAAATAACCTGCTTGACTTAGTTTTTCAGGCAAATCACTGAATCCTTGTTAATAATTTAGAAGAATCAAGGAACTGGTGCTAGCGACCACAACTCAATTACATTAGTCATTGAATTGGAAAGTATGATAGTAGGGATAACGCAGTAACATCCCAATTTTCGCTTAGCCGAATTACGATTGGTCTTAGAAAACAATTATCATCTGTTTGACTGGGGTTAACGAAAGAGAGCTGTCAATGTGACAAGTTTTCTGATACACTATAACATGAGGCTCAAAGAAACGTTTATTCCCATAAAAAAAAAAAAAAAAATAAAAAGAAATTAGATCAAAATAGAAATGAACCCAAAATGAATGAATAATAGCTTTAAATATCACTAGTGCAATAAAAAGTAATGATATAGGCTAAATCAAAAGAGTGATGGGACATCTTATGTATCAGTAATTGACATTAAGAGGACATTAAAAGGGGATAAGTCAAAAGCTAAAATGGACTATGAAATTAAAAGTTGATATGGATTCGTAAAACATAACCCAAAAGTTTTTTTCCAGGTTATAATAGAACATAAGTCCCAGAGATAAGATAGTCCCCTTAAAAATAACTATGGCAATCAACTTGACAAAGAGAATGAATGTGCTTCGATTTTAAATAATTATTTTATCCTCTCTGTTTTTTTATTAACACAGGGAAGGCACTAACAACAGTGACCCAGTAATTATTTTTTGATAGTGGGCTAGAGAAAGATTAAATTAATGTAAACATCACAGTCCCCTAGTGAAATGTTGTTGAAGCCATAGACTGACAACAGGCAAAATAAGACACCGGGTTCAGGATTAGGTTTTTTTCAAGGGTCTTAAGGAATGCAAAATGGAACTCTGGAACCATTAAACTAATAATTTTTAAATTTTCACATCCAAACAGGTGTAGAGTCTGATATGTGGAGAAGATTGCTAAGTGTAATTAGCTATTTTTATAAACAGGGACAAGTCGTTTACCGTCCCAAATACCGCCCAATAAGCCTGACCTCAATTGAAGGCAAACACTATGAGTCAATGAAGCTGATATTATATAATAAGCCATCTCTCGATAAGCACAAAGCTTGATTAATTAAAGAATACTCAGGCATGGATTCACAAGAGGCGGTCTTGTCTTAACAAAATTATTAAATTTCTTCAGTAAAGGCTTTTGACCGCTGTTAACCACTATAAAGAATCTGATATTATTTACAAAATTTTAGTAAGGCCTATTGATAGAGTTCCCACCAAAGACTGTTAACTGTAATGGCAGCTCATGCATTGGGGGAAACGTGCTCTCGTGGATCGATTCCATGGCTCAAAGACAGGAAGCAGAGATGTCCATAAATGGGGTTACAATCCGAGTGGGGATCTGTAAGAAAAGGTGTGGCTTTCCCACAGGGAACAGTCACTGGCCCGTTGTGTTATAATCAAATATCATGATCTTGATGAGGGAATTACTAAGTGAAATGAGCCAAATTTCGCCGAAGACACAAATATATGAAGGATTTTTTTAATCAACCGAAGATGTAAGGGACGCTTCAGAAAAGATTAAGGACCACTCTATTCTTGGTCAGAAAAGTTGGCAAGTATGCCAAGATTCAATGTAAGATAATTGCAAGGTACTGAAGCTCGGAGTGTGCCAAAACTCCTAGCACTTATAGTAAAATGATGTAGAGACTAGCCATACAGATTGCGAAAATGGGACTGGGGGTTATGGTGAGCATCAACCTTAAAACCAAGACAGCAATGCCTCAGTGTTACGTATAAGGCAAATAAAGAAATACTGGATTTATATCAAGAAGTGAAGCAACAGAATTCCAGAGTTCACTATAGCAGCTTTATACAACCTTTATTAAGGCCTCACCTAGATTATGCCAGCTCAAATATCTCTCACCATATTACGAATGGACATAATTCGTTAGTAAACATTCCAGAGTAGGAATGACTAAATTAAATTATAAATTATACACATGTGCAACTCTTGGGTATCTTTATGAGGAAAACGTTCCGCCACACAGTGCTTTCATCAGTTCCAAACGTAGAGAGAAACTTGAAGAAGACAGTAGAGAAAAATGAGGTAATCAGTCCCTCACCTTGAGTCGATGTCTTCAGTCCATCAATCTGAATAGAATACGGCATATCAGCGGAGAAAAAAGCTTATAAACCGTATGGGAGAAGGTGCAGCAGTCATAGGTAGTGTCACATTTGTTCAAAGTGGAAGTAGGTCGTGCCCAAAAATTAGGCAAGCGAAAAAATTCCTAAGTATTAAGATCCCAAGAAGTTGCAGTGTCTGACGATTTGTAGATGAATGGTTCAGAGAACCGACATGTTGATAAAAATTTGACACATGTGCAACTCTTGGGTATTTTTTATTGAGGAAACGTTTCGCCACACAGTGGCTTCATCAGTCCATACGTAGGAGAAACTTGAAGAACAGGAGGAAATGAGGTAATCAGTTCCCTCAACCCCTGAACCATTCATCTACAAATCTGTCAGACACTGCAACTTTTTTGGGATCTTAAAACTTAGGAATTTTTCGCTTACCCCAATTTTTTGGGCACGACCTACTTCCACTTTGAACAAATGTGACACGACCTATGACTGCTGCACCTCTCCTGCCATACGGTTTATAAGCTGTTTCTCCGCCTGATATGCCGTATTCTATTCAATACTGATGGACTGAACACATCGACTCAAGGTTGAGGGACTGATTACCTCATTCTCCTCCTGTTCTTCAAGTTTCTCCTACGTATGGACTGATGAAGCCACTGTGTGGCGAAACGTTTCCTCAATAAAGATACCCAAGAGTTGCACATGTGTCTAATTTATCAACATGTCGGTTCTCTGAACCATTCATCTACAAATGACTAAATTAATACATAGCATTAGAAATTTTCCTTATGAAGAAAGATTGAAGACTCTTGAGTTACATTCACTTGTTAGACGAAGAATGAGGGGAGACCTGATCGAAGTGTATAAGTGGAAGATAGGTGTTAATAAAGGGGATGTTAATAAGGTCTTGAGGATATCTCTCCAAGAGAGAACCCGCAGTAATGGATTTAAATTAGATAAGTTTAGATTTAGAAAGGACATAGGAAAGTATTGGTTTGGAAATAGGGTAGTTGATGAGTGGAACAGTCTACCTAGTTGGGTTATTGAGGCTAGGACCTTGGGTAGTTTCAAATTTAGGATGGATAAGTACATGAGTGGTAGGGGTTGGATTTGAGTGGGACTTGCACATCAGAGCTTATTTCTTTGGTAGCATTGAAAATTGGGTTGGGCAAATGTTTTGTTATTGGGATGAATTGTAAAGGACCTGCCAAGTATGGGCCAACAGGCCTCCTGCAGTGTTCCTCCTTTCTTATGTTCTTATGATTAACCTCATCCTTCATAAATCCATCTGCTGATATGTCAACTCCCAAATATCTGAAAACGTTCACTTCTTCCATACTACTCCTCCCCAATATGATATCCAATTTTTCTTTATCTAAATCATTTGATACCCTTATCACCTTACTCTTTTCTATGTTCACTTTCAACTTTCTACCTTTACACACACTCCCAAACTCATCCACTAACCTTTGCAATTTTTCTTTAGAATCTCCCATAAGCACAGTATCATCAGCAAAAAGTAACTGTGTCAATTCCCATTTTGTATTTAATTCCCCATAATTTAATCCCACCCCTCTCCCGAACACCCTAGCATTTACTTCTTTTACAACCCCATCTATAAATATATTAAACAACCATGGTGACATTACACATCCCTGTCTAAGACCTACTTTTACCGGGAAGTAGTCTCCCTCTCTTCTACACACCCTAACCTGAGCCTCACTATTCTCATAAAAGCTCTTTACAGCATTTAATAACTTACCACCTATTCCATATACTTGCAACATCTGCCACATTGCTCCCCTATCCACTCTATCATATGCCTTTCCGAAATCCATGAATGCAATAAAAACTTCCCTACCTTTATCTAAATACTGTTCACATATAGGCTTCAATGTAAACACTTGATCTACATATACCCTACTCACTCTAAAACCTCCTTGCTCATCCGCAATCCTACATTCTGTATTACCTCTATTTCTTTCAATTATAACCCTACCGTACACTTTTCCTGGTATACTCAATAAACTTATTCCTCTACAATTTTTACAATCTCTTTTGTCCCCCTTCCCTTTATATAAAGGGACTATACATGCTCTCCGCCAATCCCTAGGTACCTTCCCCTCTTTCATACATTTATTAAACAAAAGTACCAACCGCTCCAACACTATATCCCCCCCTGCTTTTAACATTTCTGTCATGATCCCGTCAGTTCCAGCTGCTTTACCCCCTTTCATTCTACGTAATGCCTCACGCACCTCCCCCACACTCAAATCCTGTTCTTCTTCACTCCTAAAAGATGGTATACCTCCCTGGCCAGTGCATGAAATTACCGCCTCCCTTTCTTCGTCGACATTTAAAAGTTCCTCAAAATATTCTCGCCATCTACCTAATACCTCCATCTCCCCATCTACAAACTCCCCTACTCTGTTTTTAACTGACTAATCCATTCGTTCTCTAGGCTTTCTTAACTTGTTTATCTCACTCCAAAATTTTTTCTTATTTTCATTAAAATTTCTTGACAGTGCCTCTCCCACTCTATCATCTGCTCTGCTTTTGCACTCTCTCACCACTCTCTTCACCTTTCTTTTACTCTCCATATGCTCTACTCTTCTTATAACACTTCTGCTTTGTAAAAACCTCTCATAAGCTACCTTTTTCTCTTTTATCACGCCTTTCTTCATCATTCCACCAATCACTCCTCTTTCCTCCTGCCCCCACACTCCTATAACCACAAACTTCTGCCCCACATTCTAATACTGCATTTTTAAAACTATTCTAAACCCTCTTCAACCCCCCACTACTCATTCTTGCACCAGCCCAACTTTCTGCCAATAGTTGCTTATATCTCACCCTAACTTCATCCTCTCTTAATTTATACACTTTCACCTCCTCTCGTTGTTGCCATTTCCCTCTTGTCCCATCTACCTCTACAACTAAATAATGATCCGATATAACAGTTGCCCTCTATAAACGTGTACATCCTGGAGCCTACCCATCAACTTTTTATCCACCAATACATAATCTAACAAACAAACTTTCATTACGTGCTACATCATACCTTGTATATTTATTTATCCTCTTTTTCATAAAATATATATTACTTATTACTAAACCTCTTTCTACACATAGCTCAATTAAAGGCTCCCCATTTTCATTTACCCCTGGCACCCCAAATTTACCTACTACTCCCTCCACAACATTTTTATCCACTTTAGCACTGAAATCCCCAACCACAAGTACTCTCACATTGGTTCAAAACTCCCCACGCATCCACTCAACATTTCCCAAAATCCTCTCTCTCCCTCTACACTTCTCTCTTCTCCAGGTGCATAACGCTTACTATAACCCACTTTTCACATCCAACCTTTATTTTACTCCACATAATCCTTGAATTAATACATTTATAGTCCTTTTTATCCTGCCATAACTTATCCTTCAACATTATTTGCTACTCCTTCTTCAGCTCTAACTCTATTGAAACCCCTGACCTAATTCCATTTATTCCTCTCTAATTGAAACTCTCCCACCCCCTTCAGCTTTGTTTCACTTAAAGCCAGGACATCCAGCTTCTTCTCATTCATAACATCCACAATCATCTCTTTCTTATCATTTGCACAACATCCACGCACATTCAGACTTCCCACTTTGACAATTTTCTTCTTATTCTTTTTAGTAATCTTTACAGTAAAAGGGGTTACTAGCCCATTGTTCCCGGCATTTTAGTTGACTTTTACAACACGCATGGCTTACGGAGGAAAGATACTTATTCCACTTTCTCATTAATATAAAAGGAAAAATAATAAAAACTAAAACAGTTAAGATAATTTCAAAGAAAACTCAGATGAGTGTGTATAAATAAACATGTACATGTATGTGTAGTGTGACCTAAGTACCAAGATGTTCTTAGTACCAAGACGTACCTGTAATCTTGCATATTTATGAGACAGACAAAAGATACCAGCAATCCTACCATCATGTATATATATGTCGTGCCGAATAGGCAAAACTTGCGATCTTGGCTTAAATGGCAACGCTCATCTTGCCATATAGGACAAGTGAAAATTTGTGTATGCAATAATTTCGCCAAAATCATTCTGAACCTAACGAAAAAAATATATTTCACTGTGTTTGTTTAGTATTAAATTATTGTAAACAAATCTTAAATATATTTTAGTTGGTTAGGCTAAAATAAATTGTTCTTGTTATAATAAGTTAGGTAAGTTTTCTAAGATTCTTTTGGTGCAAAATTATAAATTTTACATTAACATTAATGAAAAAAAATATATCTTTAAAACGTATAAGAGGAAATTTTTAGAAAGGACTTAATTTTAAAATGAGTTTCTTGCTAATTGACCAGTTTTACATATTCGGCACGACATATATAATATAATATATATATATATATATATATATATATATATATATATATAATATATATATATATATATATATATATATATAATATATTGAGTTTTCCCTGAGGTACGTTTATTGTCTTCTCTGAGGATGAGGGTCCCCATTCCACTATAGAGATGGTACTTCCCTATATTTTTAAAAAAATATATATACATATATATATATATATATATATATATATAAATATATATATATAATATATATATATATATATATATATATAATATTAATTATATATGTGTGTGTGTGTGTGTGTGTGTATAAATATATGAGATAAATTTGGGCTGGATTTGTGTCTTTGCACTGATAACAGATATAGAAACTTTATACAATTATTTTAAAATGTTTTAACTTTATCTACAAATTTAATAACGATTCATTCTATATGTGGAAATTTTACAAGTTTGTTAGACACTAAAAATGTCTACGATTAAATCTCATTCCCACCTTAACCTGAATAAACATGTAATAATTGTTTAACACAACTGTAACCTGTTCGTCGACAATTGTCTCCTCATACACATATCACCGACACGACACGGGACTCATATGGAATACGACGGACAGAGGAGAATTCATAAGGATTATCGACTGGACGAAGATTGGAAAACAGTGTGTGTTGTGTTCGCAAATCTGTGTTAGTTTACGCACAGATTAGCGTCATTCCTGGTGATCCTTGGACTGTGTCAGTGCTTCGGAGCAGTGAGCCACGAGAGGGTGGTGGCTACGGCCCCGACTGGGCTCCTGAGCCTCACAGCTCTGCACCCGGTGTGGGCGGCTGTGAGGTCACAGGCAGCAGCTCTGCTGCTGGCTCTGTCCCCACACCTACAGTCACCATGACAGATCCAGGAGAGCGGCCTAAACGTTCCTTGGAATGCGGGGACGAGTTGGAGGACGACGTGGGGCAGGTGGGAGCCCCCACCAAGAAGGCCAAGGATGCAGTGGAGACTACTGTACCTACCAATCTGCCACTAGGTCCGTCGGCAGCCCCTACCCAAGAAGACTTGCACCCCCAGATGGCCATAGGGGTCGTGGAAGGAAGCCAGGAGGATGTAGCTCCTCAAGTGGCAAGGATGGAGCCATCCCAGGTCCCTACACCAGTTGCCTTGGCCTCCACAGTGGATGGGGACTGGTTGACTCCACGTGGAAGGAGGAGTTCCCGCTCAGCTTGCGCACAAGCAACCAGGGCCTTCAACAAATTCAAGGTTCCCAACTACGGGTTTGTAAGGTATCTGGAAGGTCTCCCCCACCTTAAGTTCCGCTGCGAGTTCACTCTCAGGAACGAGGTTCTGGTCATTCCTCGGGACGAAGACTCTTACGAGGAGTTGAGGGGGCTGGTTGTGACCCATCCCAGCATGGTGGAACTGCTTGCTTCGGAGAAGGTGTACAAGGGGGTGCTTTTACACGTCCCTGTGCCCCTCCCACTAGACCCCATTTTGGAAGTGCCCAATATTGTCAAGGCGGAGCGACTCACTGCAACGGTGAACAAGGTGCCCACCCGCCAGGTGCTGATCCACCACAAAGGTCCACTTCCCACGCACCTGGACCTTGGAGTCTGGGGAAGATTCAAGACCCGACCGTACCTGTCAGGCCCAGTACAATGCTTCAACTGCCAGGGGTTCATTCATATTTCAGCCACCTGCCAGCGAGAGAAGAAGTGTGGTGTGTGCAGCAAGGCACACGACTCGAAGGACTGCATTGCAATCCTCAAACATCCACCTGGCGAAGCCCTTCGGCCAGAGCCCAAGTGTGCCAACTGCTCGAAGAGGCACCATGCCTGGAACCGGAGCTGTCCTGTGATGGTGCAGCACTGGCAGCAGGTTCGTCATCGGAACGACCCGACAGCCCCGACGCCACCCAGCCTTGGAACTGCCCAGCAACAGTCAGCATGGGCTCCAATCACGGTTCCCCGGATACCGCAGGAGGGCAATACCAGCGAGTTCCCAGCACTGGGCTCCCAGCGGTGGCATCAGAGGGCAGACACTGGTTTGCAGCAGCGCGGTCAACTGCGGCGTCAGATGGCAAGGTGGCCAAGAAGGCAGAATCATTGGGAAAAACAGCCACAGGCCAGGCACACTGCCCAGCAGGTCCCAGCTGGGCACCAATATTCCCTGCCATACGGCCAGCAGGCCTCTTCCCAAGGACAGGCCCCTACTGTGAGCGGCCAGCGTCAGGCAGAGGTTCCCCGCCAGGGGACTTGGAAGCCCATGGCCATCATGCCGGGCCAGGGCGCACCCAGCTTATGCTGCTGCAGTGTCGACAGCCACCCAGACATACCCAGTGACCCAGCCCCGCCTCGACGGGTCGTCCAGCTCAATGCCTGCAGAGGTAATGGTCGAATCCTTTCCGGATCGACTGAAGAAAACCATCGGGTCATCTCAGCGCTCCTCTGTCGCCTGCTGCCGTCGGCAGAGGACAGGGGCGCCTGCAGGCAGCTCCTGTCATGGATGCTGGGCGTGGTCCTACTGGACAGGAAAGACTCAATGGAACTTCAAGCCATCATCCAGGAGTCCTTCCAGTCTGTGATGGAGGAGGCCCCGGAGTCGCCAACAACGGACGACGAGTCCCCAGGCAGAGATGGAATCAGTGAGCCACCTCTGCGACCCTTGAAGATCTCCAGTGGAACATTTGTGGCTGCAGCGGAAAATTCACTTAGTGATTGAAGCTGCAGTTCAGGATGAGGTTGATGTCTTCCTGTTTCAGGAGACACTCACCGATTTGTCACGTCAAATGCAGCCACGTATTCCGGGATTCTCTGCCTACCTTCAGCGCCTGGAGGGGACTGGCAGGGGCACGGCGATCTACGTCAGGACCACTATCCCTCATTCAATCTCCACTGACCCCATCGACTGTGGGGAGGGCGTAGAGGTTCAGGCTGTCACCCTACACCTGGCAGATGGACCTCTCGTGGTTTACAATATTTACAGAAGCTCTAGGTACACCCTTGACATCTCAGAAGTGGCAGCACTCGCCCCACGGGAGGGTCTTGTTGTGGCTGGGGATGTCAATGCCCACCACCCAATACTTTCTTCTGTCTCTCCTACCAACGCAGCTGGGAGGCACCTTGCGGCTGTGCTGGAGGAGGTCCCTGAGATCGCCCTCCTCAATAATGGTGAGCCAACCCATCACTATGGTGGCCGCTTGGATGTCACACTCATCTCTAGGCGGTTGCTCTCGAGCGCTAGATGGGAGGTCCACCCCCGTCTCACCAGTGATCACTTTGCAGTGGTCACTACGCTGATGGTCCAGAGGTGCCCTCCCCCCACACCTACCCCCAGATGGAATCTAAAAAAGGCCGACTGGCAGTGCTTCCAGGAGGTCATTGAGCGTTGGTGGGCGGAGTCTCCCCTTCCAGACGACCCTGATGAGGCGGCTGAAAGCTTGCAGGTGGCCTTCACATGTGCAGCTGAGGCAGCAATACCTAAGATTACAGGCAGAGGGTCATATAAACGTGACTGGTGGTTTTACGATGAGGACATCAGGGAACAGAACCACCGCATCAATGTTGTACGCAAGATGCATAGGCGTAATCCCACGGTTGAGTCCATGCGTCTGCTCAGGGAAGTGGTGCGGCATGCACGCCATGTCTCACACAGGGTCCGGCAGGCTAAATGGTTCGAGTGGTGTGCCTCCTTCAGCTACTCCTCCACCTTATCTGAGATTTGGACCAAGTTACGATTGGCCACTGGGCAGCGTCGCAGTGTGGCTCGGTTGCACCCAGACCCCGCAACGGAGGCAGAGCGTCTGGTGGACCTATTCACCTCTAGAGCGGCCATGGCTCAACTGCCTCAGGATCTCCAGGACCTCCAAGCCACCCTCCTTCCTAGAAGGGTGATGGTGATCCAAGCAGCATGCCAGGCTGGGGATGTCACGGATGAAGACTTCACCGACCAGGAGCTCCAGGCAGCCTTCACATCTCATCGAGACACTGCTCCGGGGCATGATGTATCACCTATGGCATGATCACTCGGTCTGGCCATTCTGGACATTCAGCTGTCCTGGGAGTCATCAACCAGACTTGGCGAGCTGGCAAACTCCCTGTCGTATGGAAGGAGGCTGACATCATACCGATTCCTAAGCCTGGGGATCCTGGCAGTGTGAGACCCATCTCCCTCACCAGTTGCATCTCGAAGGTGTCTGAAAGGATGGTGTTGGAGCGCCTGAGGTGGAAGCTTGGCCCTCCTCATAAACACCTCTATGGCTTCACCAGAGGAGTGGGCACTTTCGAAAGCCTTACCACTCTACTGACCGGCATTGGGTCCGGACGCCCAAGCCCACATTGTCGTCTTTCTGACCTCGAGAAAGCTTTTGAGCTAGCCAGTGCACCTGCCATCCTCTCACTCTTGGCCCGCAGGGGGATTAAAGGCAGGCTGCTTTCATGGCTTCGTTCCTATCTCCAGGACAGGCGGGCCTGGGGCGCTTCCAGGGGCATTCCTCTTCTCTCAAGACCCTGGACAACGGCACTCCACAGGGCGGGTGCTTAGTCCCACCCTGTTCAATGTACTGATGCATCAGCTGGTGTGCCTGCCTTTCTCCAGAGGGACCATCCTCCTCAGCTATGCCGATGACCTGGCACTTGTCGTACCTAGGAAGCGCCGGCTTTTGCAGCGTGCCCAGGAGGCCCTCGATCTGCTGGCTTCCACCTGCCGTCACTTGGGACTCAAGATATCTGCAGCAAAATCCAAAGCCATGATCCTTCGCACCAAGGTGCCCAGTCAGAGGCTGCGGGTCCTGGGCATCGACCTGGAGTGGGTGCACAGTTATAGGTACCTTGGCATCTACATTGACAGGCACCTCACCTTCCAGAAACATGTGCGCCACATTAAAGAGAGGGCTCTGCAGAGGGTCAGGGCATTGAGTGCCATGGCCAACCCTAGGGTTGGAGCCAGCCTCGAGGTCATGAGGTTGTTCTACATCCAGGCAATACGTTCCCTCGTTGACTATGGGGCACTTGCTCTGGTTCACGCCAGACCCACAGACATCAAATCCCTCTGTGTCATCCAGAACACAGCTGTACGGGCCATGCTGGGGGCTCCTAGGTGGGCCAATGCAGTGGCTCTGAACTTGAGGTTGCAGCTACAGCCTCTTGAAGACAGGATCCAACTGGTAGCTGCCAGGAGGATTGCAAAGTATCTCCGACTCCCAGGGGCTGACAAACTGATGAGAGATTTACGGGTCCGCCAGGGACAGGTCATTCCACTGCATCCCGGCCGCCGATGGATGTGGTCGGTAGCAGATGCCACACAGAAGCTTTTGCCCATGACATTGCTCCAGGCGGGAGGCTGCGACAGACTGGCAGCGAACTACACGGTGCCACCCCCCTGGGCACCAGAGCTGTTTGCGGTGAGCTGGACAACCCTACCAGACAGCAAGAGGCATTGCACCCGGACATTCTGCACCACCTTGCCTCGGCTAGCATTGTGGGTGCGGAAGGCCCAGGGAGTGTGCCATATTACACTGATGGCTCCAGAGACCCAGTGGCAGGCCGCACAGCTGCTGGGATGTTCCACAGCAATCTGACAGCAGGTTGGCGCCTCCCAGACCATTGCACCATCCTCCAGGCCGAACTCTTGCCATCCAACAAGCTCTGCGGCATGCTCTTTCAGACCATCAGCATCCCCCCATCATCCACGTTGATTCCAAGGCAGCAATCCAAGCGCTATGCACAGAGAGCCAAAGGACAACATACACTTAATCACATCCATCCGGGGTGACCTGCAGACTCTCCTGGCCCAGGGTCGCAGGGCTACCATCAACTGGATCCCGAGCCATGTGGTATCCCTGGCAATGATGCTGCAGATGAGGCTGCTAGGACTGCAACCCTCGAGGCACAGCCACATGCTGCGATCTCCATCAGCCTCAGCCAGATTGCGCTGTTAGCTGCTGGTGCAGCGAGGCGCCCATTCCCTGATCCTGGGGATTCACGGAGCCTCTGTTGGTATGTCAGGGCGACCCACAGGGTGCCCCCTCCAAGTCTTCGGACACAGTCCAGGGAACTGAGGGTGCATATCCACCGCCTACGCTTAGGGTATCCCACCACTGCCCGGATTGTTGAACGGCACGAGAGGAGCTCTGTGCCCCATTGTGACCGAATGGTTCCGCAGCCCTTGGTGCACTACCTGTTAGACTGCCCGGCTACGATGCCCCTTCGCCGTAGACACTTCCCAATGACCCCAGTAGGGCAGACCCGAGAGAATGAGGCAGCACATCTTGTGTACTTAGCTGTCAGGGACTTGGAAACCTTACTTCCAGTCCTTGCATGTCATCCACCCCCCCGCTGAAGTTGTTGCGAGGGCCTGCTTTGGGCCTCCATTGCACTGCACACCAGCCACTGTTAGTGCACACTGACGTTTGGTACGTCATCTGGCCATAGGGCCGGTGAGGTACCCCCCCTTCCTGCTGAAGACCTGCCACACAGGTGCAAGTAACGATGGATGTCACTTCCCTACCCGGGGAGCCAATGCCGGGTCACCAAAATGGAAGAGACCCGGGCCGGGATTACCGGCGAATCAAATAGAATAGAATAGAATGTAACCTGTTGCATCGACACCATGCCCAGTCCTTCTAGGGTAGGGTAGGTGCCTGAGCCCGAGCCTTAAGTAACTCTTCTAGGGTAGGGTAGGTGCCTGAGCCCGAGCCTTAAGTAACTCTTCTAGGGTAGGGTAGGTGCCTGAGCCCGAGCCCTAAGTAACTCTTCTAGGGTAGGGTAGGTGCCTGAGCCCGAGCCCTAAGTAACTCTTCTAGGGTAGGGTAGGTGCCTGAGCCCGAGCCTTTAGCTCACAAGACTGTCATCCTCATTACCCCCCTTGGGGCGGGGATGGCAGACCAGAGAGGCCTAGCTTGTGGCTAGGCCTGGGGACAGTTGGTCCCAAAGATGAGGAGGTACTTGTACCTCCTCCCATGGGAGACTTAGGTCTCAGACACTCTCTAAAGAGGGAGCCAAGGCCGGGCCACCACTTGGAAAAGGCCCGGGCCGGGAGAATACCGGAGAATCTTTAATAATACTAATAATAATGTAACCTGTTTAGCTACGATAACTTTGACCCCGAGTCCCAGGATACATTATGTACCTCAGTAATGTCTTGACTACCACTCACACGATGGATATTCGGTACATAATGAAAATATTCTGCTGAAACTAGTACTCAAATTTTTTTTTCATCAATCTTAATCATTTTGTATAAATTATTTGACTTGTCACTTGTCAGGATGATTGACAGTATTATTTATCTATGCGAATAATTACTCATTATCATCGTAATTACTAATTAACTGAATGCGTGTCGCTCATTGATCTTCAAGAACAATTATAATATGAAAGTTTTCAATAAATTACCTGAAAATTAGACATATATTTTCCCAAGATTTTATGAATTTTTAAAATGCATAAGAATGAAACTACACGTAATATGTATCTGCAAGTTGCAAAATTAATGCAAGTTGCTCTGGTTGAACAATGCAATTTAAAAATAGGTATTTAATTTTCACCTTATAAAGTGACCTAAAATGGGGGTCAGAGTAGCGAAAAATACACTGTTATCCTGGCTCCCTTTCCATATATTTCCCTGAAATAATCCTGGTTTAACTAATTTGTCAACAATTATTGGGACTTATAATGTTTTGGCAGAGTGTTTTACAAGAGAATTAGGGAAAAGCGTCGTTTTTAGTGAAGTGGCTCACGAAATCGTAATGACACGATTGCAAACAAACCATACCACGGGGAGGTATAGAACCCGCGGTCAGAGAGTCATAAAACTCCAGACCGTCACACTGTAGAAGAACTTCAGCATAGCAGAGGACAGAGGACGTGAATAATGACGAGAGCGAGGATTGTCCTCGTCACTGTAATACCTACGTTCTATTTTCTACAGTTTTGCGCCCCCTCAAGGGAGGTTCCTTGACGCTGGTGAAGGGCTCTTGATCTAGGGAATTGGATCTGTGCTTCGGTTCCCTGAACTGAGTCTGAATACCTCACCCCCCCCCCCCCATACATGCACTGTATAATCCTACGGGTTTAGCGCCCTTCCCCATGACTGTAATAATAATAATACTGTTTCGCAATTGGAAATTATTGAATTTAGAGTAAAATTGACTGATAGACGAATTTCGACTTTCTAATACATTGTTTTTAGGATTAAAATGGAAATTTTGAGATCAATTTAAATTAAGCATTCAAGCCACACTATTGATACGATCGAGATTTTGGTCTATCTGATGGGTGAAATAGGCCGGAAATAGGCCTAAAAAGAGTAAAAAATGAGTTCCTTGGGCCTACTTACCTAAGCAGTTTACCTCCAATAAGCTAATTATAGGCTTATATAGGCCTCCGTTGACCATTTAATTAATCTTAATAATAACTATTAATGCTGGAATCTCAGCTGGAAGTCTACAGTACTCATAAATCACTACTACATGGTGACATAACTCATAAATCACTACTACATGGTGACAGAACTCATAAATCACTACTACATGGTGACACAACTCATAAATCACTACTACATGGTGACATAACTCATAAATCACTACTACATGGTGACATAACTCAAAATCACTACTACATGGTGACATAACTCATAAATCACTACCACATGGTGACATAACTCATAAATCACTACTACATGGTGACAGAACTCATAAAATCACTACTACTATGGTGACATTACTCATAAATCACTACTACATGGTGACATTACTCATAATCACTACTACATGGTGACAGAACTCATAAATCACTACTACATGGTGACATTACTCATAAATCACTACTACATGGTGACATAACTCATAAATCACTACTACATGGTGACATAACTCATAAATCACTACTACATGGTGACAGAACTCATAAATCACTACTACATGGTGACATTACTCATAAATCACTACTACATGGTGACATTACTCATAAATCACTACTACATGGTGACAGAACTCATAAATCACTACTACATGGTGACATTACTCATAAATCACTACTACATGGTGACATAACTCATAAATCACTACTACATGGTGACATAACTCATAAATCACTACTACATGGTGACAGAACTCATAAATCACTACTACATGGTGACATAACTCATAAATCACTACTACATGGTGACATAACTCATAAATCACTACTACATGGTGACATAACTCATAAATCACTACTACATGGTGACATAACTCATAAATCACTACTACATGGTGACATGACTCAAATCTTTCTCCAGTTTTTATTCCCATACATTTGTATATATTTCCCCTGAACTTCCAATTGGTGTTTATCAGAGCAATACTCTAGCTTGGCCAAGTTCATCTGTATGCTTTCTCTTCCCCTGTTGATATTTACATAAATTTGACATCATCTTCGAGCAAAGATGAATCTGACTTCTTGTGTCATATCATTCTTGTACTCCAGAAACAGGACGGATCCCAGTTACGATGCTTCAAGATCTCTTCTTTGTGGTCTTGTGATAAATGGCTTAAAAAACCGACAAGTTGAAGAACTGAGACACTTATGCAACACATGAGAATCTTTATTGAAGAAACGTTTCGCCACACAGTGGCTTCATCAGTCCAATACAAAGTAGAAATGGGTAAGGAGAGGAAGTTTGAGGTAATCAGTCCCTCAACCTGGAATGGATGTGTTCAGTCCATCACTCTTGTAGGAAATGCAACATAGGGCCAGAGAGGTGGCTTATATACTGCAGTCAGATGAGGCGAAGCAGGAGGAGGCGGGATCACAGTGGGACCTGTCACTAGTGTAAGTAGGTTGTCGTCCAAAGGTTGGGCAAGCGTTGAAGTCTTTGTACCAAGATCCCATGATGTTGCAGTGTCTGACAGATGTGATGAACGTTTAGAAAGCCGACAAGTTGAAAAATTGAGACACTTATGCAACACATGGGAATCTTTATTGAAGAAACGTTTCGCCACACAGTGGCTTCATCAGTGAAGCAAGAGCTTTTAGCCACCAGGCCACGGGGCATCGTGGGCGTTCCTGGTCCTTGTCTGCTTGAATCCTTCTCATTAGCTTCACGTCAGACCGAGAAAATGCAGTCTGCCCACC
Organism: Cherax quadricarinatus; assembly: GCF_026875155.1. Taxonomy (NCBI): domain Eukaryota; kingdom Metazoa; phylum Arthropoda; class Malacostraca; order Decapoda; family Parastacidae; genus Cherax; species Cherax quadricarinatus. The sequence goes on from NC_069491.1 coordinate 15,723,479, forward strand.
TTTCTCTCTCTGTCTCTCTCTCTCTCTTTTGTCTTACCTCTTTTACCTTGTCGCAAATCTCCAGTAGGTCTGTTACACAGAATTTTCCATCCCCTGAAGCCCATGCTGGTTGTCATGTATGAGATCACTCCTTTCTAGGTGCTTCAACACTCATCTGATAATCTTCCTCAGGATTTTACATAAGATTAAGATTAAGATGTTTATTTTGACAAATTACATGGTTGTATAGAGGAATATAATAGTTGGGTGTACATGCCAAAAGCTCCTCTGTATGCAGAGCATTTCGGGCAAACTTAAAGATTAACTTAAGATTAGGAAGGCGATAATACATAGTTCATAATGGCCATTAGATAAGTTAGAGTGAATACAGGAGAACTGAATATTCTCTCAGGTAATGCTACGTGGCTTTGATAAGTCTACTTTGGATCATAGTATACATATCTGTGACACTGGTCTGTAGTTTAATGCTCCCTGTCTGTTTCCTTTCTTAAAAAAGGAGTACATTTACTGTTTTTCACACCTCGGGCAGTTACCCTGTTTCCATAGATTTGCTGTAGATTGTTCTTATTGGCACACACCGTACCTCGGTTCCTTCTCTCAGAAGGCATAGAGAGATATTATCTGGTCCCAGCGTCTTCTTTACCTCCTCTCTCTTGTTGTGTGTGTTGTTTCCTACACTTGCTGGTGCATCTAGCGTCTCTGTTTCCTGGAAGTCTAACTGTCTCCTCTGAGAATATCTCCCTAAATCTCGTGCTGAACTCTTCATAAAATTCCAAGTCATCCCTTGTGAGTTCCCTTCCTTCCTTCCTCATCCTGATTACCTGGTTCTTGATTTAGTATTTTCCTCCTCATATGGCTATATAACAACTCTGGATCATATTTGGCTTTCGATGCTATATCATTCTCAAATTGCCGCTATGCTTCCCTTCTCATCCATGCATATTCTTTAATGGCTCTTCAGTTCATCTCCTTGTTTCCTGAGTTTTTTTTTACCTTCTGTACTTTTTCCAAGCTTTAATACGCGTGGTTCTGGCCTCTCCACATCTCCGAGTAAACCACTGGCTCACTCTTATTTATATTTCCCCTGGGTACAACCTTCTCCTCTGCCTCCCTCCACTTCGTGCTCACATGTTTCACCATTTCATTTCCTTTTTCCCTCTAGTTCTCTTCCCCCACTGTATCTCATACAGGAAGTGCCTCAGTGTGTGTATTCTGGCTTGTATGCACACACACACACACACACACGCACTCTCTCTCTCTCTCTCTCTCTCTCTCTCCTCTCTCTCACACACACACACACACACACACACACACGGTCACTGGTAGCTCGCTATCTAAACCCTGCTCCAGAGGGATATCATACACACAACACCTAGCAGTAGTAGGAAGATAAAATTTGTAGGAGCAAGGAATAGGCAGGAGGATTAAGTCGTGGCTAATGGGACTACAGCCCTGACAACAGTTTCGAGAGATAATGTTTTAGGACACAAAGACAGTGCAATCTGAGAAGCAAGTATTGGGTACACATGTAGTAAAAGGTAGTACATAACTGGGTGAAAGAATGACTTGTTAACACACGCTAGTATTATAATTATTAGAATTACTCTCAGTGTTAATGGTATCTTATTAGTATTACGGATACACAGAGGTGAATTGTATTTCTGGGACATATAAACAACTGATGTGTTCACATACACACGCACGCACACACATACACTCGGGGCCAGGAGCTGAGTCTCGACCCCTGTAACCACAACTAGGTGAGTACACACAGCTGATCCTTGGAATTTGACCGCGTCCCCTCACCCCCCCACACACCTTTCCCTCCCCCACAGACCTTCCCCTCCCCGCTCTTGCCTTCACTCCCTCCTATCTTTTCCTTCCCTCGCGTTTCTCTCTCTCATAGCCTTTTTCCCTACTCTCTCTCTCTCTCTCTCTCTCTCTCTCTCTCTCTCTCTCTCTCTCTTCTCTCTCTCTCTCTCTCCTCTCTCTCTCCCTCTCTCTCTCCCCCTCTCTCTCTCCCTCTCTCTCTCCCTCTCTCTCTTCCTCTCTGTCTTCCTCTCTCTTCTCCCCTCTCTCTCTCTCCCTCTCTCTCTCCCTCTCTCTCTCCCTCTCTCTCTCCCTCTCTCTCTCCCTCTCTCTGCTCTTCTCTCTCTTCCTCTCTCTCTCTTCCTCTCTCTCTCCTCTCTCTCTTCCTCTCTCTCTCCCTCTCTCTCTTCCTCTCTCTCTTCCTCTCTCTCTTCCTCTCTCTCTTCCTCTCACTCTTCCTCTCTCTCTTCCTCTCTCTCTTCCTCTCTCTCTTCCTCTCTCTCTTCCTCTCTCTCTTCCTCTCTCTCTTCCTCTCCTCTCCCTCTCTCTCTCCCTCTCTCTCTCACTCCCATAACCCTATCTCTCACCCTCCTCTCTCTCTATAGCTTCTCTCTCCATCTCTCCATTTCTCTCTCTCATAGCCTTTTCCCTCGCCCTCCTCTCTCTCTCTCTCTCTCTCTCTCTCCCATAAGCCTATCTCTCACCCTTCTCTCTCTCTATAGGCTTCTCTCTCCATCTCTCCATTTCTCTGTCTCATAGCCTTTTCCCTCGCCCTCCTTTCTCCCTCTATCTCTCTTTCTCTCCTCTCCCTCTCCCTCTCTTTTCTCCCTCTCTCTACCCTTTCTCTCCCCCCCTCACATTTCTCTCTCTCCCCCTTGGTCTTATCCCTCACCCCCATACTCTCTCCTCTCTCTCCCTCTTTCTACCCTTTCTCTCTCCTCTCTCTCCCTCTTCTACCCTTTCCTCTCCCCCCCGCACCTCTCTCCTCCTCTAGCCTTCTGTATGTGGTAATAAAAAAAAAATAAAAAAAGAAAAAAATGGGTGGCCTTAGAGGACGGAAAACCAGAGATCTGGTAGACGAACCAGGGAGGAAAGACTGGGAGTTAGAGCTCCAAAAAAGGAAGGAAGAGTGGGGAAGGAAGATAGTAGAGCTTGGTAAGAAAATGGAGGAGCGGATAGCTGAAGAGTGCAGGAAGTGGGAAGTTTCAGGTCTTAGCAGCAGAAGCTAGGATACAGTGGTTAGAAGAGAAACTGCAAAGCCTGAGACAGATTTTGAGAGACAAATGACAATTCAGATGTGACATCAGGAAATTCAAAGTCAGGAGCAGACAAGGGGACGGTAAGCAACAACGGAGACATGCCGTACACGAAGGCCCTATCAGACCCACGTGGGGCCAGGGAAAAGACGATGAGCACACTAAGATCAAACGACAGGTCCGAAGACAATGAAGGTATGCTATATGCAGAGATTCTAACAGCCAACTGCAGTAGCAAGGGACAGCTGGTCAGGAAAGACAGTTCACTGAGAATAGAAGTTTTCAGATATGACAGGGACTGAAGGCAAGAACAATGTCATTGGAAGGAAATAAAATGCCTCAGAGGAAGCAGATGGAGACTCAGTGGGAGGAGGAAAGGGCGAGGTCAGTTTTTGTGTACGGGCTCCAAGAAGCCAAGGGGGACAACTTTGAAGAAATAAAACAGGAGGAGAAAAAAATGATTGAAGGCATCATGAAAACAATAGGGGAGGGCGATATGACCCAGGTGACAAATTTTCAGAGAATTGGGTGGTTTGCGAGTGGAAGGATACGGCCTGTCAGAGTAACTTTCAAGGAAGAATCAGTTCGAACCAGGATTCTGCAAGAGAAAGCAAGACTGAGGGACAAAGAGGGGTACCAGAGAGTATACATCGACCGCGACAGAACACAAGAAGAAAGGACTACACTGAAAGAGAGGGTACAGAGACGCAAGGAGGAACGAGAAGCAACGAAAATGAGCAGGACCCAGACACAGGAGAAAGGGCAAACACACCCCACAGAATCTCCCACCAAAAGACTCCAACCGCGACATTCCCAATGCAACTGAGCAACCTATACTACAACCCACTCACTGTTCCCTCTGCCACCAACCCCCATATCACAAACCTCACCCCAACAGCTGTCCCTTATGGCATTCTGACCCCACCCCCATCAACACAAACCCCACCTACACCACAGCCCCATATAGGCCCCCACCAAGGCTCTCGCTCCCCCAACCCCAATATTCTTGCATGACCACAATGATAGAAAAGAAACTGAAGGTTTGGTACACAAACGCGGATGGAATAAGGAATAAACATGAGGAGTGGAACGAAAGATTCAGTGAAAAATCACCAGACATCATAGCAGTCACAGAAACAAAACTCGCTGAGACAATAACAGACACAGTCTTCCCAACAGGATATCAGATCCTGAGGAAAGATAGAAGGAGTAGAGGGGGAGGAGGGGTTGCACTGCTCATAAAACACCGATGGGGATTTGAGGAAATGGAAGGCATGGACATGATTGGAGAAAGAGACTACATTGTAGGTACAATTCAGTCCGGAGAACATAAAGTAGTCATTGGAGTGATGTATAACCCACCACAGAACTGCAGGAGGCCAAGAGAGGAGTACGAAGAAAACAACAGGGTGATGGTGGACACACTGGCTGAGGTGGCAAGAAGAGCTCACTCGAGCAGAGCAAAGTTATTGGTAATGGGCGATTTCAACCACAGGGAGATCGACTAGGAAAACCTGGAGCCACATGGGGGTCCCGAAACATGGAGAGCCAAGATGATGGATGTGGTACTTGAAAACCTCATGCATCAACATGTCAGGGACACTACCAGAGAGAGAGGGGAGGATGAGCCAGCAAGACTGGATCTTGTGTTCACCCTGAGCAGTTCAGACATTGAGGACATCACTTACGAGAGGCCCCTTGGAGCTAGCGATCACGTGGTTCTGAGTTTTGACTATATAGTAGAGTTACAAGTGGAGAAGGTAACAGGAACTGAAGGGACAGGCCAAACTATAAAAGGGGGGACTACACAGGTATGAGAAACTTCCTGCAGGAGGTTCAGTGGGACAGAGAAATGGTAGGAAAATCAGTAAACGAGATGATGGAATATGTGGCAACAAAGTGCAAGGAGGCCGAGGAAAGTTTTGTTCCCAAGGGAAACAGAAATAATAGGAAGACCAAAACGAGTCCTTGGTTTACCCGAAGGTGTAGGGAGGCAAAAACTAAGTGCAACAGAGAATGGAAAAGGTACAGGAGGCATAGGACCCAGGAAAACAAGGAGATTAGTAGAAAGCCAGAAACGAGTATGCACAGATAAGGAGGGAGGCCCAGCGACAGTATGAAAACGACATAGCATCGAAAGTCAAGTCTGACCCGAAACTGCTGTATAGCCACATTAGGAGGAAGACAACAAACAGTCAAGGACCAGGTGATAAGGCTGAGGAAAGAAGGTGGAGAAACTCACAAGAAACGATCAAGAGGTATGTGAGGAGCTCAACACGAGATTTAAGGAAGTATTTACAGTAGAGACAGGAAGGACTCTGGGGGGACAGACCAGATGGGGGACACCAAGGAATACACCAACAAGTGTTGGACGACATACATACAGATGAGAAGGAGGTGAAGAAACTGCTAAGGGTCATCGATACCTCAAAGGCAATGGGACCGGACAACATCTCCCCGTGGATCTTTAGAGAGGGAGCAGATATTTTGTGCGTGCCACTTACCACAATCTTCAACACGTCCCTGGAAACTGGGCAACTGCCTGAGGTATGGAAGACGGCAAATGTAGTTCCCATTTTTAAAAAAGGAGACAGAAAAGAGGCACTAAACTATAGACCTGTGTCATTGACGTGTATAGTATGCAAAATTATGGAGAAGATTATCGGGAGGAGAGTGGTGGAGCACCTGGAACGGAACAAGAGTATAAATGCCAACCAGCACGGATTCACGGAAGGCAAATCCTGCGTCACAAACCTTCTGGAGTTTTATGATAAAATAACAGAAGTAAGACACGAGAGAGAGGGGTGGGTTGATTGCATCTTCTTGGACTGCAAGAAGGCCTTTGATGCTAGATGCTAGAGCATCAGGTGCATATAACAGGAGGGCACTGCAATGGATCAGAGAATACCTGACAGGGAGGCAACAACGAGTCATGGTACGTAATGATGTATCACAGTGGGCACCTGTGACGAGCGGGGTCCCACAGGGGTCGGTCCTAGGACCAGTGCTATTTTTGGTATATGTGAACGACATGACGGAAGGGTTAGACTCAGAAGTGTCCCTGTTTGCAGATGATGTGAAGTTAATGAGGAGAATTAAATCTGATGAGGACCAGGCAGGACTTCAAAGAGACCTGGACAGACTGGACACCTGGTCCAGCAAATGGCTTCTCGAATTTAATCCTGCCAAATGCAAAGTCATGAAGATAGGGGAAGGGCACAGAAGACCACAGACAGAGTATAGGCTAGGTGGCCAAAGACTGCAAACCTCAATCAAGGAGGAAGATCTTGGGGTGAGTATAACACCGAGCATGTCTCCGGAAGCACACATCAATCAGATAACTGCTGCAGCATATGGGCGCCTGGCAAACCTGAGAACAGCATTCCGATACCTTAGTAAGGAATCATTCAAGACACTGTACAAACCGTGTATGTCAGGCCCATACTGGAGTATGCAGCACCTGTTTGGAACCCGCACTTGATAAAGCACGTCAAGAAACTAGAGAAAGTACAAAGGTTTGCGACAAGGTTAGTTCCAGAGCTAAGGGGAATGTCCTATGAAGAAAGATTAAGGGAAATCGGCCTGACGACACTGGAGGACAGGAGGGTCAGGGGAGACATGATAACGACATATAAAATACTGCGTGGAATAGACAAGGTGGACAAAGACAGGATGTTCCAGGGAGGGGGCACAGAAACAAGAGGCCACAATTGGAAGTTGAAGACACAAATGAGTCAGAGAGATAGTAGGAAGTATTTCTTCAGTCGTAGAGTTGTAAGGCAGTGGAATAGCCTAGAAAATGACGTAGTGGAGGCAGGAACCATACACAGTTTTAAGACGAGGTTTGATAAAGCTCATGGAGCGGGGAGAGAGAGGGCCCAGTAGCAACCGGTGAAAAGGCGGGGCCAGGAGGTAAGACTCGACCCCTGCAACTACAAATAGGTGAGTACACACACACACCGCACACACACACACACACACACACACACACACACACTAGGACTCGACCCCTGCAACCACAAATAGGTGAGTACAAATAGGTGAGTACAGTGTTTGTGTGCGTGTGTGTGCTCACCTAGTTGTGGTTGCAGGGGTCGAGTCATAGCTCCTGGCCCAGCCTCTTTACTGGTAGCTACTGGGTCACTTTCCCTGAACCATGAGCTTTATCATACCTCTGCTTAAAACTGTGTATGTCGTTATCATGTCCCCCCAATCTTTCCCGTCCTCCAGTGTCGTCAGGTCGATTTCCCTTAACCTCTCGTCGTAGGATATACCTCTTAGCTCTGGGATTAGTCTTGCTGCAAACCTTTGCACTTTCTCTAGTTTCTTTACGTGCTTGGCAAGGTGTGGGTTCCAAACTGGCGCCGCATACTCCAATATGGGCCTAACATATACAGTGTACAGGGTCCTGAACGATTCCTTATTAAGATGGTGGAATGCTAGGCTTGCCCATAGTGCCCATATGCTGCAGCAGTTATTTGGTTGATTTGTACCTCAGAAGATATGCCTGGTGTTATACTCACTCCAAGATCTTTTTCCTTGAGTGAGGTTTGTAGTCTCTGGCCCCTAGACTGTACTCCGTCTGCAGTCTTCTTGGACCTTCCTCAATCTTCATGACTTTGCACTTGGTGGGGTTGAACTCCAGGAGCCAATTTCTGGACCAGGTCTGCAGCCTGTCCAGATCCCTCTGTAGTTCTGCCTGGTCGTCGTCCGAATGAATTCTTCTCATCAACTTCACTTCATCTGCAAACAGGGACACTTCGGAGTCTATTCCTTCTGTCATGTCATTCACAAATGCCAGAAACAGCACTGGTCCTAGAACTGACCCTTGTGGGACCCCACTCATAACAGGTGCCCACTCTGACACCTCGCCACGTACCATGACTCGCTGCGGTCTTCCTGACAAGTATTCCCTGATCAATTGTAGTACCTTCCCTGTTATCCCTGCCTGGTCCTTCAGTTTTTGCACTAATCTCCTGTGTGGAACTGTGTCAAACGCCTTCTTACAGTTCAGCAAAATGCAATCTACCCACCCCTCTCTCTCTTGTCTTGCTGCTGTCACCCTGTCATAGAACTCCAGTAGGGTTTGTGACACAGGATCTCCCATCCCTAAAACCATGTTGGCTACTATTGATGAGATCATTCCTTTCTATGTGTTCCATCACTATCCTCACAACAATCTTCTACATGACTTTCCATACTATACATTAGTTGTCTTCCATACCTCCGGTAATCTCCTTGTTTCGATAGATGTGTTGAATATTGTTGTTAGGGATACACATAGTGCCTCTGCTCCCTCTCTCAGGCCCTGGAGTTCACCTGGAGAGAGTTCCGGGGGTCAACGCCCTCGCGGCCCCGGTCTGTGACCAGGCCTCATGGTGGATCAGGGCCTGATCAACCAGGCTGTTACTGCTGGCTGCTCGCAATCCAACGTACGAACCATAGCCCGGCTGGTCAGGTACCGACTTTAGGTGTTTGCCCAGTGCCTGCTTGAAGACACCCAGGGGTCTATTGGTAATACCCCTAATGTATACTGGAAGGCAGTTGAATAGTCTTGGCCGCTGACACTTATTGTGTTGTCTCTTAACGTGTTAGTGACACCCCTGCTTTTCATTAAAGGGATGTTGCATCGTCTGCTGAGTCTACTGCTTTCGTAGTGAGTGATTTTCGTGTGCAAGTTTGGTACTAGTCCCTCTGGGATTTTCCAGGTGTATATAATCATGTATCTCTCCCGCATGCGTTCCAGAAAATACAGGTTTAGGAACCTCAAGCGCTCCCAGTAATTGAGGTGTTTTATCTCCGTTATGCGCGCCATGAAGGTTCTCTGTACATTTTCTAGGTCAGCAATTTCACCTGCCTTGAAAGGTGCTGTTAGAGTGCAGCAATATTTCAGTCTAGATAGAACATGCGACCTGAAGAGTGTCATCATGGGCTTGGCATCCCTAGTTTTGAAGGTTCTCATTATCCATCCTGTCATTTTTCTAGCAGATGCCATTGATACAATGTTATGGTCCTTGAAGGTGAGATCATCCTACATGATCACTCCTAGGTCTTTGACGTTAGTTTTTCGCTCTATTGTGTAACAGGAATTTGTTTTATGCTCCGATGAAGTTTTAATTTCCTCATGTTTACCATATCGGAGTAATTGAAATTTCTCATCGTTGAACTTTATGCTGTTTTCTGCAGCCCACTGAAAGATTTGGTTGATGTCTGCCTGGAGCCTTGCAGCGTTTGCAATGGAAGACACTGTCATACAGACTCGGGTGTCATCTGCAAAGGAAGACACGGTGCTGTGGTTTACATCCATGTCTGTGTCAGATTTGAGGACGAGGAACAAGACGGGAGCGAGTACTGTGCCTTGTGGAACAGAGCTTTTCACCGTAGCTGCGTCAGACTTTACTCTCTTGACTACCACTCTTTGTGTTCTATTTGTCAGGAAATTATAGATCCATCTACCAACTTTTCCTGTTATTCCTTGAGCACGCATTTTATGTGCCATTACGCCATGGTCACACTTGTCGAAGGCTTTTGCAAAGTCTGTATATATTATATCTGCATTCTTTTTGTCTTCTAGTGCATCTAGGACCTTGTCATAGTGATCCAGTAGTTGGGACAGACAGGGGCGAACTGCTCTAAACCCATGTTGCCCTGGGTTGTGTATTTGATGGGTATTTAGATGGGTGGCGATCTTGCTTCTTAGGACCCTTTCAAAGATTTTTATGATATCTGATGTTAGCGTTATCGGTCTGTAGTTCTTTGCTATTGCTTTACTGCCCCCTTTGTGGAGTGGGGCTATGTCTGTTGTTTTAGTAACTGTAGGAAGACCCCAGTGTCCATGCTCCCTCTCCATAGAATGTTAAAAGCACGTGATAGGGGCTTCTTGCGGTTCTTGATGAACACAGAGTTCCACGAGACTGGCCCTGGGGCAGAGTGTATGGGCATGTCATTTATCGCCTGTTCGAAGCCATTTTGGCGTCAGGATAACGTCAAACAATCTTGTGTTTACAAAATTCTGTGACTCTTTCACAAAAAATTAATTTAGATCTTCGACTCTCAGTCTAGTTAGCGGCTTGCTAAAACTGAATCATACTGGGACTTGAGAAGCTCATTCATTTCTTTGCTGTCATCTGTGTAGGACCCATCTTGTTTAAGTAGGGGCCCAATTCTGGATCCCAATTCTTCGCTTGCCTAACCCTTGGGCACGACCTACTTCCACATTGGACAAATGTGACTCCACCTACCACTGCTGCACCTTTCCTGCCTACGGTATATAAGCCACTTCTCCGCTCGTATGCTGTATTCTATTCAAGTTTGATGGACTGACCACATCGACTCAAGATTGAGGGACTGATTACCTCATTCTCCTCCTGTTCTTCACGATTCTCCTTTGCATGGACTGATGAAGCCACTGCGTGGCGAAACGTTTTCCACAATAAACATACCCAAGAGTTGCACATGTCTCTAATTTATCAACATGACGGTTCTCTGAACCATTCATCTACAACACTGGATGCTGTTCTCGAGTTTTATTTGGCATAAGTAAAGGAATACTTTGGGTTTCTTTCGATTTCATTTATGGAGAGATGTTATCCAGCCTCATCGCCTTTGAGGTATCTAGCTCACTCAGCAGCCTCTTCACTTCTTCTTCGGTTGTGTTTACTGTATCCAACACTTGGATGTGTACCCCACCTCTCCGTCTTTCTGGAGTCCCTTCTGTCTTCTCTGTGAACACTTCCTTGAATCTCATGTTGAGTTCCTCACATACTTCGCAGTCGTTTCTTGTTGTCTCTCCTCTTTCCTTCCTTAGCCTGTTTACCTGGTCCTTGACTGTTGTTTTTCTTCTTGATGTGGCTGTATAACAGCTTCGGGTCAGATATGGCTTTCGCTGCTATGTCGTTTTCATATTGTCGTTGGGCCTCCCTTCTTACCTGTGCATATTCATTTCTAGCTCTACGACTGCTCTCCTTATTCTCTTGGGTCCTTTGCCTTATATACTTCCTCGTTTCCTAGAACACTTGGTTTTTGCCTCCCTGCACCTTTGGGTGAACCATGGGCTCATCCTTGCTTTTTCATTATTCATGTTACTCTTGGGTACAAACCTCTCCTCAGCTTCCTTTCATATTGTTGTTTCATATTCCATCATCTCGTTTACTGGCTTCCCTGCCAGTTCTCTGTCCCATTGAACCCCGTTCAGGAAGTTCCTCATTCCCGCATAGTCCACTTTCTTGTAATTTGGCTTCATTCGCCCGGCCCTTCCTGTTTTCCCCTCCACTTGTAACTTTACTGTGTATTCGAAGCTTAAAACCACATGATCGCTGGCCCCAAGGGGTCTTTCGTATGTGATGTTCTCAATATCTGCACTACTCAAAGTGAATACTAGGTCCAGTCGCACTGGTTCATGCTCTCCTCTCTCTCTGGTAGTGTCCCTTACGTGTTGGTATATGAAGTTTTCTAGTACCACCTCCATCATCTTAGCCCTCCATGTATCTTGTCCCCCATGTGGCTCCAAGTTCTCTCAATCGATTTCCTTGTGGTTAAAGTCACCCATGATCAGTAGCTTCACCCTGCATGCATGAGCCCTCCTGGCCACTGCAGCCAGTGTGTCAACCATCACTCTATTGCTCTCATAATCCTCTTGCCTTGGCCTCCTGCTGTTCTGTGGTGGGTTATACATCACTGCAATTACCACCTTGGGACCTCTAGACTGAAGCATTCATACTATGCAATCTCTTGCTTCTCCACTGTCTCCTCTCTCCAGCTCATCAAAATTCCATCAGTTTTTGATCAGCAGTGCCACTCCTCCACCCCCCTGTTCCCTCTGTCTTTCCTCAGGATCTGATATCCTGTTGGAAAGATGGCATCTGTTATCATACCTGTGAGCTTGGTTTCTGTGGGAGCTATGATGTCAGGTGATGCCTCTTTGACTCTTCCTGCCACTCCTCCCACTTATTTGTTATTCCATCAGTGTTTTGTTACCATACCTTCAGTTTCCTCTCCAACACTGTGTTTTGGGGGTCTATGAGGGTGGGGAACCTGCAGTGTACTGTGGGATTCTATAACTTAGTGTTCTATGGGAGCTGTGAGTATGGATTGTAGTTTGTGTTGGGATAGTGTGATTGGTTCTGGGGTTCTGGGAATGGTTCTGTGTGGCTTGCTTCTTGTTGCTCTGCCCTGCCGTGGTTGACCTCTGCTGATTCTGTCCTTGTCTCCCTTCCTAGCTCCTTTCTCTTTTGTGTTCTCTCCCTCAGCTTCTGTCATTCTGTTTGTGTTCTGTCTCTGTTGAGGAATACCCTCTTGTATTCTGCTGAGTACTTCAACCATGGTTTTTCTTGGAGGATCCTGTTCCACACTGTTTCTGTCCTGAAAATCAGCTTGATCGGTCGGTTTCTCCCCTTCAAGTACCCCCCTATTCTCTGAAAAGTTACAGTCTCGTCCATGTCCTCTTCACCTACTTCTGTCATGATGCTCTCAATCTCCTTCCTTTCTGCCTGCCGTCTTTCAGTGCACGTCCTTTCCTCGCTCTCCTGAAGCCCATGAATGAACACTGAATTTGTCCTTTCATCCTATCATTGCCTTTCCCTCTGTGACTCTAGCTCCTGTCTGTACATGGCCATTTTCTCCCCTTTTTTTCCATTGGCTCTTGGTAGCATGGTCGTGCCTCTGCAATTGACCTATCACCCTCTTCATCTGCACTCAGCTGCTCTTCCCTTTTACTCCTTGGCCCTGCTTGGCAGGCTGATATGACCCTAGCATAATTTATATCTCCTTTCTTGTTCAGCCTCCCAGCTTCATATGCTGTATCTTCTCTGATCAATACCCCTGTAATTCGCTTCAGCCAGTTTACCTCGTCTTCTAGGACCCTTATCCTGGCTACTGCAGTTTCGACTTGTGACTCCCAATTCTTCTTCTCCTCCTCCAAACTCTTTTCCAATTTCACAGAAAGCTCTGTTTCCATTTTTGCAGCAAGCTCTCCTAGTTTTCTCTTCCACTCTTATTCCATCCTTTTGCACTGCTCCTCCATCTACTCCTCCCTACCAGAACCATTCTCCTCTGATCCCTGGTTCCTTTGAGTCCCCACCATTTTTTTTAGGGGCAAGAAAGGAGAGAGGAAAGGGTGAGAGAAAGAGAGAGAAGGAAGGGAAAGGTAGATCATTGATCCACATGGATAAATTGTCATTTTTGTGAAAATTGGTGTCCCGCCCCTTGTGCAGATATCCAAGAACTATCTACAAGCAGTATTAAATCAGGGAAGTGCCACGGTAGTCAGTAAATGTGGCGCTGATAGTGCTGTCCTGGGAGACAGTAATGGTGAGGATGGAGGTGCTGTCCTGGGAGACAGTAACGGTGAGGATGGAGGTGCTGTCCTGGGAGACAGTAATGGTGAGGATGGAGGTGCTGTCCTGGGAGACAGTAACGGTGAGGATGGAGGTGCTGTCCTGGGAGACAGTAATGGTGAGGATGGAGGTGCTGTCCTGGGAGACAGTAACGGTGAGGATGGAGGTGCTGTCCTGGGAGACAGTAATGGTGAGGATGGAGGTGCTGTCCTGGGAGACAGTAACGGTGAGGATGGAGGTGCTGTCCTGGGAGACAGTAATGGTGAGGATGGAGGTGCTGTCCTGGGAGACAGTAACGGTGAGGATGGAGGTGCTGTCCTGGGAGACAGTAATGGTGAAGATGAAGGTGCTGTCCTGGGAGACAGTAATGGTGAGGATGGAGGTGCTGTCCTGGAAGACAGTAATGGTGAGGATGGAGGTGCTGTCCTGGGAGACAGTAATGGTGAGGACGGAGGTGCTGTCCTGGGAGACAGTAATGGTGAGGATGGAGGTGCTGTCCTGGGAGACAGTAATGGTGAGGATGGAGGTGCTATCCTGGGAGACAGTAATGGTGAGGATGAAGGTGCTGTCCTGGGAGACGTAAGGGTGAGGATGGAGGTCTACCCGGGGAAGACAGTAATGGTGAGGATGGAGGTGTTGTCCTGGGAGACGAAATGGTGGGGATGGAGTGTCTGTCCTGGGAGACAGTAATGGTGAGGATAGAGGTGCTGTTTCTGGGAGACAGAAATGGTGAGGATGGAGGTGCTGTCCTGAGAGACAGTAATGGTGAGGATAGATTTGCTGTTCTGGGAGACAGAAATGGTGAGGATGGAGGTGCTGTCCTGGGAAACAGTAATGGTGAGGATGGAGGTGCTGTCCGGGGAGACAGAAATGGTGAGGATGGAGGTGCTGTCCTGGGAAACAGTAATGGTGAGGATGGGAGGTGCTGTCCTGGGAAACAGTAAGGGTGAAGATGAGGTGCTGCCCCTGGGAGACAGTAATTTGAGGATGAAGGTGCTTTTCCGGGAGACATAAATGGTGAGGATGGAGGTGCTGTCCTGGGAGACAGTAATGGTGAGGATGGAGGTGCTGTCCGGGGAAACAGTAATGGTGAGGATGGAGGTGCTGTCCTGGGAGACAGAAATGGTGAGGAGGAGGGCTGTCCTGGGAGACAGTAATGGTGAGGATGGAGGTGCTGTCCTGGGAGACAGTAATGGTGAGGATGGAGGTGCTGTCCTGGAAAACAGTAATGGTGAGGATGGAGGTGCTGTCCGGGAGACAGAAATGGTGAGGGGGGGAGGTGCTGTCCTGGGAAATAGTAATGGTGAGGATGGAGGTGCTGTCCTGGGAGACAGTAATGGTGAGGATGGAGGTGCTGTCCGGGGAGACAGAAATGGTGAGGATGGAGGTGCTGTCCTGGGAAATAGTAATGGTGAGGATGGAGGTGCTGTCCGGGGAGACAGAAATGGTGAGGATGGAGGTGCTGTCCTGGGAGACAGAAATGGTGAGGATGGAGGTGCTGTCCTGGGAGACAGTAATGGTGAGGATGGAGGTGCTGTCCGGGGACAGTAATGGTGAGGATGGAGGTGCTGTCCTGGGAGACAGTAATGGTGAGGATGGAGGTGCTGTCAGGTAGTCAGTAAATGTACGCATGAGGGAATGCAAATAAATGACCTCGAGGGAGACAGGAGCTGTAGTGGGGAAACAAGTTTTAGTAAAAGACAAGATAAAACCAAATTTTACAAACTAGTAATACCACAGGAGATAGCAAACAAGGGGACTCCACTAGTAATAGTTTAGGAAAATATTACCAGAAAACAATGGTGAGAGCTCCATGTTAGTACAGTGTGGATAGGAATGAGACAGGTGAACATGCACCAACAGGGAATACAGTCACAAAAACCCAAGGCAAACGGGAAAACCAAGCCCGTGCAAAATACTATGCACTTGGTATCTGCAGCATGGGAAATCTAGAAAAGCAGATGGGACGTGCAACCTTTGACCATCCTAGAAAATGCCGCGCCCATATGATAACAGGAAAATGCAAACTCACTTCCTGTAAGCATTTTCCACCCTGAAATGTGTCCCCCTTCAGTAACAGGAAAGACTGTGCTGTAAATATAAATTGCCAGGGGAAAACCATCTGAAGGGGGCAAAAAGATACAAACATCCAAGCCATGGAAAACCGGGGTAGCCACAGCCCCCTCAAGAGGAGAGGTTTTTTAGTGCCAAGAAGGAAAAAAAAAAACTGGCAGGAAATGGCGGAAATCGTACGCCAAATCCAGTCATTCCTGGAGTGGAACCACAGTCGATTGCCTCCACTCCAAACCAACAGATACAGATACTAGTACAGGAAAAAAAGTCCCCC
This sequence comes from Cherax quadricarinatus, assembly GCF_026875155.1. Lineage (NCBI taxonomy): Eukaryota > Metazoa > Arthropoda > Malacostraca > Decapoda > Parastacidae > Cherax > Cherax quadricarinatus. The sequence continues at coordinate 15,739,225 of NC_069491.1, forward strand.
CCCCAGTACCACCAATACCACCAGTCCGATGACATTCTTCTTTGCAAATATACAGGGTCTAAAGCCAACAACGAACAGCAAAATACCTTTCATCCGTGGACTGCTTGCAGAGGCAAATGCAATATTTGCGGCTTTCACAGAGACCCACATAAAGGATCACTTGGACAACGAAATATGGATCCCAGGTTACAATCTATACAGATGTGACAGAGTGAACAGGCAAAAAGGGGGGGGGGTTGACCTGTATGTCGCAGAGTCACTTGTTTGCACAGAACTGTTTAATGCCTCAAATGATGTAGTGGAAGGATTAGCAGTAAAGATCGAGAACCAAAACCTAGTCATTGTGGTAGTCTACAAGCCTCCAGATGCAACGTCTCAGCAATTCTAGGAACAGCTGTCAAAAATTGACCACTGTCTGGAATATCTGTCAGCTTCTTCCCCAAACATCTTGCTCCTGGGAGATTTCAACTTAAGGCACCTAAAATGGAGGAATATAGCAAATAATGTTGTTGCAGTAATAACACCAGGAGGCAGCTCTGACGAGAACTCACACACACACGAGCTTTTAAATCTCTGCACAAAATTCAATTTAAACCAGCAAATAAAAGAACCTACTAGACTGGAGAATACACTAGACCTTATCTTCACTAACAATGATGATCTGATACGAAACGTCACCATATCAAAAACAATATACTCAGATCACAACATAATCGATGTTCAGACATGTATGCGCGGAGCCCCAGACCGACAAAATGATATTAGTCACGAGGGAGCCTTCACCAAATTCAACTTCAATAACAAGAACATAAAGTGGGACCAAGTAAATCAAGTCCTAAACGATATAAGCTGGGAAGATAGACTAAGCAACACAGACCCCAACATATGCCTAGAACAGATTAACTCTCGGTGGCACTCGATGTATGCTCAAGGAGCATATAGAAAAAGAAAAGAACAGGCGCTCCCTTTACAGGCGACGGAAAAGAATAACAGAGCGGCTAAAAGAGGCCAATATATCTGAAATGCGTAGGGAGTCACTGGTCAGAGAAATAGCAAACATGGAACTTAAGCTAAAGGAATCTTATAGGAGTCAGGAATCGCGGGAAGAACTAAAAGCCATAAATGAAATCGAAAGAAACCCAAAGTATTTCTTTTCTTATGCCAAATCGAAGTCGAGAACAACGCCCAGTATTGGGTCCCTACTTAAACAAGATGGGTCCTACACAGATGACAGCAAGGAAATGAGTGAGCTACTCAAGTCCCAATATGACTCAGTTTTTAGCAAGCCGCTAACCAGACTGAGAGTCGAAGATGAAAATGAATTTTTTTATGAGAGAGCCACAGAATTTGGCTAACACAAGCCTATCTGATATTATCCTGACACCAGATGACTTCGAACAGGCGATAAATGACATGCCCATGCACTCTGCCCCAGGGCCAAACTCGTGGAACTCCGTGTTCATCAAGAACTGCAAGAAGCCCCTATCACGAGCTTGTACCATCCTATGGAGAGGGAGCATGGACACGGGGTCGTCCCACAGTTACTAAAAACAACAGACATAGCCCCACTCCACAAAGGGGGCAGTAAAGCAATAGCAAAGAACTACAGACCGATAGCACTAACATCCCATATCATAAAAATCTTTGAAAGGGTCCTAAGAAGCAAGATCACCACCCATCTAGAAACCCATCAGTTACACAACCCAGGGCAACATGGGTTTAAAGCAGGTCACTCCTGTCTGCCTCAGCTACTGGATCACTACGACAAGGCCTAGATGCACTAGAAGACAAAAAGAATGCAGATATAATATATACAGACTTTGCAAAAGCCTTCGACAAGTGTGACCATGGCGTAATAGAGCACAAAATGCGTGCTAAAGGAATACCAGAGCGATCATACTACTGGCCCGGTGGCCTGGTGGCTAAAGCTCCCGCTTCACACACGGAGGGCCCGGGTTCGATTCCCGGCGGGTGGAAACATTTCGACACGTTTCCTTACACCTATTGTCCTGTTCACCTAGCAGCAAATAGGTACCTGGGTGTTAGTCGACTGGTGTGGGTCGCATCCTGGGGGACAAGATTAAGGACCCCAATGGAAATAAGTTAGACAGTCCTCGATGACGCACTGACTTTCTTGGGTTATCCTGGGTGGCTAACCCTCCGGGGTTAAAAATCCGAACGAAATCTTATCTTATCTTATCTTACTGAGACGGGCAAGATTCCCAGGCAGCGCTCTTATCTACTCAGCCACAAATGCCTCAAAAGCTGGGCAGCCTGGTTCACAAGCCATGTTTCTTTCCCAGCCCGGACACGTCAATTAGCCTCAAGCATGGACTGAAGCTATTTCAATCTCCTCCTGTATGTTCTGACCTCATAAGCTCATAAACGAGAGTCATTATGTGAGTCAGGAGCCTGCAATGATGACATAGAATTAGTAATAATTATGGAATCAAACTATGTGTCATAAGTTAGCTTTAGTGCCACTAGGAAGGCAAACAATTCAGTTTGGAGTGTAGATGCCCAGTTGTTAATTCTTATGACTAACTAGGCAAAGATCTTATCGTTCTTAACTAGGGAGGTGGCAACAGCAGCAGACGCAGTGTAGATGCCTAGTTGTTAATTCTTATGACTAACTCAGCAAAGATCTTAACGTTCTAAACTAGGGAGGTGGCAACAGCAGCAGACGCAGTGTAGATGCCTAGTTGTTAATTCTTATGACTAACTCAGCAAAGTTCTCAAAAGTTCTTAACTAGGGAGGTGACAACAGCAGCAGACGCAGTGTAGATGCCTAGTTGTTAATTCTTATGCCTAACTCAGCAAAGTTCTCAAAAGTTCTTAACTAGGGAGGTGGCAACAGCAGCAGACGCAGTGTAGATGCCTAGTTGTTAATTCTTATGCCTAACTAGGCAAAGATCTTAACGTTCTTAACTAGGGAGGTGGCAACAGCAGCAGACGCAGTGTAGATGCCTAGTTGTTAATTCTTATGACTAACTCAGCAAAGTTCTTAACGTTCTTAACTAGGGAGGTGGCAACAGCAGCAGACGCAGTGTAGATGCCTAGTTGTTCATTCTTATGACTAACTCAGCAAAGATCTTAACGTTCTTAACTAGGGAGGTGGCAACAGCAGCAGACGCAGTGTAGATGCCTAGTTGTTAATTCTTATGACTAACTCAGCAAAGATCTTAACGTTCTTAACTAGGGAGGTGGCAACAGCAGCAGACGCAGTGTAGATGCCTAGTTGTTAATTCTTATGACTAACTCAGCAAAGATCTTAACGTTCTTAACTAGGGAGGTGGCAACAGCAGCAGACGCAGCCCTGCCAGTAGACTCCTGCTTAGATCCATCAGTGTATATAACTTGTGATGATAAATTATTACTACTAGTTAAGCGAGAAATTTCTCCAGGTATACACAAATACAGTTACATAGATTATCATACATAGCAGCATA
>NC_069491.1:15743173-15963173 GCF_026875155.1 Cherax quadricarinatus
ATAAGCCCGGGGAAATCCTTTTTTCCCTATTGTCAGATGAAGTTCAAACCCTGGGTCGTTTCCCCCCAAATGATCGATTTGGTGAGGGGTTTGGGCAAGGGACTCCAAAAACATAAAATTTTACTTTGTGCGCGCAAAACGGGAAAGTTACAAAAGTTTTTTTAACAAACCACCTCACCGTAGATGCTAAAAGGTGTCAGCGCGGGGGTTCACATTGTTTTTTAAAGGGCTTTAGAAAGGGCCAACACTGATGTGCATTGTGTCCAAAGGGGCCCACCCTTTCCCTCACCATGCTTGATAGGGATCAAAAAAACCCCCCAGCCCTTTTGCTTAAAATGTATAATTGAAAAACTCCAGGAGCCCACCCCCTGCTCTTGTTTGACTGCAAGCGAAAGCTCCCCACATCGCCAGCCGCGGGGCTCCCCCCTCACCCCCCAACCCCCCCAGATGAGGCAAAAAGGCCTACCAGATATTTCCCTGTCTGAATATGCCCCAAAATTCCTGAACTCAGCCAAAAAAGGGTTTTTAGCGTTCCCAATTTTGGGGAGTACATCAACAGAGCACAAATCACTTCTGTATCAACACTGAAAATGTGCTAGTGTTGACCCCAATCTGTCGGCTGAGTCAGCTGTCATTCACCCACAGGGCTCACTATGGGGACTTCATACCCCAATGAGGGCTAGTTCCCTGGGGGGGGTTTACCAACAGGGCAGCTGCGCTTTACCATTACTGGAGAACCCCCCAAACCAATGGTTTTTTTGAACAACAACTTGAGCCCCACGGGGAAAAACTTACGGGAGGTTCCCAAAAGAGTACATAAACCCCAAGATTGTCACCCCAATATAAAAAATGAGTGTGGTTTTTTGGATGAAAAAAACTGATGATTGAAAAGGGTGTTAATAATAAAAAAAAAACAAAAGAACCCTGAAAGGGGTTTTGTTTACAATCACAGTAAAGATAAATAAGGGCAGTGAAGACCCTCCTGATAGTCCAACCTGATAAAAGGGGTAATGTTTTGATGGGTTACTGAGTTTGGGAAATTTCCCCGGGTTTTTTGAAAATGGTGAAATTATCACTGGTCTTAATGATGAAAAGTGTTACTGTGTTGATAGGGGATGAGTGTAATAAAAGCGGAGAGGGGAGTGCGGGGGTTAGGGGTCCCCTTCCCCTACTTTCCCACAGAAAAAGAGCGCATTGCCCCTCTTTTTTACAAAGACTCCCAAAATCTCAAAAATGGAAATTTGAAACTTGGGGACCCATAAATAAGGATAATACGATGATATAGAAAATTAAATTTAATGCCCTTTTTTGTTATTTAGTAATTTTTTTCCATTCTTGCTGAGAAAATTGAATACTACCCCTGGACTTTTATAAGGGGAAAACCAAAAACTCGTATAAACTACCCCATTATAAGTTTTAATTTTCCCGGCCCACTTAAAAAAAAAGATTTTTTTCCCGGGCATCTTTAAAAAAACCACTAAAACCCCATTGATTTTGTGTGTTTTAAAAGGGAGTGCAGAGCCCCCTAAAAAAACCCCAAAACCCCCCTAAATTCCAAACGTTTGTTGCATAAAAACCTCAAATCTACTAATTTTTTGGGGTTTTTATATTTAAAAAAAATCACTTCCCCATAAATTTTTCTTGCACACAAAAAAAACAGAGGGGTACAGTATCACGGTGTTGGGATTTAATTGGGAAAACTCTGCCCCTTTCAAAAAATTTTTTAACTTGTATGCCCCCTGCTGATAATTTTAAAATTACTTGGACTCCCCAACTTGGCCATCTAAAACCTTTACTCTAAATTTTTGGGGTTATTAAAATGCAAAACCAAAAAAGCTTTGGAAACTCTCGGGTTTGGGGAAATTTGTAATGGCAATCAACTGTTGTCCCCCTTATACATTTCAGGGTAATGTGCAAATTGTAGGTGGCCCTTTAAAACCCACACTATCTTTGGGGGTCCATGATCTGTGCCTGGGCTTAAACCCTTTACTTTTCCAGCGTGAGTTTCCCATTGAAACAGATATACTCTGTTTTTTCCCCAAAGGGAAAAACCTCTCTAGATTTTGGGTAAAAAAAAATTCTCCCTGGTGGGAAATTTTCAAAACGGAAAGTCTTAATTTTTCCCCTGTTTAAACATGAGCTTTTTTTTGCAAATTTTAAAAACGGGGTTTTAAAAATTTCCTTTTGGAGTGTCCCTCTTTTCAAGATTTTTTAACAAGGGACCTTTTTGGGGCCAAGTTTTTAAAGAACTAAAAGGGGAGCCCCCTCTAAAACCCTTTCCCTACTACTCTAAACCAAAAAGACTTCCTAATAACCCAAAAAGCCCTTTAAAAAAACCATACCTTTTACAATGTTTCCCCTAAACTTGGGAACATTGAAAACGAAACTGCCCCGCAGATTTGGGCCCTGCCTATAAAAACCACCCCGTCCCCCTGAAATGTGGCCTCTTCCAACTCCCCTTTGCGCTCCCAGGGGAGTTGAAGTTTGCAAAAAACCCAGATGGGAACAATTTGTAACGGTCCAATGCTCCCCCCCAAACTTAGCCGGGCATGGGAGGGACATAAATAGAATTAAGGGGTAAAAAACGGGGAAAGATCGCGCCCCCAAACCCTTTCATGGGGCAATTTGATTTTAGGCCCAGGCTTGGGCTGCTACACTAGTAAAACAGTTTTCCCAGTACCAAAACAGGCAAAAATTAAGGGACAAATAGATGAAAGGGGAGAACTTTTTTTGGCTTTATCCCTCAGCAAGGCAGTTTGACTCAATTTTTTTCCCCCCCCCTTTCCCCAAAATTTAGGGAAACTTGATGCAGCACAAAATAAGGGCAACCCCAGCCCGCCTGGTGGGGAAAGGGAAAATTTACTTACAACATACTCAATTTGTGTGCTAGTCCCAGGAAAAACCCATTACTTAAAATTATAACGGGTTTTTATGTCACTGGGACTCCCTAAATCATGGACCAATAGCCTCATTATTCCCTTTCCCAAAACCCCAATCAACAAAACCCCATTCCACCCAAAATCCCTTCTAGCTGTTTGTGTAAAACATTGGGAAAAGGATGATTCTTAATCGCCTTTTTCACAAAATTTAAAGGAAATTCTTGTACCCCCGGTTGCATGGTTTCATGCATGAAGGATTTTTGGGGCTTTTTTTTGCAAAACCACCTTTCTCACTCTCCCAATTTTTTAAGTTCTTTACACTACGTTCCTTGCCCTTAAACCCCGCTTTTGATGTAGCCAAGGGACAAAAAAATAAAATTAGTAAAATTGCCAAAAAGGATGTTGGAGGAGGGCTTCCCCGCTGGTTTAAAGGGTTTTCCCTGAAAAAGGGAAAATCCCCTGGTTTTTCCCGGGGGACATAGAATTTGTAAAAAAAGATTTTGAATTGGGAAACCCCCCACGGGTTGAGGTGGGGGCTTAGCCCCCACCCTTTTCAACATTTTAAATTAAAATCCCTTTTAATTTAAAAGCCATTCCAACCCAGCCCCTCTTTTGTATGGTTATTTTTGGGCTGATGGCTAATGTTTAAACACCCCGGGATTCCCCCAACACCAAAAAAAAAAAATTTTTTAAATCATGTACTGGCCTCTTTGGTCGGACCTGGGGTTAAAAATCTCGGGGGGATAAAAAAAGATACTAAACGGGGCGCCCTCCTCGAGAGAGGCACATTTCGTCAAAATCCTTTGCAAAAAGGGTTTCCCCCTTCTTAAGAAAATTTAAAGCATACAGGAATTTTTAGGCTTTAAAGGTTTCCCCACTATTTGGGACCTTTTTTTGTAACAACTTTTTTCCCCCAATACAAAAAAAAAGGCTGAGAGCACTTAGAGTTTGTGGCGGGTTTTTAACCCCCGGTAGGGTGCTAATTTTAAAATTGTAAAAATTAGGTATCTTGCTTTATTAATCTTTGGGGTTGATTATCCCGGCGCCACTACTTGCACTTTTGCCCTACGGGAAGCTTGGAAAACGGGAAAAAACCCCCCAAAAACGAAGAAATTTAGGTCACCCCTAGGATCCCCTCGTACTCCAAAATTTTAAAAAATCCCCGGAAAGAATTTTAATTTCCCCAAGCATTAAAAGATCTTTTTTATTTGAAAAAAAATACCCTTTTGGGTCAATATGCTTGGGCTAGCCCTTTCAAACCCCTGCACAGAACCCTTCCAAACTTTCCCCCCGGGCACGGTGCCCACCCTTTCCAGATGGATCGAAAAAACGGAACCGACCTCCGCATAAACCCCAAACATAAACCTTTTATCAAGTTAGCCCAACAAGACACCCCCCTTGCTCCAGGGGAAATTTTAAACCCCCCAATTCCAAATTTACCTTTCCCCCTTTTCCCCCCAAAACCCCCTTCTTAAATCAAAAACCAAAGTTTCGCCCTTGAACCCAAAACAGGGATCCCTTAAAGCTGTATTGTTTTAATTAGTCACACAGAACATCTTTCCAAAATTATTTACGTGATGGTTTCTGTTCACCATTTCCCACTTTTGCAGCTGGTGGGGCTGCGGGTTTTTTCACACAGAGGGGATGGCCTCATAAAGAAATTGGGAACCCACGCATAATAACTGGGCCTCTCCCCTTTCCCCAAACAGAACTTTTTGGCCATACCCCTTACACTAAAAAATTGTCCATGTACCCAAAAGGGTTGACACTTTAACTGTAACTAAAATTCTCCTGTCATCCATAAATGCTTAAACTCAAAAAGTAAAAATTTGGGTGGCTTTCTTGTTTTCCAGAACCCGACATGGGTTTTGGTAAAAATTTGTGGAAGGGGGTTTTCCAGAGGGGCACATGTGGGGTTTCCATTCACATTGGTCTTCGTGCATGATAGAAATGAAAAATTTGGCTAAGTTTTAAAGCTTTCAAAGAGGGGGTAGTTTTACAAACTTGGGTTGTCATTTTCAGTTTTTTAAAAACAATAATACGAAAAGAACTTTTAAATTTAATTTTTTTGACATAAGACTTTTTGGGGGGATTGACACAAGTCCTCCCCCTTTTAAACAACATTCCCATCAGGGAGGGGACCCCCATGGGCTATGGTCATCCCAAAAAGATAAGCAAATTTTTGGATGTCACTACTGCCCCCCTCCCGGGTGGGTTTTCAAGTATCTTTGGGGGTTTTAAAATTTACCACCCCAGAAAGCGACCAAAAAGAAAAAGTAAACTTTGCCAGATGGATATTGTCACACCTTGCGTTTAAAATGTAACCCGGGTGTGATCAGATTAATGAAAATTTTGAAACAACTCCCCTAGAAAATTTTAAGAAATGGCAAAAAAAATTTTTTCCCCCAGTGGTTTAAATTTCAGACCAATTTTGGAAGGGAAAAACCCTGACTTTGGGTTTGCTGTAAATAATTCATTACCATGGTGTTTTTGGGGGTTTTGTGTGGTTGGTGGTGTGGTGTTTTGGTGGGGTGTTGGGGGGGTGGTTGTGTGTTGGGGGGTGTGTGGGTGTGTGGGGGGGTGTGTGTTTTGGGGTTTTGGGTACCCCAACCCATTTGTACTCACCTAAATTTTTTGGGTTTCAGGGGTTCCCAGTCCCAGCTCCTGGCCCCGCCCCCTTCACCGGTTTTCTTAAATTTAAACCCCCTCCTCCCCCCTCCATTACTTTAACAAACCTCGTCCCTTTAAAAATGTGTAGGGCCCGCCTCCACTACGTTTAATTTTTTAGGCTATTCCACTGCCCTTTCAACTCTATGACTAAAAAAATACTTCCCCACTATTTTCTCTTACTCAAAAAGTGTCTTCAAAAATTTCCCAAAAATTTGGGCCTTTTTGTTTCGGGGGTCCCCCCCCCTTTTTAACATCCCCCGCCTTGTCCACCTTGTCAAATTTTCCCCGCCCTTTTTTAATGTTTGTTTAATTATGTCCCCCCCAAACCCCCCTGTCCCCCCCAGTGTCGGTTTAGGCCGATTTCCCTTTTTTTTTTCTTCCAAAGGGCTTCCCCTTAGCTCGGAAAAATAAACCCTTTGGGGCAAACCTTTTTTACTTTCTCTAGTTTTTTTTGAAAGTGCTTTAACAAGTTTGGGGTTTTCCAAAAAAAGGGCTGTTTCTCCCCGTAGGGGCCGGGCATAACACGGTTTACAGTGTCTTGAATGATTCCTTATAAGGTGTCGGAATTGGGTGTTCTTTATTTTGGGGCCCGGCGCCCAAATGCTGCAGCAAAATTTTTTCTGATGATGTGTGCTTCCGGAGACCCTGCTCGGGTTTATACTCACCCCAAGAAACTTTCTCCTTTAGTGAGGTTTTTCAGTCTTTGGCCACCTAGCCTAAAACCGTCGTGGTCTTCTGGCCCTTCCCCTATCTTCATGACCTTTTCTTTGGCAGGATTAAATTCGAGAAAACCCCCTTGCTGGAACCAGGTGCCAAATTTGCCAGGGTTCCCTTTTTAAATCCGGGCCCGGGGCCTCATCAATTTTTAAATTTCCTCAAATTTAACTTTACATCATCTGCAAAAGGGACACTTCTGAGGGTTTAACCCCTTTCCCTCCCCTGTCGTTTTCAATTACCAAAAAAATTCCCTGGGTCCTAGAAACCCACCCCTGTGGGACCCCGCTCGCACAGGGCCCACTGTGAAAAAAACCCTTACGTACCAGACCCCGTTGTTGCCCCCCTGCAAATTTTTCTCCCGATTTCCCTTGCAGTGCCCCCCTTTCCCGTTATATGGGGCCCCGATGCTCTACCCCTTTTGCACTAATTCTTGTGAGGGAAATGGGGTCAAACCCTTTTTGCAGGCCCCCAAAAAATGCAATCAACCCACCCCCCCTCTTCTTGTCTTACTTCCCGTTATTTTATCAAAAAAACTCCAGAAGGGGTTTTTGGGCACAGGATTTTGCCCCTTTCCCGGGAAACCGGGTGGTTGGCATTTATATCCTGTTCCGTTCCAGGGGGCTCCCACCACTCTCCTCCCCCATAATCTTCTCCATAATTTTTTTGGGATACAAAACCCCGTCAAAGACACAGGTCCCATAGTTTAAATGCCTCTTTTCTGTTTTCCCTTTTTTTTAAAATGGGAACTACATTTGGGTGTCTTTCCCTAACCCCGGGGTTTTTCCCAGTTTTTCCCCGGGATGTGTTGAAGATTTTTGGGAAGGGGGTACGCACAAAATATTGCCCCTCCCCTAAGGACCCCGGGGGAGATGTTGTCCCCGGGCCCATTGCCCTTTTAGGATCCCCTTATCGATTCCTTCACCCCCTCCCCTCTCTGATGGTTTTGTCTTTCCCAACCCCTTGTTTGGGGTATTCCTTGTTGGGGGGTCCCCCCTCTGGTCCCCGTCCCCCCAAAAATCCCCTTTCCGTCTCTACTGTAAATACTTCCCCTTAAAAATTCCCTTTTGAAGGGTCCTCAAAATACTCTTTTATCGTTTTTTTGTGAGTTCCCCACCTTTTTCCTCAAACCTTATCACCTGGTCCTTTAAGTTGTCCCTTTTTCCAAAGTGGCTATACCGCAGTTTTGGGTCAGATTTGAATTTCGTGCTATTCGTTTTCATACTGTCTCTGGGCCTCCCACCTTTTTCGCGCATACCCCCCTTCTGGGTCTTCCCACTAATTTTTCCCTTTTTTTTCCCCCGGGTTCCCCCCGCCCCCCTTTTAACCCTTTTTCCCTTCTCTTTTTGCACTTACTTTTTTTTCCCCCCTACACCTTTTTGGGGTTTAAAACCAAAACCCGTCTTTCCCTTCCTATTATTTCTGTTTTTCCCCTTGGGGAAAAAAACTTTTCCCCTGCCTCCTTGCCTTTTTTGCCCCATTTTTCCATCATTCGTTTATGATTTTCCACCATTTTTTCTGTCCCCCCTGAACCTCCCCGCAGGAAATTTTTTTTCATACCTGGGGTAGTCCCCCCTTTTTAAAAAATTTTTTTCCTGTTTCCCCTTAAATTCCTGTTTCCTTTTCCCCCCTTTTAAAATCTACTATATAGTCAAAAAATCAGAACCCATGACGCTAGCTCCCAAGGGGGCCCCTCGTAAGGATGTCCCCCCGGTCCCGAAAAATGCTTCCCGGGTAACACAAGTCCAGTCCCCTTTCTTTGGGTCATCCTTTCCCCCCTCTCTTGGTTTTGGGCCCCCCACATGTTTTATGCATTTAGGGGTTTTTAAGAACCCCATCCATCATCTTTGCTCTCCAGTTTCGGGGCCCCCAAAGTGGCTCCAGGGTTTTTCCCGTCGATCTCCCTTTTGGTTTTAAAAACGCCCATTTTCCCGTAAAATTTGTTTGCCCCGAGGGGGAGCTCTTCTTGCCCCCCAGCCATTTGTCCCCCCATCCCCCCTGTTTTTTTTCTTCGTATCCCCTCTTGGGGGGGGGCCCCCCTGCAGTTCTGTGGGGGGTTATACATCACTCCAATGACTACTTTATGTTCTCCGTACTGGGAATTTTACCTACAATGTAGTCCCCCTTTCTCCAATTCCCCTGCCCTTCCTTTTCCCTTTTTCCCCAAAAACCCCCTTTGGGGTTTTATGAGCATTTTCAAAACCCCCCCTCCCCCCTACCCCATTTTTTTTTTTTTTTCTTTTTTTCCCCAGGATCGAAAAATCCCGTTGGGAAGATTGGGGGTCTGTTATTATCTCAGCGAGTTTTTTTTTCTGTGAATGCCCATGATGTTTTTGGGGATTTTTAAATGTTTCCCTTTTATTCCACTCCTCATTTTATTCATTAAATTTCCCTCCGCTTTGTGAAACCCAAAACCCTTTTGATTTTTTTCCCATCATTGTTGGGCATGGGAAGTATAAATTGGGGTTTGGGGGAGGGGGGAGCCTTGGTGGGGGCCTATAGGGGGCTGTGGTTTTAGGTTTGGGGGGGGGTTTTTGATTGGGGGTCGGGGTCAGAATTCCCTTTAAAGGGAAAGCTGTTGGGGTGGGGGTTTTTTTGATATGGGGGTTGGTGGGAGAGGGACGTGAGTGGGTTGATTTAGGTTTTCTCAGTTGCGTTGGGGGGGAAAGTCGCGGGTGGGGTCTTTTGGTGGGAGATTCTTTTGGGGTTGTTTGCCCCTTTCCCCCTGTGTCTGGGTCCTGCTCATTTTATTTTCTTCTCGTTCCCCCCCTTTCGTCCCCCTGTACCCTCCTTTTTTCAGGTAGTCCTTTTTTCTTTTTGTTCTGTCGCGGTCGGGTATATTCTGGTAAACCCCCCTTTGTCCCCCCTTTTATTTTTGCTTTCCTTGCAAATTTCCCGATTCGAAATGATTTTTTCCTTAAAAGTTACTCCCGACAGGCCCTTTTCCCCTTTCCCCTCGCCCAAAACCAACCCCAAATTTTTTCCCGAAAAAAAGTTTACCTGGGTTTTATAAAAACCCCCCCCCAAAGGGTTTTTATGATGCTTTTAATCATTTTTTTTTTCCTCCTGTTTTTTTCTTCAAAATTGGCCCCCCTTTTGGGTTTTTTGGACCCCTACCAAAAATACCCGCCCCCTTTCCCCTCCCACTTGGGGTCTCCAAATTTCTTCCCTCTGAGGCCCTTTTTTTTTTTCCTTCCATTTTACATGTTCTTTCCCTTTTAGTCCCCCGGTTTTATACCCTTAAAAAAACTATTTTAGTGGATTGGGGCCCCTTTTCCCGGGCCAGCTGTCCCTTTAAAATGAAATTGGCTGTTAGAAACCCGCATATAAAAAACCTTCATTTTCTTTTGGACCTGTCCCCTTGAAACTTATTTTGGGTCTCGTCTTTTTCCCTGGCCCCCCCCTGGGGGCCCGAAAAGGTCCCCCCTTTGTGTACGGCCCGTCTCCCGTTTTTGTTTTCCATCCCCATTTCTGCGGGCCCCCCGGCCCCGAATTTTTCCCCTCATTGTCTTCCCGAAACCCTTCCGTTTGAAACTCAGTGTGCCCTCTCCCTTTTCCCGGCCCCACGGGGTCTGGGTTTGGGCCTTCCCGGGACGGCAGTCCCCCGTTTTTGCTTACCAACCCCCTTTTTTGCGCCCGACTTTGGGAAATTTTCCGATGTCACGTTCCTTTAAATTTTCCCTTTTTCCCTAATCTTTTTAGGCTTTTTCAGGGTTTTTCTTCTAAGCACTGTATCCTAGCTTCTGCTGCTTAAGGCCCGTATTCCCATTTTCCCGCACTCTTCAGTAACCGGGTCCTCCATTTTTTTTACCAAGCTCTACTATCTTCCCCTTCCCCCCCTCTTCCCCCCTTTTTTGGGGCTCTAACTCCCATTTAATTTCCCCCCCGGTTCTTCTTTCCAAAAATCTTTGGTTGTCCGTCCCCTAAGGCCACCCATATTTTTTTTTTTTTTTTTTTTTTTTTTTTGTTTTCCGCAGACAGAAGGCTAAAAGGAGGGGGGGGGGTGTGGGGGGGGGGGAAAGGGTGGAAGAGAGGAGAAAAGAAAGGGGAAAAAAGAAGGGGGAGGAGAAGAAAGGGGAGAAAGAGGGAGAGAAGGGGAGGTATAGGGGTGGGGGGATAAGACCCAAAGGGGGAGAGAAGGGAAAAGTGGGGGGGGGGAGAAAGTGTAGAGAGAGGGAGAAAGAGAGGGGGGAGGGAGAGGGAAGGAAAGAAGAGGGAGAAAGGTGGGGGAGGGAAAAGGGTAAAAGAGAGAGAGAAAAAGGGGAGAAAGGAAGAAGCCCCAAAAGAAGAGAGGGTGGAGTTTTGGGGTTTTGGGAGGGGAGGGGGAAAAGGGAGAGAGAGAGGGGGTGTGGTTTTTGTGGGGGGGGTTTTGGGGGTGTTTGTGTGTGGTGTGTGTGTGTGGGTGTGTTGGGTGTTTTGTTTGGGTGTGGTGTGTGGTTGGGGTGTTTTGGTGTGTGTGGGTGGGGGGGTTGTGTGTGGGGGTGTGTGGGGGGGGGGTGGGTTTTGTGTGTGGGGGGTGGGGGGGGTGTGGGTGTGGGTGTGTGTGGGTGGGTGTTTTGGGGTGTGTGTTTGGGTTGGTTTTTGGGGTGTGGGTGTGTGTGTGTGGGGTGGGGTGGGGGTGGGTGGTGGGTGTGTTTTGTGTGGGGGGGGGGTGTGGGGGTGGGGTGGGTGTGTGTGGTTTTGTGTTGGGGGGGGGTGTGCGTCCCCGTGTGTAAAGCAAATAATTTTTAACCCCCTCCCTGTGCAATGTCCCCCTGAGTGCCCCTTGTGTGAAAAAGTGGGGGGCCCGCGCTCGTTTTGGGTGTTTTTTAACCCCCTAAAATTTTTAATTTTTTAAAATCATTTTAAATTTTTTGACCCGGTGGGGACTATCATTTGGTTTATTACTTTGTTTAAATTTTCCCCATGACTTTAACCCCCGAAAAGGAGGGAAATGTTGATTCCTCTGTAAAAATTTCCATGATTGTGACCAGATCTTCCGGGGTTCATTACTTTGTAATAGTTCCCGCTATCATTTAAATTTTTTTGGGCCCCGTCCCTGGCCAATTTTGTACCTTTTTTAATTTTTTTTAAATACCGCCCCCAGGAAAAGGGAAAGGGGGGGCCAAAAAATAAACAAAAATTAAATAAAATTTCTCATTGGGTTTTACTTTACCTAGGGTTTACCTTTACCTGTTGTACTCACCTAGTTGAGGTTGCAGGGGTCGAGTCCAAGCTCCTGGCCCCGCCTCTTCACTGGTCGCTACTAGGTCACTCTCCCTGAACCATGAGCTTTATCGTTTTAATTTAGCAATATATATCAATAATAACAACATTTTGTGAAAGGGGTAACATGCTTTATATGGCATGTTAAATTGGGTAACAAGCTGAAAAAGTTTGGGAACCACTGCCCTAGACTGTACTCCATCTGCGGTCTTCTTTGCCCTTCCCCAATCCTCATGACTTTGCACTTGGTGGGATTGAACTCCAGGAGCCAGTTGCTGGACCAGGTCTGCAGCCTGTCCAGATCCCTTTGTATTTCTGCCTGGTCTTCGATCGAATGAACTCTTCTCATCAACTTCACGTCATCTGCAAACAGGGACACCTCGGAGTTTATTCCTTCCGTCATGTCGTTCACAAATACCAGAAAAAAGCATGGTCTATGGACTGACCCCTGTGGGACCCCACTGGTCACAGGTGCCCACTCTGACACCTCTCCTCGTACCATTACTCGCTGCTGTCTTCCTGACAAGTATTCCCTGATCCATTGCAGTGCCTTCCCTGTTATTCCTGCTTGGTCCTCCAGTTTTTGCACTAATCTCTTGTGTGGTACTGTGTCAAACGCCTTCTTGCAGTCTAAGAAAATGCAATCCACCCACCCCTCTCTCTCTTCTCTTACTGCTGTCACCATGTCATAGAACTCCAGTAGGTTTGTGACACAGGATTTCCCGTCACTGAAACCATGTTGTCTGCTGGTGATGAGATCATTCCTTTCTAGATGTTCCACCATTCTTCTCCTGACAATCTTTCCATGATTTTGCATGCTATACATGTCAGTGACACTGGTCTGTAGTTTAGTGCTTCATGTCTGTCTCCTTTTTTAAAGATTGGTACCACATTTGCTGTCTTCCATGCCTCAGGCAATCTCCCTGTTTCGATAGATGCATTGAATATTGTTGTTAGGGGTACACATAGCGCCTCTGCTCCCTCTCTCAGGACCCATGGAGAGATGTTATCTGGCCCCATTGCCTTTGAGGTATCTAGCTCACTCAGAAGCCTCTTCACTTCTTCCTCGGTTGTGTGTACTGTGTCCAGCACTTGGTGGTGTAACCCACCTCTCCGTCTTTCTGGAGCCCCTTCTGTCTCCTCTGTGAACACTTCTTTGAATCTCTTGTTGAGTTCCTCACTTACTTCACTGTCATTTCTTGTTGTCTCTCCTCCTTCCTTCCTTAGCCTGATTACCTGGTCTTTGACGGTTGTTTTCTTCCTGATGTGGCTGTATAACAGCTTCGGGTCAGATTTGGCTTTTGCTGCTATGTCGTTTTCATATTGACGTTGGGCCTCCCTTCTTATCTGTGTATATTCGTTTCTGGCTCTACGACTGCTCTCCTTATTCTCCTGGGTCCTTTGCCTACCATCCGTTGTTACATTAGGTCTAAATGGTTCACAGGTTGGTCTGAAGCCGTACTAGCTCCCATCACTTCTTGCTCCGTACTAATTGGTAATGTAAAAGGTGCCATTCTTCCTTCTGAGGTTGACCTTTCATCACCAAAGATGGACATAGGTGTTTCAGATCCTCTTCCTGTAGAGTCGGAGAAGCCCCTCGAAAGTTCAGATGAGACAATGTCTCGTGAGATTCATGTGGGATTAAAAACCAGTGATGCTACTCTCGAAAGCGAGGTAGTAGGATCACCGGTTCACTTGTTAGATGAAAGTGAAGATATCACCTCCGATACCATAAATGTCTTGACTAGGGATCGGACCAAAGCCCATGCTTCCCCTACTGTCCATCCTTAGATTTTCCCTGACTTTAAGCCTTTAGACATATCGAAGGACTCCTTTGTCAATTTACAACGTAATTGCCCTTCTCTTCAGAATTGCCATAATGCCGCTACACAAAATCAAGTTATCCAAAGGAAAAACTTTTCATATAAATTTGAATATATAAAAGGTATCTTGTACAAGTCAGTATTCAAATTAATTTCCGATGAGATAGACTATTCCATTTTAGTTGTTCCAAGTCAATGCAGAGAGACTGTTCTTAAAATGGCTCATGACCTGCCAGTGGCCGGACATTTCTCGCATCGTAAAACCTTAAATAAAATTAGGGAAACCTATTTTTGGCCAAAAATGTCCTCAGATGTCACTACCTATTGTAGATCGTGTAAAGTTTGCCAACTGTCATCCTCCCGAGGTACCAGGCGAGTACCTATGGTCAAAATGCCAATCTTTACGGTACCTTTCGAAAGAGTAGCTATTGACATCGTTGGTCCTTTAGCTCCACTTTCATCTGGGGGACATAGATATATATTAACATTAGTTGATTATGCTTCGAGTTTCCCTGAAGCCGTTCCCTTAAAGACCATAACTACTACAGAGGTTGCTGAAGCCCTTTTGTCCATCTTCTCCAGAGTGGGCATCCCTAGAGAAATTTTGTCTGACCGTGGGACACAATTCACATCTGACTTAATGCAACATCTATACCAACTTCTGGGAGTGAAGCCTCTCTTCACCACACCCTATCATCCCAGCTGTAATGGGAGGATTGAGCGCCAGCATTCGATTCTCAAGTCCATTTTAAGGAAACTTTGCTCCCTTAAACCTAAGGAGTGGCATCGTTACCTACCCTGTGCTTTGTTTGCCATGAGGGAAGTTCCCAGTGACTGTTTGGGGTTTCCACCTTTTGAACTTCTCTATGGTAGACAGGCCAGAGGTCCATTGTCCATCCTTCATGACTTATGGACTAATGAGGAGGTAAATGCTGAGGTTCAGTCTTCTTACCAGTTTCTCCTTGACCTTAGATCCAAACTTGAGGAGACCTCTGACATAGTTTCGAAAAATCTAAGATTGTCAATGGACCAGTACAAAACATATTTTGACTCCAAAAGTCAGAGGAGAAGTTTTAAAGAAGGTGATGAAGTTCTTGTACTTTTGCCTATCAAGTCAAATAAATTATTAGTGCTGGAAAGGTCCATATAAAGTGTTAAAAAATTTGTGGGAAAGTTGACTCCCTATGAAGTAAAGGGGAAAAACCTGCTTTTCATATAAACCCCTTAGAAAATTACCGAAAAAATTCGGTTAATCCCCTTAAATAACTTTGACTTATTTTTTCCCAACAAACTTGATACGAAAAACTGAGAATGAAAGGTGTGCGTAATTGACACCTCTATTAGATATGATGAAAAAACTACATGACTTGGTGACTCTTGCCCCATTGTTGCAACCAACATTAATATTAATGATCTTGGATGCCCATAAGAGCTTGAACTACTTCAATGGGGGGTAACTTTTCAGCGTCTTTATGTTTTTCAGGTGTTCCCTCCACGGTAGCCATAAGTTTGACTTTTTGAGGGCAGTCCTATAAAACGGAAATTTACCCAGTTCAGTTCCTTTGGGGCATTTGACCGAGAGGTAGACAAATTATTAAAAATAAAGATCATTGAAACCCTTTAGTATCTTTAAAATTGCTCCCCCCTTAGTCATGGTTTTAAAAAGGGGATAATTTTATTAGATTGTATTTACTACAGAGGCCTTAAGCTATAATGGTGGGGCTGAGCCTATGCCTTAAAAGTTTGGATTACCAAATTTTTTTGACGCTTCCCTTTTTTTTCAGAGATTGATATTGCACAGGCTATCATAAGTAATGTTAGATCCTTCTTCTAAGCGTACACCGCTTTTCCCCCACACCAAGGAATGATGCAATATAGAAATATGCCCCTTTGGTTTTGGGAATGCCTGTGCTACCCACGGAGGGGCTGATGAGAAAGGTTTGGGGGAATAGCCAAAAGTTTTTAGTTTATTTTATAACATTTCGTAATGACATCCACGTGGGGCGAACATTTCCAAACATTAAATCAGTTTTTTGGGAGGGTTTCGCTGCTGGCCTCTCTGCCAAACCGAAGAAAAGCTTTCCGGGTATAAAAAGATTGATATCTTGGATGTACTTCTAATAATCTCTGCGCCTCTCCCCAGTAAGATCAAAGCTTTATTAGAATTTAAATTCCCCAAAACCAAGAAGCTCATGTGTAGCTTCTTGGTTCTGTAAATTTTTATGCACGGTTTATCCGAACCTTACTGATCTTACAGGCCTCTTATCGACTTGCTTAAAAAGTCTGTGAATGAACCTCTTGAACTTTCCGACGTAGCTCGGGAAAAGTTTAATGAGATTAAAAGTATCTTTTCGAAAGACCCTATACTTAAGATTCCAAATATTAATAAAACATTTTGTTTAAGAACTGATGCCTCCAATACTGGCTTAGGTGCGGTGTTACTACAATACCATGATGGTACTCCCTTCCCTGTATGCTTCCTAAGCCGGAAACTCCTTCCCGCAGAAACAAGATACTCCACAATAGAAAAGGAATGTTTGGCTCTTGTGTGGGGTATCTCCAAACTTAAATTTTATTGGCTGGGAAAAGAATTCATTTTAGAAACAGACCACAAACCTTTGATATACCTAGAAACTTTTAAGGGAACCAACAGTCGCCTCTTGAGGTGGACATTGGCACTCCAGGCTTTTAAGTTCCATATTGTGTATATCAATGGTTCATCCAATTATTTCTCTGACTGGTTAAGTCGTGACAGTCAGTAGAAGATTACTTGCCTTACGCGACTTCCACATGTTAGAACTTTTTCCTCGCCTATTCTTCTTATACTCCTTGACTATAAGTGTTGGTATGGGGGAGTGTGAGGGAAAAGTTCAATAGATAGGAATAGAGAGGGAGTACATAGTAACAACAGTTTCATTGCCGGCTACTTGTTAAGGTAGGGTAAGTCAAGCTCCCGCCTTTTCTCCCCCACCCCTAAAGTGATAGTTTGATTGCCGGCTGCTTGTTAACGTAGGGTCAGTCTAGCTCCCACTATCCCTTTCCCTCCCTCTTCCCCCGCCCCCCCGAAAGGTGACGTGTGGGGCTCTGGTCAAACAGTAAATCACTCGACTCACAGCTCCCAACACTACTGTAAGTACATGCCTGCCTTGTATTCTAGTGGATATATTGGTTGAAAGCGTCACTTTTGACCAATAATAAACTTAGTCCTTTCGGTCTTGCTCTAGGTTGACTGTTGTAATAATCACCACATCTTTTGGGTATTGTACTTACCATGGAGAGTGATTTCTTAAGCAGTGGGTAACCTGTCTCTTTTCAGCTTGGATGACAGAGAGGGTCACCTGTCAATCAACTAGGAGAATGGATGGAGAAGGACTAACGTCCAGAGACTTCCCCATTTTGGATCTAATTACCTGTGCACCTGTATGAAATTGCAGGACGTAACCCCACATCATTGCAGCTGTAAAGAACCTGCTTTCCTGTCATCGGAATAAAATACTCACGGCGATACTCTGTGAAGTACTAGCCAGTGGTGGTCACCAACACCTGCGAGACCCCCCCACATCAGCAACGGCTAAGATTTCAACAACACGAAGTGTCACTTACACCAGACACCCCAATATATATATTAGCGTTGAGTTCAAATGTTATTTTATTCATACCTGTCATGTTTTATTGTTTTATGTTTGCTTTAATAAATAATAAAGTGTTTATCTTTGTTAATTATCATTTCGTTTTCTATTCATAAATTTTCCTGAGGAGGAGCCAGCCTGAGTAATACTGACTGAAGATGTTACAGGGCTGAGTAAGCCTTCACAGGCAATTAGAGTGTTGTCGATGTTAATGTTAAGTTGCGCAACACCTGCTCTGCTGCCAAACATAATATAGTAGGTTTTGCCAGTGTTAAGTGTAAGTTTACTGGCTGTCATCCAAGTCGATATTTTGAGCAGCTCCTCATTAACAATGGTGTTGAGGGTGGCAAGATTAGGGTGGGAGATGACGTAAGTCGTGTCGTCAGCGAAGAGAATGGGTTTCAGGTGTTGGGATATGTTTGGAAGATGATTAATGTAAATGAGGAAGAGCAGGGGTCCAAGGACACTTCCCTGCGGAACTCCAGTATCAAGTGGCCGTATTGATGAGGCTGTGTCTTTAATGGTGACATACTGATACCTATTAGAAAGGTAAGATTTAAAATATGCAAGCGCATGGCCTCTTATAACATAGTGGTCAAGTTTGTGGAGTAGGATGCCGTGGTCTACTGTGTCAAACGCTTTTCTTAGGTCAATAAAAATTCCTAGCGGATCACGTAGGGTTTTACCTGAGATTAGCGAGGACTGTCATCTGAATACAACAGAAGCTTACACTTGACACTAATAAGCATGTCATGCACATAAAATAAATACAGTAAGGGACCCAGAATACTACTCAGAGGAACCCTGCATGCTCTGGAGTTTACCAGGAGAGAGTTTCGGGGGTCAACGCCCCCGCGGCCCAGACTGTGACCAGGCCTCCTGGTGGATCAGAGCCTGATCAACCAGGCTGTTACTGCTGGCTGCACGCAATCCAACGTATGAGCCACTGCCCGGCTGGCCAGGGACCGACTTTAGGTGCTTGTCCAGTGCCTGCTTGAAGTCAGCCAGGGGTCTATTGGTAATCCCCCTTATGTATGCTGGGAGGCAGTTGAACAGTCTTGGTCCCCTGACACTTATTGTACTGTCTCTTAATGTGCTAGTGACACCCCTGCTTTTCATTGATGGGATGTTGCATTGTCTGCCGCGTCTTTTGCTTTCGTTGTGAGTGATTTTCGTGTGCAAATTTGGTTCTAGTCCCTCTAGGATTTTCCAGGTGTATATAATCATGTATCTCTCCCGCCTACATTCCAGGAGTACAGGTTCAGGAGCTTCTAGCGCTCTCAGTAATCGAGGTGTTTTATCTCCGTTATGCGCGCTGTGAAGGTTCTCTGTACATTTTCTAGGTCAGCAATTTCACCTGCCTTGAAAGGTGCTGTATGTGTGCAGCAATATTCCAGCCTAGATAGAACAAGCAACCTGAAGAGTGTCATCAAGGGCTTGGCATCCCTAGTTTTGAAGGTTCTCATTATCCATCCTGTCATTTTTCTAGCAGATGCGATTGATACAATGTTATGGTCCTTGAAGGTGAGATCCTCCGACATGATCACTCCCAGGTCTTTGAAGTTAGTTTTTCGCTCTATTTTGTAGAATGAATTTGTTTTGTACCCTGATGAAGTTTTAACTTCCTCATGTTTACCATATCGTAGTAATTGAAATTTTTCATTGTTGAACTTCATATTGTTTTCTGCAGCCCACTGAAAGATTTGGTTGATGTCCGCCTGGAGCCTTGCAGTGTCTGCAGTGGAAGACACTGTCATGCAGATTCGGGTGTCATCTGCAAAGGAAGACACGGTGCTGTGGCTGACATCCTTGTCTGTGTCAGATGAGGATGAGAAACAAGATGGGAGCGAGAACTGTGCCTTGTGGAACAGAACTTTTCACCGTAGCCGCCTCAGACTTTACTCTGTTGACTACTGCTTTGTTTTCTGTTTGTGAGGAAATTATGGATCCATCTACCAACTTTTCCTGTGATTCCTTTAGCACGTATTTTGTGCGCTATTACGCCATGGTCACACTTGTCGAAGGCTTTTGCAAAGTCTGCATATATTACATCTGCATTCTTTTTGTCTTCTAGTGCATCTAGGACTTTGTCGTGATCCAGTAGCTGAGACAGGCAGGAGCGACCTGCTCTAAACCCATGTTGCCCTGGGTTGTGTAATTGTTGAGTATCTAGATGGGTGGCGATCTTGCTTCTTAGAACCCTTTCAAAGGTTTTTATGATATGGGATGTTAGTGCTCTCGGTTTGTAGCTCTTTGCTATTGCTTTACTGCCCCCTTTGTGGAATGGGGGTATGTCTGTTGTGTTTAGTAACTCTGGGATGACCCCCGTGTTCATGCTCCCTCTCCATAGGATGGTAAAAGCTCGTGATAGCCCCTCAGTTCTTGATGAACACGGAGTTCCATGAGTCTGGCCCTGGGGCAGAGTGCATGGGAATGTCATTTATCTCCTGTTCGAAGTCATTTGGCGTCAGGATAACATCAGATAGGCTTGTGTTAACCAAATTCTGTGGCTCTCATAAAAAATTAATTTTGATCTTCGACTCTCAGTTTAGTTAGCGGCTTGCTAAAAACTGAGTCATATTGGGACTTGAGTAGCTCATTCATTGCCTTGCTGTCATCTGTGTAGGACCAATCTTGTTTAAGTAGGGGCCCAATACTGGATGTTGTTCTCGAGTTTGATCTGGCATAAGAAAAGAAATTCTTTGGGTTTCTTTCGATTTCATTTATGGCTTTTAGTTCTTCATGCGATTCCTGACTCCTATAAGATTCCCTTAGCTTAAGTTCGATGTTTCCTATTTCTCTGACCGGTGACCCACTACGCATTTCAGATATATTGGCCTCTTTTAGCCGCTCTGTTATTCTTTCCCATCGCCTGTAAAGGGAGCGCCTGTCTCTTTCTATTTTATATCTATTCCTCCTTTTTCTTAAAGGAATAAGCCTTAAGCATACATCGAGTGCCACGGAGTTAATCTATTCTAGGCATAAGTTGGGGTCTGTGTTGCTTAGTCTATCTTCCCAGCTTATATCGTTTAGGACTTGGTTTACTTGGTCCGACTTTATGTTCCTGTTATTGAAGTTGAATTTGGTGAAGGCTCCCTCGTGACTAATCTCATTTTGTCGGTCTGGGGCTCCGCGCATACAAGTCTGAACCTCGTTTATGTTGTGATCTGAGTATATTGTTTTTGATATGGAGACATTTCGTATTAGATCATCATTGTTAGTGAAGATGAGGTCTAGTGTATTCTCCAGTCTAGTAGGCTCTATTATTTGCTGGTTTAAATTGAATTTTGTGCAGAGATTTAAAAGCTCGTGTGTGAGTTTTCATCAGAGCTGCCTCCTGGTGTTACCACTGCAACAACATTATTTGCTATATTCCTCCATTTTAGGTGCCTCAAGTTGAAATCCCCCAGGAGCAAGATGTTGGGTGCAGGAGCTGGCAGATTTTCCAGACAGTGGTCAATTTTTGACAGCTGTTCGTGGAATTGCTGGGCCGTTGCATCCGGAGGCTTGTAGACTACCACAATGACTAGGTTTTGGTTCTCGATCTTTACTGCTAATCCTTCCACTACATCATTTGAGGCATTGAGCAGTTTTGTGCAAACAATTGACTCTGCTATGTACAGACCAACTCCCCCCTTTTGCCTGTTCACTCTGTCGCATCTGTATAGGTTGTAACCTGGGATCCATATTTCGTTGTCCAAGAGATCCTTTATGTGGGTCTCTGTGAAAGCCGCAAATATTGCATTTGCCGCTGCAAGCAGTCCACGGATGAAAGGTATTTTGTTGTTCGTTGCTGGCTTTAGACCCTGTATATTTGCAAAGAAGAATGTCATCGCACTGGTGGTATTGGTGGTACTGGGGGGACTTCTTTTCCTGCACTAGTATCTGTATCTGTTGGATTGGAGTGGAGGCCATCGACTGTGGTTCCACTCCAGAAATGACCGGATTTGGCGTACGATTTCTGCCATTTCCTGCACTAAAAAACCTCTCCCTCTTGAGTGGCTGTGGCTACCCAGGTTTTCCCATGGCCTGGATGTTTTGTATCTTTTTGTCCCCTTTAGATGGTGTGCCTGACAGTTTAAGTTATAGCACTGCCTTTCCTGTACTGAAGAGGGACACATTTCAGGGAGAAAAAGCTTACAGGAAGTGAGTTTGCATTTTCCTGTTGTCATATGGGCACGGCATTTTCTAGGATGGTCAAAGTTGCACGTCCCATCTGTTTTTCCAGATTTCCCATGCCTGCAGATACCAAGTGCATAGTATGTGCACAGGCTTGATTTCCGTTTGCCTTGGGTTTTTGTGACTGTATTCCCTGTTGGTGCATGTTTACCTGTCTCATTCCTATCCTCATTAGTACTAACCATGGAGTTCTCACCAGTTGTTTCTTGTAATATATCCTCACTATTGCTATTGGTGCCCCGTTGTTTGCTATCTCCTGTGGTATTACTAGTTTGTAATATTGGTTTTATCTTGTCCTTGACTACACCTGTTTCCCCACTACAGCTCCTGTCTCCCTCGAGGTCATTTATATGCATTCCCTCATGCTCTCGGCAAGGGTTCTGATTCTGTATGATTGATCATGACATTTTGCTTCCCGATCCTGGAGTATACCTGGAGAGGGTTTCGGGAGTCAACGCCCCCGCGGCCAGGTCTGTGACCAGGCCTCATGGTGGGTCAGGACCTGATCAACCAGGCTGCTACTGTTGGCCGCACGCAACCAAACGTACGAACCACAGCCCGGCTGGCCTGGTATTGACTTCAGATGCCTGTCCAGCGCGTTCTTGAAGACAGCCAGGGGTCTTATGTATGCTGGGAGGCAGTTGAACAGTCTTGGGCCCCTGACACTTATTGTGTTGTCTCTTATCGTGCTAGTGGCTCCCCTGCTTTTCACTGGGGGGATGTTGCAGCGTCTGCCGAGTTTTTTGCTTTCATAGAGAGTGATTTCCTACGACGATAGTTAGTAGTTTCTTACGCAATATGCTATGGTTAACTGTATCGAATACCTTTCGCAAGTTTAAGGTCACCATACCTATGAGGTTCCCTAATGATATCTGAGCACTCATGTAGTCCGTCAGATTAATTAGGGAGGTGTCGACCGAATAAGATCTTTTTAAATCTGAGTAGTAACTATGGAGAATGGTTTTGTTATTAAAACACTTAAATACTTGACAATGCACCGATTTCTCCATAATTCTGAACAGGTCTGTAGTTGCTGACGTCATACCTACTGTTTTTCTTGAAGATAAGAGTGAAAACTTACGAGACGCTCCGCTATAGCAGTCCATGCTGATGAAGGTAATGCAAGATCAGCTATCCTACCCTCGTGGCTCCCATGGTTTACTTCTTTGGAAAAGGTAATTGAAATACAGGACTGACGATCTTGACACCCCTGTCCCATACACAAAGTGGGACAGACTTACTTGTGGTGATGTTTCCATAGCTAGAAATACCTTTGAGAGTACCCGAGTCTAGCCTGAGCTCTATGATATTTCCTCATCAATGGTCACGTGCAAGGGACGAATGATTCCTGCAAACAATTAATATATTAGTAACTCTAGTATACACAGCTTAAAGTCTCATATATTCTGTGGGGTGGCCTATTGCCTCAATATACCTGGGGTGTACCTGGAGGTCTCGGGGGTCAACGCCTCTGCGGCCCAGTCTGTGACCAGGCCACAAGGTGGATCAGGGCCTGATCAACCAGGCTGTCACTGTTGGCCGCACTTAAACTGACGTACGAACCACAGCCCGGCTGGTCAAGTACTGACTTTAGGTGCCTGTTCAACGCCTTCTTGAAGACAGTCAGGGGTCTATTGGTAATCTCCCTTACGTATGCTGGGAGGCAGTTGCTCAGTTTTGGGGCCCTTGACACTTAACGAGTTGTCTCTGTGTACTCGTGGCGCCCCTACTTTTCACTGAGGGGATGTTGTATCTCCTGCCGAGTCTTTTGCTTTCACAGGGAGTGATTTTCGTATGCAAATTTGGTAGTAATCCTTCTTGAATTTTCCAAGTGTATATTATCAGATATCTTTCTCTCCTGTGTTCCAGGGAATACAAGTCAAGGAACTTCAGCCATTCCCAGTTATTTATTAGTTTTATCTTACTTAGTCTGTCTTCAAGCAGGCGCTGGACAGGCACCTAAGGGAGGAGCGAGCAAAATCACCATTTTTTTTGTCCAATTTCAATGAGATTTTGACAGTGGATTAATCAGCATAAAAAAACATATAGACTGTGTTTGTTTTGACTGTTAGCCTTCAAGTCAGATAGAAAAAATAAATTTTGCACAATTACATGGGTCCTAAAACTTTCCTTGTTCTACTAAATTGGGAAGATGTACAATGTTCTAGTGGCCCGGTGGCCTGGTGGCTAAAGCTCCCGCTTCACATATGGAGGGCCCGGGTTCGATTCCCGGCGGGTGGAAACATTTCGACACGTTTCCTTACACCTGTTGTCCTGTTCACCTAGCAGCAAATAGGTACCTGGGTGTTAGTCGACTGGCGTGGGTCGCATCCTGGGGGACAAGATTAAGGACCCCAATGGAAATAAGTTAGACAGTCCTCGATGACGCACTGACTTTCTTGGGTTATCCTGGGTGGCTAACCCTCCGGGGTTAAAAATCCGAACGAAATCTTATCTTATCTTATCTTAACACCAGATGAAAGATAAAGCCTAGACTATTGTTAACCCAGGATGTTTCAGCGATAATGTCAGTAGATTCCATACAAAAAAATGTTGTAGTGATTTTTTTTGTGGAGAAAAAAAAATTATTAACAAAAAGCGGTAAACAATATCACACATCCTGCCAGGGTGTTTGTAGAACATTATTGCAACCCCTGAATGGGTCACAATGTATATAATGTATATTACCTGTTCATATAATTTTATATTGCTTATATGTGCGATAGTAGCTAAATCGTAAATATATTGCTTTATATTATTATTTGACTTAGTTATATTATTAGGTAGGATGTAACATTTATATATTATGCAGTGCTCATAGTTCGAGAGTTAAGTAGCTGACAGCATTGTCTAACTACTGTAGTTATAGCTCCACTCGTTACGCTGCTGGCTTGTCTGTAGTTGCTGGGCAGCAGCAGTCTATGGAGAGTCACGTGATCAGGGTAGGGGGGTCACACCTCACCTGGAGTAGTCTGCCTGGGCTGCACTTCCTGTTGTCTGTTTGACGTGCTTCTAACAAGAGGTCCCTATACAGCTCTCCATTGCTGGCTCTTGTTGCAAGATTGTCTCTGTCACTTTCTTGTTGTTGGTTCTGTGTAACTCTGTTCACAGAACATAGCCTAGACTTAGTGATTTTCGACGTTGTACTGAGGTTGTGTGTCGCATAGACACTCTGAGAAACTCAGGTCCTGAGCTGTAGCTTCTGACCTAATTTGTATTAGTATCTGTGTACTGTCACAGTCGGGGATTTTCTAATGCTGAACTTAGATTCAGTAGTATGGGAGTTTTGTGACTTTTGTGGAGAATCTGCAGATGGTCCCTACTTAGTGTCATTATATTATCTCCTTGTTCCTGATTCTGTGTCGCTGTTGCTTATTATATTGCTGTTCAGCTTATCAGTCGTTTTATTGTTCAAGCAAGCTGTTCTGATTGCCAGGTTGGTCAAGAAGTTAGTTGATGTGAGGACTTTTAGTCAGTCACTGGTTAAGTCTAGTCGAGTCTTGAGACATAGCGAACTACTTAGAACACTTACACACATACACACATACTTGTATATATGTGTATTATGTTATTGAACGCTAACAATGTACCAGACGGTACTTAAAAGCCATAAAGATGTGATATGTGCCTTCAGCACAATACTACTGTACACAAGAGAAGTGTAGGAACTTGTATCCTATATTATATTCAATTGATTACTTTAATTTACTTGGATAATATTCGCCTAGACAACGTTATTGTTATTAATAAACTTATTAAATTTTAATTCCTTTAGTTAGTAGCCTACAAGTTGTAATCCTGAAGCACTATTGAATCTTACTATATTCTAATGGATAATTGGACCAGGATACTGACTACTTGTTACAAAAACCCAGTAACAGGCTGGATGCTAGAAGGGCAGTCCTTTCTAGTATTCACTGGAGATCTCTATTATTATTAGAAATCACATTTTTTGTAACAAACATTATTTCTCAATAACATGTGCAAAAATCATGAAAATCCTATTATTGCAGAATATGGATCACAATGTCAGTAACTTATTTCCGATTTTTTTTTTTTTTTTAATTTTTGTTTGGTGTGAAACTCTACGGTTGTGGCGCGCCAAATCTCAGCGTGTTGCATCCCTCCGACGTTCCTTACAGCCACACAGCCAACATGGCCGACGCGGCAGGTTGTGTAGCGGGCTAGCTGCGGGATTTTCAAGGATAGCTCCAGGTCAAAGAGGCTGACCAGGTCCCTACTTAACAGAACTCAGTGTGAATGCTTTGAGAAGATACCAGAGCAGTGAACGGATTTCCCAGTGCATCGTTTCAGCGTAAATAGTTGAAGTGTTGTGCAGAAGGTTTGGTGTTGTCGAGTCAGGACCAGTCAGCGCCTCCCCCCCTCTCCGCTGGGGGGGAGGGGGAGGGCGTGTGTAGTAAACAGTGACCCTCTCATAACGCCTCGCCCCTGCCCGTCTCCCCCGCCTCACCCACCCAACTCCCAGCGCCACCCCATCCATAGAGGGTACTTCTCCCCTAACCCACGATGTCAGCAATGGCACTGCAGGGAGTGCCGGGCTCACAGGAACTTCCACTACAGGGACAGCATCGTGGAGTTCGACCGCGAGGCAGCTGTGAGGTGTGTCACAGGCAGTGTGTACTCAGTTCCTCAAGCTTCAACATCCATGCACACGAGGGCCTGGGATCTTCAGTCAACTTGGCGTCCACCAGGACGTTGCCATGTCCCTAGGACAGCTCTCCATCTGGCTGCTAACGGAGTCACTGGCTTCTTGGACCTCTTGGGGAGGGTCGATGGTGCTCGTGCAAGCAGCAGATCCCGGGGCAACTTGCTGCTGTTTGCAATGGCTGTCTGCCGAGGAGAGACAGGCACCTAGCAACATCTGTTGTTGGGGCAATGGATGAATTCCCTGCTATGTTTGTTAACTGCTCATTACTCTGTAATTTGTCTATGATTGTAATCATGTGATAACGTGTTTATCATTCATTACCTTTGAAACTTGTCATGATTTTGACCAGCTCTACCTGGAGCTCATTACCTTTGTAAATTCTCATGATTAATGTGTTTATGATTCATTACCTTTGCAATTATTCATGAGTGTGACCAGCTCTACCTGGAGCTCATTACCTTTGTAACTTGGTCATGATTATGACCAGATCTAGTTCATTAACTTTGTAACTTGCTCAGCTATCAAAACTTTGGAGTCCAGTCCCTGGACCAATTATGTACCTCTGTATTCTTTGACTACCGCCCACAGGATGGGTATGGGGTGCATAATAAACATATTAAACTAACTCCTTACAGCCTCCAGGCTACTGAGGGACTTGCTGTGCTTAACACTAGCCAGCACAGAAGTTATCATGTTTACCTGGAGTTTACCTGGAGAGAGTTCTGGGGGTCAACTCCCCCACGGCCCGGTCTGTGACCAGGCCTCCTGGTGGATCAGAGCCTGATCAACCAGGCTGTTACTGCTGGCTGCACGCAATCCAACATATGAGCCACAGCCTGGCTGGTCAGGTACCGACTTTAGGTGTTTGTCCAGTGCATGTAGAGTATTTAGAATGAAACTACACATAAAAATCATAATTTTTGGAGGAAAAAAAAAACACTAATTGCCAACATGTATTTTTGCTGACAGCAGCAACAAAAAAATTACACTTAATGAAAAACATGATAGAAACATGATAGAAACATGATAGAAACAAGCTGATGACATCAATATGTTGCCAGAATTATGCGCTATTTTTCAGTAAGAAAACTTTTTTTTTTTCCATAATTTTTCAATCTTAATTTCCTGATCACTGAAAAAAGGCTCACTTCTCCCTGAAGTCAGTACCTGATCAGCCAGGCTGTGGTTCGTTTGTCGGTTTACATGCGGCCAGCAGTAACAGCCTAGTTGATCAAACCATGATCCACCATGAGGCCTGATCTCTACTGGGCCATGGGGGCATTAACCCTCAAAATCCTCTCCAGGTATACTATGCCACTGTCCAGACTATTCCACTTCCTGATAACTCTGACTTAAGAAATACTTCATACCATCCCTTTGACTCTTCTGAGTCTTCAACTTCCAATTGTTACTCCTGGAACATCCCGTCTCTGTCCACCACGCCCATTCCTCGCAGTATTTTATATGTCGTTATCACGTCTCCCCTAACCATCCTGTCCTCCAGTGTCATCACGCCGATTTCCCTTATGAATGCTGGGAGGCAGTTGAACAGTCTTGGGTCCCGGACACTTACTGTGTTGTCTCTCAGTGTACTCGTGATGCACCTGCTTTTCATTGGGGGACTATTGCATCTCCTGCTTTCATATGGAGTGATTTTCGTGTGCAAGTTTGGTACTAATCCCTCTAGGATTTTCCAAGTGTATATTGCCATGTATCTCTCTCGCCTGTGCTCCAGGGAATACAGATCAAGGGCCTTCAGCCATTCCCAGTAATTTAGGTGCCTTATCGTATTTATGTGCTCCATGAAAGTTCTTTTTACACTCTCCAGGTCAGCAATTTCGCCTGCCTTAAAGGGGGCCGTTAGTATGCAGCAGTATTCCAGCCTAGAGAAAATAAGCGATTTAAAGAGAATCATCATAGGCTTGGCATCATTAATTTTGAAGGTTCTCATTATCCATCCTATCATTTTCCTAGCAGATATGGTTGATACATTGTTATGGTCTTTGAAGGTGAGATCCTCTGGCATTATCACTCCCAGGTCCTTTACATTACATTTTCGCTCTATTGTATGGTTAGAATTTATCATATACCCTGATACAGTTTTAATTTCCTCAAGTTTTCTATATCTGAGTACTTGAAATTTCTCTTCAATGAACTTCATATTGTTTTGAGTGGCCCATTTGAAGATTTGGTTTTAAGTCTGCTTGGAGTCTTGTGGTATCTTCGATGGAGGTCACTGCCATGGTAATCCGGGTGTCATCCGCAAAGGATGACACCGAGCTTTGGCTTACATCTCTGTCTGTGTCAGATATGAAGATGAGAAATAGAATAGGAGCAGAGTTTTTCACCGTGGCTGCCTGGGACTTTACTCTGTTTACTATTACTCTTTGTGTTCTATTTGTCAGGAAGTTATAGATCCATCTACCAACTTTTCCTGTTATTCCTTTCTCACTCATTTTGTGTGCTATTACACCATGGTCACACTTGTCGAAAGCTTTTGCAAAGTCTGTGTATAATACGTCTGCATTTTGTTTATTCTCTATAGTATCCAGGACCTTGTCATAGTGATCCAGTAGTTGAGACAGGCAGGAGCGACCTGCTCTAAACCCGTGTTGCCCTGGGTTGTGTGATTGATGGGTATCTAGGTGGTTGGCGATCTTGCTTCTTGGAACCCTCTCAAAGATTTTTATGATATGGGATGTTAGTGTTATCGGTCTGTAGTTCTTTGCAATTGCTTTACTGCCCCCTTTGTGGAATGGGGTTATGTCTGTTGTTTTTAGTGCTCGTGGGATGACGCGTGTGTCCACGCTCCCTCTCCATAGAATACTGAAGGCACATAAGGGCTTCTTGCAGTTCTTGAAACTGAATTGAAATATTTATTTCTCTGTAAAGATTACAATGGGTGGTTTACATATTGTAAAAAACATTTACAAAGAAGGCATGCCTAGGAAACCTAGGCAGTTCTTGATGAACACCGAGTTCCATGAGTCTGGGGTAGAGTGCATGAGCATGTCATTTATTGCCTTTTAAAGTCTTGTGGTGTTAGGATAATATCCGAGATTTTTTAGATGACCAAATTTTGGATCTCGTTCATAAAGTATTCAACTGGATTGTCGACCCTTAGTCTGGGTAGTGGCTCTCTGAGCACTGAGTCGTATTGCGACTTTAGCATCTCACTCATTTCTTGGGTGTTATCTGTGTATCTGTTATCTGTGATCAAGGTCCCAGGACCGAAACGTTTTCTAATAAATATGTTATAGTAAACCATACCCCCGGCCGGGATTGAACCCGCGGTCATAGAGTCTCAAAACTCCAGCCCGTGTTTGCTTACGTGTCTTTCTAAACCAACTTGTCGGTATTTATTACCAAGGTTTATACCATGTCCCATCCCGCCTAAGAAGGGACCCAATACTAGATGTTGTTTTTCCTTTAGATTTGGAGTAAGAGAAGAAGTATTTTTTTTTTCAATTTCCTTTATGGCTTTGAGTTCTTCCTGCGATTTTTGTCTTCTATAAGATTCCTTCAGCTTAAGTTTGATATTTGCTATTTCATTAACCAGTGCCTGCCTTGGTATTTCAGATATATTGGCCCCTCTCAGCATCTCTGTGATTTTCCCACCTTTGTCTGTATGAAGCGTCTCTCTTTCAAGTTAATCTTCTTTTTTTTCTTCATGGATGTGCCTTGGAGGATCTCAAGACCAAGGTTTATTTTTCCTTTGTTGTTTGGGGCTTTATCTTCCCAACTTGTTCATTTAGTTCATGTTCCCTTCTTCCTTAAATTTGCTTTGTTACTGAAATAAAATTTCAAAAGGGACACCTCAGACTATCACTTTTTGCTGGTCAGAAACCCTGTGCATATTGCCTTACCTCTGTTATGTTGTGAGTGAATGTATTGTCTTGTACGTGTTAGGAAGATGAATTTCTAGCATATTTCTAGTCTTATAAGCTCTACAATAATCACTTAAATTTAAGGGGAAAACGTTGTTGAAGTTTTTAACTGTATTCCTTGGAATGCGGGCGAGAAGATACATAACAATTAACATTTCAAAATCCTAGAGGGCTAGTCCAGATCTGCACTCAAAAGTCATCCTTCAAAATAAAAAACCCTCAGAGGCAGTAAAAATTTCCCCCTATAAAATTTAGGGGAGCCATGAGTATGCTAAGAGACAACATAATAAGTGTCGGGGGCCCCAAGTCTGTTCAACTGCTGCCAACATGCATAAGGGGGTTCCCAAAGCCGGCTATGGTTCGAATGAAATTTTTGCATGTGACCAGCATAACAACTGGTTGATCAAACCTTATTCCCCCTGAGGCTCATTTGGAACTTGTGAGATGAACCAATCTGGCACTCATTGCGAACAGTAACAAAAAGGACTCTAGGCCCCATTCTCTCATGTGCCCCATACCCATCCTGTGGGCGGAATCAAAAGATTATAGACTACTAATGGGTCCAGGGATGGGCCCCAAAATTTTTGATAGCGGGAACAAGGTACAAAAGTAATGAGCTCCAGGTAGATTGTCAAATCATGCCAAGTTAAAAGGTAATGAATCATCACAAAATCACAGATGGATACAATCATAAAAATTAAAAAAGTAATGAACAATTACATACCACACCCGTCACAACTGTGATGAGTTATTAGTGCAAATTTTAATTGGTCCCCACACACACACACACACACACACCACACACCCCCACAACCCCACACACACAAACACAAAACACACACACACACCACACACACACACACACACACACAAACCACAAAAAAACAAAACCAGGCCAGAATACAAAGGGATCTGGACAGGCTGCAGACCTGGTCCAGCAATTGCTCCGGAGTTCAATCCCACCAAGTGCAAAGTCTGAGATTGGGGAAGGGTTAAAGAAGCCCGCAGAGGGAAGTCTAGGGGGCGGGAGACTACAAACCCACTAAGGAAAAAGTTTTGGGGTGAGTAAACACCAGCACATCTCCTGAGGCAATAACCAAAAACTGCTGCAGCAATGGCCTAGCAAAACTCGAACAGCATTCGACATTTTAAAAGGATTCATTCAGGACCCTGTAAACGTGTACTTAGGCCCTTTTGAGTTTTGCGGCCCCAGTTTGGAACCCACACCTAGCCAAGCACGTAAGAAACAAGAGAAAGTGCAAAGGTTTGCAACAAGACTAGTCCAGAGCTAAGAGGTATGTCCTACGAGGAAAGGTTAAGGGAAATAAACCGGACGACACTGGAGGACAGGAGAAATTGAAAAAGGTGGGACAAAGAAAAGGATGTTCCAGAGATTGGACACAGTACAAGGGGACACAGTTGGAAGTTGAAGACGCAGATGACTCACAGGGATGTTAGGAAGTATTTCTTCAGCCACAGAGTAGTCAGTAAGTGGAATAGTTTGGAAGCGATGTAGTGGAGGCAGGATCCATACATAGCTTTAAGCAGAGTATGACAAAGTCACGGCTCAGGGAAAGTGACCTAGTAGCGATCAGTGAAGAGGCGGGGCCAGGAGCTCGGACTCGACCCCCGCAACCTCAAAATAGGGGAGAACAACTAGGTGAGTACACACACACACCCCACACACACACACACACACACACACACACACACGCACAACGCGCGCACACACACGCACACACACGCACACACACGCACACACAACGCGCACACACACACGCACGCACACGCACGCACAAAGCACGCACACGCACGCACACGCACGCACCCCCACGCACAACACGCACACACACGCACACACGCGCACAACCCCACGCACACGCACACACACACACACACACACACACACACACACACACACACACACACACACACACACACACACACACATACAACAGGCCTAGTGTCTAATCGACATGTGCCTAGGACAAAATGGTAACTAACACACACACACACACACACAGAGCGACCAGTGAAGAGGCGGGGCAAGGAGCTTGGAATCGACCCCTGCAACCTCAACTAGGTGAGTACAACTAGGTGAGTTGAGTACACACACACACGAAGAGAACAACAGAGCAATGATGGGCACACTGGCCAAGGTGGCAAGAAGGGCTCACTCGAGTAGAGCAAAGTTACTGGTTATGGGTGATTTCAACTACAGGGAGATTGACTGGGAAAACCTGGAGCCACACGGGGGTCCCGAAACATGGAGAGCCAAGATGATGGATGTGGTACTGGAAAACCTTATGCATCAACATGTTAAGGACACTATCAGAGAGAGAGAGGGGAGGATGAACCTGCAAGACTGGACCTTGTGTTTCCCCTTTAGCAGTTCAGACACTGAGGACAACGCATATGAGAGGTCCCTTGGAGCTAGTGACCACATGGTTCTGTGTTTTGAATATATAGTAGCGTTACAAGTAAAGAGAGTAACAGGAGTTGGATGGGAAAAGCTAAACTATAAAAAGGGGAGCTACACAGGTTTGAGGAACTTCCTGCAGGAGGTTCAGTGGGACAGAGAATTGGCAGGAAAGTCAGAAAATGAAATGATGGAATACATAAGAAAATGCAGGGAGGCAGAGGAAAGGTTTGTTTCCAAAGGCAATAGAATTAATGGGAAGACCAAAGTGAGTCCTTGATTTACCCGAAGGTGTAGGGAGGCAAAAACTAAGTGTAACAGAGAATGGAAAAGATACAGGAGGCAAAGGATCCAGGAAAAAGAGAGACTAATCGATGAGCCAGAAACGAGTATGCACAGATAAGGAGGGAGGCCCAGCGACAGTACGAAAACGACATAGCATTGAAAGCCAAGTCTGACACAAAACTGCCGTATAGCTACATTAAGAGGAAAACAAGAGTCAAAGACCAGGTAATCAGGCTGAGAAAAGAAGGTGGGGAACTCACCAGAAGCGATCAAGAGGTATGTGAGGAGCTCAACAAGAGATTTAAGGAAGTATTTACAGTGGAGACAGGAAGGCCTCTGGGTGGACAGAACAGAGGGCGACGCCAACAACGAATATACCAACAAGTGCTAGATGACATACAGACAACTTAGGAGGAGGTTAAGTTAAGGAACCTTGATACCTCAAAGGCAATGGGACCAGACATCTCCCCATGGGTCAATAGAGAGGGAGCAAAACTGCTGTGTGTCCCATTAACCACAATCTTCAATACATCCCTTAAAACTGGGCAACTACCTGAGGTATGGAAGACGGCAAATATAGTACCCTATTTAAAAAAGACAGAAAAGAGGCACTAAACTATGGACCACTGTCACTGATGTGCATAGTATGCAAAGTAATGGAGAAGATTATCAGGAGGAGAGTGGTGGAGCACCTGGAATGGAACAAGAGTATAAACGCCAACCAACACAGTTCTATAGAAGGAAAATCCTGTGTCACAAACCTACTGGAATTTTATGATAAAGTAACAGAAATAAGACGAGAGAGAGGGGTGGGTTGATTGCATCTTCTTGGACTGCAAGAAGGCCTTCGACACAGTTGTAGACAGCCTGTACTGTCTGCACAGACAGCCTATGCTGTCTGTCAGCTTAGTTCATATTTCGCGGCACTCACGTGCTGCCCTCTAGGCCTGCCCAGGTCAGTGGGACGCTGGTCCCACTCGCTCTCACTCAGCGGCCTAGAAGCAGTCAACAGTCCTACTCCCTCTCTCCCTCATGGGATGGCCCTCCCGGGCCATGGGCACTCAACACACAAGCCTGTGTACCCACCACGACTTTACAAATAAAGAAGCCTCCAAAGGCGTCTATTATTGAACCCTGCTCCACTGCAGCATCACCAAATAGTCTCGTTCACAATGGTGGGAAGCGGTGGTCGCAGCAAGTTGTGTTTTGCCCGGAGAGAGGAAGGGATGAAGTTGTTCACTTCATCACCCTACACTAGAAACATCCATCTCTCAACGAGTTATCCTGATGTCGTGTCTGCATGTTTCAGCATCCAGACACTGGTACAAGCAGGATCTAGCCGAAATTTTCCGAATTTCTTCGAGAATTGTAAGTGGTGTCCCAATGACTCCTGGCTACAGCATCCCACGCTGTTTCTCAAGTCACGTGTTGTATGTTCTGCTGTTGTTGTTCAGCTCAGCACAGCTATTTCAGCCAGCCAGGGGTAAGTTTTGTGGTGATTTCTGCATCCAGTGTTAGTGCTTCTCCCATGTGTGCACAGGTGAGGAAGGTAGGCGTTCGGTCCTCCACCATCGCCCCTCACCCACGCTCACAGCTTGTGTACACAACTCACCACTGTCCACTCCCTCTGCTGTGTTTTCTGCTGTTTTCTGTGTGATTTCATTGCCAGAGCTGTGTATCCGAGTGTCCGAGGCCACTCGAAGCTATGTGGATCAGCATGCCACGTAGATCACGACGCCATGTGGATTCCGACACCACGTGGGGTGTGGATGATATCATGTGGATCTACAAGCCACGTGGGTTACCAAGCCAAATGTCCCAGGCCGCATGCTGTGGACTGCTGCTGCTCGGCGTCACCTCGAGATGTCTGCTGACATCACAGTGCTGCTGA
Source organism: Cherax quadricarinatus (assembly GCF_026875155.1). Classification (NCBI taxonomy): domain Eukaryota; kingdom Metazoa; phylum Arthropoda; class Malacostraca; order Decapoda; family Parastacidae; genus Cherax; species Cherax quadricarinatus. Next base: position 15,777,424 of record NC_069491.1, read on the forward strand.
CATCACCTCGCAACATCATGCTTGACATCACATGATATCACATCGAGTGTTTCTGTAATTATTTCAGTATTATCGAGAAGATTGAGAGTGCATATATGTCGTGTGTTAATTAATTCCTCTCAGTCAGCATTCTCATGTGTTAGTGTATGGCTTAGTGTCAATTTTGTGCACAGAAAAGCATCATTTGCTAGTTTAAGCCATGTTGTACTGCATGTTCCACGGGTGTGTGTAAAGTTTTCCATGTGTCCAGTGTGGTCTTGAGCCCAGACCCCTGAGCAGCACCACTGTGTTATTGTCACCCAGTGTGACCAGCATGTTTGACAGCTGATATTAGTCAGCCCTGAGCATATGAGCCCCTTGTACAGAAAGCTCTTATGCTCATCACTCATAGATGTTCTGCAGAATCGTACCTGCTACGATTCCCATCGAGATTTGTTTCACTTCACCTCCAGACCTTCAGAGTGCAGTTATATGTAGAGAAATAAGTCTGGGGATGCTTAGACTAACCTCTGCTGTAACTCCAACTGCTGAGAGAATGACACTCGTCAAGCCACAGTTAGCCCTGTCGGCAGGCACTGTGTCAGCCTCGTGTCACAAGCTTCAGTGAGCTCCTGCACAAAGATAATGTCACTTTGACTGCAAGCTCGCTCACTGCAGTCTGGTCGATGATGTTATGACTCCCAGATGTTTCGCCCAGTCGTCTCTGCCACGACTTGCTCCACAACTCACTCCACGCTCGCTGGCAGTGACAGCCCAGTGACAGTACCAGTCAAGAAGTGTCCTCCTGAGTCGCTTGCCAGAAGTTCTGCCCAGTTGCCCCAGTTTTGACGATGCCTCACCAAGGGCACTAGCATGTCGTGCCCCAGGTTAGTGAAACCTGCAGTGACTCCTACGATGACTACTTCACCATTCTAGAGGAGACCGTACCCTGTTATGTCACAGCTTAGCTGCAGTGATGTCTCCTGTGTTGCAGTATCTCTCCAGACGCAGGAAGGCATGCAGTGATGCCCTTCGATGCTTACTGCCTATGACCGCGATGTTTAGCACACCCCACTTGTTTTTTTCTTCCCTCCCTGTAGGAAGTCTGTTTTTTTCCATGTCCATATTTATATATATATGTTTTTTATTTTGTGTTCTGTGCCCTGTTCCTGCAAGAGAGAGAGACCGAGTTTTTTTTACCACCAGTATTGTCACGTCGAGACCACGCGAGGTAGATGGCCAAGCAAATGTAGACAGCCTGTACTGTCTGCACAGACAGCCTATGCTGTCTGCCAGCTTAGTTCATATTTTGCGGCACTCAGGTGGTGCCCTCTAGGTCTGCCCAGGTAGTGGGACGCTGGTCCCACTCGCTCTCACTCACTCAGCAGCCTAGAAACAGTCAACAGCCCTACTCCCTCTTTCTGGGATGGCCCTCCCGGGCCATGGGCACTCAACACACAAGCCTGTGTACCACCACGACTTTACAAATAAAGTAAGAAGCCTCCGAAGACATCTATAATTGAACCCCACTCCACTGCAGCATCACCAAATAATTTTGTTTCACACAGTTCCTCACAGGAGATTGATGCAGAAGCTAGAGGATCAGGCGCATATAACAGGAAGAGTGCTGCAATTGATCAGAGAATACCTGACAGGGAGGCAACAACGAGTCATGGTACGTGATGAGGTATCACAGTGGGCACCTGTGACGAGTGGGGTCCCACAGGGGTCGGTCCTAGGACCTGTGCTATTTCTGGTATATGTGAATGACATGATGGAAGGGTGGACTCAGAAGTGTCCCTGTTTGCAGATGATGTGAAGTTAATGAGAAGAATTAAATCAGATGAGGATCAGGTAGGACTCCAAAGAGACCTGGACAAGCTCGACACCTGGTCCAGCGACTGGCTTCTCAAATTTAACCCCTCCAAATGCAAAGTCATGAAGATCAGGGAAGGGCAAAGAAGGCCGCAGACAGAGTATAGGCTAGGTGGCAAAAGACTGCAAACCTCGCTCAAGGAGAAAGATCTTGGGGTGAATATAACACCGAGCACGTCTCCAGAAGCACACATTAACCAGATAACTGCTACAGCGTATGGGCGCCTTGCAAACCTGAGAATAGCGTTCCGATACCTTTGTAAGGAATCGTTCAAGACACTGTACACCATACACGTCAGGCTCATACTGGAGTATGCAGCACCTGTTTGGAAGGCACACTTGATCAAGCACGTCAAGAAATTTGAGAAAGTGCAAAGGTTTGCGACAAGGTTAGTTCCAGAGCTAAGAGGAATGTCCTTCGAAGAAAGGTTGAGGGAAATCGGCCAGACGACAATGGAGGACAGGAGGGTTACAAGAAACATGATAACATACAAAATACTGCGTGGAATAGACAAGGTGGACAGAGACAGGATGTTCAAGTGAGGGGACACAGAAACAAAGGGCCATAATTGGAAGTTGAAGACCCAGATGAGTCAAAGGGATGTTATGAAGTATTTTTTCAGTCATAGAGTAGTCAAGACGTGGAATAGCCTAGCAAGTGAGGTAGTGGAGGAGGAACCATACATAGCTTTAAGATGAGGTATGATAAAGCTCATGGAGCAGAGAGAGAGAGGACCTAGTTGCACTCAGTGAAGAGGCGGGGCCAGGAGCTGAGTATTCTACCCCTGCAACCACAATTAGGTGAGTACACACACACACACACACACACACACACACACACACACACACACACACACACACGTACACTGTGTACGTTAGGCCCATATTGGAGTGCACGGCACCAGTTTGGAACCCACATCTAGCCAAGTACATAAAGAAACTAAAGACAGTGCAAAGGTTTGCAGCAAGACTAGTCCCTGAGCTAAGGGGTACATCCTACGAGGGAAGGTTAAGGGAAATCGACCTGACGACGCTGGAGGACAGGAGAGATTGAGGGGACATGATAACGAAATATAAAATACCGAGAGGAACTGACAAGGTGGACAGAGACAGAATGTTCAATATGGGACACAGCAACATGGGGACACGGAAATTGAAGACACAGATGAATCACAGGGATGTTAGGAAATATTTCTTCAGTCACAGAGTGGTCAGGAGGTGGAATAGTTTGGGAAACGATGTAGTGGAGGCAGGATCCATTCATAGCTTTAAGCAGAGGTATGATGAAGCTCATGGTGCAGGGAGAGTAACCCAGAAGTGGCAAGTGAAGAGGCGGGGCCAGCAGCTATGTCTCGACCCCTGCAACCACAGCTAAGTGAGTACAATTAGATGAGTACCCACCCACCACACACACACACACACACACACACACACACCACACACACACACACCACACACACACACACACACACACACACACACCCACACACACACACACACACACACACACACACACACACACACACACACACACACACACACACACACAACAGTCAAGGACCAGGTAATCAGGCTGAGGAAAGAAGGTGAGGAGCTCACAAGAAACGACCAAGAAGTATGTGAGGATCACAACACAAGATTTAAGTAAGTATTTATAGTGGAGACAGAAGGAACACTGGGAAGACGAAACAGAGGGGTTTACCAACAAAGGATATACCAATAAGAGTTGAATGAAATACTCACAACCAAGGAGGAGGTGAAGAAGCTGCTATGTGAACTTGATATCTCAAAGGCGGTGGGACCAGACAACTCTCTCCGTGGGTCCTTAGAGAGGGAGCAGTGATGCTGTGCATGCCACTATTAACAATTTTCAAAACATCCCTTGAAACTGGGCAGCTACCTGACGTATGGAAGCCGGCAAATGTTGTCCCCATTTTCATAATAGGAGGCAGAAACGAGGCCCTAAACTATAGACCAATGTCACTGACATGTATGGGGCTCAACAACAATTAACCATCTCAGACCACTAATTACCCAACAAAAGGCTGCAGTTAGAATGATAACAAATTCTCACTACAGGCAGCACACTCCACCAATATTCAATACACTAAACCTACTCACCATACAAAACATCCATACTTATTACTGCACCTATTACATACATAGAACACTTAACTCTGATATTAACCCTCCCCTCAAACATCTCCTTGCCAACCTCAACAGAACACATGACCATAACACAAGGCACAGATCACTCTTTGATGTTCCTCGTGTCCATCTCACACTATGCAAAAACTCAATGCACATAAAAGGCCCTAAAATCTGGAATTCATTACTGTAAATATAAAAGAAACACAACCTGTTTATAAATTCAAGTCTCTTCTCAAAGATTACTTACTCACCCAAAACCAAAAAATACTGAATAACTGAACATTATAAATTGTATATCTTAAATGTTTCTCACAATTATATCACATAAATGTTAAACCTAAAACCCAATCTAACTTTATATTTTTTAAATACACTACCAAACAGAATCACTACCTAACTGAATGCAACCATATGACCTGTCTTTGTAATACTCACTTGTGCTTTATAGTTATCTGTTTACATTAATGTTTTATCACTGATTTCATCATTGCTTAGTAGCAGCGCTGTATAGTCCTTGTGGCTTAGCGCTTCTTTTTGATTATAATAATAATAATAATCATTGCTTAGTTAATCTTAAGTTAATTTTAAGCCAGCCCGTAATGCTATGCATAGTATAAGTGGCTTTGGCATACTGCTCTTATCTGTATTTTTTTGTACCTCTGTATGTGTGCACAAATTGGAAATAAATAAATAAAATAAATAAATAAAGTATGCAAAATCATGGAGATTATTAGGAGAGTGGTGGAGCATTTGGAATGGAACAAGATTATAAGCGACAACAAGCACGAATTCATGAAAGGCAAATCATGTGTCACAAATCTACTGGAGTTTTATGACAAGGTAACAGAAGTAAGATATGTGTGTGAGAGGGGAGAGGGGTGGGTTGACCGCATTTTCTTGGACCACAAGAAAGGCTTTGACACAGGCGGCTCCAGGCGGACATCAACCAAATCTTTCAGTGGGCTGCAGAAAACAATATGAAGTTTAACGATGAGAAATTTCAATTACTCAGATATGGTAAACACGAGGAAATTAAATCTTCATCAGAGTACAAAACAAATTCTGGCCACAAAATAGAGCGAAACACCAACGTCAAAGACCTGGGAGTGATCATGTCGGAGGATCTCACCTTCAAGGACCATAACATTGTATCAATCGCATCTGCTAGAAAAATGACAGGATGGATAATGAGAACCTTCAAAACTAGGGAGGCCAAACCTATGATGACACTCTTCAGGTCACTTGTTCTATCTAGGCTGGAATATTGCTGCACACTAACAGCACCTTTCAAGGCATGTGAAATTGCTGACCTAGAAAATGTACAGAGAACCTTCACGGCGCACATAACGGAGATAAAACACCTCAATTACTGGAGCGCTTGAGGTTCCTAAACCTGTATTCCCTGGAACGCAGGCGGGAGAGATACATGATTATATACACCTGGAAAATCCTAGAGGGACTAGTACCGAACTTGCACACGAAAATCACTCACAACGAAAGCAAAAGACTTGGCAGACGATGCAACATCCCCCCAATGAAAAACAAGGGGTGTCACTAGCACGTTAAGAGATCATACAATAAGTGTCAGGGACCCGAGACTGTTCAACTGCCTCCCAGCATACATAAGGGGGATTACCAATAGACCCCTGGCAGTCTTCAAGCTGGCACTGGACAAGCACCTAAAGTCGGTGCCTGACCAGCCGGGCTGTGGCTCGTACGTTGGTTTGCGTGCAGCCAGCAGTAACAGCCTGGTTGATCAGGCTCTGATCCACCAGGAGGCCTGGTCGCGGGCCGAGCCGCGGGGGCGTTGACCCCCGGAACTCTCCCTAGGTAAATTCCAGGTAAGAGATTAGTGCAGATGCTAGAGGATCAGGCACGTATAACAGGAAGGGCACAGCAATGGATCAGAGTATATCTGACAGGGAGGCAACAATGAGTCATTGTACGGGATGAGGTATCACAATGGGCGCCTTTGACGAGCGGGGTCCTGCATGGGTCAGTCCTAGGACCAGTGCTATTTCTCGTATATGTGAATGACATGATGGAAAGGATAGACACAGTGTCCCTGTTTGCAGATATGTGAAGTTAATGAGCAGAACTAAATCAGATGAGGATCAGGCAGGACTACAGAGAGACCTGGACAGGTTGGACGCGTCGCCCAGAGTTGTCAGGAAGTGGAATATTTTGGGAAGCGATGTAGTGGAGGCAGGATCCATACATAGCTTTCAGAAGAAGTATGGCAAAGCTTATGGGGCAGGAAGAGTGACCCGTAGTGGCCAGTGAAGACGCGGGGTCAGGATCTGTGACTCGACACCTGCAAACACAACTAGGTGAGTACAACTAGGTGAGTACACACACATTTGGTAATACTTTATGTACAGTGAGGAAAGTCAGGGTATTTTTCCAGAATGGTCTGTAAAATAACACTGTGGATAAAATGCCTTGGCATTTCTTGAACATTTCTGAGTGAGTTGTGTCTGAATTTATTCTTTTTATTGCACTCCAGTACATAATGACGCAGGGTGTGACAATAATCCATCTGGCAAAGTTTACATTTCGTTTGGTCTACATCTGGTGGTGATGATTTAACTGCCAAAGATACTTGTAACCCAGCCGGAGCCGGGCGGTAGTGACATCCATGAGTCTGCTTATTTTGTTGGATGCATCATAGACACGTGGCTCCTACTGCATGTTGGAATGATGATAGATGGACTGACTTGTGTCAGTCTGCCTGAGTCTTAAGTCAATAGTGTTCTAAGGTACACCTCTTTTTACAGTACGTAAAATACAGAAGATTCCCATCTCCATGTTCAAACTAGAACAGACTTACTTGGTTAGTGGAGCTGTAATAGCTAGAAATCCCCTGATTCTACCCAGGCTATGCAGATTTTTATGACTTCCCTTTCACTTCAAGACACAACATGCACAGTCAAATATTATCACCAACTCCTACAGCACCTTAAGGGTCCCTGAAATCTCTGGGGTTTCCCTAACTAATATTGATGTGTGAGGAAATACTAACTTCTGGTCTATATTCAAGGAAAATTACTTAGAAATCCCCAGTGACCTGGAGGCTAAAGCTCTCGCTTCACACACGGAGGGCCCGGGTTCGATTCTCGGCGGGTGGAAACATTTCGACGCGGTTCCTTACACCTGTTGTCATGTTCACCTAGCAGCCAATAGGTACCTGGGTGTTAGTCAACAGGTGTGGGTCGCATCCTGGGGACAAGATTGAAGACCCCAATGGAAATAAGTTAGACAGTCCTCGATGACGCACTGACTTTCTTGGGTTATCCTTGGTGGCTAACCCTCCAGGAATAAAAATCCGAACGAAATCTTATGTTATAGAAAGCCCCTTGTTATGCAGAGCATTTCGGGCAAATTAGGGCCTTGTCCCAGGATGCGACTCACACCAGTCGACTAACTCCTAGGTACCTGTGGAAAATAAGTTCCCATAATTATACTGTATATATGTTTTTAATGTAAATATACATGATTAATGCATTACTGTTGCTCTAAATTGTATTTTAAAGAGAACCAACAGGGAAGCTCTGCGCCTGCGCTGATGGGCAGGGGAGAGGTCGAGACAGGGCATCAAGGAGCAGGAGTGTTTGGAATGGAGTTAAGAGGCTGTGAAAACATGGGACCAGGAAATTGGCGTTCACGGCGGCCTAAGGATTAATATAGGCCTCACTTCATAAGAGAAAGTGTCATAACTGTTGCTGGTGAAGAGTGAGGGAACGTGATTTATGGGACCACCGTAATAGTGGTAAAATTAGTGAATAATGGTGGGACTGGTGGTGACTGGTGCGACGCCATGGAGTGTGTCCAGGGGAAAATACCCGTGATTTAATCACTCATCGGTCTCGGATCTTAATGGGATGACCTCTAATGTGTATAATAATTATGAGACATTAAATCGTCTTGTGAATTGTAATGTAATCAGTGATAATAACACTAAGTTAAGAGAATGCGTGAAGTGAAATAAGTCGCCTTGCTCCGAGTGAGTGTGCACGTGTAGATCTCGTAGTTCTTGTCTTGAGGATAGTGAAGTTTTATGGAGTCACGACTTCTAAACCGGGATAAACCAACGGATACCTCGTCCTGCTGGAATAAGAACCGTGTCGGTGTAGCAGGACATCGAAATGAGTTGGTGAATGGAGGAAATAAGAAGCATCAATCACCCACAGTTAAGTAACCCTTTTAGTTATAACAAACTGATACTGGCCAGTTAGGTGTGTTGTAACTGGATATGTTGTGGGTGATCCAGCTACATCAAGTGACCACCAGAGAATATCTGGTAAGTGGTGGTATTATATACAAGTGTTTTTTCCGTGATGGATATGTACATGTGAAACCTGCCCCCACCCTCTTCATTCAGTTAAGCTGTTAAACTAATATAATCTGTGGAAAATTTTATAGGGGTGATTACCTTTATGTATCTCAACATTATATACATACAAGTAATCTCATTGGGAGACAACCCTATATTGTTTACCGTAGTCACCCCGTGTAGATATGTGAGAAAACTTCACCACCTCTGGTCGCTGGAGGTGGGCCTTCGACCTCACAATCTTATCCATATCTATCCGAGACCAGTATAGATTGGATAGCACCCACAAGTACGGCGCTACTAATTAATTGTGGACTGTATAGATTATATTAGTGTAACTGAATGAAGGGGGGGGGGTAGGTTACACATGGATATATCCATCAAAGAAAAACATTTGTATATAATCCCACCACTTACCAGATATTCTCTGGGGGTCACTTGATGTAGCTGGATCACCCATAACATATCCAGTTACAACATTCCTAACTAGCCAGTATCAGTATGCTATAACTAGAAGGGTTACTTAACTGTGGGTGATTGATACTCCTTATTTCCTCCATTCACCATCTCATTTCGATGTCCTGCTACACCGACACGGTTCTCATTCCAGCAGGACGAGGTATCCGTTGGTTTGTCCCGGTTTAGAAGTCGTGACTCAATGAACTTCACTTTCCTCGTGACGGGAACAACGTGGTCTAGCGTGTTCACTCGAAGCAAGGCGACTTATTTCACTTCACGCATTCTCTTAACTTAGCGTTATTATCATTAATTACATTACAATTCACAAGACGATTTAATGTCTCATAATTATTATGCACATTAGAGATCACTCCATTAAGATCTGAGACTGATGAGTGATGATTAAACCAAGGGTAATTTTCCCCGGGACACAGTCCATGGCGACGCGCCAGTCACCCGGTCCTACCCTTATTCACTCATTTTACCACTCTATTACGGTGGTCCCATAAATCACGTTCCCTCACTCTCCACCAGGAACAGTTACGACACTTCCTATTATGAAATGAGGCCTATATTAATCCTTAGGCCGCCGTGAACGCCAATTTCCTGGTTCCATGCTTTCCCAGCCTCCTCACTACATTCAAAACACTCTCGCCACCTCGTGCCCCAGTTCGACCTACACCCCCGCACATCTGCGCAGGAGCAGTGGGAACCCAGTTGGTTCCATTCAAAATACAAATACATTTTGACCCAAATCAACACATTAAACACTTATTAGGCACTATAGCGTAGGAAACTAAATAATTTCCACACTGCGGCCGGGCGGAAGTCGTTGTTAGACGACATAAATTGCGTCTTCCTCCAGGAGACGATTCCAGCCCTCTGTAGATTGCGCTGCTGTTTCCTGTGGTCTACTACAATTTCTTCTTGCATTACTCGGTCAGTGTCTTCAATATCACTCGTGTCACTTTCCCTTAGATTTCCATCTGCACTGGATTGAACACCATTTAATTCTAAGGGAATTAATTTATTAATGGAACGCAAACTTTCCTGACCACGACACAACACTTTGACGTTTCTAACAACACCTTGTGCATCTGGGTATAATGTAACTACCTTGCCCAGAGGCCACAATGTTCGATGTTGTTTCAGTATCAATTAACACAATGCCACCTGGTTGAATGTTCTGTCGGTTTACTGCCTCTGGCGCACCATAAAAGTGTTCACGTAGTGTAAGAAGATATTCTTTAAGCCACACATCGGACCAATGAGTAATTACCTTATTTAACATCTTGAACTTATCACTCAACACGGTCACGTTATTGTAATCCTCATCACTTCCCTTGGGATTATCTCTATAGATAGGTGCAGCTTCTAATCTTCGTCCGCATATTAGGTGAGAGGGAGTCAGGATCTCCGCGTCAGGAGTGTCGCTCATGTATGACAGAGGGCGATGGTTTACCCGATTCTCTGCCTCCACCAACACTGCACGGAATTCCTCCAAATTAATTCTCTTCCTGTGTAGCACCTTACGAAGACATCTTTTCACTGTACCTATCATTCTTTCGTACAGTCCTCCCTGCCAAGGGGCTCTGGGAGTAATAAATTTCCAGACACACCCTCGCTGGGTCAACAAAGACTGTACATCATCACTCTTATTTAATTCCATCAAGTGTTGACCACCCGCTGCAAAATTGTGCATTATCTGAGATCATCAATCTTGACAGGATCTCCTAGCTGCAAATTTCTGGAACAGCTGTATGAACTGTTCTGCAGACAAGTCCAGAGCACTTCTAGATGAACAGCCCTAGTAGCTGTACAAGTAAATAGACATACATACACCTTCAAGGGAACACCATCTGAAGTACCTTTTAAAATGATTGGCCCAGTATAGTCCACTCCGGTCAAATCAAATGGTTTTACCAACTGCACACGTTCCTTGGGCAATGGTGGAGGACCTGGGTACATGTAGGTTCTGGCATCCACCCGGCGACATATTACACACGACTTGATAACCCTTTTAACACTTTGCCGTCCTTGTGGAATCCAGAAGGTTTCCCGAATACAGTTTAAGGTATCCTGTACCCCACCGTGCATCACGTTATTATGGGCATTAAAGACAATCAAGGGTGTCAGGTGATGAGTTTTGGGCAGCAAGATAGGGTGCTTAGCATATTCCCCCAATTCAGCATTTTGTAACCTGCCTCTGCACCTAATTACATCATCTAAATACAACACCAGCTTTTCTATTATTGAGCCTTTCACAATTTTTCCGTCCATCATTAATTTAATCTCATCCCTGTAGGTTTCTTCTTGTACCCTCTGTAGCCAGTATTTCAGGGGATGGGGAAAATTATGTGAGATATTCATCTTACTTATAAATTTAAACACTAACCTTGTCACGCTAATCAGCTTGGGTAAGGAAGAATACCTATTAATGTCAATGGCTAAGGAGGGACTACTGACTGGAGCGGTGCTCACCGTAATTTCGACAGGAGCAATATGTGCCTTTTGCACCGGCCAGTTAATTTTTTCCACCAGCCAACTTGGCCCTTTAAACCACGATAAAGCACTCACAAATTTTTCATAAGTCAAGCTCTGAGACAAGAAGTCAGCCGGATTCTCGTCACCAGGAATGCGATTAAAGGTTAACATATGCTGACCCAAACTGTTATATTTCTCCTGCATTTGATTGATTCAGCGACTCTGTTTTGTACATACACAATCTTACTGTTACCATTACGAATCCATTGTAAGGATACCTCGTTATCAGACCAAATTACGGTGTCGCTGATATTTATCTCTCGCAATTTATATTCTTATATAATTGGCTAAGTTGACACCTACATAAATGGCCGTTAATTCCAACTGAGGTAAGGTACGTGATTTGATTGGAGCCACCTAGCCTTAGACATAACAAGAGAAATGGCACTATTACATTGAAGGTAAGCGACTGTTCCATATGCTAATTTCGAAGCATCGCAAAAAATGTGGAGTACATTTTCTCCATCTTGACTGGCCACATTAGTCGTGGAACTCCAACATTGGTAATTTACATATTCACTATTAGTTCTTCCCACCTTTCAACAAATTCCTCAGGTAGGGTTTCATCCCAAGCACACTTAAGCTTCCATGCTTCTTGTATCAACAATTTTCCTCTTATGGTAAGTGGGGACACTAAGCCTAGTGGATCGAAGCATTTTGAAACTTCCGCAAGTAAGACTCTCTTGGTTAATTTATTGGTCATACTGTAGTTATTAGACTTTAACGATAACAAGTCTCTCTCTGTGTCCCAAGTCAGTCCCAGCACATTACTATATTTAGACACTTCAACTCCAGGGTTGTCTTTATTTATTTGAGCCCTTAAGCTGGACGAATTACTGTTCCATTCCCTCAGGGGCATATTTGCACCTTGCATTATTTCATTAGCCCCTTCATAATGCTCATTAGTTCCTCTTCAGTAGACGTCACCCCCAGGAAATTGTCCACATAAAATTGTTTACCCGTTACTCCACTCAGTGGACCACCCGTACGCTTAATTAAGGTGTGCATTTATCGTTGCCTGGAGTAGGAACGGACTGGAGGTAGCACCAAACAATACACTCCTGAAGCGAAAAGTCTTCAGGGACTAAGTGGGTCATTAGGATTCTCGGGCCATAAGAACCTAGTGCAATCCCGGTCAGCCTCCTGCAGACCCACTCTCAGGAAAGCTTTACTTATGTCTGCCGTAAAGGCATAATTCTTAACCTGAAGTTTAATAATATGTCCTCCCATTTTTCCGTCAACGACGGACCTGTCATCAAACAGTCATTCAAACTAGGTACATTTTTGTTATCTCCTGGCACTATAATTAAACACAATCCTCAAAGAGTGGTCTTAGAATCCTTCTTCACTCCGTGATGTGGCAAATAGTGACCATAAATCTGGCTTGCTCAGGAGGTACCTCCTCTATGAATTTATTATTTAACTGCTCATTTAATATATCATCGTAAGCAGTCAACAGTTCTGGTGTCTTGCTCAGTTCGTGGAGCTGAGCCTTTAATTGTCCATACGCCATCCGGTAATTAGTTGGTAGGTCTGGATGGTTCAGCTTCCACGGAAGTCTCACCCAGTATTGTCCAGATTCAAATTTACCATCCTTCTGGTATTGTTCATGAGTAAAGGAATCATCTGGACTTTCTTCATTTACATTGATCCCTATGCTGTCCAATTCCCATAATTTATACACAGGTTCAACTTCATCCTCTATTGAAGTATATTTATACTGGGGTGATATTTCATGAGTAAGACACACCGTAACTGTATTTATGGCTTCCTCCAGTCATTCATTATCAGTACGAGGAAGCCTGCCATTACATACGTGACCTCCTGCGGTCCTTAGAAGGGTGACTCTGCATTTCTTCGTCATACCCTTTACAAAGGTGGCATAATGGTCACTACCTATCAAAATATCTATTGGCCCCACAGAATCATTATTTACACCAGAAGGTGCCAAATTTACCTTACTTGAAAGCCTTTCAGTAGCGTTACCAAGCCCTATTGTAGATATTTTCTCTGGGAGCCTATCCACAATTACGGCATTAATACGTTTTCTCTCATTGCCTAGCCTGACAGTTACATAAACAGTGTCGTATGACTGGGCCTTCTTTTTCGAGAGAAAGCCAGATAACTTGAGTATAGCAGGATCTCCCATTTGTACCTTTATCCCATTAAGGCAATTACGTTTTATGAAGGTACATTGTGATCCCTGATCCAGTAATGCTGTTACAGTTTTGAATTTACACCGTTTATCATTAATCACCACATCCAACACAGGTAAAGCTACCTCAGCTAGGCCATCATTACCGACATTAGCTGCAATCTTTACGTTGGCTACTGTTGTGTCCGGGTTATTATCACTATCAGTACTATTGTTACCATTATTACGATTAGATCCGCCCTTACACATAGCTATGTGGAGTCTTCCCTTGTTACACTGATAACAATAGTGCAAGTTAGCACGGCAATCCCTTACATTATGATTTCCTAGACACCTGATACATCTAACAAGCTCTTCCAATCTTTCCACTTTAACATCCCATGAATTATAGGCATTACAGTTCTTAGAGAAATGAGTACCGTTGCAGAAGATACAATCTCTCCTTTCTTTGCCTGACCTCTTATCAACTGGGCTACCCTTATTGTGGTACTTCCTCCTCTTGCTTTGATGTGGAGAGCCACTATTACTGCCCCTTGTCACTTGATATGTGCCTACGTAACCCCGTTTAGTAGGTGACTTATGATTATTGATATTGGGATAAAGTTTCCTTTTGTGGAACTTGACAGGTGCACTGGGGTCTGTAGACGTGGTATTCCTAGAGGTAATGGGTTGGCTGGTCTGCAGTTGGACAATTAGCTCCTGCAGGCCCACTCCTATTTCTTCTAACCCGAAGTAACCCTTGTGATATCTTGTGGTTCAATTTATTCTGAATCAAGGCACTCAACAACCACTCTGCTCCCTCCAGATCATATTTATTACTCAAGGTCTTAAGAGTGCTTTCTAGTTTGATCCTAAATTGCTGTGAGCTGTTGCGGTTGTGATCTGGAGCCTTCAAACTAGCCAAATTAGCTACTAGATCCAGCCTACTTTGCTCCAAGTTACCGTAAGTGACCTCCAACAAGTCAACTGCCTCACTATGGGAGTCATCTACATTTGGGAATGCTTGTATGAGAACATGCGCATCTCCCCTTACTTGTCCCTTTAAATAGCATAATTTGGTAACACTTGCAAGATCACTCCTATCATGTACGACTGCTTTAAAGATAGACCAAAACTCCTCCCAGTTTTCTCCCGGATTAAACACAGGCATGCATAATTCTGGGAGTTTTGGTAGACACCTCTGATTTTCCTTACTAGGTTGACCAACAACATTGTCTACACACCCTTTACCTTCTCTAAAGCCTTAGTTTTGCAGGACACAATGTTGTCTTCCACTTCATAATATTGATCCAGCAGCCGCTCCCTTTCAGCATCATCTGCACAATTCACCAGAAGATCGCTCTCACAGTCCTTATACCACAATTTATATGACTCATATCTACTTTCTAAGGCATCTAGTGTAGCTTTAATCATTAGGGTTACCGTTCTTGTCTCATTAACTCCATACACTTGTTGTATGATTTAGTAACATGACCCTTCCGAGCTTGTAGTGACGCTTTCTTTGCTTTGGCATCCATGTACTTGCCAGCCGCACTAACTTCCTCGGACCCAGCCATGGTTAGGGAATTAATAATCACCAATTATACGACTTAAGTAGACACTTTGTGTGAGTAATTCTTGCACTTGCATAAATCCTAGCCACCCATGTGCTAGTAATTAATTGGGCTAATTATCATCCACCACACGACCGATTAAATTTGTGTACCCTATACCCACTTTCTTCAATCAGTCACTGATTGCATCCGGTTCAGGAAGGACCAGCGGGCAGATGTGGAAAATTTTATAGGGGTGATTACCTTTATGTACCTCAACATTATATACATACAAGTAATCTCATTGGGAGACAACCCTATATTGTTTACCGTAGTCACCCCGTGTAGATATGTGAGAAAACTTCACCACCTCTGGTCGCTGGAGGTGGGCATTCGACCTCACAATAAGTAAGTAAGTAAGTAAGTAAATTTATTCAGGTATACACAATACAGTTACAGAAAATTATCATACATAGCAGCATATGTGTAGAGAACCTAGGATAACCCAAAAAAAGTCAGACAGAGTGACTTATTTCCATATCTATCCAAGACCAGTATAGGTTGGATAACACCCACAATTACGGCGCTACTAATTAATTGTGGACTGTATAGATTATATTAGTGTAACTGAATGAAGGGGGGGGGGGTAGGTTACACATGGATATATCCATCAAAGAAAAACATTTGTATATAATCCTACCACTTACCAGATATTCTCTGGGGGTCACTTGATGTAGCTGGATCACCCATAACCTATCCAATTACAACATACCTAACTGGCCAGTATCAGTCTGATGTAACTAGAAGGGTTACTTAACTGTGGGTGACTGATACTCCTTATTTCCTCCATTCACCATCTCATTTCGATGTCCTGCTACACCGACACGGTTCTCATTCCAGCAGGACGAGGTATCCGTTGGTTTGTCCCGGTTTAGAAGTCGTGACTCAATGAACTTCACTTTCCTCGTGACGGGAACAACGTGGTCTAGCGTGTTTACTCGAAGCAAGGTGACTTATTTCACTTCACGCATTCTCTTAACTTAGGGTTATTATCATTAATTACATTACAATTCACAAGACGATTTAATGTCTCATAATTATTATACACATTAGAGATCACTCCATTAAGATCTGAGACTGATGAGTGATGATTAAACCAAGGGTAATTTTCCCCGGGACACAGTCCATGGCGACGCGCCAGTCACCCGGTCCTACCCTTATTCACATCATTTTACACTCTATTACGGTGGTCCCATAAATCACGTTCCCTCACTCTCCACCAGGAACAGTTACGACACTTCCTATTATGAAATGAGGCCTATATTAATCCTTAGGCCGCCGTGAACGCCAATTTCCTGGTTCCATGCTTTCCCAGCCTCCTCACTACATTCAAAACACTCTCGCCACCTCGTGCCCCAGTTCGACCTACACCCCCGCACATCTGCGCAGGAGCAGTGGGAACCCAGTTGGTTCCATTCAAAATACAAATACATTTTGACCCAAATCAACACATTAAACACTTATTAGGCACTATAGCTTCGGAAATTAAATAATTTCCACATAATCTATACAGTTTACAATTAATTAGTAGCACCGTACTTGTGGGTGCTACCCATGATACTGGTCTCAGATAGATATGGGTAAGCTTGTGAGGTCGAAGGAACCACCTGCAGTGACCAGGGGTGGCTAAGTTTTCTCACATGTCTATACCGGGTGACTACGGTAAACAATATGGTTGCTGTCTCCCAATGAGATTACTTGTATGCATGTAATGTTGAGGTACATACAGGTAACCCCTATAAAATTTTCCATAGTACCCATTTTACTGATGGGTAAATATAGACTACTGGTGTAAAGAAACACACCCAATGTTTCTACCCTGGCTGGAAATCGAACGTAGACACTCGCCGTGGGAAGTGAGAGCCTTAGCGATCAGACCCGCTATTCAAATGCTCTGTGTTTCCCCAAATACCGCTGGTCAAGTCCAGCTATATAAAAATAACCAGTTTCCCTTGATCCCTTCACTAAATATTACCCTGCTCACACTCCAACAGCTCGTCAGGTCCCAAATACCATTCGTCTCCATTCACTCATATCTAACATACTCACGAACGCTTGCTGGAAGTCCAAGCCCCTCGCCCGCAAAACCTCCTTTACTCCCTCCAATCTTCTCGAGGACGGCCCCTACCTCGCCTTCCTTCCCCGACAGATTTATGTGCTATCCATGTCATTCTACTTTGATCCTAATTTCCACACACTGAATTTTCTGCATAATATTTACACCACACATTGCCCTTAGACAGGCCATCTCCACTGCCTACAACCACCTCCTCGCTGCAGCATTCACAACCCAAGCTTCACACCCATATAAGAGTGTTGGTACTACTATACTTTCATACATTCCCTTCTTTGCTTCCATAGATAACATTTTTTGTCTCCACATATACCTCAACGCACCACTCGTCTTTTTTCCTTCATCAGTTCTATGATTACTGACAAGGACAGTAATAGGTTTAATGGAATAACAGAAAGGAGCAGGAAGGGTAAAGAGAGAGGAGGGTCTTTAAATATATATAACACAAATAGTCGCAGCGCTAGGAATAAGATGGACGAGTTGAGACTAGTTGCTAGTGCAGGTAACATTGATGTATTTGCCATAACTGAGACGTGGTTTAATTCAAAACGTCGGGACATGCCTGCAGAATGTCACATTCAGGGTTTTAAAGTGTTCCAAGTAGCTAGAAGTGTCGGGAAGGGAGGTGGGGTGGCATTGTATGTCCGAGATCGCTTGAACTGTTGCATAAAAACGGGTATTAAGTCTGAAGTAACACATACAGAGTCTGTTTGGATAGAATTTTCAGAGGGGCATGAAAAATTAATTTTAGGTGTGATATACCATCCCCCAAACTTAGATAGGGACCAGGGGAGACTACTATGGGAGGAAATTGTTAAGGCCACAAGGCACGATAATGTAGTAATTCTAGGAGACTTTAACTTTAGTCATATTGATTGGAATTTCTTGACTGGGAATTTAGAATCATACCACTTCTTAGAAGTAGTTCAGGATTGTTTTTTGAAGTAGTTTGTGACAGAACCTACAAGGGGTAATAACCTGCTTGACTTAGTTCTGGCAAACACTGAATCCCTTGTTAATAATTTAGAAGTTTCAAAGGAACTGGGTGCTAGCGACCACAAATCAATTACATTTAGCATTGAATGGAAGTATGATAGTAGGGATAACTCAGTAACAGTCCCAGATTTTCGCTTAGCAGATTACGATGGGCTTAGAGAACAATTATCATCTGTTGACTGGGGTAACGAAGAGAGCTGTCAATATGACAGTTTTCTGAACACTATACATGAGGCTCAAAGAACGTTTATCCCATATAAAGAAATTAGATCAAATAGAAATGACCCAAAATGAATGAATAATAGGCTGAAATATCTACTAGGGCATAAGAAAGGAATTTATAGGCGTATCAAAAGAGGTGAGGGTCATCTTATGTATCAGTATATTGACATTAAGAGGGACATTAAAAAGGGGATAAGAAAAGCTAAAAGGGACTATGAAATTAAAGTTGATAGGGATTCTAAAACTAACCCAAAAAGTTTTTTCCAGGTATATAGAACATAAGTCAGAGATAAGATAGGTCCCCTTAAAAATAACTATGGGCATCTTACTGACAAAGAGAATGAAATGTGCTCGATTTTAAATAATTATTTTCTCTCGGTTTTTACACAGGAAGGCACTAACAACATTCCAGTAATTAATTTTTATAGTGGGCTAGAAGAAGATAAATTATGTAACATCACAGTCACTAGTGAAATGGTTGTGAAGCAGATAGACAGACAAAAGCAAAATAAGTCACCGGGTCCTGATTAGGTTTTTTCAAGGGTTCTTAAGGAATGCAAAATGGAACTCTGTGAACCATTAACTAATATTTTTAATTTATCTCTTCAAACAGGTGTAGTGTCTGATATGTGGAAGATGGCTAATGTAATTTCTATTTTTAAAACAGGGGACAAGTCGTTACCGTCAAATTACCGCCCAATAAGCCTGACCTCAATTGTAGGCAAACTACTAGAGTCAATTATAGCTGAGATTATAAGAAGCCATCTCGATAAGCATAGCTTGATTAATGATACTCAGCATGGATTCACAAGAGGCCGGTCTTGTCTTACTAATTTATTAACTTTCTTCAGTAAAGCTTTTGACGCTGTTGACCACGATAAAGAATCTGATATTATTTACTTAGATTTTAGTAAGGCTTTTGATAGAGTTCCGCACCAAAGACTGTTAAAGAAAGTGGCAGCTCATGGCATTGGGGGAAAAGTGCTCTCGTGGATCGAGTCATGGCTCAAAGACAGGAAGCAGAGAGTGTCCATAAATGGGGTTAAATCCGAGTGGGGATCTGTAATAAGTGGCGTTCCACAGGGATCAGTCTTGGGCCCGTTGTTGTTTATAATAAATATCAATGATCTTGATGAGGGAATTACTAGTGATATGAGCAAATTCGCCGATGACACAAAGATAGGTAGGATTTTTTATTCAAACGTAGATGTTAGGGAACTTCAGAAAGATTTAGACACTCTATTCTTGGTCAGAAAAGTGGCAGATGCAGTTCAATGTAGATAATTGCAAGGTTCTGAAGCTCGGGAGTGTCCATAACCCTAGCACTTATAAGTTAAATGATGTAGAACTTAGCCATACAGATTGCGAAAAGGACTTGGGGGTTATGGTGAGCAGCAACCTTAAACCAAGACAGCAATGCCTAAGTGTACGTAATAAGGCAAATAGATTACTGGGATTTATATCAAGAAGTGTAAGCAACAGAAGTCCAGAGGTCATATTGCAGCTTTATACATCATTAGTAAGGCCTCACCTAGATTATGCAGCTCAATTCTCGTCTCCATATTACAGAATGGACATAAATTCGTTAGAAAACATTCAGAGTAGGATGACTAAATTAATGATAAATTAGACACATGTGCAACTCTTGGGTATCTTTATTGAGGAAACGTTTCGCCACACAGTGGCTTCATCAGTCCATACGTAGGAGAAACTTGAAGAACAGGAGGAGAATGAGGTAATCAGTCCCTCAACCTTGAGTCGATGTCTTCAGTCCATCAATCTTGAATAGAATACGGCATATCAGCGGAGAAACAGCTTATAAACCGTATGGCAGGAGAGGTGCAGCAGTCATAGGTAGTGTCACATTTGTTCAAAGTGGAAGTAGGTCGTGCCCAAGAATTAGGCAAGCGAAGAATTCCTAAGTATTAAGATCCCAAGAAGTTGCAGTGTCTGACAGATTTGTAGATGAATGGTTCAGAGAACCGACATGTTGATAAATTAGACACATGTGCAACTCTTGGGTATCTTTATTGAGGAAACGTTTCGCCACACAGTGGCTTCATCAGTCCATACGTAGGAGAAACTTGAAGAACAGGAGGAGAATGAGGTAATCAGTCCCTCAACCCTCTGAACCATTCATCTACAAATCTGTCAGACACTGCAACTTCTTGGGATCTTAATACTTAGGAATTCTTCGCTTACCTAATTTTTGGGCACGACCTACTTCCACTTTGAACAAATGTGACACGACCTATGACTGCTGCACCTCTCCTGCCATACGGTTTATAAGCTGTTTCTCCGCTGATATGCCGTATTCTATTCAATACTGATGGACTGAACACATCGACTCAAGGTTGAGGGACTGATTACCTCATTCTCCTCCTGTTCTTCAAGTTTCTCCTACGTATGGACTGATGAAGCCACTGTGTGGCGAAACGTTTCTCAATAAAGATACCCAAGAGTTGCACATGTGTCTAATTTATCAACATGTCGGTTCTCTGAACCATTCATCTACAAATGACTAAATTAATACATAGCATTAGAAATTTTCCTTATGAAGAAAGATTGAAGACTCTTGAGTTACATTCACTTGTTAGACGAAGAATGAGGGGAGACCTGATCGAAGTGTATAAGTGGAAGATAGGTGTTAATAAAGGGGATGTTAATAAGGTCTTGAGGATATCTCTCCAAGAGAGAACCCGCAGTAATGGATTTAAATTAGATAAGTTTAGATTTAGAAAGGACATAGGAAAGTATTGGTTTGGAAATAGGGTAGTTGATGAGTGGAACAGTCTACCTAGTTGGGTTATTGAGGCTAGGACCTTGGGTAGTTTCAAATTTAGGATGGATAAGTACATGAGTGGTAGGGGTTGGATTTGAGTGGGACTTGCACATCAGAGCTTATTTCTTGGTAGCATAAAATTTGGGGGTTGGGCAAATGTTTGTTATTGGGATGAATTGTAAAGGACCTGCCAAGTATGGGCCAACGGGGCCTCTGCAGTGTTCCTCCTTTCTTATTTTTCTTATGATTAACCTCATCCTTCATAAATCCATCTGCTGATATGTCAACTCCCAAATATCTGAAAACGTTCATTTCTTCCATACTACTCCTCCCCAATATGATACCAATTTTCTTTATCAAAATCATTTGATACCCTTATCACCTTACTCTTTTCTATGTTCATTTTTCAACTTTCTACCTTTACACACACTCCCAAAACTCACCACTAACCTTTGCAATTTTTCTTTAGAATCTCCCATAAGCACAGTATCATCAGCAAAAAGTAACTGTTTTCAATTCCCTTTTGTATTTAATTCCCATAATTTAATCCCACCCCTCTCCCGAACACCCTAGCATTTCCCTTTCTTTTACAACCCCATCTATAAATATATTAAAACAACCATGGTGACATTACACATCCCTGTCTAAGACTACTTTTACCGGGAAGTAGTCTCCCTCTCTTCTACACACCCTAACCTGAGCCTCACTTTTCTCATAAAAGCTCTTTACACATTTAATAACTTACCACCTATTCCATATACTTTGAAAACATCTGCCACATTGCTCCCCTATTCCACTCTATCATATGCCTTTCCGAAATCCATGAATGCAATTAAAAACTTCCCTACCTTTATCTAAATACTGTTCACATATAGGCTTCAATGTAAACACTTGATCTACATATACCCTACTCACTCTAAAACCTCCTTGCTCATCCGCAATCCTACATTCTGTATTACCTCTATTTCTTCCCAAATTTTAACCCCACCGTACACTTTTCCCGTATACTCAATAAACTTATTCCTCTACAAATTTTTTCAATCTCTTTTGTCCCCCTTCCCCTTTATATAAAGGGAAATATACATGCTCTCCCCAATCCCTAGGTACCTTCCCCCCCTTTCATACATTTATTTAAAAAAAAGTACCCAAACCGCTCCAACACTATATCCCCCCTGCTTTTAACATTTCTGTCATGATCCCGTCAGTTCCAGCTGCTTTCACCCCTTTCATTCTACGTAATGCCTCACGCACCTCCCCCACACTCAAATCCTGTTCTTCTTCACTCCTAAAAGATGGTATACCTCCCTGGCCAGTGCATGAAATTACCGCCTCCCTTTCTCGTCGACATTTAAAAGTTCCTCAAAATATCTCGCCATCTACCTAATACCTCCATCTCCCCATCTACAAAACTCCCCCACTCTGTTTTAACTGACTAATCCATTCGTTCTTTTTAGGCTTTCTTAACTTTTTATCTCACTCCAAAATTTTTTTCTTATTTTCATTAAAATTTCTTGACAGTGCCTCTCCCACTCTATCATCTGCTCTGCTTTTGCACTCTCTCACCACTCTCTTCACCTTTCTTTTACTCTCCATATGCTCTACTCTTCTTAAACACTTTCTGCTTTGTAAAAACCTCTCATAAGCTACCTTTTTCTCTTTTATCACGCCTTTCTTCATCATTCCACCAAATCACTCCTCTTTCCTCCTGCCCCCACATCCCATAACCACAAACTTCTGCCCACATTCTAATACTGCATTTTTAAAACTATTCTAACCCTCTTCAACCCCCCACTACTCATTCTTGCACCAGCCCAACTTTCTGCCAATAGTTGCTTATATCTCACCCTAACTTCATCCTCTCTTAATTTATACACTTTCACCTCCCTCTCGTTGTTGCCATTTCCCTCTTGTCCCATCTACCTCTACAACTAAATAATGATCCGATATAACAGTTGCCCCTCTATAAACGTGTACATCCTGGAGCCTACCCATCAACTTTTTATCCACCAATACATAATCTAACAAACTACTTTCATTACGTGCTACATCATACCTTGTATATTTATTTATCCTCTTTTTCATAAAATATATATTACTTATTACTAAACCTCTTTCTACACATAGCTCAATTAAAGGCTCCCCATTTTCATTTACCCCTGGCACCCCAAATTTACCTACTACTCCCTCCACAACATTTTTATCCACTTTAGCACTGAAATCCCCAACCACAAGTACTCTCACATTGGTTCAAAACTCCCCACGCATCCACTCAACATTTCCCAAAATCTCTCTCTCTCCTCTACACTTCTCTCTTCTCCAGGTGCATACACGCTTACTATAACCCACTTTTCACATCCAACCTTTATTTTACTCCACATAATCCTTGAATTAATACATTTATAGTCCTTTTTATCCTGCCATAACTTATCCTTCAACATTATTGCTACTCCTTCTTCAGCTCTAACTCTATTTGAAACCCCTGACCTAATTCCATTTATTCCTCTCTATTGAAACTCTCCCACCCCCTTCAGCTTTGTTTCACTTAAAGCCAGGACATCCAGCTTCTTCTCATTCATAACATCCACAATCATCTCTTTCTTATCATTTGCACAACATCCACGCACATTCAGACTTCCCACTTTGACAATTTTCTTCTTATTCTTTTTAGTAATCTTTACAGTAAAAGGGGTTACTAGCCCATTGTTCCCGGCATTTTAGTTGACTTTTACAACACGCATGGCTTACGGAGGAAAGATACTTATTCCACTTTCTCATTAATATAAAAGGAAAAATAATAAAAACTAAAACAGTTAAGATAATTTCAAAGAAAACTCAGATGAGTGTGTATAAATAAACATGTACATGTATGTGTAGTGTGACCTAAGTACCAAGATGTTCTTAGTACCAAGACGTACCTGTAATCTTGCATATTTATGAGACAGACAAAAGATACCAGCAATCCTACCATCATGTATATATATGTCGTGCCGAATAGGCAAAACTTGCGATCTTGGCTTAAATGGCAACGCTCATCTTGCCATATAGGACAAGTGAAAATTTGTGTATGCAATAATTTCGCCAAAATCATTCTGAACCTAACGAAAAAAATATATTTCACTGTGTTTGTTTAGTATTAAATTATTGTAAACAAATCTTAAATATATTTAGTTGGGTTAGGCTAAAATAAATTGTTCTTGTTATAATAAGGTTAGGTAAGTTTTCTAAGATTCTTTTGGTGCAAAATTATAAATTTTACATTAACATTAATGAAAAAAAATATATCTTTAAACGTATAAGAGGAAATTTTAGAAAGGACTTAATTTTAAATGAGTTCTTGCTAATTGACCAGTTTTACATATTCGGCACGACATATATATATATATATATATATATATATATATATATATATATATATATATATATATATATATATATATATATATATATATATATATTGAGTTTTCCCTGAGGTACGTTTATTGTCTTCTCTGAGGATGAGGGTCCCCATTCCAGCTATAGAGATGGTACTTCCCTATATTTTTAAAAAAAATATATACATATATATATATATATATATATTATATAATATATATATATATATATATATATATATATATATATATATATATATATATATATATATATGTGTGTGTGTGTGTGTGTGTGTGTATAAATATATGAGATAAATTTGGGCTGGATTTGTGTCTTTGCACTGAAAACAGATATAGAAACTTTATACAATTATTTAAAATTGTTTTAACTTTATCTACAAATTTAATAACGATTCATTCTATATGTGGAAATTTTACAAGTTTGTTAGACACTAAAAATGTCTACATAAATAACTCATTCCCACCTTAACCTGAAATAAACATGTAATTAATTGTTTAACACAACTGTAACCTGTTCGTCGACAATTGTCTCCTCATACACATATCACCGACACGACACGGGACTCATATGGAATACGACGGACAGAGGAGAATTCATAAGGATTATCGACTGGACGAAGATTGGAAAACAGTGTGTGTTGTGTTCGCAAATCTGTGTTAGTTTACGCACAGATTAGCGTCATTCCTGGTGATCCTTGGACTGTGTTCAGTGCTTCGGAGCAGTGAGCCACGAGAGGGTGGTGGCTACGGGCCCCGACTGGGGCTCTGAGCCTCACAGCTCTGCACCCGGTGTGGGCGGCTGTGAGGTCACAGGCAGCAGCTCTGCTGCTGGCTCTGTCCCCACACCTACAGTCCACCATGACAGATCCAGGAGAGCGGCCTAAACGTTCCTTGGAATGCGGGGACGAGTTGGAGGACGACGTGGGGCAGGTGGGAGCCCCCACCAAGAAGGCCAAGGATGCAGTGGAGACTACTGTACCTACCAATCTGCCACTGGGTCCGTCGGCAGCCCCTACCCAAGAAGACTTGCACCCCCAGATGGCCATAGGGGTCGGGGAAGGAAGCCAGGAGGAAGTAGCTCCTCAAGTGGCAAGGATGGAGCCATCCCAGTCCCTAAAACCAGTTGCCTTGGCCTCCACAGTGGAGGGGGACGGTTGACCCACGTGAAGGAGGAGTTCCCGCTCAGCTTGCGCACAAGCAACCGGGGCCTTCAAAACAAATTCAAGGTTCCCAACTACGGGTTTGTAAGGTATCTGGAAGGTCTCCCCCCCTTAAAGTTCCGCTGCGAGTTCACTCTCAGGAACGGGGTTTCTGGTCATTCCTCGGGACGAAGACTCTTACGAGGAGTTGAGGGGGCTGGTTGTGACCCATCCCAGCATGGTGGAACTGCTTGGCCTTCGGAGAAGGTGTACAAGGGGGTGCTTTTAACACGTCCCTGGGGCCCCTCCCACTAGACCCCTTTTTGGGAAGTGCCCAATATTGTCAAGGCGGAGCGACTCACTGCAACGGTGAACAAGGTGCCCAACCCCCAGGTGCTGATCCACCAAAAAGGTCCACTTCCCACGCACCCTGGACCTTGGAGTCTGGGGAAGATTCAAGACCCCGACCGTACCTGTCAGGCCCAGTACAATGCTTCAACTGCCAGGGGTTCTTTCCCTATTTCAGCCACCTGCCAGCGAGAGAAGAAGTGTTGGTGTGTGCAGCAAGGCACACAAACTCGAAGGACTGCATTGCAATCCTCAAACATCCACCGGCGAAGCCTTCGGCCAGAGCCCAAGTGTGCCAACTGCTCGAAGAGGCACCATGCTGGAACCGGAGCTGTCCTGTGATGGTGCAAGCACGGCAGCAGGTTCGTCATCGGAACAAACCCAAACAGCCCCGACGCCACCCAGCCTTGGAACTGCCCAGCAACAGTCAGCATGGGCTCCAATCACGGTTCCCGGATACCGCAGGAGGGCAATACCAGCGAGTTCCCAGCACTGGCCCCAGCGGTGGCATCAGAGGCAGACACGGGTTTTTGCAGCAGCGCGGTCAACTGCGGCGTCAGATGGCAAGGTGGCCAAGAAGGCAGAATCTTTGGGGAAAAAAACAGCCACAGGCCAGGCACACTGCCCACAGGTCCCAGCTGGGCACCAATATTCCCTGCCTTTAAACGGCCACAGGCCTCTTCCCAAGGACAGGCCCCTACTGTGAGCGGCCACGTCAGGCAGAGGTTCCCCGCCAGGGGACTTGGAAGCCCATGGCCACTCAGGGCCGGGCCCAGGGCGCACCCAGCTTATGCTGCTGCAGTTCGACAGCCACCCAAAACCATACCCAGTAAACCCAGCCCCGCCTCGACGGGTCTCCAGCTCAATGCCTGCAGAGGTAATGGTCGAATCCTTTCCGGATCGACTGAAGAAAAACCATCGGGGTAAATCTCAGCGCTCCCTTGTCCCTGCTGCCGTCGGCAGAGGACAGGGCCCCCTGCAGGCAGCTCCTGTCAATGGATCTGGGCGGGGCCCCTACTGGAAGGAAAGGACTCAATGGAACTTCAAGCCATCATCCAGGAGTCCTTCCAGTCTGTGATGGGGGAGCCCCGGAGTCGCCAACACGACGACGAGTCCCAGGCAGAGATGGAATCAGTGAGCCCCTCTGCGACCCTTGAAGACCTCCATGGAACATTTGTGGGCTGCAGCGGAAATTAAACTTAGTGATTGAAGCTGCAGTTCAGGATGAGGTTGATGTCTTCCTGTTTAAAGGAGACACTCACCGATTTGTCACGTCAAATGCAGCCACGTATTCCGGGATTCTCTGCCTACCTTCAGCGCCTGGAGGGGACTGGCAGGGGCACGGCGATCTACGTCAGGACCACTATCCCTCATTCAATCTCCACTGACCCCATCGACTGTGGGGAGGGCGTAGAGGTTCAGGCTGTCACCCCTACACCTGGCAGATGGACCTCTCGGGGTTTACAATATTTACAGAACTCTAGGTACAAACCCTTGACATCTCAGAAGTGGGCAGCACTCGCCCCACGGGAGGGTCTTGTTGTGGCTGGGGATGTCAATGCCCACCCCCCCAAATTTACTTTCTTCTGTCTCTCCCTACCAACGCAGCTGGGAGGCACCTTGCGGCTGTGCGGAGGAGGTCCCTGAGATCGCCCTCCTCAATAATGGGAGCCAACCCATCACTATGGTGGCCGCTTGGATGTCACACTCATCTCTAGGCGGTTGCTCTCGAGCGCTAAAGGGAGGTCCACCCCCGTCTCACCAGTGATCCCCTTTGCAGGGGTCACTACGCTGATGGTCCAGAGGTGCCCCCCCCCCACACCTACCCCCAGATGGAATCTAAAAAGGCCGACTGGCAGTGCTTTCCAGGAGTCCATTGAGCTTTTGGTGGGCGGAGTCCTCCCCCCCTTCCAGACGACCCTGATGAGGCGGCTGAAAGCTTGCAGGTGGCCTTCACATGTGCAGCTGAGGCAGCAATACCTAAGATTACAGGCAGAGGGTCATATAAACGTGACTGGTGGTTTTACGATAGGACATCAGGGAACAGAACCCACCGCATCAATGTTGTACGCAAGATGCTTTAGGCGTAATCCCACGGTTTGAGTCCATGCGTCTGCTCAGGGAAGTGGTGCGGCATGCACGCCATGTCTCACACAGGGTCCGGCAGGCTAAATGGTTCGAGTGGTGTGCCCCTTCAGCTACTCCTCACCTTATCTGAATTTTGGGACCAAGTTACGATTGGGCCACGGCACCCGTCGCAGTGTGGCTCGGTTGCACCCAGACCCCGCAACGGAGGCAGAGCTTTCTGGTGGACCTATTCACCTCTAAGCGGCCATGGCTCAACTGCCTCAGGATCTCCAGGACCTCCAAGCCACCCTCCTTCCTAGAAGGGGTAGGTGACCCAAAGCAGCATGCCAGGCTGGGGATGTCACGGAGAAGACTTCACCGACCAGGAGCTCCAGGCAGCCTTCACATCTCATCGAGACACTGCTCCGGGGCATGATGGTTTTCCCCTATGGAAATGATCACTCGGTCTGGCCATTCGGGAACATTCAGCGTCCTGGGAGTCATCAACCAGACTTGGCGAGCTGGCAAACTCCCTGTCGTAGGGAAGGAGGCTGACATCATAACCGATTCCTAAGCCTGGGGATCCTGGCAGTGTGAGACCCATCTCCCCCCACAGTTGCATCTCGAAGGTGTCTGAAAGGATGGTGTTGGAGCGCCTGAGGTGGAAGCTTGGCCCTCCTCATAAAACACCCTCTATGGCTTCACCAGAGGAGTGGGCACTTTCGAAAGCCTTACCACTCTACTGACCGGCATTGGGTCGGACGCCCAAGCCCACATTGTCGTCTTTCTTGACCTCGAGAAAGCTTTTGAGCTAGCCAGTGAAACCTGCCATCCTCTCACTCTTGGCCCGCAGGGGGATTAAAGGCAGGCTGCTTTCATGGCTTCGTTCCTATCTCCGGGACAGGCGGGCCTGGGTGCGCTTCCGGGGGCTTTCCCCTTTTTCTCTCAAGACCCTGGAAAAAACGGCACT
Source organism: Cherax quadricarinatus (assembly GCF_026875155.1). Taxonomy (NCBI): domain Eukaryota; kingdom Metazoa; phylum Arthropoda; class Malacostraca; order Decapoda; family Parastacidae; genus Cherax; species Cherax quadricarinatus. Next base: position 15,806,502 of record NC_069491.1, read on the forward strand.
CCACAGGGCGGGGTGCTTAGTCCCCACCTGTTCAATGTACTGATGCATCAGCTGGTGTGCCTGCCTTCTCCAGAGGGCCCATCCTCCTCAGCTATGCCGATGCCCTGGCACTTGTCGTACCTAGGAAGCGCCGGCTTTTTGCAGCGTGCCCAGGAGGCCCTCGATCGCTGGCTTCCACCTGCCGTCACTTGGGACTTCAAGATATCTGCAGCAAAATCCAAAGCCATGATCCTCGCACCAAGGTGCCCGGGTCAGAGGCTGCGGGTCCTGGGCATCGACCTGGAGTGGGTGCACAGTTATAGGTACCTTGCATCTACATTGACGGGCACCTCCCCTTTCCAGAAACATGTGCGCCACTTTAAAGAGAGGGGCTCTGCAGAGGGTCAGGGCATTGAGTGCCATGGCCAACCCAGGGTTGGAGCCACCCCTCGAGGTCATGAGGTTTTCTAAAAATCCAGGCAATACGTTCCCTCGTTGACTATGGGGCATTTTGCTCTGGTTCACGCCAGACCCACAAACATAAAATCCCTCTGTGTCACCCCAGAACACGCTGTACTGGGCCATGCTGGGGGCTCCTAGGTGGGCCAATGCAGTGGCTCTGAACCTTGAGGTGCAGCTACAGCCTCTTGAAGAAAAGGATTCCAACTGGTAGCTGCCAGGAGGATTGCAAAGTATCTCCGACTCCCAGGGGCTGACAAACTGATGAAGATTTACGGGGCCGCCAGGGACAGGTCATTTTCCCCTGCAAACCCGGCCGCCGATGATGTGGTCCCGGGAGCAGATGCCACACAGAAGCTTTTGCCCATGACATTGCTCCAGGCGGGAGGCTGCGACAGACTGGGAGCGAACTACACGGTGCCACCCCCCTGGGCACCAGAGCTGTTTGCGGTGAGCTGGACAACCCTACCAGACAGCAAGAGGGATTGGGGACACCCGGGACATTCTGCACCACCTTGCCTCGGCTAGCATTGTGGGGGCGGAAGCCCAGGGAGTGTCCATATTACACGATGGCTCCAGAGACCCAGTGGCAGGCCGCACAGCTGCTGGGATGTTCCACAGCAATCTGACAGCAGGTTGGCGCCTCCCAGACCATTGCACCATCCTCCAGGCCGAACTCTTTGCCATCCAACAAGCTCTGCGGCATGCTCTTCAGACCATCAGCATCCCCCCATCATCCACGTTGATTCCAAGGCAGCAATCCAAGCGCTTATGCCCCAGAGAGCCAAAGGACAACATACACTTAATCACATCCATCCGGGGTGACCTGCAGACCTCCTGGGCCCAGGGTCGCAGGGCTACCATCAACTGGATCCCGACCTGTGGGTATCCCCGGCAATGATGCTGCAGATGAGGCTGCTAGGAAATGCAACCCTCGAGGCACAGCCACATTTCTGCGATCTCCATCAGCCTCAGCCAGATTGCGCTGTTAGCTGCTGGTGCAGCGAGGCGCCCCTTCCCGATCCTGGGGATTCACGAGCCTCTGTTTTGGGATGTCCCGGGCCCACCCACAGGGTGCCCCCTCCAAATCTTCGGACACAGTCCAGGAACTGAGGTGCATATTCCACCGCCTACGCTTAGGGGATCCCACCACTGCCCGGATTGTTGAACGGGCACGAGAGGAGCTCCCGTGCCCATTGTGACCGAATGGTTCCGCAGCCCTTGGTGCACTACCTGTTAGACTGCCCGGCTACGATGCCCCTTTCGCCGTAGACACTTCCCAATGACCCCCGTAGGCAGACCCGAGAGAAAAGAGGGAGCACATCTTGTGTACTTAGCTGTCAGGGACTGGAAACCTTACTTCCAGTCCTTGCATGTCATCCACCCCCCCGCTGAAGTTGTTTTCGAGGGCCTGCTTTGGGCCTCCATTGCACTGCACACCACCACTGTTAGTGCACACTGACGTTTGGTACGTCCCTCTGGCCATAGGGCCGGTGAGGTACCCCCCCCTTCCTGCTGAAAAACCTGCCACACAGGTGCAATAACGATGGATGTCACTTCCCTACCCGGGGAGCCAATGCCGGGTCACCCAAAAAGGAAGAGACCCGGGCCGGATTACCGTCGAATCAAATAGAATAGAATAAATTTTAACCTGTTGCATCGACACCATGCCCAGTCCTTCTAGGTAGGGTAGGGTGCCTGAGCCCGACCTTAAGTAACTCTTCTAGGGTAGGGTAGGTGCCTGAGCCCGAGCCTTAAGTAACTCTTCTAGGGTAGGGTAGGTGCCTGAGCCCGAGCCCTAAGTAACTCTTCTAGGGTAGGGTAGTGCCTGAGCCCCCAGCCCTAAGTAACTCTTCTGGGTAGGGTAGGTGCCTGAGCCCGAGCCTTTAGCTCACAAAACTGTCATCCTCATTACCCCCCTTGGGGCGGGGATGGCAGACCAGAGAGGCCTAGCTTGTGGCTAGGCCTGGGGACAGTTGGTCCCAAAGATGAGGAGGTACTTGTACCTCCCCCATGGGAAGACTTAGGTCTCAGACACTCTCAAAAAAGGAGCCAAGGCCGGGCCACCACTTGAAAAGGCCCGGGCCGGGAGAATACCGGAGAATCTTTAATAATACTAATAATAATGTAACCTGTTTAGCTACGATAACTTTGACCCCGAGTCCCCGGATACATTATGTACCTCAGTAATGTCTTGGACTACCACTCACAACGATGGATATTCGGGACATAATGAAAATATTTTGCTGAAACTAGTACTCCAAATTTTTTTTTTCATCAATCTTAATCATTTGTATAAATTATTTGACTTGTCACTGTCAGGATGATTGACAGTATTATTTATCTATGCGAATAATTACTCATTATCATCGTAATTACTAATTAACTGAATGCGTGCGCTCATTGATCTTCAAAGAACAATTATAATATGAAAGTTTTCAATAAATTACCTGAAAATTAGACATATATTTTCCAAGATTTTAAAGAAAATTTTTTAAAATGCATAAGAATGAAACTACACGTAATATGTATCTGCAAGTTGCAAAATTAATTGCAAGTTGCTCTGGTTGAACAATGCAATTTAAAAATAGGTATTTAATTTTCACCTTATAAAGTGACCTAAAATGGGGGTCAGAGTAGCGAAAAATACACTGTTATCCTGGCTCCCTTTTTCCATATATTTCCCTGAAATAATCCTGGTTTAACTAATTTGTCAACAATTATTGGGACTTAAAAATGTTTTGGGAGAGTGTTTTACAAGAGAATTAGGGAAAAGCGTCGTTTTAGTGAAGTGGCCTCCGAAATTTCAAATGACACGATTGCAAACAAACCATAACCACGGGGAGGTATAGAACCCGCGGTCAGAGAGTCATAAAACTCCAGACCGTCACACTGTAGAAGAACTTCAGCATAGCAGAGGACAGAGGACGTGAATAATGACGAGGAGCGAGGATTGTCCCCCGTCACTGTAATACCTACCGTTCAATTTTCTACAGTTTTGCGCCCCCTCAAGGGAGGTTCCTTGGACGCTGGTGAAGGGCTCTTGATCTAAAGGGGAAATTTGGATCTGTGCCCTTCGTTCCCTGAACTGAGTCTGAATACCTCACCCCCCCCCCCCCCCCCCATACATGCACTGTATAATTTCCCACGGTTTAAGGGGCCCTTCCCCATGACTGTAAATAATAATAATACTGTTTCGCAATTTGGGAAATTATTGAATTTAGAGTAAAATTGACTGATAGACGAATTTCGACTTTCTAATACATTGTTTTTAGGATTAAAATGGAAATTTTGGGGATCAATTTAAATTAAGCATTCAAGCCACACTATTGTACGATCGAGATTTTGGTCTATCTGATGGGTAAATAGGCCGGAAATAGGCCCTAAAAAGAGTAAAAAATGAGTTCCTTGGGCCTACTTACCTAAGCATTTTTACCTCCAATAAAGCTAATTATAGGGTTATATAGGGCCCCCGTTGACCATTTTAATTAATCTTAATAATAACTAATTTAAAGCTGGAATCTCAGCTGGAAGTCTACAGTACTCATAAATCACTACTACATGGTGACATAAATCATAAATCCACTACTACATGGTGACAGAACCATAAATCACTACTACATGGTGCACAAAAATCATAAATCACTACTACATGGTGACATAACTCAAAATCACTACTACTGGTGACATAACTCAAAATCACTTACTACATGGTACATAACTCATAAATCACTACCAATGGGGACATAACTCATAAATCACTACTACATGGGGACGAACTCATAAATCACTAACTAAATGGTGACATTTACTCATAATCCTACTACATGGTGACATTACTCATAATCCTACTAATGGGACCGAACTCAAAAAATCACTACTACATGGTGACATTACTCATAAAACACTACTACATGGTGACATAAACTCATAAATCACTAAATACATGGTGACATAACTCATAAATCACTACTACAGTGACAGAAATCATAAAACACTACTACATGGTGGGCAATTACTCATAAATCACTACTACATGGTGACATTACCATAAATCACTACTAAAATGGTGACAGAATCAAAATCACTACTAACATGGTGACATTACTCAAAAAATCACTACTACATGGGGGACATAACTCATAAATCACTACTACATGGTGACATAACTCATAAATCAATAAATACATGGTGACAGAACTCATAAATCACTACTACATGGTGACATAACCATAAATCACTACTACATGGTGACATAACTCATAAATCACTACTACATGGTGACATAACTCATAAATCACTACTACATGGTGACATAACTCATAAATCACTACTACATGGTGACATGACTCAAATCTTTCTCCAGTTTTTATTCCCATACATTTGTATATATTTCCCCTGAACTTCCAATTGGTGTTTATCAGAGCAATACTCTAGCTTGGCCAAGTTCATCTGTATGCTTTCTCTTCCCCTGTTGATATTTACATAAATTTGACATCATCTTCGAGCAAAGATGAATCTGACTTCTTGTGTCATATCATTCTTGTACTCCAGAAACAGGACGGATCCCAGTTACGATGCTTCAAGATCTCTTCTTTGTGGTCTTGTGATAAATGGCTTAAAAAACCGACAAGTTGAAGAACTGAGACACTTATGCAACACATGAGAATCTTTATTGAAGAAACGTTTCGCCACACAGTGGCTTCATCAGTCCAATACAAAGTAGAAATGGGTAAGGAGAGGAGAAGTTTGAGGTAATCAGTCCCTCAACCTGGAATGGATGTGTTCAGTCCATCACTCTTGTAGGAAATGCAACATAGGGCCAGAGAGGTGGCTTATATACTGCAGTCAGATGAGGCGAAGCAGGAGGAGGCGGGATCACAGTGGGACCTGTCACTAGTGTAAGTAGGTTGTCGTCCAAAGGTTGGGCAAGCGTTGAAGTCTTTGTACCAAGATCCCATGATGTTGCAGTGTCTGACAGATGTGATGAACGGTTTAGAAAGCCGACAAGTTGAAAAATTGAGACACTTATGCAACACATGGGAATCTTTATTGAAGAAACGTTTCGCCACACAGTGGCTTCATCAGTGAAGCAAGAGCTTTTAGCCACCAGGCCACGGGGCATCGTGGGCGTTCCTGGTCCTTGTCTGCTTGAATCCTTCTCATTAGCTTCACGTCAGACCGAGAAAATGCAGTCTGCCCACCTTTCTCTCTCTGTCTCTCTCTCTCTCTTTTGTCTTACCTCTTTTACCTTGTCGCAAATCTCCAGTAGGTCTGTTACACAGAATTTTCCATCCCCTGAAGCCATGCTGGTTGTCATGTATGAGATCACTCCTTTCTAGGTGCTTCAACACTCATCTGATAATCTTCCTCAGGATTTTACATAAGATTAAGATTAAGATGTTTATTTTGACAAATTACATGGTTGTATAGAGGAATATAATAGTTGGGTGTACATGCCAAAAGCTCCTCTGTATGCAGAGCATTTCGGGCAAACTTAAAGATTAACTTAAGATTAGGAAGGCGATAATACATAGTTCATATGGCCATTAGATAAGTTAGAGTGAATACAGGAGAACTGAATATTCTCTCAGGTAATGCTACGTGGCTTTGATAAGTCTACTTTGGATCATAGTATACATATCTGTGACACTGGTCTGTAGTTTAATGCTCCCTGTCTGTTTCCTTTCTTAAAAAAGGAGTACATTTACTGTTTTTCACACCTCGGGCAGTTACCCTGTTTCCATAGATTTGCTGTAGATTGTTCTTATTGGCACACACCGTACCTCGGTTCCTTCTCTCAGAAGGCATAGAGAGATATTATCTGGTCCCAGCGTCTTCTTTACCTCCTCTCTCTTGTTGTGTGTGTTGTTTCCTACACTTGCTGGTGCATCTAGCGTCTCTGTTTCCTGGAAGTCTAACTGTCTCCTCTGAGAATATCTCCCTAAATCTCGTGCTGAACTCTTCATAAAATTCCAAGTCATCCCTTGTGAGTTCCCTTCCTTCCTTCCTCATCCTGATTACCTGGTTCTTGATTGTAGTTTTCCTCCTCATATGGCTATATAACAACTCTGGATCATATTTGGCTTTCGATGCTATATCATTCTCAAATTGCCGCTATGCTTCCCTTCTCATCCATGCATATTCTTTAATGGCTCTTCAGTTCATCTCCTTGTTTCCTGAGTTTTTTTTTACCTTCTGTACTTTTTCCAAGCTTTAATACGCGTGGTTCTGGCCTCTCCACATCTCCGAGTAAACCACTGGCTCACTCTTATTTATATTTCCCCTGGGTACAACCTTCTCCTCTGCCTCCCTCCACTTCGTGCTCACATGTTTCACCATTTCATTTCCTTTTTCCCTCTAGTTCTCTTCCCCCACTGTATCTCATACAGGAAGTGCCTCAGTGTGTGTATTCTGGCTTGTATGCACACACACACACACACACACGCACTCTCTCTCTCTCTCTCTCTCTCTCTCTCTCTCTCACACACACACACACACACACACACACGGTCACTGGTAGCTCGCTATCTAAACCCTGCTCCAGAGGGATTATCATACACACAACACCTAGCAGTAGTAGGAAGATAAAATTTGTAGGAGCAAGGAATAGGCAGGAGGATTAAGTCGTGGCTAATGGGACTACAGCCCTGACAACAGTTTCGAGAGATAATGTTTTAGGACACAAAGACAGTGCAATCTGAGAAGCAAGTATTGGGTACACATGTAGTAAAAGGTAGTACATAACTGGGTGAAAGAATGACTTGTTAACACACGCTAGTATTATAATTATTAGAATTACTCTCAGTGTTAATGGTATCTTATTAGTATTACGGATACACAGAGGTGAATTGTATTTCTGGGACATATAAACAACTGATGTGCTCACACACACACGCACGCACACACATACACTCGGGCAGGAGCTGAGTCTCGACCCCTGTAACCACAATAGTGAGTACCACGTGATCCTTGGAATTGACCGCGTCCCCTCACCCCCCACAACCTTTCCTCCCCACAGACCTTCCTCCGCTCTCTGCTTCACTCTCCTCTTTTCCTTCCTCGCGTTCTCTCTCTCTCCAGCTTTTCTCCCTCTCCTCTCTCTCTCTCTCTCTCCTCTCTCTCTCCCTCTCTCTCTCCTCTCTCTCTCCCTCTCTCTCTCTCCTCTCTCTCTTCCTCTCTCTCTCTCCCTCTCTCTCTCTCCCTCTCTCTCTCCTCTCTCTCTCCTCTCCCTCTCTCTCTCCCTCTCTCTCTCCCTCTTCTCCTCTCCTCTCTCCTCTCTCTCTCCCTCTCTTCTCTCTCTCTCCTCTCTCTCTTCCTCTCTCTTCCTCTCTCTCTCTCTCTCCCTCTCTCTCTTCCTCTCTCTCTTCCTCTCTCTTCTTCCTCTCTCTCTTTCCTCTCACTCTTCCTCTCTCTCTTCCTCTCTCTCTTCCTCTCTCTCTTCCTCTCTCTCTTCCTCTCTCTCTTCCTCTCTCTCTTCCTCTCTCTCTCCCTCTCTCTCTCCCTCTCTCTCTCACTCCCATAACCCTATCTCTCACCCTCCTCTCTCTCTATAGGCTTCTCTCTCCATCTCTCCATTTCTCTCTCTCATAGCCTTTTCCCTCGCCCTCCTCTCTCTCTCTCTCTCTCTCTCTCTCCCATAAGCCTATCTCTCACCCTTCTCTCTCTCTATAGGCTTCTCTCTCCATCTCTCCATTTCTCTCTCTCATAGCCTTTTCCCTCGCCCTCCTTTCTCCCTCTCTCTCTCTTTCTCTCCCTCTCCCTCTCCCTCTCTTTCTCCCTCTCTCTACCCTTTCTCTCCCCCCCTCACATTTCTCTCTCTCCCCCTTGGTCTTATCCCTCACCCCCATACTCTCTCCTCTCTCTCCCTCTTTCTACCCTTTCTCTCTCCTCTCTCTCCCTCTTCTACCCTTTCCTCTCCCCCCCGCACCCTCTCCCTCCTCTAGCCTTCTGTATGTGGTAATAAAAAAAAAATAAAAAAATAAATAAAATGGGTGGCCTTAGAGGACGGAAAACCAGAGATCTGGAAGACGAACCAGGGAGGAAAGACTGGGAGTTAGAGCTCCATAAAAGGAAGGAAGAGTGGGGAAGGAAGATAGTAGAGCATGGTAAGAAAATGGAGGAGCGGATAGCTGAAGAGTGCAGGAAGTGGGAAGTACAGGTCTTAGCAGCAGAAGCTAGGATACAGTGGTTAGAAGAGAAACTGCAAAGCCTGAGACAGATTAGAGAGACAAATGACAATTCAGATGTGACATCAGGAAATTCAAAGTCAGGAGCAGACAAGGGGACGGTAAGCAACAACGGAGACATGCCGTACACGAAGGCCCTATCAGACCCACGTGGGGCCAGGGAAAAGACGATGAGCACACTAAGATCAAACGACAGGTCCGAAGACAATGAAGGTATGCTATATGCAGAGATTCTAACAGCCAACTGCAGTAGCAAGGGACAGCTGGTCAGGAAAGACAGTTCACTGAGAATAGAAGTTTCAGATATGACAGGGACTGAAGGCAAGAACATGTCATTGGAAGGAAATAAAATGCCTCAGAGGAAGCAGATGGAGACTCAGTGGGAGGAGGAAAGGGCGAGGTCAGTTTTTGTGTACGGGCTCCAAGAAGCCAAGGGGGACAACTTTGAAGAAATAAAACAGGAGGAGAAAAAAATGATTGAAGGCATCATGAAAACAATAGGGGAGGGCGATATGACCCAGGTGACAAATTTTCAGAGAATTGGGTGGTTTGCGAGTGGAAGGATACGGCCTGTCAGAGTAACTTTCAAGGAAGAATCAGTTCGAACCAGGATTCTGCAAGAGAAAGCAAGACTGAGGGACAAAGAGGGGTACCAGAGAGTATACATCGACCGCGACAGAACACAAGAAGAAAGGACTACACTGAAAGAGAGGGTACAGAGACGCAAGGAGGAACGAGAAGCAACGAAAATGAGCAGGACCCAGACACAGGAGAAAGGGCAAACACACCCCACAGAATCTCCCACCAAAAGACTCCAACCGCGACATTCCCAATGCAACTGAGCAACCTATACTACAACCCACTCACTGTTCCCTCTGCCACCAACCCCCATATCACAAACCTCACCCCAACAGCTGTCCCTTATGGGCATTCTGACCCCACCCCCATCAACACAAACCCCACCTACACCACAGCCCCATATAGGCCCCCACCAAGGCTCTCGCTCCCCCAACCCCAATATTCTTGCATGACCACAATGATAGAAAAGAAACTGAAGGTTTGGTACACAAACGCGGATGGAATAAGGAATAAACATGAGGAGTGGAACGAAAGATTCAGTGAAAAATCACCAGACATCATAGCAGTCACAGAAACAAAACTCGCTGAGACAATAACAGACACAGTCTTCCCAACAGGATATCAGATCCTGAGGAAAGATAGAAGGAGTAGAGGGGGAGGAGGGGTTGCACTGCTCATAAAACACCGATGGGGATTTGAGGAAATGGAAGGCATGGACATGATTGGAGAAAGAGACTACATTGTAGGTACAATTCAGTCCGGAGAACATAAAGTAGTCATTGGAGTGATGTATAACCCACCACAGAACTGCAGGAGGCCAAGAGAGGAGTACGAAGAAAACAACAGGGTGATGGTGGACACACTGGCTGAGGTGGCAAGAAGAGCTCACTCGAGCAGAGCAAAGTTATTGGTAATGGGCGATTTCAACCACAGGGAGATCGACTAGGAAAACCTGGAGCCACATGGGGGTCCCGAAACATGGAGAGCCAAGATGATGGATGTGGTACTTGAAAACCTCATGCATCAACATGTCAGGGACACTACCAGAGAGAGAGGGGAGGATGAGCCAGCAAGACTGGATCTTGTGTTCACCCTGAGCAGTTCAGACATTGAGGACATCACTTACGAGAGGCCCCTTGGAGCTAGCGATCACGTGGTTCTGAGTTTTGACTATATAGTAGAGTTACAAGTGGAGAAGGTAACAGGAACTGAAGGGGACAGGCCAAACTATAAAAGGGGGGACTACACAGGTATGAGAAACTTCCTGCAGGAGGTTCAGTGGGACAGAGAAATGGTAGGAAAATCAGTAAACGAGATGATGGAATATGTGGCAACAAAGTGCAAGGAGGCCGAGGAAAGTTTTGTTCCCAAGGGAAACAGAAATAATAGGAAGACCAAAACGAGTCCTTGGTTTACCCGAAGGTGTAGGGAGGAAAAAACTAAGTGCAACAGAGAATGGAAAAGGTACAGGAGGCATAGGACCCAGGAAAACAAGGAGATTAGTAGAAGAGCCAGAAACGAGTATGCACAGATAAGGAGGGAGGCCCAGCGACAGTATGAAAACGACATAGCATCGAAAGTCAAGTCTGACCCGAAACTGCTGTATAGCCACATTAGGAGGAAGACAACAAACAGTCAAGGACCAGGTGATAAGGCTGAGGAAAGAAGGTGGAGAACTCACAAGAAACGATCAAGAGGTATGTGAGGAGCTCAACACGAGATTTAAGGAAGTATTTACAGTAGAGACAGGAAGGACTCTGGGGGGACAGACCAGATGGGGACACCAAGGAATACACCAACAAGTGTTGGACGACATACATACAGATGAGAAGGAGGTGAAGAAACTGCTAAGGGTCATCGATACCTCAAAGGCAATGGGACCGGACAACATCTCCCCGTGGGTCTTTAGAGAGGGAGCAGATATTTTGTGCGTGCCACTTACCACAATCTTCAACACGTCCCTGGAAACTGGGCAACTGCCTGAGGTATGGAAGACGGCAAATGTAGTTCCCATTTTTAAAAAAGGAGACAGAAAAGAGGCACTAAACTATAGACCTGTGTCATTGACGTGTATAGTATGCAAAATTATGGAGAAGATTATCAGGAGGAGAGTGGTGGAGCACCTGGAACGGAACAAGAGTATAAATGCCAACCAGCACGGATTCACGGAAGGCAAATCCTGCGTCACAAACCTTCTGGAGTTTTATGATAAAATAACAGAAGTAAGACACGAGAGAGAGGGGTGGGTTGATTGCATCTTCTTGGACTGCAAGAAGGCCTTTGATGCTAGATGCTAGAGCATCAGGTGCATATAACAGGAGGGCACTGCAATGGATCAGAGAATACCTGACAGGGAGGCAACAACGAGTCATGGTACGTAATGATGTATCACAGTGGGCACCTGTGACGAGCGGGGTCCCACAGGGGTCGGTCCTAGGACCAGTGCTATTTTTGGTATATGTGAACGACATGACGGAAGGGTTAGACTCAGAAGTGTCCCTGTTTGCAGATGATGTGAAGTTAATGAGGAGAATTAAATCTGATGAGGACCAGGCAGGACTTCAAAGAGACCTGGACAGACTGGACACCTGGTCCAGCAAATGGCTTCTCGAATTTAATCCTGCCAAATGCAAAGTCATGAAGATAGGGGAAGGGCACAGAAGACCACAGACAGAGTATAGGCTAGGTGGCCAAAGACTGCAAACCTCAATCAAGGAGGAAGATCTTGGGGTGAGTATAACACCGAGCATGTCTCCGGAAGCACACATCAATCAGATAACTGCTGCAGCATATGGGCGCCTGGCAAACCTGAGAACAGCATTCCGATACCTTAGTAAGGAATCATTCAAGACACTGTACACCGTGTATGTCAGGCCCATACTGGAGTATGCAGCACCTGTTTGGAACCCGCACTTGATAAAGCACGTCAAGAAACTAGAGAAAGTACAAAGGTTTGCGACAAGGTTTAGTTCCAGAGCTAAGGGGAATGTCCTATGAAGAAAGATTAAGGGAAATCGGCCTGACGACACTGGAGGACAGGAGGGTCAGGGGAGACATGATAACGACATATAAAATACTGCGTGGAATAGACAAGGTGGACAAAGACAGGATGTTCCAGGGAGGGGACACAGAAACAAGAGGCCACAATTGGAAGTTGAAGACACAAATGAGTCAGAGAGATAGTAGGAAGTATTTCTTCAGTCGTAGAGTTGTAAGGCAGTGGAATAGCCTAGAAAATGACGTAGTGGAGGCAGGAACCATACACAGTTTTAAGACGAGGTTTGATAAAGCTCATGGAGCGGGGAGAGAGAGGGCCCAGTAGCAACCGGTGAAAAGGCGGGGCCAGGAGGTAAGACTCGACCCCTGCAACTACAAATAGGTGAGTACACACACACACACGCACACACACACACACACACACACACACACACACTAGGACTCGACCCCTGCAACCACAAATAGGTGAGTACAAATAGGTGAGTACAGTGTTTGTGTGCGTGTGTGTGCTCACCTAGTTGTGGTTGCAGGGGTCGAGTCATAGCTCCTGGCCCAGCCTCTTTACTGGTAGCTACTGGGTCACTTTCCCTGAACCATGAGCTTTATCATACCTCTGCTTAAAACTGTGTATGTCGTTATCATGTCCCCCCAATCTTTCCCGTCCTCCAGTGTCGTCAGGTCGATTTCCCTTAACCTCTCGTCGTAGGATATACCTCTTAGCTCTGGGATTAGTCTTGCTGCAAACCTTTGCACTTTCTCTAGTTTCTTTACGTGCTTGGCAAGGTGTGGGTTCCAAACTGGCGCCGCATACTCCAATATGGGCCTAACATATACAGTGTACAGGGTCCTGAACGATTCCTTATTAAGATGGTGGAATGCTAGGCTTGCCCATAGTGCCCATATGCTGCAGCAGTTATTTGGTTGATTTGTACCTCAGAAGATATGCCTGGTGTTATACTCACTCCAAGATCTTTTTCCTTGAGTGAGGTTTGTAGTCTCTGGCCCCTAGACTGTACTCCGTCTGCAGTCTTCTTGGACCTTCCTCAATCTTCATGACTTTGCACTTGGTGGGGTTGAACTCCAGGAGCCAATTTCTGGACCAGGTCTGCAGCCTGTCCAGATCCCTCTGTAGTTCTGCCTGGTCGTCGTCCGAATGAATTCTTCTCATCAACTTCACTTCATCTGCAAACAGGGACACTTCGGAGTCTATTCCTTCTGTCATGTCATTCACAAATGCCAGAAACAGCACTGGTCCTAGAACTGACCCTTGTGGGACCCCACTCATAACAGGTGCCCACTCTGACACCTCGCCACGTACCATGACTCGCTGCGGTCTTCCTGACAAGTATTCCCTGATCAATTGTAGTACCTTCCCTGTTATCCCTGCCTGGTCCTTCAGTTTTTGCACTAATCTCCTGTGTGGAACTGTGTCAAACGCCTTCTTACAGTTCAGCAAAATGCAATCTACCCACCCCTCTCTCTCTTGTCTTGCTGCTGTCACCCTGTCATAGAACTCCAGTAGGTTTGTGACACAGGATCTCCCATCCCTAAAACCATGTTGGCTACTATTGATGAGATCATTCCTTTCTATGTGTTCCATCACTATCCTCACAACAATCTTCTACATGACTTTCCATACTATACATTAGTTGTCTTCCATACCTCCGGTAATCTCCTTGTTTCGATAGATGTGTTGAATATTGTTGTTAGGGATACACATAGTGCCTCTGCTCCCTCTCTCAGGGCCCTGGAGTTCACCTGGAGAGAGTTCCGGGGGTCAACGCCCTCGCGGCCCGGTCTGTGACCAGGCCTCATGGTGGATCAGGGCCTGATCAACCAGGCTGTTACTGCTGGCTGCTCGCAATCCAACGTACGAACCATAGCCCGGCTGGTCAGGTACCGACTTTAGGTGTTTGTCCAGTGCCTGCTTGAAGACACCCAGGGGTCTATTGGTAATACCCCTAATGTATACTGGAAGGCAGTTGAATAGTCTTGGCCGCTGACACTTATTGTGTTGTCTCTTAACGTGTTAGTGACACCCCTGCTTTTCATTAAAGGGATGTTGCATCGTCTGCTGAGTCTACTGCTTTCGTAGTGAGTGATTTTCGTGTGCAAGTTTGGTACTAGTCCCTCTGGGATTTTCCAGGTGTATATAATCATGTATCTCTCCCGCATGCGTTCCAGAAAATACAGGTTTAGGAACCTCAAGCGCTCCCAGTAATTGAGGTGTTTTATCTCCGTTATGCGCGCCATGAAGGTTCTCTGTACATTTTCTAGGTCAGCAATTTCACCTGCCTTGAAAGGTGCTGTTAGAGTGCAGCAATATTTCAGTCTAGATAGAACATGCGACCTGAAGAGTGTCATCATGGGCTTGGCATCCCTAGTTTTGAAGGTTCTCATTATCCATCCTGTCATTTTTCTAGCAGATGCCATTGATACAATGTTATGGTCCTTGAAGGTGAGATCATCCTACATGATCACTCCTAGGTCTTTGACGTTAGTTTTTCGCTCTATTGTGTAACAGGAATTTGTTTTATGCTCCGATGAAGTTTTAATTTCCTCATGTTTACCATATCGGAGTAATTGAAATTTCTCATCGTTGAACTTTATGCTGTTTTCTGCAGCCCACTGAAAGATTTGGTTGATGTCTGCCTGGAGCCTTGCAGCGTTTGCAATGGAAGACACTGTCATACAGACTCGGGTGTCATCTGCAAAGGAAGACACGGTGCTGTGGTTTACATCCATGTCTGTGTCAGATTTGAGGACGAGGAACAAGACGGGAGCGAGTACTGTGCCTTGTGGAACAGAGCTTTTCACCGTAGCTGCGTCAGACTTTACTCTCTTGACTACCACTCTTTGTGTTCTATTTGTCAGGAAATTATAGATCCATCTACCAACTTTTCCTGTTATTCCTTGAGCACGCATTTTATGTGCCATTACGCCATGGTCACACTTGTCGAAGGCTTTTGCAAAGTCTGTATATATTATATCTGCATTCTTTTTGTCTTCTAGTGCATCTAGGACCTTGTCATAGTGATCCAGTAGTTGGGACAGACAGGGGCGAACTGCTCTAAACCCATGTTGCCCTGGGTTGTGTATTTGATGGGTATTTAGATGGGTGGCGATCTTGCTTCTTAGGACCCTTTCAAAGATTTTTATGATATCTGATGTTAGCGTTATCGGTCTGTAGTTCTTTGCTATTGCTTTACTGCCCCCTTTGTGGAGTGGGGCTATGTCTGTTGTTTTTAGTAACTGTAGGAAGACCCCAGTGTCCATGCTCCCTCTCCATAGAATGTTAAAAGCACGTGATAGGGGCTTCTTGCGGTTCTTGATGAACACAGAGTTCCACGAGACTGGCCCTGGGGCAGAGTGTATGGGCATGTCATTTATCGCCTGTTCGAAGCCATTTGGCGTCAGGATAACGTCAAACAATCTTGTGTTTACAAAATTCTGTGACTCTTTCACAAAAAATTAATTTAGATCTTCGACTCTCAGTCTAGTTAGCGGCTTGCTAAAAACTGAATCATACTGGGACTTGAGAAGCTCATTCATTTCTTTGCTGTCATCTGTGTAGGACCCATCTTGTTTAAGTAGGGGCCCAATTCTGGATCCCAATTCTTCGCTTGCCTAACCCTTGGGCACGACCTACTTCCACATTGGACAAATGTGACTCCACCTACCACTGCTGCACCTTTCCTGCCTACGGTATATAAGCCACTTCTCCGCTCGTATGCTGTATTCTATTCAAGTTTGATGGACTGACCACATCGACTCAAGATTGAGGGACTGATTACCTCATTCTCCTCCTGTTCTTCACGATTCTCCTTTGCATGGACTGATGAAGCCACTGCGTGGCGAAACGTTTCCACAATAAACATACCCAAGAGTTGCACATGTCTCTAATTTATCAACATGACGGTTCTCTGAACCATTCATCTACAACACTGGATGCTGTTCTCGAGTTTTATTTGGCATAAGTAAAGGAATACTTTGGGTTTCTTTCGATTTCATTTATGGAGAGATGTTATCCAGCCTCATCGCCTTTGAGGTATCTAGCTCACTCAGCAGCCTCTTCACTTCTTCTTCGGTTGTGTTTACTGTATCCAACACTTGGATGTGTACCCCACCTCTCCGTCTTTCTGGAGTCCCTTCTGTCTTCTCTGTGAACACTTCCTTGAATCTCATGTTGAGTTCCTCACATACTTCGCAGTCGTTTCTTGTTGTCTCTCCTCTTTCCTTCCTTAGCCTGTTTACCTGGTCCTTGACTGTTGTTTTCTTCTTGATGTGGCTGTATAACAGCTTCGGGTCAGATATGGCTTTCGCTGCTATGTCGTTTTCATATTGTCGTTGGGCCTCCCTTCTTACCTGTGCATATTCATTTCTAGCTCTACGACTGCTCTCCTTATTCTCTTGGGTCCTTTGCCTTATATACTTCCTCGTTTCCCTAGAACACTTGGTTTTTGCCTCCCTGCACCTTTGGGTGAACCATGGGCTCATCCTTGCTTTTTCATTATTCATGTTACTCTTGGGTACAAACCTCTCCTCAGCTTCCTTTCATATTGTTGTTTCATATTCCATCATCTCGTTTACTGGCTTCCCTGCCAGTTCTCTGTCCCATTGAACCCCGTTCAGGAAGTTCCTCATTCCCGCATAGTCCACTTTCTTGTAATTTGGCTTCATTCGCCCGGCCCTTCCTGTTTTCCCCTCCACTTGTAACTTTACTGTGTATTCGAAGCTTAAAACCACATGATCGCTGGCCCCAAGGGGTCTTTCGTATGTGATGTTCTCAATATCTGCACTACTCAAAGTGAATACTAGGTCCAGTCGCACTGGTTCATGCTCTCCTCTCTCTCTGGTAGTGTCCCTTACGTGTTGGTATATGAAGTTTTCTAGTACCACCTCCATCATCTTAGCCCTCCATGTATCTTGTCCCCCATGTGGCTCCAAGTTCTCTCAATCGATTTCCTTGTGGTTAAAGTCACCCATGATCAGTAGCTTCACCCTGCATGCATGAGCCCTCCTGGCCACTGCAGCCAGTGTGTCAACCATCACTCTATTGCTCTCATAATCCTCTTGCCTTGGCCTCCTGCTGTTCTGTGGTGGGTTATACATCACTGCAATTACCACCTTGGGACCTCTAGACTGAAGCATTCATACTATGCAATCTCTTGCTTCTCCACTGTCTCCTCTCTCCAGCTCATCAAAATTCCATCAGTTTTTGATCAGCAGTGCCACTCCTCCACCCCCCTGTTCCCTCTGTCTTTCCTCAGGATCTGATATCCTGTTGGAAAGATGGCATCTGTTATCATACCTGTGAGCTTGGTTTCTGTGGGAGCTATGATGTCAGGTGATGCCTCTTTGACTCTTCCTGCCACTCCTCCCACTTATTTGTTATTCCATCAGTGTTTGTGTACCATACCTTCAGTTTCCTCTCCAACACTGTGTTTTGGGGGTCTATGAGGGTGGGGAACCTGCAGTGTACTGTGGGATTCTATAACTTAGTGTTCTATGGGAGCTGTGAGTATGGATTGTAGTTTGTGTTGGGATAGTGTGATTGGTTCTGGGGTTCTGGGAATGGTTCTGTGTGTGCTTGCTCTTGTTGCTCTGCCCTGCCGTGGTTGACCTCTGCTGATTCTGTCCTTGTCTCCCTTCCTAGCTCCTTTCTCTTTTGTGTTCTCTCCCTCAGCTTCTGTCATTCTGTTTGTGTTCTGTCTCTGTTGAGGAATACCCTCTTGTATTCTGCTGAGTACTTCAACCATGGTTTTTCTTGGAGGATCCTGTTCCACACTGTTTCTGTCCTGAAAATCAGCTTGATCGGTCGGTTTCTCCCCTTCAAGTACCCCCCTATTCTCTGAAAAGTTACAGTCTCGTCCATGTCCTCTTCACCTACTTCTGTCATGATGCTCTCAATCTCCTTCCTTTCTGCCTGCCGTCTTTCAGTGCACGTCCTTTCCTCGCTCTCCTGAAGCCATGAATGAACACTGAATTTGTCCTTTCATCCTATCATTGCCTTTCCCTCTGTGACTCTAGCTCCTGTCTGTACATGGCCATTTTCTCCCTTTTTTTCCATTGGCTCTTGGTAGCATGGTCGTGCCTCTGCAATTGACCTATCACCCTCTTCATCTGCACTCAGCTGCTCTTCCCTTTTACTCCTTGGCCCTGCTTGGCAGGCTGATATGACCCTAGCATAATTTATATCTCCTTTCTTGTTCAGCCTCCCAGCTTCATATGCTGTATCTTCTCTGATCAATACCCCTGTAATTCGCTTCAGCCAGTTTACCTCGTCTTCTAGGACCCTTATCCTGGCTACTGCAGTTTCGACTTGTGACTCCCAATTCTTCTTCTCCTCCTCCAAACTCTTTTCCAATTTCACAGAAAGCTCTGTTTCCATTTTTGCAGCAAGCTCTCCTAGTTTTCTCTTCCACTCTTATTCCATCCTTTTGCACTGCTCCTCCATCTACTCCTCCCTACCAGAACCATTCTCCTCTGATCCCTGGTTCCTTTGAGTCCCCACCATTTTTTTTAGGGGCAAGAAAGGAGAGAGGAAAGGGTGAGAGAAAGAGAGAGAAGGAAGGGAAAGGTAGATCATTGATCCACATGGATAAATTGTCATTTTTGTGAAAATTGGTGTCCCGCCCTTGTGCAGATATCCAAGAAACTATCTACAAGCAGTATTAAATCAGGGAAGTGCCACGGTAGTCAGTAAATGTGGCGCTGATAGTGCTGTCCTGGGAGACAGTAATGGTGAGGATGGAGGTGCTGTCCTGGGAGACAGTAACGGTGAGGATGGAGGTGCTGTCCTGGGAGACAGTAATGGTGAGGATGGAGGTGCTGTCCTGGGAGACAGTAACGGTGAGGATGGAGGTGCTGTCCTGGGAGACAGTAATGGTGAGGATGGAGGTGCTGTCCTGGGAGACAGTAACGGTGAGGATGGAGGTGCTGTCCTGGGAGACAGTAATGGTGAGGATGGAGGTGCTGTCCTGGGAGACAGTAACGGTGAGGATGGAGGTGCTGTCCTGGGAGACAGTAATGGTGAGGATGGAGGTGCTGTCCTGGGAGACAGTAACGGTGAGGATGGAGGTGCTGTCCTGGGAGACAGTAATGGTGAAGATGAAGGTGCTGTCCTGGGAGACAGTAATGGTGAGGATGGAGGTGCTGTCCTGGTAGACAGTAATGGTGAGGATGGAGGTGCTGTCCTGGGAGACAGTAATGGTGAGGACGGAGGTGCTGTCCTGGGAGACAGTAATGGTGAGGATGGAGGTGCTGTCCTGGGAGACAGTAATGGTGAGGATGGAGGTGCTATCCTGGGAGACAGTAATGGTGAGGATGAAGGTGCTGTCCTGGGAGACAGTAATGGTGAGGATGGAGGTGCTATCCTGGGAGACAGTAATGGTGAGGATGGAGGTGTTGTCCTGGGAGACAGAAATGGTGAGGATGGAGGTGCTGTCCTGGGAGACAGTAATGGTGAGGATAGAGGTGCTGTTCTGGGAGACAGAAATGGTGAGGATGGAGGTGCTGTCCTGAGAGACAGTAATGGTGAGGATAGAGGTGCTGTTCTGGGAGACAGAAATGGTGAGGATGGAGGTGCTGTCCTGGGAAACAGTAATGGTGAGGATGGAGGTGCTGTCCTGGGAGACAGAAATGGTGAGGATGGAGGTGCTGTCCTGGGAAACAGTAATGGTGAGGATGGAGGTGCTGTCCTGGGAAACAGTAATGGTGAAGATGCAGGTGCTGTCCTGGGAGACAGTAATGTTGAGGATGAAGGTGCTGTCCTGGGAGACATAAATGGTGAGGATGGAGGTGCTGTCCTGGGAGACAGTAATGGTGAGGATGGAGGTGCTGTCCTGGGAAACAGTAATGGTGAGGATGGAGGTGCTGTCCTGGGAGACAGAAATGGTGAGGATGGAGGTGCTGTCCTGGGAGACAGTAATGGTGAGGATGGAGGTGCTGTCCTGGGAGACAGAAATGGTGAGGATGGAGGTGCTGTCCTGGGAGACAGTAATGGTGAGGATGGAGGTGCTGTCCTGGGAGACAGAAATGGTGAGGATGGAGGTGCTGTCCTGGGAAATAGTAATGGTGAGGATGGAGGTGCTGTCCTGGGAGACAGTAATGGTGAGGATGGAGGTGCTGTCCTGGGAGACAGAAATGGTGAGGATGGAGGTGCTGTCCTGGGAAATAGTAATGGTGAGGATGGAGGTGCTGTCCTGGGAGACAGAAATGGTGAGGATGGAGGTGCTGTCCTGGGAGACAGAAATGGTGAGGATGGAGGTGCTGTCCTGGGAGACAGTAATGGTGAGGATGGAGGTGCTGTCCTGGGAGACAGTAATGGTGAGGATGGAGGTGCTGTCCTGGGAGACAGTAATGGTGAGGATGGAGGTGCTGTCCAGGTAGTCAGTAAATGTACGCATGAGGGAATGCAAATAAATGACCTCGAGGGAGACAGGAGCTGTAGTGGGGAAACAAGTGTAGTAAAAGACAAGATAAAACCAATATTACAAACTAGTAATACCACAGGAGATAGCAAACAAGGGGACTCCACTAGTAATAGTGAGGATATATTACCAGAAACAACTGGTGAGAGCTCCATTGTTAGTACAGTGTGGATAGGAATGAGACAGGTGAACATGCACCAACAGGGAATACAGTCACAAAAACCCAAGGCAAACGGAAACCAAGCCTGTGCACATACTATGCACTTGGTATCTGCAGGCATGGGAAATCTAGAAAAGCAGATGGGACGTGCAACTTTGACCATCCTAGAAAATGCCGCGCCCATATGATAACAGGAAAATGCAAACTCACTTCCTGTAAGCATTTTCACCCTGAAATGTGTCCCTCTTCAGTACAGGAAAGACTGTGCTGTAACTTAAATTGCCAGGCACACCATCTGAAGGGGACAAAAAGATACAAAACATCCAAGCCATGGGAAAACCGGGGTAGCCACAGCCACTCAAGAGGGAGAGGTTTTTTAGTGCCAAGAAGGAAAAAAAAAACTGGCAGGAAATGGCGGAAATCGTACGCCAAATCCAGTCATTCCTGGAGTGGAACCACAGTCGATTGCCTCCACTCCAAACCAACAGATACAGATACTAGTACAGGAAAAAAAGTCCCCCCCCCAGTACCACCAATACCACCAGTCCGATGACATTCTTCTTTGCAAATATACAGGGTCTAAAGCCAACAACGAACAGCAAAATACCTTTCATCCGTGGACTGCTTGCAGAGGCAAATGCAATATTTGCGGCTTTCACAGAGACCCACATAAAGGATCACTTGGACAACGAAATATGGATCCCAGGTTACAATCTATACAGATGTGACAGAGTGAACAGGCAAAAAGGGGGGGGGGTTGACCTGTATGTCGCAGAGTCACTTGTTTGCACAGAACTGTTTAATGCCTCAAATGATGTAGTGGAAGGATTAGCAGTAAAGATCGAGAACCAAAACCTAGTCATTGTGGTAGTCTACAAGCCTCCAGATGCAACGTCTCAGCAATTCTAGGAACAGCTGTCAAAAATTGACCACTGTCTGGAATATCTGTCAGCTTCTTCCCCAAACATCTTGCTCCTGGGAGATTTCAACTTAAGGCACCTAAAATGGAGGAATATAGCAAATAATGTTGTTGCAGTAATAACACCAGGAGGCAGCTCTGACGAGAACTCACACACACACGAGCTTTTAAATCTCTGCACAAAATTCAATTTAAACCAGCAAATAAAAGAACCTACTAGACTGGAGAATACACTAGACCTTATCTTCACTAACAATGATGATCTGATACGAAACGTCACCATATCAAAAACAATATACTCAGATCACAACATAATCGATGTTCAGACATGTATGCGCGGAGCCCCAGACCGACAAAATGATATTAGTCACGAGGGAGCCTTCACCAAATTCAACTTCAATAACAAGAACATAAAGTGGGACCAAGTAAATCAAGTCCTAAACGATATAAGCTGGGAAGATAGACTAAGCAACACAGACCCCAACATATGCCTAGAACAGATTAACTCTCGGTGGCACTCGATGTATGCTCAAGGAGCATATAGAAAAAGAAAGAAACAGGCGCTCCCTTTACAGGCGACGGAAAAGAATAACAGAGCGGCTAAAAGAGGCCAATATATCTGAAATGCGTAGGGAGTCACTGGTCAGAGAAATAGCAAACATGGAACTTAAGCTAAAGGAATCTTATAGGAGTCAGGAATCGCGGGAAGAACTAAAAGCCATAAATGAAATCGAAAGAAACCCAAAGTATTTCTTTTCTTATGCCAAATCGAAGTCGAGAACAACGCCCAGTATTGGGTCCCTACTTAAACAAGATGGGTCCTACACAGATGACAGCAAGGAAATGAGTGAGCTACTCAAGTCCCAATATGACTCAGTTTTTAGCAAGCCGCTAACCAGACTGAGAGTCGAAGATGAAAATGAATTTTTTTATGAGAGAGCCACAGAATTTGGCTAACACAAGCCTATCTGATATTATCCTGACACCAGATGACTTCGAACAGGCGATAAATGACATGCCCATGCACTCTGCCCCAGGGCCAAACTCGTGGAACTCCGTGTTCATCAAGAACTGCAAGAAGCCCCTATCACGAGCTTGTACCATCCTATGGAGAGGGAGCATGGACACGGGGGTCGTCCCACAGTTACTAAAAACAACAGACATAGCCCCACTCCACAAAGGGGGCAGTAAAGCAATAGCAAAGAACTACAGACCGATAGCACTAACATCCCATATCATAAAAATCTTTGAAAGGGTCCTAAGAAGCAAGATCACCACCCATCTAGAAACCCATCAGTTACACAACCCAGGGCAACATGGGTTTAAAGCAGGTCACTCCTGTCTGCCTCAGCTACTGGATCACTACGACAAGGCCCTAGATGCACTAGAAGACAAAAAGAATGCAGATATAATATATACAGACTTTGCAAAAGCCTTCGACAAGTGTGACCATGGCGTAATAGAGCACAAAATGCGTGCTAAAGGAATACCAGAGCGATCATACTACTGGCCCGGTGGCCTGGTGGCTAAAGCTCCCGCTTCACACACGGAGGGCCCGGGTTCGATTCCCGGCGGGTGGAAACATTTCGACACGTTTCCTTACACCTATTGTCCTGTTCACCTAGCAGCAAATAGGTACCTGGGTGTTAGTCGACTGGTGTGGGTCGCATCCTGGGGGACAAGATTAAGGACCCCAATGGAAATAAGTTAGACAGTCCTCGATGACGCACTGACTTTCTTGGGTTATCCTGGGTGGCTAACCCTCCGGGGTTAAAAATCCGAACGAAATCTTATCTTATCTTATCTTACTGAGACGGGCAAGATTCCCAGGCAGCGCTCTTATCTACTCAGCCACAAATGCCTCAAAAGCTGGGCAGCCTGGTTCACAAGCCATGTTTCTTTCCCAGCCCGGACACGTCAATTAGCCTCAAGCATGGACTGAAGCTATTTCAATCTCCTCCTGTATGTTCTGACCTCATAAGCTCATAAACGAGAGTCATTATGTGAGTCAGGAGCCTGCAATGATGACATAGAATTAGTAATAATTATGGAATCAAACTATGTGTCATAAGTTAGCTTTAGTGCCACTAGGAAGGCAAACAATTCAGTTTGGAGTGTAGATGCCCAGTTGTTAATTCTTATGACTAACTAGGCAAAGATCTTATCGTTCTTAACTAGGGAGGTGGCAACAGCAGCAGACGCAGTGTAGATGCCTAGTTGTTAATTCTTATGACTAACTCAGCAAAGATCTTAACGTTCTAAACTAGGGAGGTGGCAACAGCAGCAGACGCAGTGTAGATGCCTAGTTGTTAATTCTTATGACTAACTCAGCAAAGTTCTCAAAAGTTCTTAACTAGGGAGGTGACAACAGCAGCAGACGCAGTGTAGATGCCTAGTTGTTAATTCTTATGCCTAACTCAGCAAAGTTCTCAAAAGTTCTTAACTAGGGAGGTGGCAACAGCAGCAGACGCAGTGTAGATGCCTAGTTGTTAATTCTTATGCCTAACTAGGCAAAGATCTTAACGTTCTTAACTAGGGAGGTGGCAACAGCAGCAGACGCAGTGTAGATGCCTAGTTGTTAATTCTTATGACTAACTCAGCAAAGTTCTTAACGTTCTTAACTAGGGAGGTGGCAACAGCAGCAGACGCAGTGTAGATGCCTAGTTGTTCATTCTTATGACTAACTCAGCAAAGATCTTAACGTTCTTAACTAGGGAGGTTGGCAACAGCAGCAGACGCAGTGTAGATGCCTAGTTGTTAATTCTTATGACTAACTCAGCAAAGATCTTAACGTTCTTAACTAGGGAGGTGGCAACAGCAGCAGACGCAGTGTAGATGCCTAGTTGTTAATTCTTATGACTAACTCAGCAAAGATCTTAACGTTCTTAACTAGGGAGGTGGCAACAGCAGCAGACGCAGCCCTGCCAGTAGACTCCTGCTTAGATCCATCAGTGTATATAACTTGTGATGATAAATTATTACTACTAGTTAAGCGAGAAATTTCTCCAGGTATACACAAATACAGTTACATAGATTATCATACATAGCAGCATATGTGTTGAGAACCCGGGATAACCCAAAAAAAGTTAGACAGAGTGACTCATTTCCATCTCCAAACTAAATATCATGATCAATGAGTTATCATCCAAGACTCTGATTTCACACAATCGATTACTTTTCTGAAGTGTGATAGTGTAAGTAGGCTAGATTTATCATGTTCTAATATCAGTCGTTGCTTTGAGGATACAGTGGATATGACTGGTGATTATCTGACCTACTCGAATACCTAAAATCATGTTACAGTCTCTATCTGTAGCTTACACCAGCGCGAGATGAACTTCTTTATGTACAACGAATCTTAATCGCGAACTATAATTTCAGCTGGTGGATTCGTGTTATCACGAAGAAGCAAAAAACTCTATTTTTCGCTTGGCTGATTAACATGGTAATGAGAGTGGACACAAAAATGAAACATTCTAGGCTCGGTGCTGGAATTTTTAGGAAAAATAGATGTTCAATTTTCTTGGAACTGAGGGGATTTGGAAAGATAAAACCATTGATTAAACCTTTCTGGTCTACCATAATGGAAAAGAATTAGAAGTTAATAGGTGAAACCGGACTGTGAAGTGAGGCGGGAAGGGGAGTGTGTAATAAGGGGTTAACTGAAAGGGGTGTGTGAAGTTAAGGGAAAAGTAAGCAGTGAAGAGGGTTTTGAAGAAGAAAATTTACTAGTAATTCAGTGGTGATTGCTAAAGCAGACACTAGGGTGTACTAGGTGACTGGAAAAGAGAAATAAATATTATTGTATATGAGTAAAAAAAAGCGAAGAGGAAAAGGCAGGCATTAGGGGGGTACAGGCTGCCATATTTTATTTATCTTCCTTCTTCAATTCCTTGAAGAAAGAAATCAGTCATGGGGCTGGAAAAGGTGAATGGAGTAAACAGCGCCCTGGAAGTAAAAGCCGAAAAACAGTTGCCATCCTACCCAGAAAAGTAAATGTCACTATCGCCGCAAGGTATGGCCAACACGCATACCCAAACAAAACATAACCCCCCCCCCCCCATTGGCATACAGCTCTTATTGTAGCGCTCTTAAGGTGGTGGATTCCAAATTAATCCAGGACCTCAAACTTTGTGTAGAGGCAAAACAGACAGATAAATGACAGTGATAATGACGGTCTGGTAGCTAAGAATGATAACCTTAACTCCATATGTAACGCAAACATAGGTCAATGTGAGACAATACAGCCATTATTATCTCAAACACTACCAAGCAGGTACATACACTGTACTAAAGTTCGCATGAAAAACGAAAAGACATCTTATGTAAAATGTGTAAGGGGTGGGTGCATGATGGATGTGTGTACAATTATAGTAACGGTGCCAGAATTCACTTGTAACAAATGCACTTTAGCAATGATAACATTGATTTACCTAATTTTAATACATATGACCCATTGCCATATATTGATGATTATAATTGTTTTGAAAACAAGGCCTTCACTTTATTCATGTCAACGCAAGATCACTTCTTCCTAAATTGCCAGAGATTAGGATTCTAGCTAACAAAATTAGGGCAGCAGTTATAACCATCTCTGAATCCTGGTTGGATGATACGGTGACTGACGACGAGGTCAAAATAGGTTACAATATAAAACGCTTAGATAGGAACAGAAGGGTGGTGAGTATGTGCCCTACAATTAGAAATGACTTAGCTTACAACCCAAAGACTGATTTAAATAACAATAGCTTTTTTGAGAATTCTATGGTTTGAAAGTGCTGCTTCTCAAGACCAAAACCCATCTTAGTAGGAAACTAGTTACCGCCCTCTACAGGACCAGTTCATAGAGGCTTTTCCAGAGTAATAGGCAATCAAAACATTGCGAGAACAATAATACTGGGAACTTCATATCTGTTTTCACAGCAAATAAGGGCTATGCAAAAGGTAATAAGCAAATCCTAGGTTTAAATAGTTACCACTCAAATAATTAATACACCAACCCGATCACACAGTCTCAGCCACCCTAATTGACCACATACTTTGTAACCGCTCTGAGAACATTAGTCCAGTCAGGCACATTCATTTCCACAGGTCTTAGTGATCATTTCATATTTACTGACTAGGAAATCACTAGGGATAGGATAGGCCTACACGTACAATAAAAATGAAGTATCTAGAAACTACAGTAAAGAAACACTGGTAAATAGGCTACACAAAATTGTGACAGGACAGAGATAACAAGTTGCACAGACGTAAACGATGCTGGGAAAAATTCAAAACTATGTTACATACATCCTTGTTAATATTGTACCTGTTAAAGAGGTTAGGATTTAAATGAAGAAACTGAACCCTGGTTGACTACTGAGGATATTAGATAATATGAAATTCAGAGACCAGCTGTAAGAAGATTTAAAAACAAACAGACAGGATATGCAGCACTAAATGAATCCCAAAAGGTTGAGGAACAGAGTGCAGAGACTTATAAAGGAGCAAAAGGCAAAGCATATTGCTCAAAAATTGAAGGAGTATAGCATTGACCCCAGAAAGCATCTGGCATACAACTAAAACAATTGGCGGTATAGCAATAAACCAGTAGACAGGTCTAACACAGTACTCACTATCGATAACGAGGTATGCCACGAAACATCTAAGGTGGCAAATTGTTTTAATTCCTTCTTCACAATCTGTTGCATCAACACTAGTAAAGTAACTACATGGCTGCATACAAATACCTTGTAACCACAGTCTTGATAATTTTTCAAACTACTATTACACAATAAAGGGGGTAAAACCCCAAAACAGGTGTCAATTGTGGAAATTTATTTGGTCCCATAAAAGTCCAACAGGACTGATCCATCATGGCCGCACGGGATGGCTGAGCTGGATGGCCCTTATACCCCACCCTAACATGAAAGCATTCTCTCTGGTCGGCGATAGATTCTTGGTAGGCATGTATTTAATTTATAGATTACTCTCAGGGAAGGTGTAGGTAGTTTTACTGTTAGATATTAATATAGTTTACTAAGGTATCTGTATATTAATAATAATGTAGACCTAAGACCTTAAACATAGGTTGTAATAGGCCGATAATGTAGGCTCAAACACTAGGATAAGTAGCTAGAGAACTGGCAAGCCCTAGCTTGAATGACGAGGGCATGGGTCTAAAACAGACAATAGTGTTTCTTTTAAGACAGACACCACCTGGACAAAACACGTGCCGTGATCCGCAGACGGGCGCCTCCACGTGTCTTTCACATTCTGAGACACTGGGGAAATCTGTAGCGGCACCTCGATGTTCCATAGATGACCACCTCGTCAGGCCCATACAGTAAGACAGCCTCCACCTTTATCTTGTAGAATTTCTGGCAGTGTCTTGGGAGATTGTGTGTGAGTGGAGTTTACTGTGGGCCAGTTGCAACAGGCGGTGAGCCAGTAAGTACTAGTGTCTCAGAGCAGTCTGGAAGCTAGTGTCTGAGTCTGCATAGTTATACTAGGGGTTACATACCCTCTTGGATATAGGGAATTTCTGAGTGCAGTCAGGACACATAATACGATTGATAATTGCAGGAATTTAAGGTCCCGGTTGCAGTGGTTTCTGAGGGGAAGTCCATAGGGGACTAAGGCTAAGAAAACTTAGAGAGTGAAGATCTGGATATATGCTGCAAAACACCAAGTAAGTTAGTCCTTATACGTGCTGAGGCGAGGTTTTTCTTGTAACAATCATTTGTGAAAATCTGAGTCCTATAAAGCCCACTTGTGAGGCTGAAGGTTCCCACTCAGAGCTGGTGTCAACAGTGTTTGCTAGGGTAGGCGACTCACTTGGAGGGCAGTCCACACATATTGTCACAAAGTGGTCCTTCGAAAACCGTGCTGTGGAATAGATAGGTAAGCTATCATAGCTAGGCCACAGTTAGGAAACCAGTTTAACAGAGTTAGTTAAAGTAGCACCTTAGGCCCCAAAGTTACACAGTGGCTAGGCAATGTGACCTATACACAGAAGTTGTTATTTGCAGTAATTTACAGAAGGCCAGGTAGGCTAGAGAAGCTTGTGATTTTAATTTTTTACAGTGAATTACAAGTAATCCAGAGTAGAGATTGTGTGTTGATACTTACAGGGATTTGCAAGTAGCCAAGTTAGGCTAGGCTTGTACATTATTTACAAAAGTTATAGTATCTAGGACAGAGTTAACAGTCACCTAGTTATTATTTACAGGGAGTCTAAAAGCCAGGTTTATAGTTATAGTAACTAGTTAGGTTAGGATTTACCTTATCCACCATCCACGCTAGGACTGAGAAGTGGCACAGTTAGCCAAGCTGTTTTTACACATACATTATTCATTTACTGTTTCATAGTTGAATTGTTGAATTTACTTGTGTTAACCCAGTGATTTTTATTTGTATTACTGCACTTTTATTGTGTGATTTTCATTGTCTTTGATTTCATGATAATGTGGGATTTGTGAATGGTACCTGAGACTAGGTTAAAAGTCCTGTAATTTTTGCTGCATTGTCAGGAAAGTGCTAGGTTAAGCTTTCACATCGATTACACTTTTGATTGGGATTTGAGAGCTAACAGTGTACATTTATTCATAAGTAGAGTCAATTAACAAGGGAATTGTTAAGCTTGTTGAGAAGCCTTGAGACTCCGTTTCATTCTCACCTAATACCCGTTCGTGTTGTGGGGTGGGCTAATTGAAGTACAAATTAGTACCGTGATCTTAACTAAAACCGCAACTATGGCTAGGTGAGATGCCTGTTACAGCTGTCCCAGCTCTAGTCAATAAAGGGTCTTATGGGAGCTATAAGGGGCGCCTGAGCAAAGGCATGTGAGGTGTGTCAGAGACGGTCAGGCCAAGACCAAGACGTAGACTGGGAGGAAATAGAGAGTTGCCTGAAACCTTTGGGCAAAGGGGATAGAGGCCTTTGAGAGATCATTTATCCTTTATGAGACAGAGGCCTATACTACAGGTGAGTCTGAATACACAGTCGAAGTAGCACGGACGGGACTATGACGAACGAAGGGCAGGAGTGTAAAGCAGAGAGAGAGAGTAGAGAGAGATGAGACTCTGCAGGCAGTTAATAAAGACTTTGAAGGCCGGTACAGCAGGGGCAGCAAATGTTTCAAGGAAAACATGAACAACAGCACGCCTGTTAATGTGTTGCCCAGATTGCCCCAGTTGAATTTACCACGTTTGACGGAACCTTAAACAGAGTACATTGCCTTCTGGGATCAGTTTAAAAGCCCAGATAGATGACAGAGATGATTTGTCAGATGACGTCAATAGTTACAATATTATTTAAGTTCACAGCCTTGGAACTTGGTCCGGCATTACCAAAACCACGACACAATTACCAAACATGCCCAAAGATCAATTAAAGGACCGTTTGGCCAACACTGAGGAGGATAAGGTACCTATACTTTATCGGTTGTTGGATTAGATATAGGCTTGTGCCATGGACTGTCAGAGCTAGAGAAGTTCGAATCGAAGTTATGGAGTTTGACGAATAGTCTTAATGATTACATGATTTGGGGTAATTCAGAATTGGTTCATCAGTCAGGTGATTCAGAGGAAACTGGCTGGCACTACAGTTGCATGAGTTGCACTTAAAATATCAGCTAACGGTTCACAATACAAACAGATGTTGAGGTTGGAGATCTCGTGTCTCACCTGAGCATAGGTCGGGGGGAGAAATTGCGACCAAGGTGGAATCGATCAACCCCTCAGATACTCGAGAGATAAAGACTAAACACACCTCTACTAGGGGTTGGCTCATATTATGCCCGGACCAAGTCCTCACCCAGAGCCAAGGAGAAGTCATTCAAGCGGCCAGTAAGAGGACAGTGCTCTTAAAAATATCTAAGAAATGCTAGGTTCAGGGTGTTCAGCTTCACCACCTATAACAAAGTGTTCAACCGACTAAGGGAGTTGAGACTTTGTCTTCAAGTGTTGTGGAGAACATTTTGCAGGGACTGTAATGCCAACTCATGGGAGGGTCGGGGCTGCCCTCGAAGGGTAGCACCACAGTGCACTGTGTCCTATGGACGCCAGATTAGCACAAGTTAAGGAGAGCAAAAACCGCGAGAAAGGGGCGGAGAGCAAGAATCAAGTCTGAAGTAGTGATGAGTTGTGGCGAGTACAGCACGGAATTTGTACTGGTGAGCAGTTCAAGGTTGTGGTGGCCTTGACCACCATAATGGCGGTGGTTGCGAACGGGAAGAATTCTGAAATGACCGTTTGTTCTTCGACAGTGGGCACAGAGATCCTTCATAGTGGAGAGGATCTAGCAAAACTTAGATTGAAGTGGCAGACAGTTGGTAAAGTTGACATGAAGGTGGAAGGGATTGGTGGGGAAGTCCCACGCAGGTCTTACTCCGTAGTCAATGTGACGGTCAGGTTAGCGGCATCGACGGGAAATTTCAGCTTGATAGTGAAGAGGCTGCCCAATATCAGTTACCACTAAGGGACTAGCTGAGCAGTCAACGTTTGGGGAGTTGGGTGTGAAGCTAGCGGAACCAGACATTGCTACAGACAAGTTAGTAATGTAGGAATCTTGGTAGGTGGGGATTACATAGACTAGTTCGTGTTACGAGAAGGGTTATCAAGGAGGGGTGGCCTGTACAGGACTACAACGGGGGTACATCGTGGGAGGCAGAGTACCAAACTCACTTCCCTGCGACCCGGGAAAAGGATGGGTTCTGGTTTCCAGCGACTGAGGCGTACTGGTGATGGCGGATTGGTGTGCAGGAAGGTCGTCCATGAGACGCAAGTTGGCATATCCGACAGTGAGCCGGTCCATAACCTATGGGACTGGATGTAGTGGGATTAAAGAGTGACCAGCGCACCCCCGAAACCCGAAGAGACGTATCCGAGATTACTTGAACCATGTGCAGTTCAGGGGACGGACAGTATTGGGTTGCGACTTCCATGGAAACCGGGACACCAACGCTGCCCACTAATTTCAAGAAGGCACGGGGTTCAGTTGAAATTCATTGGTGAACAAGCTGACCAAAGAGGGTTCTGGTGGGGAAAATATGATGATATTATTAAGGAGCAGCTGGCCCTTGGGTTCATTGAGAAGTGCCCAATGCCAGCCCTGGGGAAAAACACCCATTATCTTCCCACAATGGCAGTCACCAAGGAGTCGGTAACACTCCATCAGAGTAGTCTTCAACTGCAGCTCGCAGGCGAGTCTCAAGGAAAGAAAAACCATCGTTGACGACTGTCTGCTCACAGAGCCCTCCCTGACGCAGATATTAGCAGATGTGTTGTTGAGATTCAGGACAGAACAGTACGCCTATTGCGGCAGACATTAGCAAAGCCTTCCTACGTATTGGGTGCATCACAAGTCAGGGACTACACAAGGTTTTGTGGTTGGCTAACAGGGAGTGCCAAGCAAGGGATATGCTACCTACAGATTCAGGGCAGTGTTGTTGGTGACCACTAGTTCACCATTCTTATTACAGGTACCGTAGACTACCACCGTGTGAACTGAACGCCGCTTAAAGGATTACGAAGACCCTATTTATGTAGACAACATGCATAGGTACCACCTCAGATGAAAAGGCTGTTCATGGACATTTACCGCAGAGTCTAATCAGGAGTGCTCTCGGTAACATGCCTTGAGAGAAGGGTGACAAACAATCCAACGTTGCGGGGCCACGGTGGAACATGACTATGCTGGGCTACTCGTACCTGAGGTAAACAATCGGTGTTAGGACTGGAGTGGTAAATCGAGGAAGAAAGACTTAGGACTAAAGATTGGAACCTGATGGGAAGGGAAGCTGACCAGGAGGTCTTGTGAGCAAAGTACAGGAACTGCCTTCGATCCTTTGGGTTTGTTGACACCCATCACCATTCGAGGGAGGATGCTTGTGCAACAGACCTGGGATCTGAACTAGGGTTGGGACGGACCCACTGCCAGATACAGTCTGCTGGAGTGGGATCTGGTTAGCAAAGACCTAGCGGAATTGCATGAAGTTTCACATTCCAGGTCCATCGGTGCACCGGGGGGTTTATGACTTGCACGTCTGCTGCTGATGCGCTCACTCCGGGCCTATGGGCAGTAGCGATTTTGGTGGCCGGGGTCCAAGTCAATCTGGTCACCAGTCGTGCGCGGTGACACCCTGAAGGATTGCTTAGATCCCAAAGCTAGAGCTCACAGCGATGTTGCTGGGTGCAAGGATCTGGGTAAGTATTTAGAGGAGGTGTTGAGTAATCTTGAGGGTGAGACACACCTATGTATTGGACAGACTCGGAGTGGCCTTACAGTGGTCCAGAAACGACAGGTCTAAGCTCCCCTTTGTCAGGAATAGGGTAAAGGTGATACGGGACTACAGTCAACGTTCAACAATTCTGTACGTGCCTACAGATCAAAAACCCAGCCGACCTGATAAGCCGAGGGTGGACAACACAAAAGCTGAGTTAAAAGAGAGATTAGGTTCAAAGGGCCCAGACTGGGTTACCGGCAAGAGATTGCTGGCTGGAGCAAGAAATTCGGGGAGACAACCAGCAGCATAGTACAACTTTGCGGGGAACACGACATGAATTATTTGACCCAGCGCTACTCCTCTTGGAGGAAACTTATAGGTAGCCACGGAAAATGGTATTTGATTTGTGAGGAAGCTGCATGACAGGTAAGCCAAGGTCGGACTGTTGTCTCGTGGGTCCCAGAGAATATTGGATAAGGCAGTACCAAAGGGAGAGGTTTCCAGGAAGTGCTGGAAGTACTTGCGACCAGGCAGCAGGTTATGGAGTTCAGGGATGCGTGACCAACGACGCGACATCAGGGAACAGTAAATTGTTCACTCATTGGGATTGTTCCTAGTTCATGCGGGGCTAATAAGCATGCAGGGGAAGAATACAAAATCTGAGGCTGGCTATGGGGCCAAACATTCCCGTGCTACTGGGAAAGAGGGATGGGCGACAGAGCTATTGATACAAGATGCCAATCAGAAAGGACCTTACATGGGGGTTTGGAGATACCCTCACCTGCCTACGTCAGAATTACTGGGTACTGAAGAGTCGAGCTGCCGTCAAAAGGGTGCTAAAGAGTTGCACGGTCTGCCGCAGTACGATGGGAGGTCCCTACCATACCTGGTCCACCACCGCTGCCTCAGGAGCGGGTACATAGTGACAGGGCCTTTGAGACTGTGGGAATGACTATACTTGGGGCTATCACATTGAAGAACACAGGAGACGATAGGGTGAGACCTCAGAAAGTAGGTCTGCCTGTTTTACTTGTGCCACTACTCGAGCGGTGCATTTAGTGTTGGCAGAAGATATGTCAAAGAGACTTTCGTGAAGTTGTTCAGGAGGTTTACAGCCAGATTCTTATTCCCGCGATTGATTATCTCGGACAATGCACAAGCTTTAGGGCGGGCCGATAAAGTCTTTAAGTTTGGAATTTGGGACACGGAGAAGTACGAGAAACACCTGAAGAGAATAGAGTGCAAGTTTGGAGGTTCATAGCTCAAGGGCGCCTTGGCAAGGGGGGATTTTATGAACGCATGGTGGGCACAGTCAAAGGTGCATTCGGAAGGTCTTGCACGGCAGGAGGAGATGAGTTTTGATGAACTGAGGGACGTGTGTTGATGATATGAGGCAAGAGTCAATAACAGGCCTCTGACCTACGTACATAAATGGGATGCAAGCAGGAAGCTCTCACCCCAACTCATGATTCTGGAAGGAGGATTGAGCCTTCCCCACAATTTTGAGTCAGTCTTCCTTGGAGCTGATTATTATGGCAGATGAGTCCCCCCTCATGAAGGAACTGCACAGGAGGTCACAAACAGACTGGTGATCATCCTGGACAATGGAACCAGGGTGTGCGCAGGGATTACTTGACAAACCCTTGCGGGAACATTTCTATGAGTGCCGACCCCGAGGCAATAAGATGATGCTAAGTGAAGGGGACCTGGTGATAGTAGAAATCGGGGCATGGCCCAGGGTTACTTGGCTCTTGGCCTGGTAGTGTCAACCACCCAGGACCAAGGCTGGGTGTTGTGATTGGTGAAGTGTGAGAATGAATGGTGCGAGATATAAGACCCCATCACAGGCCTTTTAACTCTCGAGGTCCACACGGTGGGACCGGGACATCGAGAAATTAGACCAGAGGCTGACGAGCCTGAGCGGCCGGACGGACCGCGAACGGCGATCAAGTCCAGGGCCCACTGGGAGGGCCAGCGGGAGGAGATTTGATCTAGACTTAGCGCCTACCTTCCGGCGGGAGGATGTGGAAAATTTATTTGGTCCCTAAAGTTCCACAGGACAGATCCCATCATGGCGTATGGGACGGCTGAGCTGGATGGCCCTTATACCCCACCAAACATGTGAAGCATTCTCTCATGGCTCGGCGATGGATTTTGGTAGCATGTATTTAATTTATAGAATTACTTTCAGGAAGGAGTAGTAGTTTTTAATGTTAGTATATTAATTAGTTTACTAAGTATCTGTAGATAATATTAATGTAGGACTAAGACCCATATCATAGGTTAGTAATAGGACGATATGTAGGACAAAAACTAGGATAAGTTAGCTAGGTCAACTGGCAGCCCTAGCTGAATGACGAGGCGTGGGTCTAAAAGACAATAGCGTTCTTCTTATGACAGAAACCCTGGACCACACGTGCCGTGATCACAGACGGCGCCCCCACGTGTCTTCACATCTGAGACCTGGGGAAATCTGGTAGAGGCACCTCGATGTACCGTAGATGACTCCTCGTCAGGCCATACAGTAAGACAGACCTCCACCTTTTATCTTAGTAGATTTTTCTGGTCCAGTGGTCTTTTGGAGATTGTGGAGTGAGTGAGTTTACTGTGGACCCAGTTGAAACGGCGGGTTTTTACTTGGCCAGTAATGTACAGTTGTCTCAGAGCGTCTGGATGCTAGTGTCTGAGTCTGCTTAGTTATACTTAGGGGATACATTACCTCTTGGGATAATAGGAATTACTGAGGTGCAGGCAGTGACATAATTACGATTGAATATTGCAGGAATTAAGGCTCCCGGTTGCATGTGGTTTCTGAGAGGAAGTCCAAAGGGGCTAAGGCTAAGCTTAGAGAAGTGAAGATCAGGATATATGCTGCAACACCAAGTAAGTTAGTCCTTTATACGTGCATGCAGGCGAGGTTTACTTGTAACAATCATTTT
Organism: Cherax quadricarinatus; assembly: GCF_026875155.1. Taxonomy (NCBI): domain Eukaryota; kingdom Metazoa; phylum Arthropoda; class Malacostraca; order Decapoda; family Parastacidae; genus Cherax; species Cherax quadricarinatus. The sequence goes on from NC_069491.1 coordinate 15,842,364, forward strand.
GTGCAAAATCTGTCCTATAACCACTTGTGAGTGCTGAAGGTACCCACTCAGAGCTCGGTGTCAACAGAGTTTGCTAGGGTAGGCGACTCACTTGGAGGCAGTCCACACAAATTTTCACAGTCAACTAGTAAGTGTATTTCATGACTTTATTCAAAAAGAACTAAGCAGGTTAAACCCAACTAAGAGTACTGGCCCGGATAACATCCCGTCTAAGTTCCTAAAAGATGGTGCTTCTGAACTGTCAATCCCTATTGCTCACATAATAAATCAATCGGTACACTAATACCGTAAGGATGGGTCAAGGAGGCCAGGAGTTATCCTATCTTCAGAAAAATAGTAGGTCTGATGTAAGCAAACCTTTTATTAGGGGGGGGGGGCCTGTTAGTATACTAAGTTTTTTTAAAATAAAAAAATATCCAAAAATTAGAGAGGGCGGTGTACTCTCAAGTAGTTAAGTACCTTAATGACAAACAACATTCTCCATCGCTATCAATCAGGATTTAGAAGATATTACTCAACTTACACCTCACTAATTAATCTGATGGATTACTTGAGAACTGCCAAATGTCAAAGAGGGAACCTCATAGGTAGGGTAACCTTAGACTTGCAAAAGGCCTTCATACTATCAACCGCAATATATTATGTAAGAAACTTCAAGCTATCGGTATAGGTTCTGTAGACTGGTTTAAGTCCTACCTTAGCAACAGGGACAAATTGTCAAACAACAAAACGGAATCAGACCCCTGTCGTAGCATGCGAGTTCCCCAAGGGAGTTTTTTTATTCAATGACATGCCTATCAGTGTCAAGTGCAAACTCCTAGTGTATGCAGATGACAGTGCTCTTTTAGTGTCACGTAAAGACCCACAAGATATAGCTAATGTTTTAACACTGGAACTGGAGTCCTGCAGCAAAGGATTAGTAGACAACAAACTATCATTACACCTCGGGAAAACTGAAGCCATTCTCTTTGGCACGAAACATAAACTGAGAAGGGTAAATAATTTTAATGTCCAGTGTAATGGGGAGCCCATCACTTTGGTTTCATCTGTAAAATATCTGGGAATTTCCTTTGACCCATGCATGTCAGGAGAATTGATAGGGAACAGTGTGGTAAAGAAAGCGAATGCCAGACTGAAGTTCTTGTATAGACAAGCACATTGTCTACCTACTGAGGCTCGCAGGACTCTATGCCTAGCCCTTATACAATGCCATATGGATTACGCTTGCTCTTTATGGTACTCTGCCTTGACAAAAAAAAAACAAAACTGAAAGATAGACTGCAAATCACCCAGAACAAAAACGTAAGATTCATCCTGGGGCTGGGATCAAGAGAGCATGTAGGCCAGAATGAATTACAGCAGTTGGATATGCCGAATGTTGAAGACAGAGTAAAACAACTGAAGCTAAATCATGTTTATAAAATTGCTCACAAACAGTGTCCAGAATACCTTGCTGTCAATTTTGTCAAGGTTGGGAACCAAAGCAATCATAGTACTAGGGGGAGAGAGCACAACTTTGTTGTACCCTCAGTCATTGGCCAGGCTTCAAACACCTTTTATTGTACAGTAATAAAGGAATGGAACAGACTACCCGCACATGTCAAAGCCAGTCATAGCATGAACCAGTTTAAGAAGAGTGCCAAAAGGTGTCTGATGAATGTAGCTACAGAAAGGGAGGGGAATGATTTTCTATGTTTTAGCTAACATACGTGTAAATTTTACCTTATTCTTAGTAATGACCCTCGTATTGTAGATAGTCTTAATGACCCTCGTGCAGTAGATAGTCTTTTTAGTATGATAATAAGATGTTATCTTCATTATAGAATAATAAGAAAATATTATAACCTTTATATTATAATAATAAGGTAAAAGGACCCCAATGGAAATAAGTCACTCTGACTTTTTTGGGTTATTCTAGGTTCTCTACACATATGCTGCTATGTATGATAATTCTATGTAACTGTATTTGTGTATACCTGAATAAACTTACTTATTCATGTGGTACAACAGGGCTTACGCTAGCAAATTACGCTTTCCTGTGTAAAAATCGACACTTAGCTATACACGAACATGTGAGAACACTGACCGAGAGGAATTAATTAACACACGACATATATCTTCTCTCAGTCATCTCGACAACACATATTGCTGGGCCAGGAGCTGAGTCTCGACCCTGCAACCACAATTAGGTGAGTTCTGTAAAACTAACACTGTCGATCAGGCGTGACGACATGAGGGATGTCATGGGGTGACATTGCGAGGTGACGTCAGGCAGACATCGTGACATCGTGAAGTCGGGCAGCATCGTGGATGACGTCGTGAAGCCGGGTAGCATCGTGGATGACATCGTGAAGTCGGGCAGCATCGTGGATGGCGTCGTGAGGTGACGTCAGTAGAGAGATATGGCAACAGACCACAGCATGTGGCTTGGGACATCTGGCTAGGTAACCCACGTGGCTTGTAGATCCACATGGTATCATCCACACCCCACATGGCTTGCTCCACATGGCTTCGTGATCTACATGGTATGCTGATCCACGTGGCTTGGTGATCCACATAGCTTCGAGTGGCCTTGAGCACTCTGATACACAGCTCTGGCAATGAATTCACACGGAAAACAGAAGAAAACACAGCAGAGGGAGTGATGGCAGCTGTAGTGTGGTGGCAGGTGGGTGAGGTGTGAGTGAGGAGAGGAACACGGCCGCTTCCTCTCCCACATAGCCACTTGGAGAAACACCCACACTGGATGCTGAAATCACCACAAACTCACCTCTGACTTGCTGAAATAGCTGTGCTGAGCTGAAAAACAACAGCAGCAACATAGAAGTAACGCTGAACATTTGACTTGAGAAACAGCGTGGGGCGCTGTGGCGTGAAGTCCCAGGGACGCCACTTATATTTCTCGAAGACACTCAGCAAATTTCGGCCTGGATCCTGCGTGTACCTGTGTCTGGATGCTGAAACGTGCAGACATGACATCAGGATAACTCGTTGAGGGATGGATGCTTCTTGTGAGGGGTGATAAAGTGAAAATGACTTCATTCCTCTTCCTTCCTCTCTCTGGGCAAACACACTTGCTGCGACCACCGTGTGAAAATTTGTGTGGACTGCCTCCAAGTGAGTCGCCTACCCTGGCAAACTCTGTTGACACCGAGTTCTGAGGTGGGTACCTCAGCCTCACAAGTGGCTTCTAGGACAGATTTTTCACAAATGATTGATGTTACAAGAAACTCGCCTGCATGTACATATAAAGGACTAACTTACTTGGTGTTGCAGCATATATCCTGATCTTCAACTTCCCTTAGCTTAGCCTTAGCCCCTTTGGACTTCCCCTCAGAAACCACGTGCAACCGGGAGCCTTAATTCCTGCAATATTCAATCGTTATTAGTGACCTGCCTGCACCTCAGAAATTCCTATATCCAAGGGAGTGTGTATCCCCTAGTACAACTATGCAGACACGTACACTAGCTTCTACATAGACAAGAGACACTGGTACGTACTGGGCATGCACTGCCAGCTGCAACACAGGCCCAGAGATCAAACTCACTCACAATCTCCCCAGACACTGGCCAGAAATCTACGAGATAAAGTGGAGGTCTTGTCTTACTGTATGGGCCTGACAGAGGTCATCTACGGTACGTCGAGGTGCCTCTACCAGATTTCCCCGGGTCTCAAATATGAAGACATGTGGGGGGCGCCATCTGCTGATCACGGCACATCTTGTCCAGTTGGTGTCTGTCTTAAGAAGAACGAGCTGGTCTCTCTTCCAGACCCTCGTCTCTTCGTTCAAACTAGGGCTGCCAGTACTCCCTAGCTAACTTATTCTAGTGTTTGCCTACATTATCGGCCTATTACTACCTATGTTAAGATCTTAGGTCTACATTATTATTATCTACAGTTGTCTTAGTAAACCTAATTTTAGTGTACTAACAGTAAAACTACCTACTCCTTCCCTGAAGGGTAAATCTATAAATTAAATAAATGCCTACCATCAATCCACTTGGGGAGAGAAATGTGTTTGTTTGGGAGGGTTTAAGGGCCACCCAGCTCAGCCGTTCCATTATGGCCATGCCGGATCTGTCCTGTGGAACTTTAGGGACCAAATAAATTTCCACACACCGCTTCCACCATTTATTATGAGTTAATTGGTGGTTCTTGGTAGCGAGAAGCAATGATGAGGCTTAGGAAGCTTCTTACTTTATTTGCGAGATAGTGGGTACAAGGCCGTGTGTTTGTGCCCATGGACCAGGAGGGAGAGAGGAGTAGACCTTGTTGACTGAGTGAAGTGAACTGCCATAGTGAGTGAGAGAGAGGCAGGTGTGGACATACTGAAGTGGCATAGGCCTATAGGTGGCAGCACGAGCATGACAAGAAATATGAACTCAGCTGGCAGACAGCATAGCCTGTACTGTCTGCATAGACAGCCTGTCTACATTAATGAATGAATTACTTACAGTATAGATATGCAAAATAAATCATTATTTTAAGTCATTTTAAGCAATTTATCAATGTCAAAGCCAGAAGCAACTCTTAAAACACTCTAGTCAATCAAGCAACCCCCCAACCCTAGTCAGTCAAGCAACCCCAGCCCTAGTCAATCAAGCAACCCCCAACCCTAGTCAGTCAAGCAACTCCAACCCTAGTCAATCAAGCAACCCCCCTAACTCTAGTCAAACAAGGAACCCCCAAAACCCCAGTCAATCAAGCAACCCCCCAATCCTAGCCAATCAACCAACCCCCCTAACTCTAGTCAATCAAGCAACCCCCTCAATCCTAGTCAACCAACTAACCCCCTAACTCTAGCCAATCAAGCAACCCCAACCCTGGTCAATCAAGCAATCCCCCAATCCTAGTCAATCAACACCCCCAACTCTAGTCAATCATGGAACCCCCTAACCCTAGTCAATCAAGCAACCCAACAATCCTAGTCAATCAAGCAACCCCCTAACCCAAGTCAGTCAAACAACCCCCCCAGCCTTAGTCAATCAAGCAACCCCCCCCCACCCACAATCCAACTCTCTGTAACCACTATTAAGGAACCTACTAATCTCCATGGTAAGCTTAAAGGTCAATAGGATTCCTATGAGTCTTGACTCAAAGAAAATTATCAAGAAAATTGCTGACTCTAGTGAATTACTGAGAAATTTCCTCACTTCACTGGGTTCCATGTCATCCATGTGACTGGGTTCCATGTCATCCATGTGACTGGGTTCCATGTCATCCATGTGACTGGGTTCCATGTCATCCATGTGACTGGGTTCCATGTCATCCATGTGACTGGGTTCCATGTCATCCATGTGACTGAGTTCCATGTAATCCATGTGACTGGGTTCCATGTCATCCATGTGACTGGGTTCCATGTCATCCATGTGACTGGGTTCCATGTCATCCATGTGACTGGGATCCATGTCATCCATGTGACTGGGATTCATGTCATCCATGTGACTGGGATCCATGTCATCCATGTGACTGGGTTCCATGTCATCCATGTGACTGGGTTCCATGTCATCCATGTGACTGGGATCCATGTCATCCATGTGACTGGGATCCATGCCATCCATGTGACTGGGATCCATGTCATCCATGTGACTGGGATCCATGTCATCCATGTGACTGGGATCCATGTCATCCATGTGACTGGGATCCATGTCATCCATGCGACTGAGATCCATGTCATCCATGTGACTGGGATCCATGTCATCCATGTGACTGGGATCCATGTCATCCATGCGACTGGGATCCGTGTCATCCATGTGACTGGGATCCATGTCATCCATGTGACTGGGATCCATGTCATCCATGCGACTGAGATCCATGTCATCCATGTGACTGGGATCCATGTCATCCATGTGACTGGGATCCATGTCATCCATGCGACTGGGATCCGTGTCATCCATGTGACTGGGATCCATGTCATCCATGTGACTGGGTTCCATGTCATCCATGTGTCTGGTATCCACACTACCCACTGTGGGATCCACAGTACCCACTGTGGGATCCACACTACCCACTGTGGGATCCACACTACCCACTGTGGGATCCACGCTACCCACTGTGGGATCCACGCTACCCACTGTGGTATCCACACTACCCACCGTGGTATCCACACTACCCACTGTGGGATCCACACTACCCACTGTGGTATCCACACTACCCACTGTGGGATCCACACTACCCACTGTGGGATCCACACTACCCACTGTGGTATCCACACTACCCACTGTGGGATCCCCACTATCCCACTGTGGGATCCACACTACCCACTGTGGGATCCACACTACCCACTGTGGGATCCACACTACCCACTGTGGGATCCACACTACCCACTGTGGTATCCACACTACCCACTGTGGTATCCACACTACCCACTGTGGGATCACACTACCCACTGTGGTATCCACACTACCCACTGTGGGATCCACACTACCCACTGTGGGATCCACACTACCCACTCTGGTATCCACACGACCCACTGTGGTATCCACACTACCCACTGTGGGATCCACACTACCCACTGTGGTATCCACACTACCCACTGTGGGATCCACACTACCCACTGTGGGATCCACACTACCCACTCTGGTATCCACACAACCCACTGTGGTATCCACACTACCCACTGTGGGATCCACACTCCCCACTATGGGATCCAACTACCCACTGTGGTATCCACACTACCCACTGTGGGATCCTCATCATGTGGCTCAAATGCCCCTCACAGATCACAGTCAAACACATACCACAAGAGACAAGCCCTTTCAGAACCATTTACCCCCTCGGGAAAACATATATTTCGGAGTCCCAATCAGAGGTATCACCTTCACCTCATCTGTGTGTTTCTTCAGTTTTTAAACATCGTCGCGAAAACACTTAATACGGGCACGAGCACTATACCATTATATAGTGCTCGTCCCCACGTCGTAGTGATCTTTTTTTTTTTTTTTTTTTTTTTTATTCGCCGGTTTTTCTCCCGGCCCGGGTCTTTTCCAAGTAGTGGTGCCCCGGCCTTGGCTCCCTATCTGGGGAGTGTCTCGAGACTTAAGGTCTCCCATGGGAGGAGGTACAGTCCCTCCTCATCTTTGGGACCAATTTGTCCCCAGGCCTAGCAATTCCCCGCCCTCACGGGGCTCGTAGGGAGAACTAGGCTCTGGTCTGCCATCTACCCCGACTCGAAGGGGCTCGTGGGGATGGCAGCCTTATGAGCTGCATGTGTGACTAGATAATGGTACTAGCCTCGGTATTGTGGGCTCTTTATTCTTCGTGTGCGTGTATGTACGTCTGTGAGCTCTTTAATGTGAGTGTCTATTACGTTTGTCAGCTCTTTAATGTGTGTTTCATGTACATTTGTCAACTCTTTAATATGTGTATCTATGTACGTTGTCTGCTCTTTTTAAAAAGTGCGTCTATGTACGTCTGTCAGCTATTTACTATGAGTTTTCTTGTACGTCTGTCAGCTGTTTAAATTTAGTGTCTATGTACGTTTGTCAGCTCTTTACCATTGTATGTACGTTTGTCAAAGCTACATGTGCATGAGTGTACTTTCATTGTACCATGTGTGTACATAGGTCGTGGAAATAAATGGTATAAATACCGACACAATGGAAATATAAACACTGAAGCAGTATAATGTGATCTGTTTGTGGCTTAATAAACGTCACTGTGTGGGCGAAACGTTGTCACTAAAGGATCACATTATACTGCTTATGTATTTATATTTTCCAGTGTGTATATTTCATGTTGGAGTGAGAATATCTGGCAGCATTACGAAGGTGATGTCTGGTTCTTGCCACCATTACCATCATCACACAAAATCTTTGCTATCACCACTACAACAGTAACCATAATTACCCATTACTACCACTGCAATCACATCTATCATCACTATTACAACTACCAATAGCATCATCAAAATTATTATCACTACCTCTATAACACAAGTCATTACTACTATCACTATTACAGTTATATCACTATCCTCCATCATATCTACCATCACTACTACCAACACCACATTAGTCACACTCATCATTACAACCACTAAACCTCGCTACAGCTACCATCACTACAATTACTTGTGCAACAATTATCACTACCACAACTACTATAAATAACAGCACAATTGTCATCACTACCACCATCCAATCTGCCATAACCATCACCATCACAGCTAACATCATCACTACTATCATCACTACTATTATCATCACAACAATCATCGTCACTACTATCATCACTACTATTATCATCACAACAATCATCGTCACTACTATCATCACTACTATTATCATCACAACAATCATCGTCACTACTATCATCACTACTATTATCATCACAACAATCATCGTCACTACTATCATCACTACTATTATCATCACAACAATCATCGTCACTACTATCATCACTACTATTATCATCACAACAATCATCGTACTACTATCACTACTATTATCATCACAACAATCATCATCACTACTATCATCACTACTATTATCATCACAACTATCACTACCAAAATTACACACTATCAATACTACCATTGCTATAACTTGTATCATCACACTTATCATCACTACACTTACCACCATCACAACCATCGTTATAACTACAACAGCTGCTACCAAAATTACCATTTTCACAAATTTACCACCATCCCTGTGCTACAACCTACATAGCTACCACCATCCCTACACCACAACCTACATAACTAACACCATCCGTGCACCTCAACCTACATAACTACCACACTTCCCTACACCACAATCTACATAACTACCACCATCCCTGTACCACAACCTACATAACTACCACCTTCCCTACACCACAACCTACATAACTACCACCATCCCTGTACCACAACCTACATAACTACCACCATCCCTGCACCACAACCTCCATGGCTACCACCATCACCTCACTACTCTCACCCCAAACACTATTAGACACCATCATTGCCACAACTATTACCACCATCACTAACAAACACTATAACAACAAATCTTCACTAATTTCACTGTAGCGTCATTACAGCACCTGCATCATACTGTAATATCATTACATTACCTGACTATATTATATCCTTGTATTTGGAGTTCTAATGTAACAATATTTACAGTGTTCGTGATATATGAAGTTACTTCGCAGCATCCACACACTATAATTTATATGTGAATTTTTTCGCCGAAGAAAGAAATACGCAAAAATGACTCGATGTTTAGCTGCGATTTGTACTTTTGATTAATTGTACGATATTTGCGATCTAGAGAAAAGAAAAAGGTTAGGAAGCGGAGTATCCGGGACAGCCTACAGGGTAGTTTATAATGGAATCTAAGCCTGCCTAAAATTAGGTAATTCTTTTGAATGCTTTTAGGACATTGAGGATGAAGCTAAAATATTAGCAGATTTAAGAGGCGCCGGTGGCACGCCCTTTTTGCACTGTATGTGCTCTAACTTTCCTGCAATGGTCATGTCTTACAGAGGTGGTATGTCACTGTAAAAGTTTTTCAATACGTCACACAACTTGACTCTGCCCACACTTTTAAGTATATTTGTGGAGGTAGCCAAGGATCTGGAGGAGATCCACTCTCGTGGCTATATTCATAATGATTTAAAAGAAGATAATATCCTCGTCAATCAAATCGATAAGGACTTGTTGGAGGTAAACATTATTGACCTGGGACTCGGTAAAAAGGAGGGAGATCACTTCAGCTGGGTTCATACAGCCGAAGACTACGAGGAGTATCCACATTACGCTCCTGAAGTGTTTTTCGGTGGTTCATGCACTCCTGAAGGTGATGTCTACTCCTTGGGGTATATGATGCAAGACCTGTTAAGCTTTTTCTTCCAAGAAAAGAAAATTGCTTGGCGTATTGACCTTCAAAGATAAATAAAATCAATGTTAGACACATCAAGATTCAGGAGACCAAAACCGTTGCAGGTGGTCGAAAGTTTACAGCTCATTATAAATTCTTTAACTGGAAACAAAAGTCAAGCATTGACTCCCACCTTAAAGGAGAGAAGCCTCATTATACTGACCATCCCAGAGACCAACTCCACACCTGAGAGCAACTACACACATGAGACCAAATCCACACATGAGAACCACTCCACACCAGAGGCTCACTCCATTTGTAAGGACGCCGGCCACCACCTCTTCCCAGAGGACACTGACTACATGTTCCCAGACGATTACTATGACCAAATGTTCCCAGAGGAGGCTGACGACCAACCCTTCTCAGAGGACACTGATCTTTTTGCAAAGGACGCTGACGACCACCCTTTCGCAGAGGACACTGTCGACCACCCTTTCGCAGAGGACACTGACGACCACCTCTTCTCAGAGGACGCTGGCGACGACCTCTTCTCAGAGGACGCTGGCGACGACCTCTTCTCAGAGGACGCTGACGACCACTTCTCAGAGGACGCTGACGACCACTTCTTCGCAGAGGACACTGACGACAGTGTTCCCAGACGATTACTATGACCAAATGTTCCCAGAGGAGGCTGACGACCAACCCTTCTCAGAGGACACTGATCTTTTTGCAAAGGACGCTGACGACCATCTCTTCGTAGTGAACGCTGGCGACATGTTCCCAGATGACATGAGAGAACACATGTTCGCAGAGGATTACTACGGCCACCTCTTCTCAGAGAACGCTGCTGACCACCTCTTCTCAGAAGACGATGGCGACCACCTATTCTCTGAGGATGCTTACGACCACCTCTTCGCAGACGACGCTGACGACATGTTCCCAGAGGACACGTACGACCACACGTTCCCAGAGGACACTAGCGGCCACCTCTTCAAAGAGGTTGCTGGCGACAACCTCTTCCCAGAGGACGCTGACGAAATGTTCCCAGATCACGCAGGTGGCTACGTGTTCCCAGAGGACGCTGACGAAATGTTCCCAGATCACGCAGGTGGCTACGTGTTCCCAGAGGACGCTGACGAAATGTTCCCAGATCATGCTGGTGGCTACGTGTTCCCAGAGGACGCTGACGACATGTTTCCAGACCATGCTGGTGGCTATGTGTTCCCAGAGGACTCTGACGACATGTTCGCAGAGGACGCTGATTGCACGTTCCCAGATCGCACTTGTGGCTACGTGTTCCCAGAGGACGCTGACGACATGTTCCCAGATCATGATAGTGGCTACGTGTTCCCAGAGGACGCTGACGACATGTTCCCAGATCACGAAGGTGGCTACGTGTTCCCAGAGGACGCTGACGACATGTTCATAGAGGACGCTGACGACATGTTCCCAGAGGACGCTGACGACATGTTCCCAGAGGTCGCTGACGACATGTTCCCAGAGGACGCTGACGATATGTTCCCAGAGGATATGTACGATCACACGTTCCCAGAGGACGTGAGCGATCACATGTTCCCAGAGGATTACTGCGACCGCCTCTTCGCAGAGGACGCTGTCGACCACCCTTTCTCAGAGGACACTGTCGACCACCCTTTCGCAGAGGACACTGACGACCACCTCTTCTCAGAGGACGCTGGCGACGACCTCTTCTCAGAGGACGCTAGCGACGACCTCTTCTCAGAGGACGCTAGCGACGACCTCTTCTCAGAGGACGCTAGCGATGACCTCTTCTCAGAGGACGCTAGCGACGACCTCTTCTCAGAGGACGCTGACGACCACTTCTCAGAGGACGCTGACGACCACTTCTTCGCAGAGGACACTGACGACATGTTCCCAGACGATTACTATGACCAAATGTTCCCAGAGGAGGCTGACGACCAACCCTTCTCAGAGGACACTGATCTTTTTGCAAAGGACGCTGACGACCATCTCTTCGTAGTGAACGCTGGCGACATGTTCCCAGATGACATGAGAGAACACATGTTCGCAGAGGATTACTACGGCCACCTCTTCTCAGAGAACGCTGCTGACCACCTCTTCTCAGAAGACGATGGCGACCACCTATTCTCTGAGTTTCTTTACGACCACCTCTTCGCAGACGACGCTGACGACATGTTCCCAGAGGACACGTACGACCACACGTTCCCAGAGGACACTAGCGGCCACCTCTTCAAAGAGGTTGCTGGCGACAACCTCTTCCCAGAGGACGCTGACAAAATGTTCCCAGATCACGCAGGTGGCTACGTGTTCCCAGAGGACGCTGACGAAATGTTCCCAGATCATGCTGGTGGCTACGTGTTCCCAGAGGACGCTGACGACATGTTTCCAGATCATGCTGGTGGCTATGTGTTCCCAGAGGACTCTGACGACATGTTCGCAGAGGACGCTGATTGCACGTTCCCAGATCGCACTTGTGGCTACGTGTTCCCAGAGGACGCTGACATGTTCCCAGATCATGATAGTGGCTACGTGTTCCCAGAGGACGCTGACGACATGTTCCCAGATCACGAAGGTGGCTACGTGTTCCCAGAGGACGCTGACGACATGTTCATAGAGGACGCTGACGACATGTTCCCAGAGGACGCTGACGACATGTTCCCAGAGGATGCTGACGACATGTTCCCAGAGGTCGCTGACGACATGTTCCCAGAGGACGCTGACGATATGTTCCCAGAGGATATGTACGATCACACGTTCCCAGAGGACGTGAGCGATCACATGTTCCCAGAGGATTACTGCGACCGCCTCTTCGCAGAGGACGCTGTCGACCACCCTTTCTCAGAGGACACTGTCGACCACCCTTTCGCAGAGGACACTGACGACCACCTCTTCTCAGAGGACGCTGTCGACGACCTCTTCTCAGAGGACGCTGGCGACGACCTCTTCTCAGAGGACGCTGACGACCACTTCTCAGAGGACGCTGACGACCACTTCTTCGCAGAGGACACTGACGACATGTTCCCAGAGGACGTGAGCGACAATATGTTCCCAGAAGATTACTACGGCCAAATATTCGCAGAGAACGCTTCTATCCACCTCTTCGCAGAGGACTCTGACGACCGTTTCTTCTCAGAGGACGCTGGCGACCACCTCTTCCCAGAGGACGCTGGCGACCTACTATCGCCAGAGGACGCTGACGACATGTTCCCAGATCACGATGGTGACTAAGTGTTCCCAAAGAACGCTGACGACATGTTCCCAGATAACACTGGTGGTTACGTGTTCCCAGAGGTCGCTGGCAACATGTTCCCAGAGGTCGCTGGCAACATGTTCCCAGATCACACTTGTGACTACCTGTTCCCAGACGTCGCTGGCAACATGTTCCCAGATCACACTGGTGACTACCTGTTCCCAGAGGTCGCTGGCAACATGTTCCCAGATCACACTGGTGGTTACGTGTTCCCAGTGGTTGCTGGCAACATGTTCCCAGATCACACTGGTGGTTACGTGTTCCCAGAGGTCGCTGGCAACATGTTCCCGGATCACACTGGTGACTACCTGTTTCCAGAGGTCGCTGGCAACATGTTCCCAGATCACACTGGTGGTTACGTGTTCCCAGAGGTCGCTGGCAACATGTTTCCAGATCACACTGGTGGTTACGTGTTCCCAGAGGTCGCTGGCAACATGTTTCCAGATCACACTGGTGGTTACGTGATCCCAGAGGTCGCTTACAACATGTTCCCAGATCACACTGGTGACTACCTGTTTCCAGAGGTCGCTGGCAACATGTTCCCAGATCACACTGGTGGTTACGTGTTCCCAGAGGTCGCTGGCAACATGTTCCCAGATCACACTGGTGGTTACGTGTTCCCAGAGGTCGCTGGCAACATGTTCCCAGATCACACTGGTGGTTACGTGATCCCAGAGGTCGCTTACAACATGTTCCCAGATCACACTGGTGACTACCTGTTTCCAGAGGTCGCTGGCAACATGTTCCCAGATCACACTGGTGGTTACGTGTTCCCAGAGGTCGCTGGCAACATGTTCCCAGATCACACTGGTGGTTACTTGTTCCCAGAGGTCGCTTACAACATGTTCCCAGATCACACTGGTGGTTACGTGTTCCCATAGGACGCTGGCAACATGTTCCCAAATCACACTGGTGGTTACGTGTTCCCATAGGACGCTGGCAACATGTTCCCAGATCACACTGGTGGTTACGTGTTCTCATAGGACGCTGGCAACATGTTCCCAGATCACACTGGTGGCTACGTGTTCCCATAGGACCCTGGCAACATGTTCATAGATCACACTGGTGGTTACGTGTTCCCAGAGGACGCTGGCAACATGTTCCCAGATCACACTGGTGGTTACGTGTTCCCATAGGACGCTGGCAACATGTTCCCAGATCACACTGGTGGTTATGTGTTCCCAGAGGTCGCTGGCAACATGTTCCCAGATCACACTGGTGGTTATGTGTTCCCAGAGGTCGCTGGCAACATGTTCCCAGATCACACTGGTGGTTATGTGTTCCCAGAGGTCACTGGCAACATGTTCCCAGATCACACTGGTGGTTACGTGTTCCCATAGGACGCTGGCAACATGTTTCCAGATCACACTGGTGGTTACGTGTTCCCAGAGGTCGCTGGTAACATGTTTCCAGATCACACTGGTGGTTACGTGTTCCCAGAGGTTGCTGGTAACATGTTTCCAGATCACACTGGTGGTTACGTGTTCCCAGAGGACGCTGGCAACATGTTCCCAGATAACACTGGTGGTTACGTGTTCCCAGAGGTCGCTGGCAACCAGCTGTTGCCATGGGTTGTGTGATTTTCCTGAGGATAAGTGTGGTTGGTGTAGACTACTGTTATATCTCACCACTACCATCACTTATCTGACTCAGATCATATATTATTTATTTTTTAATGATTTACTTATCTAATTATGTACCTCCTCTCTTTTTATTAGTTATACTTCTAAACTGAATTTCCAGTACACCTTTTTTTCTCTTTCCTCCACTCTCCTCTTTCTATATATTTGTATATAAGATGAGATTTGCAAATTTTGGGAGTCACAGCCTGGGAGAGGCTGATACAAAGAGTCCAAAGAAAATATTTGGATTTCTTCCTTAAGGCATTTGATTATATCACTTTTGCCTACCACCCTCATATTTTTGTTTTATGAAAAGTTATTTTTTTTAATTACAATAGTTATTTTTAACTACATAACATGGTACAAAAAGCTTACGTCTCGGTAAAAATATATTGAGGTCTACATAATTCGGCCAAAGACACAAGATGTCACCCACATATCTGAACCACTTAGCTTAACGGGACAGTTTACCTTTGAACAGTTTAGTCTCACAAAACTCCATATACAAATTGCTCTGTAAGGGCGACAATGGATTTCCCATAGCCATTCCCTGCCTTTGAGAGTAGCATTTACCTTTGATCTCAAATTTGCAGTCAACCACACACAACTTAATCAACCCAATAATAATGTTATTATCAAATGACATGAAGAACTCATCTAGTTCTTCCCAGATAACAAATCAGGGACAGGTACACATGCTGAACAAAGCTGTGACGTCAAAGCTTGCTAGCGTAACATGATTATACACGTTAATATTTTGCAGTGTGTCTAAAGATCAACACAGTTTTTAATGTGAGTTTCCGAGATGTTTCTTAATTATAGAGTTAACATTTTTACCAACCACTTTGACAAGTCATAAGTCGCCGATCCTAAAGAGCTAATTATGCGTCTTGCTGGAAAACCGGGGCTGTGCACTTTAGTCAAGCAATACATATAAGGTAGTGTGGCTGATATCAGTTCCTCATCTTTTAATAAGGTTCTAAACTGTCTATTAAACTCACTAGTAACCTGATCCAACGGGTTTTTATTATAGGGTTTGTAAGTCTCCTTATCCTCTATTAGCATATTCATTTTACCAATATAATCTAACTTATGCATAATTACTATCACATTTGTTTTATCAGCTTTCGTAAGGTGAAGTCTGGGATCTTTTTTTAATTCATGATATAACTTAACAAATCTTTGAGGACAAATTCAGTTCTAAAGGTGTGAGCAAAGCTGCATATACCTCGCCTTTGCAAATATTGAACCTTTCCAGGGGTAGATGCCCTTGTTTTCCAGTTTGCAAAAAGACCTGGCATGGTCATCATAATTAATACTCTCACTAGTGGACGAGAAACTCGTGCCATTCCTAGGGCTGTGTGAGCTCAATACTCTACAGGTTATAGCGAAATCCTAGCATGTAAGCACCAACCACTTTGTCCTATGAGGTGGTTTAATTTCGTTGTGTGAACATTCAGTTTACCGCTTCATTACCCGGGTCACCAGCTGGAAAAGGCGCGATCTGGGACGTGACCGGCGAACCTACAACAACGCTTCATTATTCTCAAACCCCCATATATGTTACCCAATAAAGACCTTGACACTGAAGTGGGAGCATGCTAAAGAACTTATGTTTGGTTTTTCTCACTTCAATAAATAACATTTTCCTTTCGTGTTTTACCAGATCAATATTCTTAGTGATTACTAACCTGTGGAGTTGATCATATGGGGTCGACGACAGATTAAGCAACCTGTTCTGTAGCAGTGATTTCGGTAATACCTGTTTACCGAGGCACTTCCGTAAAAGCACTAATTTTAATGACGTTTTATGGGTCTTAAGAAGGACAGATTTGTAAGAGGAAAGAGCAGAGGAGGAGTATGGAAAAGTCTAGAGAATTGGGATAAGATTTCGGCAAGTGGTATCTATCTTATACAAGAATCGTGAACAATCGACACAGTATGCAGAGCAACCGCCCTCAGTCTTAGTAAGACGTCCCTCCATCTTAAGACGTCCCTCCATCTTAGCAAGGCGCCCCTCCATCTTAGCAAGGCGTCCCTCAGAACGAATTTGCTTAGATTTCTCACTCATTTGTGTAACTTTGCAAGATCCTGATGATGTGGTGATTGTAACGCGAAAGACCTGGAGCTATTATTCAACTCCCCCCGCGGTAGCACGACTCGATACTGCTACTGAAGATAAGATAAGAGAGTATAGGTAAGACCCTTGTAGGGTGAGCGGGGAAATGGGGATAGTGGAAGAGCAGGTTCGTGAGAGGAAGGTTGTGAGTGGAAGGGATAGTACCAGAGTCTTAACCCAGTAGCTAAGGCGATCGTGGGTCAGAGACTGGTGTGGAGAGGAGGACTGATAAGGTACATGAGTTGGGTGGACGCCAAAAGAACAAACGCGAGGTACCTGTGAGAGAATCCAATGGTGATGTAAGGAGGGGAGTGGGGGGGAGGTACATCTTTTTAGGTCCACATCTGTTAGAACTGGCTAGTAAGAACAGAAGTTATCTATAAATAAGGATAGGATCAGGAGCATACAAGGAGTAGAATAGGTTGTGTGGATTAGCAGGATCGCGAATGTCTTCGTCAAGGAGAGAGGTCCAGTAGTCGTGTAGTGTCTTTAGTTTATCAATCTGTCTGTCATTGAGCGTCTTCCAGTACACGTTCAGCGCAGGGACGCCTGACTGGGCATGGAGAAACTCGCTTGTGGCGAAGTCATCTCAGATGACATCAAGCACCAAGCGCAGATCCTTGTTCTGAATAAGCTGCAGTTACTGTTTGTTGGTCTTAGCTGTAAGAGAGAGGGCTAAAGGAAAGTAATCAAAGGTCGTGTTAGAGTTTTGTAGAGGTGAAGTGTAGTTTGACATATTGTTAGACATACCGTGGCCTGTAGAGACCAGTAAGGGCTTTAATAGCTACTGCATGCTCTGAATGAATGTGTGTGTATGTGAAGAAGGTTGACAGGATTGATACCGAGGACTGTGATAGACTTTATGATGGGGATGTAGGTACGGGAGTCAGCTGCTCTGAGCTCGACAGGTAATGGAGGATCACGTTTCCTTTAGTGAAAATATGTAATGCTGAACTTTGCGGCATTGGATTTGATCCTCCATTTGTGTTTGTGTGGTGAGGCCATCTATTCTGGAGTGAGTGATGAGCTGTGTAATGTCGTCTGCATAGGCTAGAGTGGCTGTGTTGTAGTATACAGGTGTTGGTATGTCTATGTCATTAGTGTATAAAATGTAGAGGGTTGGCGAGAGGACAGATCCCTGGGGTATCTCCAGCATTTAGTGTGAAATAGTCAGAGTAACAGCCCTGAAATTTGATCTACATGGTGCGGCCGTATAGGAAGTTACAAAAGAGTTTACTAGTGAGAGGCAGCTTAAAGTTAGTTTTTGTGTTTTAGTCCTTCTTACCAGACTGTGTCAAAAGCTTTTTCGACGTCTTCTGTAACCAGGGCTGTCTTGTTTCCTTGTTTTGTGTTTATGTAAATGTAGTTGAGAATGATGTTAATGGCATCTTGTGTGGATGGGTGTGATCTGAAGTCATACTAGCCATCAGTGAGTAGTGAGTGTGTTCCAGGTATCTGCAAAGGCGAAGGTTGGTGAGCTTTTCAGAGTTTGCCTAAAGTTTCGCCGAGACTGATAGGGCGATAGTTTCTAGGGCCAGAGTGATCTTTATTGGGTTTTGGTAGAAGTATAGCAGCAGCAACTTTGAAGAGGACAGAGAAGTATCCAGAAGCGAGGGAGGCATTGAGGAGGCTTGTGTAGGCAGTGATGTTGGAGTCAGGAAGGTGTTTTAAGAGAATTATGGTATAGGCCAGAGGCACCAGGAGCCTTGGGAGGAAGCTCTTATGAGGAGAGATTTTTTCTGTGTTGGTGAATGGTATGGCGAGTTCCTTTGAGGAGGTGAGAGATTCCAGATGGATGTGGTTGTCTGGTGTTTCGTGTGTGTGTGTGTGTGTGTGTGTGTGTGTGTGGTGTGTGTGTGTGTGTGTGTGTGTGTGTGTGTGTGTGTGGGTAGTGAGCAAGTGTTCTAAGTGTTGTGTGTATTGAATAGCTTTTAGGATGAAGTGGGTGAGGGTGAAAGATGTTCTCACAGATGTATTTTTAAGACGTTTGTTGCTGCATGTGGGTCTGTGATATGTGTTTTTGTGGGTGATGTGTTTGAATTTGTTTGGTCGCAGCAGAGCATTTGATTTTCTTATGAAGTTCCAGAAGGCTTTATGGTCTGTAATAAGCTGTTTGTCTGCTTGCAGGATGAGGTGTGACCAGTGATTGTTGTGGTTTTGGTCTAGACTGTGTAGAATGTTGTTCCTGAGGTATGTGAGATCTAATCGGACTTCGTTAAATCTGTGTGTGTTGTAGAGCAAGAGAGTTTGAAGGAATAACGAGTGGTGTGAGTTTTCTTTGGTATTGCTGTGTTGGATGCTTGTGTAATGGTGTTCTGGATGAGAGCAAGTTGAGTGTCAATGTCACAGATGGGTTTGTTATAGTCAGTGGCTGAGGTTAGTATTATCTATGTGTTGTATGAAAGCTTCCCAGTCAGCGTTCTTGTAGGAGAAGGATGGTGTGGCTGGGATGAGGATAGGATTGGAGGAGATGTGTAAGATGACTGGGATGTCATCAGAGTCTGTAATAAGACTAGGGGAGATGTAGTGTTGAAAAACAGAGCTAGCTCGGTTTGCCAGAATGATGTTGGATTTTCCTTGGCCCTGGTGGCTGTAGGTGTTGAAGTCTGGGCCGAGGTGAATCAGGCGTTTGTGGTTTGTGAAGTTGTGTAATTGTCTACCTAGCTGGTTGTTACTGGTGTTATGAGAGGCGTTGTATCTGGCATTCATGTCAGCTAGCAGGTATGGAGAGGTCGTGTATGTTGAGAGGCCTGTTAGGTCGTGAGTAGGTGGTGAAAAAGATGAAGGGGCTAAGGTGGGTGTGTATTCTGACTACAAGACAGTGTTGGTGAGAGAAAGGAATTGGGAGAAATTCCTGTTTTATGTTGAAGTTAACGAGGATGGCAACACCACTGTGGAGGTCATAAGGAGACTGTTGTGTAGTGCAACCATAACGGCGAATTCCTTGAGTGGTTTTGAGGCAGCAGGAGCTGTTGAGCAAGAAAACATCTGGCCTCTCTGTCCAAGGAGCTCGGCCAGTATCGTGTCTTATTGTACGTTAAACTGAATTACCTTAAACATTATTTAATGGGTTCGTTACTACAACGTTAATGTCAGGGGAGAGGTTAGGGCGAACTCTCATGAGGGTGGAGCCATCAGGGAAATGTGTTGATAGGTGTAGTCACAGGCCCGCTTCCTGGAGGGAAAGGAGGTGGTGGATTTGGGTTGAGCGAGTTTATGTTCATTTGTCTGTCTATCAAAGGTTGGGACTGGTTTAGGGTTGAGTGGTTTAAGTCTGGATGAAGTGGGCTTGGATCTAAATGAAGTATTTGAAGTGGTGGAGGTGTGGGTGAAGGTGAATGCAGTGGAAATTGTTTCTCTGGGAAAGGCTGAGGAAGTGGGTAAAGAGGTGGAGGGAAGCGTGGTCGTCGTGGGGGATTTTGGAAGTGGCGTTGGTGTGAAGGATGAAGGTAGTGGAGAGGAGTATGGAGGAGGAGATCTTGTGGGAGTAGTAAGAGGGGAGTGGAGATGGTGGGAGAGAGGTGAGAGGGAGATATGGGTGGGGAAGGAGATGAGCACTTTGAGGTGAAGCAGTAAGGAGGGATAGTTAGAGAGGGAAGATTGTGAGCAGACATGATGAGGTTAAGGACGTGTGAGTTGTCTGATTGGTGAGCTTGGGAGATTACCATTACAAAGTGAACACTAGGGGCTACTTGGCAGTTTGTTTTGTAGTCTAGTGTGAGCGTAGGTGGAGAAGATCTGGTAGTCTGTGTGTTGGTGTGTGATGTGAGTAAGGTAGAGAAAGTGTTGGAGGAAGGAGGAGGAGACCAAGTACGTGGATTAGCCCAGGCATTAGGGGTGGAGGTGGGGGCTTGGCTGGAAAGGGAGGTTACAGGAAAGGGGTTGGGAAGGGAGGGACGTTGGTTTTCCCTAAGTGAAGAGATAATATCTTTTCTGACAGGGCAGGAGTTTGCATCTGCAGTGTGTGAATCACCGCAGTTTGAGCATTTGAGGGCAAGGTTGCATGTAGTCCGGAGTGACCGACGGCCGAAAAACTGGAACAAATCTGTGTGGCAGTACATGTGTTTCTCTTATGTCCGAACTTGTAGCATTTCAGACATTGTGTGATAGGGGAGAAATTTTGAGTGAAGAGAGAATTAGGAGGAATACGAATGGTTTTGTTAAGGATGCCTTGGTTGAAAGAGAGTAGAGGTATCAAAAGAAGTTGAACAGCGTATTTTAAGGATGGTAGAGTTTGTAGGTCTGTAAATGTCAACTGAGACTTTGTTCTTGGTGCTGATAACCTTGATTAAGTCGTTTTTGTCTGTGTCGTAGGCAGTCAGGAGTGATGAATCTACTTGTTTGGCAACGACTGTGGTCTTGCCACTGTGTTTAAGAGTCCATACAATGGTAAGACCGGCGTCAAGGAATTTCTGCCTGGTCGTGTTTGCGGTGTTAGTTGGGTAGGAATGTTTATCAAGAAAGAGTTTGAAGCCAGTACTGGTTTTGAAAACGTTGATTTGAGGTGTTTGGGTTATCTAGGATATGTTTCCAGGGGAGATAGTCTCATGATCAGGTTTAGGGTATTTAAGGAGGAATGAGAAAGTCTTAGTTTCAAAGGAGCAGAGGCAGGTGAGGGCATTAAAGGCAGATGTAGAAGGAGCAGAGGAAGAATTAGAGGCAGGTGTGGGAGATAGAGGGGAGTAGAAGGGGAGAGGGGTGGAGGACGTAGTGGACATCATCTAGTTCACACAAAATAAATATACAATTTGTGGCGGAGTGCAGATGGAGACATCCTGCCCTTGGGTAGGCGACCAACGACGCACCAATCCTGATGGTGAGGATGAGGAGGAAGGTCCAATAATCAACACTCAAGTTAAAACGCCTCTCCCAAACACGAGGATCGCAAGGCACTTAGAGAGCAGAGCATCTGTGTCCTGCCTGTAGCGTGGTCACAGGAAAAGTTGGTAGATGGAACTATAATTTCCTCACAAACAGAACACAAAGTGAAGTAGTCAACAGAGTAAAGTCTGAGGTGGCTACAGAGAAAAGCTCTGTTTCCACAAGGCACAGTACTCGCTCCCATCTGTTTTCTCATCCTCAAATCTGACATAGACAAGGATGTCAGCAACAGCACCGTGTCTTCCTTTGCAGACGACACCCGAATCTGCATGACAGTGTCTTCCATTGCAGACACTGCAAGGCTCCAGGCGGACATCAACCAAATCATTCAACGATGAGAAATTTCAATTACTACGATATGGTAAACATGAGGAAATTAAAACTTCATCAGAGTATAAAACAAATTTCTTCCACAAAATAGAGCGAGAAACCAACGTCAAAGACCTGGGAGTGATCATGTCGGAGGATCTCACCTTCAAGGACCATAACACTGTATCAATCGTATCTGCTAGAAAAATGACAGGATGGATAATGAGAACCTTCAAAACTAGGGATGCCAAGCCCATGATGACTCTCTTCAGGTCGCTTGTTCTATCTAGGCTGGAATATTGCTGCACACTAACAGCACCTTTCAAGGCAGGTGAAATTGCTGACCTAGAAAATGTACAGAGAACCTTCACGGCACGCATAACGGAGATAAAACACCTCAATTACTGGGAGCGCTTGAAGTTCCTGAACCTGTACTCCCTGGAATGCAGGCGGGAGAGATACATGATTATATTCCCCTGGGAAATCTAGAGGGACTAGTACCAAACTTGCACACGAAAATCACATCCCCCCAATGAAAAGCAGGGGTGTCACTAGCACGTTAAGAGACTATACAATAAGTGTCAAGGGCCCGAGACTGTTCAACTGCCTCCCAGCATACATAAGGGGGATTACCAATAGACCCCTGGCAGTCTTCAAGCAGGCACTGGGCAAACACCTAAAGTCGGTACCTACCAGCCGGCTGGGCTCGTACGTTGGATTGCGTGCAGCCAGCAGTAAACAGCCTGTTTGATCAGGCTCTGATCCACCCAGGAGGCCGGTCACAGACCGGGCTGCGAGGGCGTTGACCACCGGAACTCTCTCCAGGTAAACTCAAGGTACCCAAGAGAAGAAATGCCAGCTGCTCTAAGCTACATCAATCACCAGCTAAGAGCTATATCAGCTTGGGGAAATAGATGACAAGTAACATTTGCACCTGAGAAAACACAGATGATGATGATCTTTAGGCACCATGATGGTAATGCTGGTGCAGTAGTAAGGATGAAATGGAGGGTATTGAACCCTGGGCAAGAAGCTGATATCCTTGGGGTGAAATTTGACTCCAAACTGACCATGAAAAACCACGATGTAAATTTTGCAAACAAGGCAGCCAGGAAGCTTACAGCACTTCGCCGTATCTCGCATCTGCTTGACAGTAGGGATTGCAAGATTCAGTACAAGGCACAAGTATGCTCACACCTTGAGTATGCTCCACTTTCCTGGTTCGCCTCCCCCCCCGCACTTCTCATCTGCGACTGCTTGACAGAGTAGAGAACAGAGCAAGACGTCTCATAAACCATACCACGGGCCAGGATAGAACCCGCGATCAGAGAGCCTCAAAACTCCAGACTTGAGCTAGAGTTCGTCACGGCCACGCTAGTTGGAGATTTGTCTGTAAAAACTTGCATTTATGGTCACAGGGGTGTCTATGCTAACCTTCCTATAATGTAGAAATATACCTAGTTGGACGAATCTTGTTGTGGCAAAGCTGGTCCAGTGGCTAATGCGACGGTCTGGAGTTTTGAGACTCTCTGATCACGGGTTCTAACCCCCCCCGTGGTGTTAGTTTGTTTGCAATCGTGTCATTACGATTTCGTGAGTCAATACATCTCATCTCTCGCCTGGACCAATCCCAGTTTAGATCTGTCATTTCAGCAGAGCCTTCAACACAGAAGGGATATGGGTGGCCTTACTGTTATGTACATGACCAATATTGTCAAAGTACCACACTTGGATCCACTTCGAGGACAGCGTGAAACAAGCTTCCATACTACAAGACGGGCAGAAAGCAGCAACTTCACTCTGGCTGTACCCTTCTCCAGAACATCACTCCATCTGAGATCATATACCCAGGATGACTCGAATATGGAACACATTCGTACAGCATTATGATGTCAACGAGATAAAGTCAGTTGATCAAATGAAAAATGCCTGCCACAGATGGCTCCAACTTCATCCTGTTCCCTACTTGCATGTTTCATAACAATAAAAATGCTTTCAAATGAGCTGGTGTAGGTAACAGCTCTTGGTTTGTCAATAAAGTAGGAATCCTTAACCTAACCTTGTCAAATCCTGAGTAAAAAAAAAAAAAAAGAGAGAGAGAGAGAATGTGGGGTGGAATGTAGGAGTGTAAGAGAGAGGGAGGGAGGGAGGGTGTGTCAGGTCAGTTTCAGGAAGGTGTGAAATCCTGTGTGTGTGTGCATGTGTGTGTGTGGTGTGTGCACACGCACATTTATGCTTGTGTGCCCAGAAATAATCCTCCTCTCCTATGTATCAATAAGCAAATTAAATGCAAATAATAATATGTATTTCCCGAAAATTATAATCCAAAATGTGCGATACTACTTTACCAGCTTTGCAAGTGCCTGCCCGCTTTTTCCCCGGTCTCAATAGTTGGGTTGCAGGGGTCGAGTCCAAGCTCCTGGTTGGTGTATGTGTGTGTGGTGTGTGTGGTGTGTGTGTGTGTGTTGTGTGTGTGTGTGTGGTGTGTGTGTGGTGTGTGTGTGGTGTGGTGTGTTTGAGACTCCTTTTCCCCAAATATGTATCATGGGGGACCCGATCTTTTGGTTTACCACGTGCACGTCTTGTGGTTTAAAAATTTACGTTCAGTTCGTAACACTACCCCTTCCCCTATGTGTGTTGTAGTACGAAAATCTTCACGGCGCGCATAAGGGAGATAAAACACCTCAATTACTGGGAGCGCTTGAGGTTCCTAAACCTTTTATTCCCTGGAACGCAGGCGGGAGAGATACATGTTATATACACCTGGAAAATCCTAGAGGGACTAGTACCGAACTTGCACACACGAAAATCACTCACTACGAAAGCAAAAGATTGGCAGACGATGCAACTCCCCCCAATGAAAAACAGGGGTGTCACTAGCACAGTGTCAGGGGCCCGAGACTGTTCAACTGCCTCCCAGCATACATAAGGGGGATTACCAACAGCCCCCTGGCAGTCTTCAAGCTGGCACTGGACAAGCACCTAAAGTCGGTTCCTGATCAGCCGGGCTGTGGCTCGTACGTTGGTTTGCGTGCAGCCAGCAGTAACAGCCTGGTTGATCAGGCTCTTGATCCACCAGGAGGCCTGGTCACAGACCGGGCCCGCGGGGGTGTTGACCCCCGGAACTCTCTCCAGGAAAAAACTCCAGGCATGTGTGTGCCTATGGGGGGAACCACGTGTCCACACTAGCTACCCTTCATCAACTGCCTTACTCCCCTACACCTCAGTAACTTCTTTTAAAATGTAGTAAATGCTACTTATTCAAGTTCTGATAGCTCCAGGTGTGAGTGCCCCCCAGTTTCCAGCTAGAGACTGGTATTGTTGACCCATGTAACTCAACTAGGTAAATATCATGTGCAGCTGGAGTGGTCCTGTTGCCGGTCCATCCAGTACCGGGGGTCCTGTGTAGCTGCCGTTGTGTGATGCTTCTCGGTACTGGCTTCCCTCCCTTCCTGTAGGCACTGTAGTCAATAGTTCATCGAACTTTTTCACTGCACTCACTGTATTTACTGACACACCCTATAACTTATCTCTTTTTCCCTGATCTTGAGTCACATTTTCTTCAAATACACCACAAAGTAATGTGTGGGAACACTCTTAGGCCTATTAAAATGGTATAAAATACCGACAGGATGTTAGGTAAGGGACACATATCTTTATTTCGAAACCTAACTGTTGCATATGTGTCTTACCGAACACCTGTCGGTATTTTAAAACCAAATTTTAATATCCACTCTGTCAGCACTGCAACACAAGGGGTATCTTGGTACAAAACCGAAAAAACAACTTGAACAACTTCTACGGTGAGAATGGCTGGATTTGAGAGGGACGTGACGTCCCAACGACTACATTCTTACCTCTATAGTGGCCTACATCTCACCTCCTGGTGGTATATAAGGCTCCATCTGTCACTTCAACCCCATATTGTTTCAGACTATGGAAAAAACTCTTCTCCAGACTGAGGGACTGACCGCTTCAGAACTTCAAGGGTGAGGGACTGATTACTTCGTCTTCACGTTCTTCTATCAACTTTTCTCTACTCGATTGAAGAAGCCTACTGTGTAGGCAAAACGTTTCAAAATTAAAGATACCTAACTGTTGCATATGTGGCTTACCTAACACATCTTAGGCCTAGGTCCCATCCGCTCCCCTTGTTTCGGGCCGGCACTAACACTAGGCCCTATTATATATGTTTTCTCTTCTGTGATACTTGTTTTTTCCTTTTTTTATGGGGTGGTAAGTGATTATATTGCACTTTATATTTGCACACGCCTATATCACACTATCCCCCTATAGTACAGTCAGAAAGCACATCCAATATACGAGCTCAATCGTGCATGATTCTCCACTCCACCGTGTGTATGTGTTTTACTCGTCTAATTGTACTCACCTAATTGTTTTTGCAGGGGTCGATACTCTCAGCTCCTGACCCTGCCTCTTCACTGATCGCTACTAGGTCCTCTCTCTCTCTCTGCTTCCTGAGCTTTATCATACATCGTCTTAAAACTATATATGGTTCTGCCCCCTACATCACTTGCAGGCTATTCCACTTCCTGACGAATCTATGACTGAAAAAATATTTCCCAAATCCCTGTGACTCGTCTGAGTCTTCAGCTTCCATTTGTGACCCTTGTTCTGTGTCCACTCTCTGGAACAACCTGCTTCTGTCCACCTTATCTATTCCATGCAGTATTTTGTAGGTCGTCATATGTTCCCCTGACCCTCGTGTCCTCCAGTATCGTCAGTCCGATTTCCCTCAATCTTTCTTCGTAGGACATTGTGAGGAAAAAGTTCAATAGATGGAATAGAGAGGGAGTATTTATATTTAACAATGTTTCATTGCCGGCTACTTGTTAAGGTAGGGTAAGTCAAGCTCCCGCTATTCCCGCCTTTTTTCCCCCTCCCCGAAAGTGATAGTTTCATTCCCGGTTTACTTTTTAAAGGTAGGGAAAGTCAAGCCCCAGCCTTTTCTCCCCCACCCCTAAAGTGATAGTTTGATTGCCGGCTGCTTGTTAACGTAGGGTCAGTCTAGCTCCCACTATCCCTTCCCCTCCCTCTTCCCCCCCCGAAAGGTGACGTTTTGGGGCTCTGGTCAAACAGTAAATCACTCGACTCCAGCTCCCAACATTTACTGTAAGTACATCCCTTTCCCTTGTTTCTAGTGGTTTTTTATTGGTTGAAAGCTTCACTTTTGACAAATAATAAACTTAGTCCTTTCAGTCTTGCTCTAGGGTGACTGTTGTAATATCACCACATCTTTTGGGTATTGAACTTGCCATGGAGAGTGTTTTTAAGCAGTGGGTAACCTGTCTATCTTTTCAGCTTGGTTTGACAGAGAGGGTCACCTGTCAATCAACGAGAAGAACAGGAGAGGGGACTAACGTCCTGGAGACGTCCCATTTTGGATTTAATTACTGTGCACCTGTATGAAATTGCAGGACGAAAACCCCCACATCATTGCAGCGGAAAAGAACCTGCTTTCCTGTCATCGGGATAATACTCACGGCGATACTCTGTGAAGAACTAGCCAGTGGTGGTCACCAACACCTGCGTCCCCCCCCACATAAGCAACGCCTACGATTTCAAACAACAGTGTCACAACACCAGGACACCCCTATATAATTAGGGTTTAAATTTCCCAGTTTATCATTTTATTTTTTCATTTTCATTAATATTTCTATTTAAGGTTTATATTTCTATTTTCTATATATTAAGTGTTATGTTTGTCTGTTATTTTTTCCCTTTTCATTCACTAATTTTCCCCTGAGGAGGAGCCACCTTGGAATACTGTCTGAAGTTGTTTCAGGGCTGAGAAAGCCTTCACAAGTGCGACCTTGCCGGATCAACTCTACTGAGTCAAGATTCAACTCCATTTTCGAATCTACCATTGGAACTTTCAACGCTGCCATACCACGGGACGGTTTCCACCAGCCTTGAGTAATCATTTTTCTATGGTAGGACTACAGAAACAGGTATTTAAAAGATTTGGTGATTGTTATAGTCTCGATTTATTGTAAGTCAAGTCAGGCAGGGTATAATATTTAATTCTGCCACCTTTTTATGTAAGCTTGAAACACTTTGGAAGATTAGACTTAGGGACCCGAGATTTTCCAGTGAAAAACTTGTTTTCATTGAGCTCTTCATTATATCAAGGGAAAAACTGTCATAGGGACCCCTCTTGATTTGTTGGTGAGAAGATTGGATGGTCATGTGACTCCATTCTACTTACTGTTTGCTCGGAGCCGGCATAGAACCCTTTGTTTTCATTAATACATATTGTTTAATTGAAGCAGGGATCGAGCCCTCTGGTTTATTTACAGTTTGAGCGGAGCAGGAATTGAACCCTCCGTTTTCTTTAATACCCGTTTCATTTCCCCTGATAGTTTAAGTTATTCTTGCAAGTATGGAGGAATACCAGTTTTGGATGAACGCTGGAAGTAAGTTAGGAATAACAGGGAAAAATTTAGAATCTTTCATTAGTGCTAAGATCCAGGAAAGACTTGAAAGAGAGGGAATAGAAAGAGAAAGAGAAGAGAAAAAGGAAAGAGATCGAATTGAAAGAGAAAATCAAGATAGGCAGTTAGAAAGAGAGAGAGAAGACAAAAAGGAGCGTGATAGACTTGATCGTGAAGAAAGAAATAGAGTACGTGAGGAAAAAGTTAAATTAAGGGAACTTGAGGAAAGAGCAAAGGACAGAGAATATGAGTTAAGGGAGAGAGAAAAGGATCGCGAGCTCGAACAAGCTCGCCTTAAATTAGAGAATAAAATGTTAACTTTCTCACAACAGCAATTAGATGAAGGAGTAATGGAACAACGTGCAGCTAGTGCACATATTCCAACACCTAATTTTCCTCCCTTCACAGAGGGGGAAGACAAAACTTCATAATTTTCAGGTTTGAAAATCCCGCTACCCTCTGTGAATGGCCCTGCTGACACCTGGGCTACCAGGTTGGGAATGTTATTTTCTGGTAACAGTTTTAAAATATCTATGCAACTTTGTCGCAGGATATCATATGTAATTATAACCTATGAGAAGGCATCCTTAAGCATATCAAAAACCACTAATTCTTACAGGAAAGATTTCAGGTATGCCCCCTTACACCCTGGCCAGAATTTTTCAGCAGTTACAGGTAACACTCTTTCGTTGTTCGACTTTTGGATAGAGAGTTCAGGAATTGATCGCAGTTATGAATCTCTTGAGACTTCATGGTTGTGACCAGTTCCTGACAGCTCTTCCCCATCAGATACGAACATTCATCAGAGAACGAAAACCTGATTAAAGCGAGGAAGTTGCTGAGGCTGCTGACCTGTATGCTGAGGTCACAATTTCCCTATAAAGACCTAATGGGATCGAACCCTAAGGGCAAGGGTTCATCAGACCTTAAGAAACCCAAACCCTTAGGGGAAAGTAAAATGACTTTTTTATTCCTGTTTGTCATTTGTGTGGGTGTTAAGGGACATAAACGTCCAATTGTCCTTCTAAGAAGGTCCAAAAAGTTGGAAGTTTGTTTTAAAGACTGTAATGCCCAAGCACCCTTCTGTTCGGGAAACAGTTAATGGACTTAATGTATCTACCATTTTACGAGACACTGGATGCATGTACAGTCATTTCTGATAAGCTGTTCCCTAACCTTAAAGAAACTCATTCCTCTGCTATACTTTCAGACTACTTGGGCCGTACGGACACTTTTCCTACCATCCGTTGTTACTTTTGGGTCTAAAATGGTTCACAGGTTGGTCTGAAGCCGTACTAGCTCCATCACTTCTTGCTCCGTACTAATGGTAATGTAAAAAGGGGCCATTCTTTTCCTTCTGAGGTTGACCTTTCAGCACCAAAAATGGCATAAGTGTTTCAGATCCTCTTCCTGTAGAGTCAGAGAAGCCCCACGAAAGTTCAGATGAGACAAAGTTTCGCGAGATTCATGTGGGATTAAAAAAACCCGGATGCTACTCTCGAAAGCGAGGATGTAGGAAACAAACCCGGGTTCACTTGTTAGATGAAAGTGAAGATATCACCTCCGATACCATAAATGTCTTGACTAGGGCTCAGACCACAGCCCAGGCTTCTCCTACTGTCCATCCTTTGATTTTCCCTGACTTTAAGCTTTTAGATATATCGAAGGACTCCTTTGTCAATTTACAACGTAATTGCCGTTCTCTTCAGAATTGCCATAATGCCGCTAAACAAAATCAAGTTATCCAAAGGAAAAACTTTTCATATAAATTTGAATATATAAAAGGTATCTTGTACAAGTCAGTATTCAAATTAAATTCAGATGAGATAGACTATTCCATCTTAGTTGTTCCAAGTCAATGCAGAGAAACTGTCCTTAAAATGGCTCATGACCTGCCAGTGGCCGGACATTTCTCGCATCTTAAAACCTTAAATAAAATTAGGGAAACCTATTTTTGGCCAAAAATGTCCTCAGACGTCACTACCTATTGTAGATAAGATAAGATAAGATTTCGTTCGGATTTTTAACCCCGGAGGGTTAGCCACCCAGGATAACCCAAGAAAGTCAGTGCGTCATCGAGGACTGTCTAACTTATTTCCATTGGGGTCCTTAATCTTGTCCCCCATGATGCGACCCACACCAGTCGACTAACACCCAGGTACCTATTTGCTGCTAGGTGAACAGGACAACAGGTGTAAGGAAACGTGTCGAAATGTTTCCACCCGCCGGGAATCGAACCCGGGCCCTCCGTGTGTGAAGCGGGAGCTTTAGTCACCAGGTCACCGGGCCAACTGTCATCCTCCCGAGGTACCAGGCGAGTACCTATGGTCAAAATGCCAGTCTTTACGGTACCTTTTGAAAGAGTAGCTATTGACATCGTTGGTCCTTTATCTCCACTTTCATCTGGGGGACATAGATAAATACTAACATTAGTTGATTATGCTTCGAGTTTCCCTGAAGCCGTACCCTTAAAGACCATAACTACTACAGAGGTGGCTGAAGCCCTTTTGTTCATCTTCTCCAGAGTGGGCATCCCTAGAGAAATTTTTGTCTGACCCTGGGACACAATTCACATCTGACTTAATGCAAATCTATACCCAAATTCTGGGAGTGAAGCCTCTCTTCACAACACCCTATCATCCCAGCTGTAATGGGAGGATTGAGAGCCAGCATTCGATTCTCGAGTCCATTTTAAGGAAACTTTGCTCCCTTAAACCTAAGGAGTGGCATCGTTACCTACCCTGTGCTTTGTTTGCCATGAGGGAAGTTCCCAGTGACTCTTTGGGGTTTTCACCTTTTGAACTTCTCTATGGTAGACAGGCCAGAGGCCCATTGTCCATCCTTCATGACTTATGGACTAATGAGGAGGTAAATGCTGAGGTTCAGTCTTTCTTTCCAGTTTCCCTTGACCTTAGATCCAAAATTGAGGAGACCTCTGACATAGTTTCGAAAAACCTAAGCTTGTCAATGGACCAATACAAAACCTATTTTGATTCCAAAAGTCAGAGGAGAGGTTTTAAAGTAGGAGATGTAGTTCTGGTACTTTTGCCTATCAAGTCAAATAAATTATTAGTAGCATGGAAAAGGGCCATATAAGTATTAAAATTGTGGGAAAGTTGACTACCTCATAGAAGTCAAGGGGAAACCTAAGCTTTATCATATCAACATCCTTAAAAAATATTACCGAAGAAATTCGGGGTTTAAATGCCTTAATAACTTTGACTTAGTTTTTCCACACGAACTTGATAAGACAACTGAAGAAAGTAAGGTGTGCGTAATTGACACCTCTAAAATTAGACTATGATGAAGAACTACATGACTTGGTGACTCTGGACCACTCGGGCACAACCAACATTAATATTAATGAATCTTTGGATGACCATAAGAGACATGAACTACTTCAATGTGTGAGTAACTTTTCAGACGTCTTTACTGATATTCCAGGTGTTACCTCCACGGTAGTTTCCTAAGATTGACTTATTGACGGACAAAACCTATCAAAAGGAAAATTTTACCCAGTTCCAGTTCACCTTAGGGGTGCATTTGACCCAGAGGTAGAAAAATTATTAAAACTAAAGATCATTGAAACCCTTTAGTATCTGCATATTGCTCACAGTAGTCATGGTTAAGAAGGAGGATAATTCATATAGACTTGCTATTGACTTCAGAGGCCTTAATGCTATAACTCGGTGGGATGCTGAGCCTATGCCCTTAATAATAGCGATCTACACAAATTTTATGGGCTCTTCCCTCTTTTCAGAGATTGATTTTGGCCCCAGGCATATTATAGGTAAAGTTTGATCCTTCTTCTAAGCAGTACACCGCTTTTCCTACCACCAAGGACTGATGCAGTATAGAACTATGCCCTTCGGTTTTTGGGAACTGCCTGTGCTACCTACGTAAGACTGATGAGAAAGGTCTTGGGTAATATGCCAAATGTTTCAGTTTATTTTGATAAACATTTACGTAATGACTCTACGTGGGGCGAAAAATATCCAAACATTAACATCAGTTTTGCGTAGGTTACGCTCACATGGCCTCACTGCCACGCCGAAGAAATGCTTCCTAGAGTATAACAAAATTAGATATCTTGGACTGATACTTTCTATAACACTCTGCAGCCTCTCCCCAGTAAGATCAAAGCTTTATTAGAATTTAAATTCCCCAAAACCAAGAAGCTCATGGTAGCTTTCTTGGTTTTTGTTTAAATTTTTATGCACAGTTTATCCAGAACCTTACTGATCTTACAGGCATCTTATCCGATTCCTTAAAAAAGTTTGTGAAGGAACCTCTTGAACTTTCCGACGTAGCTCGGGAAAAGTTTAATGAGATTAAAAGTATCTTTTCGAAAGACCCCATACTTAAGATTACAGATATTAAAAAAACGTTTTTTTTAAGAACTGATGCCTCCCAAAACTGGCTTAGGTGCAGTGTTATTACAATACCATGTGGTACTCCCTTCCCTGTATGCTTTCTAAGCGGAAACTCCTTCCGCAGAAACGAGATACTCCCCAATAGAAAAGGAATGTTTGGCCCTTGTGGGGGGTTTTCTCCAAAAAATTTTTTTATTTGCTGGGAAAAGAATTCATTTTAGAAACGGACCACAACCTTTGATATACCTAGAAACTTTTTAAGGGAACCAACAGTCGCCTCTTGAGGTGGACATTGGCACTCCTGGCTTTTAAGTTCCATATTGTGTATATCAATGGTTCATCCAATTATTTCTCTGACTGGTTAAGTCGTGGCCCGTCAGTAGAAAAATTTGTTGCCTTACACGACTTTCCCCAGGTTAGAACTTTTTCCTCACCTATTCTTCTTATACTCCTTGACTATAAGTTTTGGTATGGGGGGGGTTGAGGGAAAAGTTGAATAGATAGGAGTAGCGAGGGAGTAAAATAGTAACAATAGTTTCATTGCCCGGGTACTTGTTAATGTAGGGTTAAGTCCAGCTCCCGCTATTCTGCCTTTTCTCCCACCCCTAAAGTGATAGTTTGACTGCCGGCTGCTTGTTAAGGTAGGGTCAGTCTAGCTCCCGCTATCCCTTCCCTCCTTCTTCCCCCCCCCCCCCCCCCCGAAAGGTGACGTGTGGGCTTGATCAAACAGTAAATCACTCGACTCACAGTCCCCAAAACTACTGTAATTCATGCCTGCCTTTTATTCTAGTGGATTATTGGTTGAAAGCTTCACTTTTGACCAATAATAAACATTAGTCTTTTCAGCCTTGCTCTAAGCTAACTGTTGTAATAATCACCACATCTTTTAGGTATTTTACTTATCATGGAGAGTGATTATTTAAGCAGTGGGTAACCTGTCTATCTTTTCAGCTTGGATGACAGAGAGGGTCACCTGTCAATCAACGAGAAGAACAAATGGAGACGGACTAACGTCCTTGAGACGTCCCATTTTGGATTTAATTACCTGTGCACCTGCATGAAATTGCAGGACGTAACCCCTCATCATTGCAGCGGTTTTAAAAAACCCGCTTTCCTGTCATCGGAATAGAATACTCAAGGCTCTATCTTCTGTGAAGAACTAGCCAGTGGGTCGTAACCAACACCTGCGACCCCCCCCCCATCATCAGCAACGGCTACGATTTCAACAACACAGTGTCACCAACAGCAGACACCCCTATATATATTAGCGTTGAATTCAGTTATCATTTATATTTTTCATTTTTCATTTTCTTTAATGTAGGATTAATTTTTCATATTTAAGTGTTTAAAATATTTATATTTTCTATATAATAAAGTGTTTATGTTTGTCTGTTATTATTTCTTTTTCTATTCACTAATTTTCCTGAGGAGGAGCCAGCCTTGGTAATACTGTCTGAAGTTGTTACAGGGCTGAGTAAGCCTTCACAGAGGAGGAGTTGCACTGCTCTTTAAAAACCAGGGGGTTTTGAGAAAATGGAATGAATGAATGGCACGGGCGAAAGGGACTACTTAGTAGGAACAATCCAGTCTGAGGGACATAAGGTGATAATTGCAGTAATGTACAACCCACCACAGAACTGCAGGTCTCCAAGAGAAGAATACGATGAGAGCAACAGAGCAATGATCGACACACTAGCCGAGGTGGCCAGGAGAGCACACATGGGGGGAGCAAAGTTACTAGTTATGGGTGATTTCAATCACAAGGAGATTGACTGGGAAAACTGGAGCCCCATGGGGGTCCCGAAAAAATGGAGAGCCAAGAGTGGATGTGGGTACTGGAAAACCTCATGCATCAACATGTTAGAGACACTACGAGAGAGAGAGAGAGAAGAGGATGAACCAGCAAGACTGGACCTTGTATTCACCTTGAGTACTTCGGACATCGAGGGTATCATGTATGAAAGGCCCCTGGGAGCTAGTGATCATGTGGTTCTGTGCTTCGACTACATAGTTGAGCTCCAAGTGGAGAGAGTAGCAGGAATAGGCTGGGAAAAACCAAACTACAAAAGGGGGAACTACTCAGGCATGAGGAACTTCCTTCAAGACATTCAGTGGGAGAGGGAACTGACAGGAAAACCAGTACAAGAAATGATTGAATATGTGGCAACAAAATGCAAGGAGGCAGAGGAGAGGTTTGTTCCCAAGGGAAACAGAAATACTGGGAAGAACAGAACGAGTCCTTGGTTCACCCAAAGGTGTAGGGAGGGAAAAACTAGGTGTACTAGAGAATGGAAAAGGTACAGAAGACAGTGAACTCAGGAAAATAAAGAAATTAGCCGAAGAGCCAGAAACGAATATGCACAGATAAGAAGGGAGGCTCAGAGACAATTTGAAAATGACATAGCATCAAAAGTAAAGACTGACCCGAAGCTGTTGTACAGCCACATCAGGAGGAAAACAACAGTCAAGGACCAGGTAATCAGACTGAGGAAGGGTGATGGGGAATTCACAAGAAACGACCAAGAGGTATGTCAGGAGCTCAACACAAGATTTAAAGAGGTATTTACAGTGGAAACTAGTAGGACTCCAGGAAATCAGAACAGGGGGGCACACCAGCGAGTGCTGGATGAGGTACATATAAACAGGGAGGAGGTGAAGAAGCTGCTATGCGAACTTGACACCTCAAAGGCGGTGGGACCAGACAACATCTCTCCATGGGTCCTTAAAGAGGGAGCAGAGATTTTGTGTGAGCCATTAACAAAGATCTTCAACACATCATTTGAAACTGGACAACTCCCTGAGGTATGGAAAATGGCAAATGTAGTCCCAATTTTTAAAAAGGGAGACAGACATAAACTACAGACTAAACTACAGACCTGTATCACTAACGTGTATAGTATGCAAGGTCATGGAGAAGATGATCAGGAGGAGAGTGGTGGAGCACCTGGAAAGAAACAAGTGTATAATTGACAACCAGCACGGTTTCAGGGAAGGAAAATCCTGTGTCACAAACCTACTAGAGTTTTATGACAAGGTGACAGAAGTAAGACAAGAGAGAGAGGGGTGGATCGACTGCATATTTTTGGACTGCAAGAAGGCCTTCGAAACAGTTCCTCACAAGAGGTTACTGCAAAAGCTAGAGGATCAGGCACACATAACAGGAAAGGCACTGCAATGGATCAGAGAATACCTGACAGGGAGGCAACAACGAGTCATGTACGCGACGAGGTGTCAGAGTGGGCGCCTGTGACAAGCGGGTTTCCACAGGGGTCAGTCCTAGGGACCTGTGCTCTTCTTGGTATATGTGAACGACATAACGGAAGGGATAGACTCAGAAGTGTCCTTGTTTGCAGATGATGCGAAGTTAATGAGAAGAATCAAATCGGATGAGGATCAGGCAGGACTACAAAGAGACCTGGACAGGCTACAAGCCTGGTCCAGCAACTGGCTCCTTGAATTTAACCCTGCCAAATGCAAAGTCATGAAGATTGGGGAAGGGCAAAGAAGACCGCAGACACAATATAGTTTAGATGGCCAAAGACTGCAAACCTCACTCAAGGAAAAAAGATCTGGGGGTGAGTATAACACCGAGCATATCTCCTGAGGCGCACATCAATCAGATAACTGCTGGCAGCATACGGGCGCCTGGCAAACCTACGGTAGCGTTCCGATACCTCAGTAAGGATTCGTTTAAGGACTCTGTATACCATTTACGTCAGGCCCATACTGGAGTATGCAGCACCAGTTTGAATCCACACCTAGTCAAGCACGTCAAGAAATTAGAGAAAGTGCAAAGGTTTGCAACAGACTAGTCCAGAGCTACGGGGATTGTCCTGCGAAGAAAGGTTGAGGGAAATCGGCCTGACGACACTTGAGGACAGGAGGGTCAGGGGAGACATGATAACGACATATAAAATACTGCGCGGAATAGACAAGGTGGACAAAGACGGGATGTTCCAGAGAAGGGACACAGACACAAGAAGTCACAATTGGAAGTTGAAGACTCAGACGAATCAAAGGGATGTTAGGAAGTATTTCTTCAGTCATAGAGTAGTCAGGCCATGGAATAGCCTAGAAAGTGACGTAGTGGAGGCGGGAACCATACATAGTTTTAAGGCGAGGTATGATAGAGCTCATGGGGCAGGGAGAGAGAGGACCTAATAGCAATCAGTGAAGAGGCGGGGCCAGGAGCTGTGAATCGACCCCTGCAACCACAAATAGGTGAGTACAAATAGGTGAGTACACACACACAGGAGGAGAGTGGTGGAGCACCTGGAACGGAACAAGATTATAAACGCCAACCAGCATGGATTCATGGAAGGAAAATTTTGTGTCACAAACCTTCTGAAGTTTTATGATAAAGTAACAAAAGTAAGACACGAGAGAGAGGGTGGGTTATTGCATCTTCTTGGACTGTGAAGGCCTTTTTCACAGTTCCCCACAAAGATTAGGCAGAAGCAGAGCTCAGGGGCCAATAACAAAAAGGGATGCAATGGATCAGAGAAAAACCTGAAGGGAGGCAAAACGAGTCATGTTCGTAATGTTTATCCAATGGGCACCGGACGAGCGAGGCCCCCAGGGGGCGGTCCTAGGACAGTGAATTTTTTGGGATAGTAACGGATATGGAAGGGTGCTCAGAAGTGTCCCTGTTCGCAGCGGTGAAGTATAGGAGAATTAAATCAATGAGGACCGGGCAGGACTTCAAAGAGACCTGGACAGACTGGACACCTGGTCCAGCAACTGGCTTCTCGAATTTTATCCCGCCAAATGCATAGTCAAGAAGATAGGGGAAGGGCAAAGAAGACCCCAGACAGAGTATAGGCTAGGTGGCCAAAGACTGCAAACCTCGCTCAAGGAGAAAGATCTTGGAGTGAGTATAACACCGAGCATGTCTCCGGAAGCACACATCAACCAGGTAATTGCTGCAGCATATGGGCGCCTGGCAAACCTGAGAACAGCATTCCGATACCTTAATAAGGAATCGTTCAAGACTCTGCACACCGTGTACGTCAGGCCCAAACTGAAGTATGCAACATCACTCTGGTACACACACCTTTTCAAGCACGTCACGAAATTAGAGAAAGTGCAAAGGTT
The DNA here is from genome assembly GCF_026875155.1 of Cherax quadricarinatus. Classification (NCBI taxonomy): domain Eukaryota; kingdom Metazoa; phylum Arthropoda; class Malacostraca; order Decapoda; family Parastacidae; genus Cherax; species Cherax quadricarinatus. Next base: position 15,880,277 of record NC_069491.1, read on the forward strand.
TGCTACAAGACTAGTCCCAGAGATAAGGGTAATATCCTACGAAGAGGACAGGAGGGTCAGGGGAGACACGATAAAGGCATAAAATACTGCGTGGAATTACCGAGGTGGACAGAGACAGGATGTTGCAGAGATGGGACACAGAAACAAGGGGTCACAATTGGACGTTGAAGACTCAGATGAGTCATAGGGATGTTAAGAAGTATTTCTTCAGTCAGAGAGTTGTCAGGAAGTGGAATAATCTGGAATGTGATATCCTGAAGGCAGGAACCATACATAGTTTTAAGACGAGGTTTGAGAAAGTTCATGGAGCAGGGAGAGAGAGCGGACCTAGGTGCGATCAGAGAAGAGGCGGGGCCAGGAGCTATGATTCGACCCGTGCGACCATGAGTACAGATATGTGAGTACACACCACAGCAGGTAACTGTAATCAGGCAAGTGACTTTGACACTTTGGTAACCAAGAACAAATGCATTAACAAGACCGTCGTCTGTGGAGCAATATTCTCATACCTGAAGTATACCTGGAGAGGGTTTCAGGGTAAACGCCCCCGCAGCCCGGTCTGAGACCAAGTCTCGCGGTGGATCAGAGTCTGATCAACCAGGCTGTTACTGTTGGCAGCACGCAAACTGATGTCATATTCCATCACCATAGATGGGTTTCCCTGTCATATTCCATCACCATAGACGGGTTTCCCTGTCATATTCCATGATTTGATAAGTTTCCCCTGTTATATTCCATGATCTGATAAGTTTCTCTGTTATATTCCATGATCTGATAAGTTTCCATGTCATATTCCATGATCTGATAAGTTTCTCTGTTGTATTCCATGATCTGATAAGTTTCTCTGTTATATTCCATGATCTGATAAGTTTCTCTATCATATTCCATTATCTGATAAGTTTCCCTGTCATATTCCATTATCTGATAAGTTTCTCTGTTGTATTCCATGATCTGATAAGTTTCTCTGTTATATTCCATGATCTGATAAGTTTCCCTGTCATATTCCATGATCTGATAAGTTTCCCTGTTATATTCCATGATCTGATAAGTTTCCCTGTTATATTCCATGATCTGATAAGTTTTCCTGTCATATTCCATGATCAGATTAGTTTCCCTGTCATATTCCATGATCAAATTAGTTTCCCTGTCATATTCCATGATCAGATAAGTTTCCCTGTCATATTCCATGATCTGATAAGTTTCCCTGTCATATTCCATGACCTGATAAGTTTCCCTGTCATATTCCATGACCTGATAAGTTTCCCTGTCATATTCCATGACCTGATAAGTTTCCCTGTCATATTCCATGGCCTGATAAGTTTCCCTGTCATCATCACCCTGAACTGTTTTCCACGGTCATATTTCATCACTCTCAAGTGTTTTCCTTTATATTTCAATGTCATTTTCTATCGCACTAGACATGTTTTTTCTGTCATTTTCCATTATTCTGGACGCCTTTCCCCATCATATTCCATCATTCTGCTCAGATTTCCCTGTCATATTCCATTGTTCTTGACGGTTTTCCCTGTCATATTCCATCGTTCTTTTCAGGTTTCCCTCTCGTATCCCATCGTTCTGGTCAGGTTTCTCTGTTACATTATATCGTTGTGGACGGGTTTCTCCTGTCATATTCCATCTTTCTTAGCAGATATCCGTCATATTTCATCACAATGGACTGGTTTCTCTTGTCATTTCCAGTCGCTATGGATATGTTTTACTTTCATATTCCATCTCCCTGGAAGGGTTTCCCTTTCATATTCCATATCCTTGGACTAGTTTCCCTGTCAGTTTCCATCGTCCTTCATGGATATCCCAACCATTTTCAAGCTTGCTGGACGAGCTTTCCTGTCATTTTCCTTTGTCGTTTACGTGCTTTTCTGTCATATTCAATCACCATGGACAGTTTTCCCAATCATATTCCATTGTTCTGGACGGGTTTCCATGTTGCATTCCATCGTCCTGTACGTGTTAGACTGTCATATTTCATCCTTCTGGATGGGTTTTAATGTCATATTTCACCTCCAGGGACAGTTTTATCCTGTCGTTTTCCGTACCTCTGGACAGATTTTTCTCTCATATTCCATCAGTATTTTCAGTGGTTCTGGACGGGTTTCCCTCTCATGTTCCAGTGATCTGGACGGGTTTCCCTCTCATGTTCCAGTGATCTGGACGGGTTTCCCTCTCATGTTTCAGTGATCTGGAGTGGTTTCCCTCTTATGTTCCAGTGATCTGGAGTGGTTTCCCTCTCATGTTCCAGTGATCTGGAGTGGTTTCCCTCTCATGTTCCAGTGATCTGGAGTGGTTTCCCTCTCATGTTCCAGTGATGTGGACGGGTTTCCCTCTCATGTTCCAGTGATCTGGACGGGTTTCCCTCTCATGTTCCAGTGATCTGGACGGGTTTCCCTCTCATGTTCCAGTGTTATGGGAGGAGTTTTCCCTCTCATGTTCCAGAGATCTGGAGGGTTATTCCCTCTCATGATTCCCGTGTCTGGCGGGTTCCCTCTCATGTTCTCAGTGATCTGGGAGGGTTTCCCTCTCATGTTACGTGTTCTTGGAGGGTTTCCTCTCATGTTCCAGTGATCTGGAAGGTTTCCTCTCATTGTTCCAAGTAGATTCTGACGGGTTTCCCTCTCATGTTCCAGTGATCTGGAGTGGATTCTCTGTTATTTTTCCATCGCCTTGAAGTGTTTTCCTTGTCATTTTCCATCGCTTTGGACGGGTTTCTGTTATATTCCGTCTTCCTAAACGTTTTCCTCATGTTTTATCTGCATTTACGACTATCTTTCAAAGAAGGTTTCCCTGTTCATATTCACAGCATTTTGATGGTTTCCTTTCCATATTTCCATCGCATGACTGTTTTCCCCGTCATTTTCTATACTTCCGGGACATGTTTTTCGGTCATTTTCCATTCGTTCTAGACGGTTTCCCTGTCATATTCAATGTTCTGGAAGGGTTTTACAGTCACTATTCTTTTTTCTGTACGGGTCTCACTGTATCTTCCAATGTCTGGAGGGTTTCCTTGTCATATTCCATCGTTCTGGACGGGTGTCTCTGTCATTTTCTCCTCCACAAACAGACTTTTTCTCCAGTCGTTTCTGTGGCTTGAGAAGTTTCCCTGCATATTCATCTCCATGAAACTGGTATCACAAGTAAGTTTTCATGATCCGCTTAACTGTTTTCCTTGTCTTTTTCCATCGTCCTGGAGAGTTTTCCCTGTTATTTTTCATCACCCTTAACGGTTTTCCCTGTCATTTTTTTTTATCGCCCAGGAAGATTTTTCTGTCTCATTTTTCATCGCTGGACATGTTTTGTTATTTTTCTGGTGAGGTGGAAAGTTCAACAGATAGGAGTAGCGAGCGAGTATATGGTAACAATAGTTTGACTGCCGGCTGCTTGTTAAGGTAGGGTAAGTCTAGCTCCCGCTATCCCCCCCCGCCCGAAAGGTGACGTGTGGGGCTCCTTCAAAACAGTAATCACTCGCCTCCCCCAGCTCCGCCCTACTGTTAAGTACAAGGCCTGCTAAATATTCTATGGAATTTATTGGTTGAAAGCTTCACTTTTGGCCCAATAATTAAACTTAGTCCATCAGCCTTGATTCTCATGTTAGATGTTTTGATAAATCACCACGTCATGTAGGTGATTTCTTAAGCAGTGGGTAACTGTCCTTCTTTCAAGCTTGAATGGGACAGTTAGGGTGTCACCTGCAACCAACGAGAAGTATTGAAGGAGACGGACTACGTCTCTCAGGACGTCCCTGTTGATTCACTTCCTGTTATGTGTATGAAGTGCCACGAGGACATAACCTCATCATTTGCATGTAAGGAGATCCTGCGACTCCTGCCATGGATGATTATTCACGGTAAGAACTCTTGAAGAACGAGCCTTTGGGTTGTCACCAACACTTGTGGATTCCCCCTCACATCATCGTGGGTTGTCACCAACACCTGTGATCCCGCCCTTCACATCATCGTTGTTGTCACCAAACACCTGTAATCCCCCCTACATCATCGTTGGGTTGTCACCAACCACCTGTGATCACCCCCCTCACATCATCGTTGGTTTGCACAACACCTGTAATCCCCTCACATCATCGTTGGTGTTGTCACCAACACCTGTGATCCCCCTTACATCATGTTTGGTTCTCACATACAACAGTGATCCCCCCTCACATCATCGTTGGGTTTGTAACCAACACCTGTGATCGCCCTACATCATCGCTGGGTGGTCACCACAACTGTGATCCCCCCTCACATCTTCGTTGGGTTGCCACCAACACCTGTGATCCCCCTACATCATCGTTGTGTTGTTCACCAAATAACCTGTGATCCCCCCTCACATATCGTTGGGTTCGTCACCAACACTCTGTGATCCCCATCACCTCATCCGTTGGGTTGTCACAAAAACCTGTGATTCCCCCTACATCATGTTGGTGTTGTAACCAACACCTGGTGATCTCCCCTAACATCATCGTTGGGGGTGTCACAAACACCTGTGATCCCCCCTCACATCATCGTTGGGTTGGCACCAACACCTTGTGGATACACCCTCACATGCATCGTTGGGTTCTCACCAACACCTGTGATCCCTCACATCATCGTTGGGTTGTCACCAACCCCTGTGATCCCCCCTCCACATCTCGTTGGGTTGTCACCATATACAATCTGTGACCCCCCCAATCATCGTTGGGTTGTCACCCACACTGTGAATCCGCCCTCACCTCATCGCTGGGTGGTCACCATCCCTGTGAATCCGCCCTCACATCAGCGCTGGGTGGTCAACCAACACTGTGATCCCCCTCACATCTTTCGTTGGGTTGACAAACACCTGTGATTCCCCCTCACATCATGTTGGGTTGTTACCAACACCTGTGATTCCCCCCTCACATCATCGTTGGAGTTGCACCAACACCTGTGATCCTCCCCATCACATCATCGTTGGGTTGTCACCCACACTGTGAATTCCCCCATCACATTCATCGTTGGGTTGTAAACGAAAACCTGTGATCTCCCCCCTCACATCATAGTTTGGGTTGCCTCACAAAACCTGTGATCCCCCTCACATCATCGTTGGGTTGTTACCAAAACCTGTGAACCCCCCTCAAATCATGTTGGGTTTGGCACAAACACTGTGATCCCCATCACATATCGATTGGGTTGTCACCAATACTGTGAGTCCCCCTCACACATCGTTGGGTTGTAACCAACACCTGTGATCTCCCCCGCACATTCATCGTTGGGTTGTCACCAAACACCTGTGATCTCCCTCACATCTCGTTGGGTTGTCACCAACACCTGTGATCCCCTCTCATCATCGTTGAGGTTCCACCAACACTGTGATACCCCTGAACATCATCGTTGGGATCTCGCAACCAACACTGTGATCCCCTCAAATCATCGTATTGGGTTTCACCAACACTGTGATCCTCCCCTACCATCATCGTAGGGTTGCACCAACACCTGTGATCCCCCCTCACATTCATCGTGGTTGTTACAACACCTGTGATCGCCCTCACATCATGTTGGGTTGTCACCCAACACTGTGATCCCCCCGTCACATCATAGTTGGGTTGTCACCACACCTGTGATTCCCCCTCACATCATCGTTGGGTTGTAACCACACTTGATCTCCCCTACATCATCGTTGGGTTGTCACCAACACCTGTGATCCCCACTCACATCTATTCGTTGGGTTGGCACCAACACTGTGATCCCCCCTCAATTCATTCGTGGGATTCTCACCAACACTGGATCCCCGCCTCACATCATCGCTGGGTGGTCACCAACACCTGTGATCCCCTCACAGTCGTTGGGTGTCACCACCACTGTGATCCCCCTCACATCTCGTTGGGTTGTCACCAACACTGTGATCCCCCCCTCACTTCATCGTTGGGTGTCACCAACACCTTGCGATCCCTTTCAACATCTTCGTTGGGTTGTCACCAACACCTGTGATCTCCCCACATCATCGTTGGGTTGTCACCAACACCCGTGACCCCCACTCACATCATCGTTGGGTTGTCACTAACACCTGTGATCCCCCCTCACATCATTGTTGGGTTGTCACCAACACCTGTGATCCCCCCTCACATCATCGTTGGGTTGTCACCAACACCTGTGATTCCCTCTCACCTCATCGTTGGGTTGTCACCAACACCTGTGATTCCCCCTCACATCATCGTTGGGTTGTCACCAACACCTGTGATCCCCCTCACATCATCGTTGGGTTGTCACCAACACCTGTGATCCCCCTCACATCATCGTTGGGTTGTCACCAACACCTGTGATCCCCCCTCACATCATCGTTGGGTTGTCACCAACACCTGTGATCCCCCCTCACATCATCGTTGGGTTGTCACCAACACCTGTGATCCCCCCTCACATCATCGTTGGGTTGTCACCAACACCTGTGATCCGCCCTCATATATCCGGTGGGTGGCTCACCAACACCTGTGATCCCCTCACACATCGTTGGGTTGTCACAACACTGTGATCCCCCCTCCAACATCATCGTTGGGTTTAGTCCCAACTCCCTGTGATCCTCCTCACATCATCGTTGGGTTGTCCCAACAATCTGTGATCCATTCACATCATCGTTGGGTTGCACCAACACCTGTGCTCCCCACACTTCATCGTTGGGTTGTCCCAACATGTGATCCCCCCTCACTGATCGTTGGGTGTCAACAAACACCGTGGATCCCCCCCATCACCATCATCGTTGGGTTGTTCACTAACGCAAACTGTTATCCCCCTCACATCATCGTTGGGTTGTCACCAACACCTGTGATCCCCTCACATCATCGTTGGGTTGTTCTCCAACACTGTGATTCCCCCCTCGCACATGTCATCGTGGGGTTGTACCATCACCTGTGTCCCCCTGATCATCGTGGGGTTGTCACCAACACCTGTGATCCACCCCATCATCGTTGGGTGTCAACAACACCTGTGATTCCCCCGCCACATTAACGTGGGTTGTCACCACCACCTGTGATCCCCCCTCACATCCTCGTTGGTTTTAGTCACCAAAACTTCTGTGATTCCACCCCTCACATATCGTTGGGTGTCACCAACACCTGTGAATCCCCCCTCAAATCATCGTTGGGTTGTCCCCAAAATTTGATCCCCGCCTCACGTCAGTTGTTGGGTTGTCTCCAACACTGTGATCCACCTCAACATCAGCAGTTGAGTTGTCCACCAAACTGTGATTCCCTTTCACATCATCGTTGGGTGTCACCAACACTGTGATCCCCCCTCACAACATCGGTTGGGTTGTCACCAACACCTGTGGATTCCCCCTACATCATCGTTGGGTTGTCACCAACACTGTGATCCCCCTCAAATCATCGTTGGGTGGTCACCAACACTGTAGATCCCCCCCTCAATCATCGTGGGTTTTCACCAACACTGTGATCCCAACCTCACATATCGTTGCGTTGTCACCAACACCTGTGATCCCCCCGCTCATCAACGTTGGTTGTCACCAAACCTGTTGAACTCCCCCCTCACATCATCGTTGGTTTGTCACCAACACCTGTGATCCCCCCCTTACATCTTCGGGGGGGTTGTCACCAACACCTGTGATCACCCCTTCACATCATCGTTGGGTTGTACCAACACCTGTGATTCCCTCGTCCATCATCGTTGGGTTGTCACCAACACCTGTGATCCCCCCTCACATCATCGTTGGGTTGTCACCAACACCTGTGATCCCCCTCACATCATCGTTGGGTTGTCACCAAACCCTGTGATCCCCCACATCATAGTTTGGGTTGTCACCAACACTGTGATCCCCCCTCACATCATCGTTTGGGTTGTCCAAAACCTGTGATCCCCCCTCCCACATTCGTTGGGTTGTCACAAACTGTGATCCCCCCTACATCATCGTTGGGTGTCACCAAAACAACCTGTGATCCCCCTCTCATCATCGTTGGGTTGTCACCAACTCCTGGTGACACCCCCTCACCATCATCGTTGGGTTGTCACCAACACCTGTGATCCTCACAATCTATGTTGGGTTGCCACACAACACCTGTGATCCCCCTCACATCATCGTTGGGTTGTCACCAACACCTGTGATCCCCCCTCACATCATCGTTGGGTTGTCACCAACACCTGTGATCCCCCCTCACATCATCGTTTGGTTGTCACAACAACGTGTGATCCACCCTAACATCACTCGTGGGGTTGTCACCAAACCACCTGTGATCCCCATCACATCATCATTGGGTTGTCACCAACACCTGTGATTCCCCTCACATCTTCGTTGGGTTGTCACCAAACCTGTGATCCCTCTCATCATCGTCTGAGTTGTCACCATTCCCTGTGTTCCCCCCTAGCATCATGTTGGTTGTCACCAAACACCTGTGATCCCCCTTCACATCATGTTGGGTGTAACCAACACCAGTGATCCCATCACATCGTTCTTTGGGTTGTCACCAACACCTGTGATACTCCCTCAATCATCGTTGGGTGTCACCAACGACCTGTGATCCCCGCCTCTCATCATCGTTGTGGTGTCACCAACACCTGTGATCCATACATCATCGTTGGGTTGTCACCAACACCTGTGATCCCCCCTCACATCATCGTTGGGTTGTCACCAACACCTGTGATCCCCTCACATCATCGTTGGGTTGTCACCAACACCTGTGATCCCCCCTCACATCATCGTTGGGTTGTCACCAACACCTGTGATCCCCCCTCCCATCTTCGTGGGTTGTAACCAAACACTGTGATCTCCCAAAATCATCGTTGGGTTGTCACCAACACTCGTGATCCCCCCTTCACTCATCACAACGGCTGACGATGTCAAACAACACGCGTGTCACCAACATCAGACACCCTTGTATATTATTAGCCTTGACCTGTTAAATATTTATATTCTCATTTTCTTAAAGTTGGTTCTATATTTATATTCAAGAATTTTATTTTTTAAAATTTTTTAATATAAGTGTTTATGTTCTGTCAGTTTTTATCTTTTTTATTCATTATTTTCCTGAGGAGGAGCCAGCTTGTTAATACTGTCTGAAAGTTGATACAGGGCTGAGTATGCCTTCAACACACTGTCATATTCCTCACCATGGACGGGTCTCTGTCATATTCCCTCACCATGGACGGGTCTGTCATATTCCCTCACCATGGACGGGTGTCTGTCATATTCCCTCACCATGGACGGGTCTGTCATATTCCCTCACCATGGACGGGTGTCTGTCATATTCCCTCACTATGGACGTGTGTCTGTCATTTCCCTCCCATGGGCGGGTCTGTCATATTCCCTCACCATGGACGTGTGTCTGTCATTTTCCCTCACCATGGACGTGTGTCTGTCATATTCCCTCACCATGGACGGGTGTCAGCCTGTCATATTCCCTCACCATGGACGGGTGTCTCCTTGTCATATTCCCTCACCATGGACGGGTGTCACCTTGTCATATTCCATCACCATGGACAGGTGTCTCCTTGTCATATTCCCTCACCATGGACGGGTGTTTCCCTGTCATATTCCCTCACCATGGACGGGTGTCTCTGTCATATTTCCTCACCATGGACGGGTGTCAGCCTGTCATATTCCCTCACCATGGACGGGTGTCTCGTTGCCATATTCCCTCACCACGGACGAGTGTAACCTTGTCATATTCCCTCACCATGAACGGGTGTCTCCTTGTCATATTCCCTCACCATGGACGGGTGTCACCTTGTCATATTCCCTCACCATGGACGGGTGTCTGCCATATTCCCTTACCATGGACGGGTGTCTCTGTCATATTCCCTCACAATGGACGGGTGTCTCTGTCATATTCCCTCACCATGGACTGGTGTCTCTGTCATATTCCCTCACCATGGACGGGTGTCTCTGTCATATTCCCTCACCATGGACGGATGTCTCCTTGTCATATTCCCTCACCATGGACGGGTGTCTCTGTCATATTCCCTCACCATGGAGGGGTTTTCCCTTGTATATTCCTCACCATGAAGGGGTTGTCACCTTGACAAAATTCCCTAACCATGGACGGGTGTTCCCTGTAATATTCCCTCACCATGGAGGGGTGTCTCCCTGTCATATTCCCTCACCATGGACGGGTGTCTCCTTTCATATTCCCTAACCATGGACGGGTGTCTCCCTGTCATATTCCCTCACCATGGACGGGTGTCTCCTTGTCATATTTCCTCACAATGGACGGGTGTCACCTTGTTATATTCCCTCACCATGGACGGGTGTCTCCCTGTCATATTCCCTCACCATGGACGGGTGTCACCTTGTAATATTCCCTCACCATGGACGGGTGTCTCCTTGTCATATTCCCTCACCATGGACGGGTGTCCCTTTTCTTTTCCCCTCACCATGGACGGTGTCACTTGTAATCCCTCACCATGGACGGGTGTCCCTTGTCATTTTCCCCTCCCCATGCGGGTCACCTTGTCAATTCCCTCACATGGACGGGTGTCTCCCTGTCTTTTCCCCTTCACCATGGACGGTGTCCTGTCATATTCCCTAAACCATGGCGGGTGTCCCCCTAGTCATATTCCCTCACCATGGACGGGTGTCTCCTGTCATATTCCCTCACCAGGGACGGGTGTCTCCTTGTCATATTCCTCACAATGGACGGGTGTCCCCTTTTTATATTCCCTAAACGATGGACGGGTGTCTCCTTGTCTTTATTCCCTCACCATGGACGGGTGTCCCTTGTCATATTCCCTCACCATGGACGGGTGTCTCCTTGTCATATTCCCTCACCATGGACGGGTGTCCCTTATCATTTTCCCCTCACCATGGACGGGTGTCTCCCTGTCATATTCCTTCCCCAAAATGGACGGGTGTCTCTGTCAAAATTTCCCTCACAAGGGAAACGGGTGTCTCCTTTTCATATTCCCTCACCATGGACGGGTGTCTCCCTGTCATATTCCCTCACCATGGACGGGTGTCTCCTTGTCATATTCCCTCACCATGGACGGGTGTCTCCCTGTCATATTCCCTCACCATGGACGGGTTCTCCTTGTCATATTTCCTCACAATGGACGGGTGTCACCTTGTTATATTCCCTCACCATGGACGGGTGTCTCCCTGTCATATTCCCTCACCATGGACGGGTGTCACCTTGTCATTTTCCCCTCACCATGGAGGGTGTTTCTTTCATATTCCCTCCCCATGGACGGGTGTCCCTTATTATTCCCTCACCATGGACGGGTGTCTCCCTGTCATATTCCTTCACCATGGACGGGTGTCACCTTATCATATTCCCTCACCATGGACGGGTGTCTCCTTGTCATATTCCCTCACCATGGACGGGTGTCACCTTGTCATATTCCATCACCATGGACAGGTGTCTCCTTGTCATATTCCCTCACCATGGACGGGTGTCACCTTATCATTTCCCTCCCATGACGGTGTTCCTTGTCTATTCCCTCACCATGGACGGGTGTCCCCTTGTCATATTCCTCACCATGGACAGGTGTCTCCTTGTCATTTTCCCCTCACCATGGCGGGTGTTCTGTCATATTTCCTCCACCATGGACGGTGTCAGCCGTCATATTCCCTCACCATGGCGGGTTGTTCGTTGCCATATTCCCTCACCATGGACGAGTGTAACCTTGTCTTTCCTCACCAGGGACGGGTGTTCCTTGTCATATTCCCCCACATGGACGGGTGTCTCCTGTCTATTCCCACCATGGACGGTGTCACCTTTCTATTCCCTCACCATGGACGGGTGGTCTGCCAATTCCCTACCATGGACGGGTGTCTCTGCATATTCCCTCACAATGGACGGTGTCTCTGTCATATTCCCTCACCATGGACTGGTGTCTGTCATTTTCCCCCCACCATGGACGGGTGTCTCTGTCATTTTTCCCTCACCATGGACGGATGTCCCCTTGTCAAATTCCTCACCATGGACGGTGTCTCCTTGTCATATTCCTCACCATGGACGGGTGTCCCCTTGTCATATTCCCTCACCATAAAACGGGTGTCACTTGAAATTTTCCCAAACCCTGGAGGGTGTCTCCGTATTTTCCCCTCACCATGGACGGGGTCTCCCTGTCATATTCCCTCACCATGGACGGTGTCTCCTTGTCATATTTCCTCACAAGGGGACGGTTGTCCCTTGTATATTCCCTAAACATGGACGGGTGTCTCCCTGTCATATTCCCTCACCATGGAGGGGTGTTCCTTGTAATTTCCCCTCACCATGGACGGGTGTCTCCTTGTCATATTCCCTCACCATGGACGGGTGTCACCTTATCATATTCCCTCACCATGGACGGGTGTCACCTTGTCATATTCCCTCACCATGGACGGGTGTCTCCTTGTCATATTCCCTCACCATGGACGGGTGTCACCTTGTCATATTCCCTCACCATGGACGGGTGTCTCCCTGTCATATTCCCTTCACCATGGACGGGTGTCTCTGTCATATTCCCTCACCATGGACGGGTGTCTCCTAGTCATATTCCCTCACCATGGACGGGTGTCTCCCTGTCATATTCCCTCACCATGGACGGGTGTCTCCTTGTCATATTTCCTCACAATGGACGGGTGTCACCTTGTTATATTCCCTCACGATGGACGGGTGTCTCCCTGTCTTTATTCCCTCACCATGGCGGGTTTGTCCCCTTGTCATTTTCCCTCACCATGGACGGGTGTCTCCTTGTCATATTCCCTCACCATGGACGGGTGTCCCCTTTATCATATTCCCTCACCAGGAGGGGGTGTTTTCCCTGTCATTATTCCTCACCATGGACGGGTGTTCTCGTCATATTCCCTCACCATGGAGGGGTGTCTCCTTTTCATATTCCCTCACCATGGACGGGTGTCCTCTGTCATATTCCCTCCCCATGGACGGGTGTCTCTGTCATTTTTCCCTCACCAGGGACGGGTGTTCCTTGTAAATTTTCCCCTCCCCATGGAGGGTGTCTCCGTCATATTCCCTCACCATGGACGGTGTCTCTTGTCATATTTCCTCACAATGGACGGGTGTCACCTTGTTATATTCCCTCACCATGGACGGGTGTTACTTCATTTCCTCACCAGGATGGTGCACGTCATATTCCTCACCATGGACGGGTGTCTCTGTCATATTCCCTCACCATGGACGGGTGTACCTTATCATATTCGCTCACACATGGACGGGTGTCTCCTGTCATATTCCTTCCCCATGGACGGTGTCTCTGTCATATTCCCTCACCATGGACGGGTGTCTCCCTGTCATATTCCCTCACCATGGACGGGTTTCTGTCATATTCCCTCACCATGGACGGGTGTCTGTCATATTCCCTCACCATGGACGGGTGTCTGTCATATTCCCTCACCATGGACGGGTGTCTGTCATATTCCCTCACCATGGACGGGTTTCTGTCATATTCCCTCACCATGGACGGGTGTCTTGTCTTTTTCCTCACCATGGACGGGTGTCTCTGTCATATTCCCTACATGGGGGGGTTTGTCTCTCCAGTATGTAACCGCCCCAGTAACCAGTGTACCAGTGATGACTATCCCAACCCGCTCTCCCTGGTCACTGTTGTTTCATATTGTGCAAAACCAAGCGTATTCAAAGCCCCCCTCACATAGGGGTACTGGGGGGGCCGTCAGTGTTAGAGAGTGAGAAAGGGAAAAGGTTACGGTGTTGGGCGCCCCCCCAATTACCGCAATTAGTACTTCCAGCCTAGTGGGTATTTTTACCCTCCACGTGTTCGAACTCCCAATAAAATTCTCTGTCATATTCCTCCCCATGGACAGTGTTCCTTGTCTATTCCCTCCCCATGGACAGGTGTCTGTCATTTTCCCTCACCTGGGGGTTTTTCTTCTATTCCCTCACCATGGCGGGTGTCTCCTTGTCATCCCCCCCCTCAATGGCACTATCCCCTTTGTCATATTCCTTCACCATGTACGGGTGTTCCCTGTCATATTCCTCTCACCATGGACGGGTGTCTCTGTGATATTCCTTCACCATGGACAGGTGTCTCCTTGTCATATTCCCTCACCATGGACGAGTGTCTCCCTGTCATATTCCCTCACCATGGACGGGTTTCTCTGTCATATTCCCTCACCATGGACGGGTGTCTCCCTGTCATATTCCCTCACCATGGACGGGTTTCTGTCATATTCCCTCTCCATGGACGGGTTTCTCTGTATATTCCTCCCCTGGACGGGTGTCCCCCTGTATATTCCCTCACCATGGACGGGTGTCTCCCTGTCATATTCCCTCACCATTGACGGGTGTCTGTCATATTCGCTCACCATGGACGGGTTTCTCCCTGTCATATTCCCTCACCATGGACGGGTTTCTCTGTCATATTCCCTCACCATGGACGGGTGTCTGTCATATTCGCTCACCATGGACGGGTTTCTTGTCATATTCCCTCACCATGGACGGGTTCTCTGTCATATTCCCTCACCATGGACGGGTTTCTCTGTCTATTCCCTCACCTTTGGGAGGGGTTTGTCTGTCATATTCCCTCACCATGGAGGGGTTTCCCTGTCAAATTCCCTCCCCATGGACGGGTTTTTGTCATTTCCCTCACCATGGAGGGGGTTCTGTCATATTCGTCACCATGGCGGGTTTCTCCTGCATATTCCCTCCCATGGAGGGTTTCTTTTCATTTTCCCCTCACCATGGAGGGGTGTTGTATTTTCCCTCACCATGGAGGTGTTGTCATTTTCCCCCTACCATGGAGGGGTGTCTGTTTTTCCCTCAAGGAGGGTTTTTGTCATATTCCTCACCATGGGGGTTTTTTTCCCTGTAATTTTTCCCTCCCCATGGACGGGTTTCTCTGTATATCCCTACCATGGAGGGTTTGTCTGTCATATTGTAAAATGGAGGGTTTCTCCCTTCTTTTCCCTCACCGGGAGGGTTTTTTTTGTCATTTTCCCCTACATGGAGGGTGTCTGTAATTTTCCCCTCACCTGGAGGGTGTCTTTTTATATTCCCCCCCATGGACGGGTGTTGTCATATTCGTCCCCATGGACGGGTTTCTCCCTGTTTTTCCCCTCACCATGGCGGGTTTCCTGTAAATTTTCCCTCACCATGGACGGGTGTTGTATTTTCCCTCACCATGGACGGGGGGTTCTGTCATATTCCCTCACCATGGGGGTTTGTCTGTCATTTTTCCCTCCCATGGACGGGGTCTGTCATATTCCCCTCCCCATGGGGGGGCTTCCCCCGTCATTTCCCTCACCATGGACGGGTTTCTCTGTCTATTCCCCACCATGGGGGGTGTTGTAATTCGCTCCCCAGGGAGGGTTTCTTGTCTATTCCTCCCCATGGGGGGGTTTCCTCTGTCATATTCCCTCCCAGGGAGGGGTTGTCTGTCTTTTTCCCTCACATGGACGGGTGTCCTGTCATATTCGCTCACATGGACGGGCTTCTCCCGTCAATTCCCTCACCAGGAGGGTTTCTCTGTCATTTCCCCCATGGCGGGTTTCTCTTTTAAATTCCCTCCCCATGGAGGGTGTCTGTCATTTTCCCTCACCTGGACGGGTGTTTTCATTTTCGCTCACCAGGAGGGGCTTTCCTTCATATTCCCTAATGGACGGGTTTCTCTGTAATTTCATGCCCTAACCTCTCTCGTCTTTTTTTTGCATTACCTGGACGGTTTTTCCTTTTTTTTTTCCATCGCCTGTACAATTTCCCCGTTTTTTCAAATGATATGGACCTTTTCCCCATTTTCCCGTTTTCGAGGGTTTTTCCTCTCTTTTTTTATGATCTTGAGGGTTTTCCCTTTTGTCATTTCCATAAATCCATTGGGTTTTTTTTATTTATCAAAGTATATTTTATTATTATAATCAAAAAAGAAGCGCAAGCCACAAGGGCTATACGCATTTATCAAAATAAAATGTTTTTCCCCGTCTATTTTTTCACAACAGCAGTTGTTTTGTATTTTCCATCGTCCTGAAATGTTACTCTGACATTTGCGATCGGTCTAGTCTGGTTTCCTGTCATTTATCATCACCCTCAACTATTTACCACTTCATTTTACCTTTGCAATGAACGGTTTTCCATATTTTGAGGTGTTTTTATGTTCCTTCCATGAAATAGTACCTGCCTTCAATCACTGTCCTTGCTGAAACTTCCTATGTTCAGTGAACTGGTCTTTCATGATCACTGTTCCCTTGCTACTGCAGTTGGCTGTTAGATTCTCTGCATATAACATACCTTTCATTGTCTTCAGACCTGGTCATTTGATCTTATTGTGGCTGCACGTGTTTTCCCTGGCCCCTAGTGGGTCTTGATAGGGCCTTCGTGTATGCCATAATCTCTTAATAATAATAATAATCTCTTTATTTACTACAATACATGTACAAGGTATACAGACCAAGCTGACATACTACTAATAGAAAACCCTTGTTATGCTCCGATCGGCAAATTAGGGTCAGTGTCCCAGATGGCGACCCACACATCAGTCGACTAACGCCCCAAGGTACCTCATTTTAACTGATGGGGAACATAGACAACAGTGGAAAAAACTCGCCCAATGTTTCTTATCTACTCTGGCTGGGAATCGAACCCAGGCCCTCGCCGTGTGAAGCAACAGCGTTAGCCCACCAGGAAGGCCTTTGTTTCTACACGTCCCCTTGTCTGTGCCGACATAGAAATTTCCTGATGTTGCATCTGAAATGTCATTTGTCTATCTAATCATTGCATACCACCTTTCTTCACTCTGCATCCTGACAGCTCATACACTACGTTTCCTTGACCTTAAAACCGCTTTTGATGTACCAACCTACAATGTAATCATCAGATGAACTTGCCCAGAATGGAATGTTGGAGATGGCTTCTCCGCTGGATTAAAGTTACCTGTCCAACAGCAAGTCGTCAGGTTGTTCCAGGACATAGAATGTAAACTAAGAGATTTTGAATTAGGAACCCTCACAGGGAGGTGTGCTTAGTCCACCCTTTTCAACATTTTGATTAATGCCGTTACTTAATCCATGCCTACCAGCCCCATCAGTAATAAATGATTAGTTTTGCTGAGACATAATGATTCACACCACCGTATCTCCAACACTCAAAACATTTCTTAATCATGTACTAGCCTCGTGTCAGGACGCTGGGGTTAAAACTCAGGGGATAAAACAAAGATACTCAAATAGAGTCCTCCTCGACAGAGCACAGTTCGGTCAGATCCATTGCATATGGGTCTCTCTAGAATATGAAAGCAAGATACAGGTATCTAGGCTTTGAGGTTCCACTACTTGACCTGTTAACAGAACTTTGTCGCCACAATACAAAGAAAGTGCTGAAGAGCACTTAGAGTTGTGGCAGTTTTCATCCAGGAAAGGAGCTAATGTTATAAATTGTGAAAAAGATGTATCTTGCTTATATTAGATCATTGGTTGATTATGCGCGCCACTACTTGCACTCATGCTGACTGGAAGCTTGGGAGGGCTGGATATATTATTATAATCAAGGGGTAGCGCTAACCCGAGGATAATACAGCGCCTGGGGGGGGGATGTGGAAGGCATTTCAGGCTTAATTCGGGGAAGCATGGAGCACAGATCCAATACCCTAAATCAAGAGCCCCTCACCAACATCAAGGAACCTTCCTTAGGGGTTGGAGGGGGGCTGAAAAAACTGCAAAACTAAAGTAATGAGGATCATCCTAGATGCCCTCGGATGCTGCCAAAATTTTAAATATGCGGAAAGTCACTTAAGTATTCCAAGCATTAGAGATCGTGTTACTGAAAGAAAAATCCTTATTGTGGGTCAATAATGCTTAGGCTGAGCCCATTCAAACCCCTGCACAGAAGCCTCCAAACTTCCTCAGCACTGTGAACATCCTTTCACCTAAGTGACATGTCAAGAAATCATATTAATGAAAATAAGATACCAAATATACTAAGCAAATTTCCTAAATTTCCTTGTAAACAGATAAGTGAACTATAGATATGTAAGATATAAAACCATATGTATTCCTGTTAACCCTTTCCTGGGGCCTAGTTTCCTAGGCCTTTTGTGGTATCCATATGCTCTCGCGCTACCGTCCGACAGGATGGTAAGGGTTGCACAATAAACTAGCCTCTCGGTGGCATAATCAAAAATCTAATCCATTCCAGATTGGAAATCGAAAAAACCTGGGAACCGCCACCCCGCAGAACCACTACATGATCTATAACAAGTTTAGACAACAGAGACTTTTCCCTGCTCCATGGGATATTACCCATTCCAAGGTTTTCTACACATCCTCCATTCCCCCCAAAAACTCTTCTAAATCACAACCAAAGCTTCGTCTTGAAGCCAAACATGAATGCCTATAAGGCCTGTATGATACTAGACACCACAGAACACTCTTTCACAAATTATTTACGTCGATTGGTTCTGTTCACCAGTCCCACGGTGCAGCTGTAGATGTCTGCGTTGTCACACAGAGTGATGCCACATAAAAGGAAATTGGAGCACGCATCAATAACTGGGCCTCTAAACCCTTTCACACAGAACTGGTTTGCCATACTCCCTTGCACGCAAATTTGTCCATGTATCTAAGGATGACACATTTAATTGTAACCGATTCTCTGTCATCCATAAATGCTCTCAACTCATTAAGTATAAATTGTGGCATGCTTGAGTCAGAAGCCAGACACAGGTATGGGTATGATTTGTGGACAGTGGAGTCAGAGTGCAACATGTTGTGGATACCATCTGACATTGGTCTTCGAATCCATGAATCGAACTGATAAATTTGCAAGCTGTATATGCTTTCAAAGAGGGGGTAGATTACAATCTTGGGTTGTCAGTTAGCAGTTTTGATAACAAAATACGAAAGAACTTCAAATGAACTTTATTTGACTTAAGACTAGGGGAGATCGAACATAAGTAGTCAGTCCATCTATCATCATTTCCATTCAAGCAGGAGGATCCACATGTCTATGGTGCATCCAACAAAATAAGGCAGACTCTTGTATGTCACTACCGCCCGGCTTCCGGCTGGGTTACAAGTATCTTTGGCAGGTTAAATCGACACCCACCAGATGTAGACCAATACGAAATGTACACAATTTGCCAGACTGGATTATGTCAACACCTTGCGTCATTATGTACTGAGTGCGATAAAAAGTAATGAATTTAGAAACAACTCCACTCAGAAATGATTTCAAGAAATGGCTAAGTAATTTATCCACAGTGAATATTGCAGACCATTCTGGAGAAACACCCGACTTTGCCTAGCTGATAATAAAGCATTTACCACATGTGTTTGTTTGTGAGTGTGTGTGTGTGTGTGTGTGTTGTGTGTGTGTGTGTGGGGTGTGCGTCCTTGTGTTAATGCATAAATTTGTACGCTTCCCGTGTGCACATGTCCTGCGTGCGCCCTGGTGTGTAATTGTGTGTGCGCGCGCGCTAGTGTGGGATGATATCCCACTTAATATTTGTATTTATAACTCCTTACGATTGTGAACAGGTGTGGACGTATCAGTGGTTCATTACTTTGTAATTTGTTTCGTGACTGTAACCATGTAAGGAGTGAAGCTGAATCATATACCTCTGTACTTGCCTAATTAATGACCGAGATCTGCCTTGAAGTTCATTACCTGTTGTAATTGGTGAGTTCATTACCTTTTTAAATTGTGTTCCCCCATTACCTTTGTAAATTGTGAGATCATTCTACCCTTCTATGTAACTTGCTCACAGCTATCAAAACTTTGGAGTCCATCCCTAGACCAATTTATGTACCTCTGTAATCTTTTGACTACCACCCACGATGATGTGTATGGTGGTGACTACCACCCACAGGATGGGTATGTTGTGACTACCAAAAACCCACAGGAAGGGTATGTGGGTGACTCCACTCCACAGATTGGGTAATGTGGTGACTACCGCCCCAGGATGGTATGTGGGACTACCGCCCACATGGATGGGTATGTGGTGACTACCGCCCACAGGATGGGTATTAGGTGACTACCGCCCCAAGGATGGGAATGTGTTGACTACTGCCCCACAGATGGGTATGTGTGACTACCGCCCACAGGTGGGAAAGGGGTGACTACCGCCACATGATGGTATATGTGGTTATCTAACCGCCCACAGGATGGGTTATGGGGTGAACACCCCCGCCCACAGGATGGGTATGTGGTGACTACCGCCCACAGGATGGGTATGTGGTGACTAACCGCCCACAGGATGGGTATGTGTTACTACCCGCCCACAGGAGTGTATGGGGTGACTACCACCCACAAAGGATGGGTATGGAGGTGAACTACCCACCCACAGGATGGGTATGTGGAGACTACCACCCACAGGATGGTATGTGGGGTGACTACCGCCCACAACAGGATGTTATGTGGTGACTACTGCCCGCAGGATGGTATGTGGTTGACTACCGCGCCACAGATGGGTATGTGAGAGACTACCCTCACATACTGGGTAAGGTGGTTACTACCACCCACAGATGGGTATGGAGGAGACTACCCGCCCACAGGAATGGGTAAGGGGTGACTACCGCCCACGAAGGATGGTATGGGTGACTACCACCCACATATTGGGTATGGGGTGACTCCCCCCCACAGGATGGGTATGTGGTGTACCGCCCCAGGATGGGTATGTGGGACTACCCCCCACGGGAGGGGTATGGGGGTGATACCGCCACAGGTGGGTATGGGGTGATACCCCCCACGGATGGGTATGTGGGATTTTTTCCGCCCACAGGAGGGTTGGGGTGATACCCCCCCAGGATGGGTATGTGGTGACTACCGCCCACAGGATGGGTATGTGGTGCTCCCCCACAGGATGGCTATGTGGTGCTACCCCCCACAGGATGGGTATGTGGTGATCCGCCCACAGGATGGGATGGGGTGCTTAATAAACATATTAAATAACTATGGAAAAGTTTGTGATAAGAAGAGATAACATGAAGAGACTGTGGTAGGGGCGAAAAACGAAGACAAAAGGGGAAAAATGATTGAAAAAAATTTCCCCATTTCCAGTAAAACCGATGTGTTAGAAAATGTTGTTATTTGGAGTATTATTTACATCGGGGGTTTTTACTTTTTTGAGATAAAAGTTAATTCTATTTTTCGTGGCGATAACTAGCCAGCGAAGTCTGCACCCCCCTATTTAAAAGATTTTCACTATGAAAAACATGATATCTACAAATTAGTTCCTTTTTTTTTTGTAATTTTGCGATCTATAATAATGGTTGTGTACTACTTCCACTAACAGGCATGTGTATTTTATATTTATGCATATGTTTTGTACAATTCTAATAGATAACTGATTAGAGGTGCCACAGAATAAGATATATATCTCGAGGGAGCCATCACTGAAGAAAAAGGTTGAAAAACCACTTGGCTAGCCCTTAAACTGTCCAAACGTAGATCTACATTTGGACAGTTTAAGGGCTAGTATGTTATCTATTCTATTTTACCAGCTCCACAAGATAGTGCTTACTGAAAATACTGAAATGGCATGCAAAGAGTACGTAACCTTTATTCGGCACACGTACACACCCTCATTGAAAGGCTATCTCCCCAACCAGTGAACCAGTACTAAGGGTCGAATGATGGGGCCCCATCGTTCGATCAGTACCAAGGTTCAGCCATTGAGAAGGTGGGTCTGGCAATCATAGAGGTGTTGTGGTCACCACCCACCTGCCCACCCTTGTTATTTCCATTCTAGAGCTGGTTGAGCACAGTTGTCCATTCTGTCTCCAGGCTGTGTCTTGGCCTTTAACTAACCATGTTTGTGCACATACATTTCCTGGAGTTTACCTGGAGAGAGTTCCGGGGGTCAACGCCCCTGCGGCCCGGTCTGTGACCAGGCCTCCTGGTGGATCAGAGCCTGATCAACCAGGCTGTTGCTGCTGGCTGCACGCAAACCAACGTACGAGCCACAGCCCGGCTGATCCGGAACTGACTTTAGGTGCTTGCCCAGTGCCAGCTTGAAGACTGCCAGGGGTCTGTTGGTAATCCCTCTTATGTGTGCTGGGAGGCAGTTGAACAGTCTCGGGCCCCTGACACTTATTGTATGGTCTCTTAACGTGCTAGTGACACCCCTGCTTTTCATTGGGGGGATGGTGCATCGTCTGCCAAGTCTTTTGCTTTCGTAGTGAGTGATTTTCGTGTGCAAGTTCGGTACTAGTCCCTCTAGGATTTTCCAGGTGTATATAATCATGTATCTCTCCCTCCTGCATTCCAGGGAATACAGGTTTAGGAACCTCAAGCGCTCCCAATATTGAGGTGTTTTATCTCCGTTATGCACGCCGTGAAAGTTCTCTGTACATTTTCTAGGTCGGCAATTTCACCTGCCTTGAAAGGTGCTGTTAGTGTGCAGCAATATTCCAGCCTAGATAGAACAAGTGACCTGAAGAGTGTCATCATGGGCTTGGCCTCCCTAGTTTTGAAGGTTCTCATTATCCATCCTGTCATTTTTCTAGCAGATGCGATTGATACAATGTTTATGGTCCTTGAAGGTGAGATCCTCCGACATGATCACTCCCAGGTCTTTGACGTTGGTGTTTCGCTCTATTTTGTGGCCAGAATTTGTTTTGTACTCTGATGAAGATTTAATTTCCTCATGTTTACCATATCTGAGTAATTGAAATTTCTCATCGTTGAACTTCATATTGTTTTCTGCAGCCCACTGAAAGATTTGGTTGATGTCCGCCTGGAGCTTTGCAGTGTCTGCAATGGAAGACACTGTCATGCAGATTCGGGTGTCATCTGCAAAGGAAGACACGGTGCTGTGGCTGACATCCTTGTCTATGTCGGATATGAGGATGAGGAACAATATATGAGGACCCATATATAGTGTACATTAGTGTAAATACTTGCTATCGCTCATGGTGAAAGAAAAAGTATTTCAAAGTCATTCAGTTGTGTTTGTTCTTGTGGCATGCAAAGAGTACGTAACCTATATTCGGCGCATGTACACTCCCCCAACTAGCGAACCAGGGACTGAGGGTTGACGATGGGGCCCCGTCGTTCAACCAGTACCCGGGTCCCAGCCAATGAGAAGATGGTTTTGGCAATCGCAGAGGTTATGTGGGTGCCACTCTCCTGTCTGACCTTGTCATTCCCATTCTAGAGCTGGTTGAAGCACGGTCTGCTCTCTAGTGGCTTCTATTCTGCCTTGCTTACCGTGGAGTGCACTAATACCTATCACTGTACATAGTGTATATAGTGTACATACTTCTGTTCTAAATTGGTGAAGGATAATATAAGTCAAAAGTTTTCTGCTGTGTTTATTTTGCTCCCCTTTACACCCAGAATAACAGGCCTTTGGGACTCCTTGGCTGTAATAGTTCTGCTCCTTGCTCCCCTTTACACCCAGGATAACAGGCCTTTGGGACTCCTTGGCTGTAATAGTTCTGCTCCTTGCTCCCCTTTACACCCAGGATAACAGGCCTTACTGTCCCTGGGTTGTAATAACTGATGTAACCTGATATGAAAAGAGAACACATTTTATTGATGCCAGGAGAGCCCAGATTAATTTTTTTCAAGATGATCCTCTCTACTTGTCACGATTATCTGCTACGTTATATTTATGGTGAACTGTGAACTATGATACGTAACACCAAATGAATTCATGCTAGGAAACTAAAAATTCTTATATCACATTGGATAGAGTTAATTCTGAAGATTTACCTATTCAATTCAAATTCAAAGTTTATTCTCTATAAGGATTACAATGTTGAGTTTACAGAAATTTGGTTATTGTTTGGTTTACATGTAGTAAAATTGTGATTACAGAGTGTACCACTAGAACGCTTAGCATGGCTAGGCATTTCGGGCAGACTTAGTTTTATTCTTAATTGTAAAATATTACAAATTATGAGGTAAGTTGGTATTATGGCTAAGTGACTAAATACTAGTTTGTGAGTTTAGCAATGTGAATGATTTTGTTTTGGCACAGTATATAGTTTCAGTATTGGAGTATCACAGGATTCATTATTTTAAGACTGAGATTAATATTTCTGTTTATGGTCATATATCTCCATGTAATTTGGAAAAGCAGGGTGACTTAACTCTCGGGACTTTTAACTGTCCTCTACAATCCACTAAAGCTTAGAGTAAACTTACTAATGCTAAAATGTTCCATCTCACGTAGGCAGGTGAATCAAATGTCAGTTATTTTGGATAAGGTAAATTATTTTCATACGATGAATATACACAAATAACCCGTACATAAAAGAGAGAAGCTTACGACGACGTTTCGGTCCGACTTGGACCATTGACAAAGTGTCAGTGTGACTTTGTCAATGGTCCAAGTCGGACCGAAACGTCGTCGTAAGCTTCTCTCTTTTATGTGCGGGTTATTTGTGTATCGTTCCAGTCACGGTATTGTGCCTTTTTGTTAGTCATAAGATGAGTCTTTTTTCAGCAATAATGAGACGTTTGAATTATTCACTAAGAACCCTTTTGAACAAGTAAAAATCAGTACAACAAATGACTTAGAGAGCTACTGAAGGACCACCATTATTTAATCAAACAGTTATTAAAACACATAAGGCAGGGAAACCTGTTCATCTTTCTATAAGTTCTGCTGCATGTTACCTATTTAAATGACTAGATATTCCTATCATCTATGGTAGGTAATGTCTCAAATCCTCATATAAAGAATAGTGAAAAACCAGAAAAAACTGCATTATTTTCTCTCGTTAGCTTTAATGTTATTGCCATATTTACGAAGGTGTGTGCCTATTACGAACGCAGATGTAGTCTTACTGGCCTGCACACCTGGTTGTAGCACGATCACCAAGGTAGAAACGAGGAGCAAGCAAAAGACAGCAGTGATTAAATACTTATATATATTTCCTTCACCAAACAGCAAGCAATTATATGAACAGTATTTACAGACAATATGAACAAAAAGGCAATTTTGCAGGGAGAAGAGACTGTAAGAACCACCTTCGACCAGACTTGAAGGTAAGGTTACCAAAGTTGATTCATGAGTGTTTCATATCCCTTCACAACTTTGGTGCTTCCTTGTCACTGGCTGGGTTGGACCAAGGTGCTAGTGTAACAAGGGGACCCACACTCATACCCTTAACATCTGGTTCGCTGATCAGAAGAGCATGACTATATGAGTATGTGACATTCGTTGAATAAAATGTAACTATTACAAAGACAGCAGACAGTAGGGCTTGTGTAGGTTCAAGACATTTGTGAACTTGAGCAAGTGTCACTTAAAAAAAAATTATGGTCAGATTTACCAATTTACAGATTTACCGATTTTTCCCTAACATGTCCTAACAAATTAAGCCCTGGAGAAGGTGTCAGCCAGCACATATTTTTGGCTGGCAATGTGACATTTGGAAAAGTCGTATCGTTGCAACTGTAATGTTCACTGCATAAGATGAGTGTTCTTGATCCTCGTGGAGCTCGGGTACGTCAGAGAATTGTGATCACTGATGATGGTGACCACATGTGATGTGCTGGACAAGAACATGTTAAAATGCTCCAGTGCAAGTACCAGGGCTTCCTTCTCTATGGTGGAATAGGCCTGCTAACAGGCCTGGTATTTGGTCAAATATGCTGTGGGCTGAAGACATCCATCACCAGATGCTTTGAGTAACAATCCTCCTTTTTCCAATTCATGTGCATCAACCTGTAATACAAATGTTTTTAAAAAAATCTGAGGACAAAAGAATTAGAGAATCCCATTAGAGACGTTTACCACAGTTAAAAGCCTCTTGACATTACAGGTTCAGCAAAATTTAGTTTTAGGACTGGTAAGAGGTTACTGGGCTGCATCATCTACAAAATGTTTGGAGAATTTCCTATAAAATCACACCATTCCTAAGAATCTTTGCAGAGACTTCTTAGCCTGAGGAATGGGATAATTTTCAATGGGCAAAACTTTGATAAATTTAGGTGCCACTTTGCCACTACCGACTTCATGATCCAATAATGTAATAAATTGGCCAAAAGATGACTTACTAAGTTAGTTGAAATGTTCAGAGTCTCTCGAAGAGGTATTAAAGACGGGACACATGTTAATCTCATGTATTAGAAACTACAACTATATTGTCCAGGTATGCCACCTTGCCTTCAAGTCCTTTGACAGCCTGATGGATCAGTTTTTGAAATGAAGCAGGTGAGTTCCTCATTCCAAATAGGGCCACAATATGATAATGAACTCCCTGGAATTACAAAGGTAGAAATCTCCATCACTTTACAAATTAAAGGTCCCTAGTAGTAACCTTCAAGGAGATCTAATTCAGAAATGAAAGGGGTGATACCCACAAAATCCACTATACTGTTCATATGTAGTAGAGGGTAAGCATCTAGTACTGTGACTGAAGGTGCATGGGCCCTTCAAACCCTCAAAGGTTTCGAAGGAACCCCCTTTTCCTTATAATTTATTTTTATATGTTTTCTTTTCATAACAAAATAAGAATAAATAAATCAAATGAACAAGCTTAATGAGTACAGAAAGATCTGAGTATGCCATTGGAATGGCAAGGTGCACAGGGAAAGTTGGAGTGCAACGGGAAGTTACTGTGAGGTCACAGGTGTTTGTGACTATTGCAAAGTCCTGCTCCAGATTGAAGCAATGTTTATGAAGGTGTGCAGCTAGCAGTGTAAGTAACAGAGTTAGCTGTCGACAATAGTAGTCAACTGGAAATCAGCAACAGAGTAGAATGAACTAGGCAAGTTCCTCAATATGTTGCCAAGACAGTAGCTCTGTTCTGGTATAGAACAAGAGTTCTTAAGTAAGGCTTTTGACTTGCCCAGAAGTAATGTAACGGAAGAGTTCTTGTGATGCAGGAGTGTAGATCTAAAGCAAAGGTGAAGGAACAGTCGAGTTTTCAACATGAGGCCTTGAACGAGATTGTTGACCTACACAGCAGAGTTCTGATAATGTAGTAGAAGTGTGAACACAAATCAAAGGTGAAGGAACAACAGAGTTCTCAAGATGAAGCCTCATTATTCCACTAATTATAGATTATTAGATAATTCTGCTCGTTTTGTCTCACATCTGGTGGATGACCCAAACCATTCAGCAAGGCTGAGAAATAAATGAAAAGGAAATTACTAATCTGACAAGGAGTCAGTCATATGATAGGCGGAAGGCCTATTATGTGAGTGACAAAAGCTAAAAAGTTATAAAACCCAACAAGAGTATAACTCTTGTCTATTTAGTTTGTAAAGAAAATTAAACATTAAATGTTCAAGAGTGGAACTCTATACTTGATAAGAACAGGAAGCCAAGTGATGCTACTCGGACCGCAAGGATCCCTTGTTGCTTCTCATCCGGTGGATGAGGGGGGATTGTAAGACAACTGCTCACATACTCCAGCAAGCATCCCTTGTTACTTCTCACCCAGTGGATGAGGGAGGTAAGGCAACTGCTCACATACCCCCACAAGAATCCCTTGTTGCTTCTTACCTGGTGGATCGGGGGCGAGGGCATAAGACAACTGCTCACATACCCCTGCAAGGATCCCTTGTTGCTTCTCACCCAGTGGATGAGTAGGGGTTAAGGCAACTGCTCACATACCCCACAAGGATCCCTTGTTGCTTCTCACCCGCTGGATGAGGGGGGTAAGACAACTGCTCACATACCCCTGCAAGGATCCCTTGTTGCTTCTCACCCACTGGATGAGGGGGGTAAGACAACTGCTCACATACCCCTGCAAGGATCCCTTGTTGCTTCTCACCCGGTGGATGAGGGGGTAAGACAACTGCTCACATACCCCTGCAAGGATCTCTTGTTGCTTCTCACCCGGTGGATGAGGGGGGTAAGACAACTGCTCACATACCCCTGCAAGGATCCCTTGTTGCTTCTCACCCGGTGGATGAGGGGGGTAAGACAACTGCTCACATACCCCTGCAAGGATCTCTTGTTGCTTCTCACCCGGTGGATGAGGGGGGTAAGACAACTGCTCACATACCCTGCAAGGATCCCTTGTTGCTTCTCACCCGGTGGATGAGGGGGGTAAGACAACTGCTCACATACCCCTGCAAGGATCTCTTGTTGCTTCTCACCCGGTGGATGAGGGGGGTAAGACAACTGCTCACATACCCCTGCAACCCCTGCAAGGATCCCTTGTTGCTTCTCACCCGGTGGATGAGGGGGGTAAGACAACTGCTCACATACCCCTGCAAGGATCTCTTGTTGCTTCTCACCGGTGGATGAGGGGGGTAAGACAACTGCTCACATACCCCTGCAAGGATCTCTTGTTGCTTCTCACCCGGTGGATGAGGGGGGTAAGACAACTGCTCACATACCCCTGCAAGGATCTCTTGTTGCTTCTCACCCGGTGGATGAGGGGGGTAAGACAACTGCTCACATACCCCTGCAAGGATCTCTTGTTGCTTCTCACCCGGTGGATGAGGGGGGTAAGACAACTGCTCACATACCCCTGCAAGGATCCCTTGTTGCTTCTCACCCGGTGGATGAGGGGGGTAAGACAACTGCTCACATACCCCTGCAAGGATCTCTTGTTGCTTCTCACCCGGTGGATGAGGGGGGTAAGACAACTGCTCACATACCCCTGCAAGGATCTCTTGTTGCTTCTCACCCGGTGGATGAGGGGGGTAAGACAACTGCTCACATACCCCTGCAAGGATCTCTTGTTGCTTCTCACCCGGTGGATGAGGGGGGTAAGACAACTGCTCACATACCCCTGCAAGGATCTCTTGTTGCTTCTCACCCGCTGGATGAGGGGGGTAAGACAACTGCTCACATACCCCTGCAAGGATCCCTTGTTGCTTCTCACCCGGTGGATGAGGGGGGTAAGACAACTGCTCACATACCCCTGCAAGGATACCTTGTTGCTTCTCACCCGGTGGATGAGGGGGGTAAGACAACTGCTCACATACCCCTGCAAGGATCCTTGTTGCTTCTCACCCGGTGGATGAGGGGGGTAAGACAACTGCTCACATACCCTGCAAGGATCCCTTGTTGCTTCTCACCCGGTGGATGAGGGGGGTAAGACAACTGCTCACATACCCCTGCAAGGATCTCTTGTTGCTCTCACCCGGTGGATGAGGGGGGTAAGACAACTGCTCACATACCCCTGCAAGGATCTCTTGTTGCTTCTCACCCGGTGGATGAGGGGGGTAAGACAACTGCTCACATACCCTGCAAGGATCTCTTGTTGCTTCTCACCCGGTGGATGAGGGGGGTAAGACAACTGCTCACATACCCCTGCAAGGATCCCTTGTTGCTTCTCACCCGGTGGATGAGGGGGTAAGACAACTGCTCACATACCCCTGCAAGGATCCCTTGTTGCTTCTCACCCGGTGGATGAGGGGGTAAGACAACTGCTCACATACCCCTGCAAGGATCTCTTGTTGCTTCTCACCCGGTGGATGAGGGGGGTAAGACAACTGCTCACATACCCCTGCAAGGATCTCTTGTTGCTTCTCACCCGGTGGATGAGGGGGGTAAGACAACTGCTCACATACCCCTGCAAGGATCCCTTGTTGCTTCTCACCCGGTGGATGAGGGGGGTAAGACAACTGCTCACATACCCCTGCAAGGATTTCTTGTTGCTTCTCACCCGGTGGATGAGGGGGGTAAGACAACTGCTCACATACCCCTGCAAGGATCTCTTGTTGCTTCTCACCCGGTGGATGATGGGGCTGGAGGCAACTGCTCACATACCCCTGCAAGGATCCCTTGTTGCTTCTCACCCGGTGGATGAGGGGGGTAAGACAACTGCTCACATACCCCTTTCTGAACAGGCATACTACGAGTTATTCGGTCTTCTACTCTTATTTAATGAACTTTTCCTTTACATGACTTACAGTCAAAGGAAATAAGGGGAATAGCTAGGAAAAAGTTTATTCAAAGAAAAATAGTGTATTTAGCTAATTTTCTACTGTCACGATATAACCAGTCAGAGAAATAATTGAACGAACCATTGATATACACTATATGAAACTTGAAAACTTGGAGGGCCAATGTTCACCTTAAGAGGTGACTGTTGGTTCCCTTAAAAGTTTGTAGGTATATCAAAGATTTATGATTCGTTTTAAAATAAATTCTTTAAGTAGATACCCCACACAAGGGCTAAAGATTCCTTTTCAATGGTGGATTATCTCTGTTCTGCACAGATACCATCTTAAGAAACATACAGAGAATGGAGTACCTTCATGGTACTGTAATAACATAGCATATAGGATGGTATTGGTAGCATCAGTTCTTAAACTGAATGACTTACTGATATCAGGAATCATATCGGGTCTTTGGAAAAAATGTTCTTGAGTTAAATTTTTCCCGAGCTTCCTCGGAAACTTCTCGAGGTTCCCTTACAGACTTTGTAAGGTAGTCTGATAGTATTCCCGTAAAATCTGTAATACTGGGAATAAATTTTGCATAGAAATTTACAGAGTCAAGAAAACTACGCATGACCTTCTTGGTTCTGGGGAATTTAAACTCTAGCAAAACTTCAACTTTTTTATAGAGAGATTGCAAAGAATTATTAGACAGAATGAAACCAAGATGATGTTATGGGAGGCATAACGTGCTTGATGCGCGAGCGAAAACAGTCGAAAAGGTATGGGAAATGAGTTAATGGTATTGAAAAATAGCTTAACTCTCTGACAATACAATAGTACAAGAACCAATGTCACAGAAACGTCCTGAGGACGTTTCTTCAAGGAATTACAATCACTTATATTATGTATAGTGACATCGGTGCTAGCAACACGACTGATCACATCACGTAATTTTTTTAAGAATTCTTCTGTTTTGTTGTTGCTATTCCTTGTATTATTCTTTGTAATATAATAATTGAGTATTTGGCATCATATGAGAATGGGCGGGGCTTACACATAGACTTCCAGCCAATCAGGAACCATCTGGGAATTCCTGAGTCTCAAGAAGCAGGAGATAATCTTCATTATTACACAAGAACATAAGGAACACTGCAACAGGCATACTGGCCTATGTGAGGCAGGTGAAATTCTTCCTTCAGCTTAAGCTCACTGGCCTAGTGACCTTAAGCTCGCTGACAGTCTGATCTCACTGACCTACTGAGGTCAGACACGTCACTTAAGGGAGGAGCACGGAATCCGACCTAGTAGCACGAGCTAGTCAGGTCCAACTCACACTCACCCACACCCACTCATGTATGTATCCAACCTATTTTTAAAACTACAAAAGTCTTAGCTTCTATGACGGTGCTCGAGAGTTTGTTCCACTCATCCACAACTCTATTACCAAACCAGTGTTTTCCTATATCCTTCCTGAATCTGAATTTTTCCAGTTTAAAACCATCGCCGTGAGTCCTGCCTATGATAGATATTTTTTAGCATGGTACTTGCATCTCCTTTATTAATTCCTGTTTTGCATTTATACACCTCAATCATATCCCTCTAATTCTACACTTTTCTAGAGAATGCAGATTCAGGGCCCTCAGTCTGTCCTCATAGGGAAGATTTCTGATACATGGGATCAGCTTTGTAATCCTCCTTTGTACATTTTCCAGTGTGTTTATATCCATTCTGTAATAGGTGACCAGAACTGAGCAGCATAATCTAAATGAGGCCTAACCAAGGATATACAGTACACAAATAACCCGCACATAAAAGAGAGAAGCTTACGACGACGTTTCGGTTCGACTTGGACCATTGACAAAGTCACAGTGTGACTTTGTCAATGGTCCAAGTCGGACCGAAACGTCGTCGCAAGCTTCTCTCTTTTATGTGCTGGTTATTTGTGTATCGTTCCAACCACGGTATTGTGCCTTTTTGTTATTTATTTATTATTCAAAGATATACAGAGTTGAAGAACAACCTGAGGACTTCTATTATTTATACTTCTTGATATGAAGCCAAGGATTCTGTTAGTTTTATTGCGAACATTTATGCACTGTTGTCTTGGTTTCATATTACTTCTAACCAGAACTCCTAAATCCTTTTCGCAATCAGTAGTATATAGATCTACGTTACGTAGTTTATATGTGGCCCAGGGAGGTACTACCGTCCTGCCAAGTGTAAAACATAAACCTGTGATTGTTTTACATGCTGGTGGAATTGCTGGTGTCCATTTTTCTGTCTCATAAACATGCAAGATTTCAGGTACGTCTTGCTGTTGTGATAGAAACACAGGCCTTATCTCTAGGCTTTATTGAACATAGAATCTTCATAGTACTTCTGCAACAACAAAATATAATGACTAGTACATCTAATAACTGCTTTTACAGGGATGGTGATGTCTTGCATATGTCAAGAGGAAAGTTATAACTACAGGCCACGTATTTAAACTCACCATGTAATCTGCAAGTGCCAGTACCTGAGTAGTAGTAAGTACCAGTACCTGAGTAGTAGTAAGTACCAGTACCTGAGTAGTAGTAAGTACCAGTACCTGAGTAGTAGTAAGTCCAGTACCTGAGTAGTAGTAAGTACCAGTACCTGAGTAGTAGTAAGTACCAGTACCTGAGTAGTAGTAAGTACCAGTACCTGAGTAGTAGTAAGTACCAGTACCTGAGTAGTAGTAAGTACCAGTACCTGAGTAGTAGTAAGTACCAGTACCTGAGTAGTAGTAAGTACCAGTACCTGAGTAGTAGTAAGTACCAGTACCTGAGTAGTAGTAAGTACCAGTACCTGAGTAGTAGTAAGTACCAGTACCTGAGTAGTAGTAAGTACCAGTACCTGAGTAGTAGTAAGTACCAGTACCTGAGTTAGTAGTAAGTACAGTACCTGAGTAGTAGTAAGTACCAGTACCTGAGTAGTAGTAAGTACCAGTACCTGAGTAGTAGTAAGTACCAGTACCTGAGTAGTAGTAAGTACCAGTACCTGAGTAGTAGTAAGTACCAGTACCTGAGTAGTAGTAAGTACCAGTACCTGAGTAGTAGTAAGTACCGTACCTGAGTAGTAGTAAGTACCAGTACCTGAGTAGTAGTAAGTACCAGTACCTGAGTAGTAGTAAGTACCAGTACCTGAGTAGTAGTAAGTACCAGTACCTGAGTAGTAGTAGTAAGTATCAGTACCTGAGTAGTAGTAGGAGCACAGTTCTTATCACATTGTCATCCACTACTAACAGAATTATTAACATTACTCTCTTCCATCACCTCCGTCACTACCTAACCTGGCAACATTACCCTACTTCATTCTTCTGTTGGTCTTGGTAAATCTTAAACGATACATTAATATGCATCTTAATTATCATTCATTGAGAAATTACAACTCTTTACTAAATCATAATGACTTCTTGTTGAGTTTTGTTTCACCTCAGTCGATCTTGTCGGCTGAATCATTGTTGGAGGTGAGGCCAAGAGCTTCTGCAGCCCTTGTGAAGGTATTGTTGACACTGGAAGCTTCCTCATTGCTGGACCCAGCGACTATGTTGAGGTATTGTTGACACTGGAGGCTCCCTCATTGCTGGACCCAGCGACTATGTTGAGGTATTGTTGACACTGGAAGCTCCATCATTGCTGGACCCAGCGACTATGTTGAGGTATTGTTGACACTGGAAGCTCCATCATTGCTGGACCCAGCGACTATGTTGAGATATTGTTGACACTGGAAGCTCCATCATTGCTGGACCCAGCGACTATGTTGAGGTATTGTTGACACTGGAAGCTCCCTCATTGCTGGACCCAGCGACTATGTTGAGGTATTGTTGACACTGGAAGCTCCCTCATTGCTGGACCCAGCGACTATGTTGAGGTATTGTTGACACTGGAAGCTCCATCATTGCTGGACCCAGCGACTATGTTGAGGTATTGTTGACACTGGAAGCTCCATCATTGCTGGACCCAGCGACTATGTTGAGATATTGTTGACACTGGAAGCTTCCTCTTTGCTGGACCCAGCGACTATGTTGAGATATTGTTGACACTGGAAGCTCCATCATTGCTGGACCCAGCGACTATGTTGAGGTATTGTTGACACTGGAAGCTCCATCATTGCTGGACCCAGCGACTATGTTGAGGTATTGTTGACACTGGAAGCTCCATCACTGCTGGACCCAGCGACTATGTTGAGGTGAGTCGACCTTCTGATGTCTGTAAACTCATGTCATGCATACAGGTAAAAGTAATTTTATCTTAATAACGCCATGAGGGATAGATTATAACTGTCAGTGGTGAGGTCGAAGATACTGAACCTTTATGACGGTATTAGCCAAAGACAAATGTGTTACAATATACGAGTATATATTTATCACTGTACGGTAGCAGCTTTATTAACCTTCTCGGTAACATTGATTATTAATATTAATTAAAGCTCTATATACTGCAAGTCTTTAATTTAACTCTGTTTCCCGGTCTCTAGACCGGGGGACACGTCCATGAGACCGGTCTCATGGACGTGATGTATTGTTGTGGACATGGCAGCATCCCAACCTCCAGCTGGGCTAAGAAGTGCTATTTTCTTTTTAGTATCATGGTACCTCATTATCATCATGACCCCTAGTTACTCCCTCGCTCACACATTACCTTTACTCAACTCACCTCTAATACCTTCCCGTATATTTTCCCCTCTTTTTTTCACCACTACTACCCTCTGACATATATCATTCACTGCACTTCATTACTACCACCCTCCCTCAGATGTCTTACAAGCCACTTCACCACTACCATCCTTCACATCCACAGCACCTTCCCACGTCTCTCTCACTCATACGATCCTTCCTACAGGAGATAGTGACCGAGCTAGGTGGTTACCCCATCCTTGCTGACGAGTACGTCATCAACTGAGACAAGGTTGACGAGATGCCAGTCTTCACCTTCACACTCAATGGCATCGACTTTAAACTGACCAGACCTGAACTGGTCATCGAGGTAAGCCATGAGATTGGGCAGAAGTGAAATAACCGATGGGTGAATAAAGTATGGAAAGATCATTAAGAGAAGGGGTAGAAAATGTTTAACTCACAATAGGTGAGATGACTAAATGAGAATTTTAGAAGTTTTGAAGGTCACAAAAGACAGACTCGAGAGTTTAATCAGTAGAGATCGTGAGAAATCACGAGGGTTATGAAACACCTTTTTTTATTCTGTTATTAATAAACGACGAATAAAATAATAAATTTCAAAACCAAGATGGTGGCGAAACATAAAACCACGAATGGGCAATACCCAGTCAACATCTCAATGCCAGAGACTAACATTACATAAAGTGATAACATCACTTACTACAGAAAACCGAATCCACCCTAACCTCACTTTTCTCTCCGTCCTTCCGATGTACAGAACGTGGATGAGGTGACAGACGTCAAGACTTGCACAGTAGGCATCATTGGTCTCGATCAAAAATTCTGGATCCTAGGAGCTCTCTACATCGCCAGCTACTATACCGAATTTGACGTCGAACAGAAGCAAATTGGCTTTGCAAAGTCAATTTAAGCAAGCAACAACAGCTCCCCTTCTCCCCTTAAAAACTGAATAAACAGTGTGAAGCTGCAAGGGGCAGCTTCACATATTATTATATTCCAGTTTTTTTTATCATATCTTCCAACGGTATCTTGATGATGATGGATATTATTATTATTGCAATCACAGCTAAGTGCTAAACCCACAAGGGTTATACAGATTGGAAGTAGGATGTGCTAAAGATGTACTATGCCAGATCAGAGACTAGTGAAGGTGCAGAGTATGCCAGAGGTAGAATCACTAAAGGTGGTGATGAGTGTTAAAAGGAAAGTAAAAATCAAAGGCAGTGTAGCAAAGTTGTCACTTACAAAAAGTCAGTTTGGGAGTGTCAACTAGAGTTAGAGCTGTCAGTGAAGAGGGCAGCTGAAGTAAGGATGTTAGACTGGTGACAACGTCAGAGGTAAATCTTTCATACTCGCCGGTAGACTGGACAATCTGTTAGTATATGGCAAACTGAAAACGGAACTTGACAATTCTGACAGAGTAACATTGGGAGTTTCTCAGTGAGATACCCATGAGTGAGACGTGTGTGTCCGATACGAAGACTGGAGAGGGTAGTCTCCCAAACATGACAGCAGTGATAAGAATACCAGAAAATAATTTAATAAAGTTTGATATGATATAATTTAAGAAGGTTTGATAGAATGTAATTTGTTATGAATCAGTTTGGACCATCATTCTTTTCGACGGTTGAAAAATTGTCTAAAAATTTCTGCAAAAAATATTCTGAGAATGGAGTACCCCTATGTAAAATGTGGTGATGAAGTGCTTACCATGCAGCAGAGTCTGCCTGCTCTCTGCTCAGAACATCCACACGTCCTGGTACCCGGCAGAAAACAATGTCTTTGTTTTTATTAAAACTGCGGCACAAATATATAGAACTAGGGTATGTAGAGAATCATTTTTTTTGATAGCCTATAAAGCACTAAAGGAGTCTGAAACTACTACAAATGTCGAGGTAGATAGATCCAGCATCAATGAGGTAAAAAACTCAGTTCCCCAAGGCACTGTCCTGGCACTTCTGCTGTTTCTCATCCTCATAGCAGACATAGATAAAAGCACTTCAGGCTTTTGTAACATCATTTCAGATGACACTAAAATAAGCGTAAAAGTCACTACGGTAGAGGACACTGAAAAGTTACCGGAAGACATAAGCAGGGCTTTCCAGTGGGCAGTGGAGAACAACATGCTTAGGTATGGAAAGAATGAAGAACTCAAAAGGAACACTGTATACAAAACTCAAAAGGGTCACCAAATAAAACGAAAGGAACACGTCCTCCATAGCTTCCAAGGCATTGTCACAGTGGTCCAGTAGTTGGGACAGGCAGGAGCGACCAGCTCCAAACCCTGGGTTGCGTAACTGATGGATATCTAAGTGGATGGCGATCATGTTTCTTAGAACCCTTCCAAAGATTTATATGATTTGAGAAGTTATTGGTATCAGTCTGTATTTCTAAGTAATCGTTTTACTGCCACTTTTGTGGATTGGGCCTATGTCTGTTGCTTTAGTGACTGTGGGATGACTTGTATCCATGTTGCCACTCTATACTATAGAGTGAGGTTCTCAAAATCTTTTGGTTTAGATTATCGACTCTCAGACTGGTTAACGGCTCACTAAATGGTGAATCATAATGGGACTTAAGTGTTTCGGTCATTTCTTTGCTGTTGTCTGTGTAAGTTCCATCTCGTCTGAGTAAGGGTCCTATACTGGATGTTGTTTTTGCCTTAGATTCTTCCTGAGATTCTTCACTCCTGTATGATCCCATAAGCTTAATTAAGTTCGATATTTGCTATTTCTCCAACCAGCGCTTCCTTTCATATTTTAGATATATTGGCCGCTTTCAGAAGCTCTTTGATTCTTCGCCTTCACCTGTATAGAAAGCGTCTCTCTCCTTCTAGTTCACATCTTCTCTACGTTTTCTTAAATATGCCTTGGAGCGCTACGGAGTTAATTTTTTCATGGCAGAGGTTCGTATCCATGTTGTTTAGGATATCTTCTCAGCTTGTTTAATTTAGGACTTGGTTGATTTGATCACACTGTATGTTTTTGATATTGAAGTTGAATTTGGTAAAGGCACCCTCATTACTGATCACCATATGCTAGTCAGGAGCCTTGCACCTGCATGTCTGTATCCCTATTATGTTGTGATCCGAGTGTAATGTTTTTGATACTATCATATTTCGTGTCAGATCGTCATTATTAGTGAAGATGAGGTTCAGTGTATTTTCCAGTCTTGTTGGCTCAACTATTTGCTGGTTTAAGGTGAATTTGGTGCAGAGATTGCAATAACAGATGCAATCTACCCACCCGGATATCAGATCCTGAGGAAGGGTAGAAGGAGCAGAGGGGGAGGAGGGGTTGCACTGCTTATTAAAAACCGGTGGGGTTATCAAGAATTGGAAGAAATGGACGAGATTGGAGAAAGAAATTACATAGTAGGTACAGTTCAGTCATGGGAACAAAAGGAAGTCATTGCAGTGATGTATAACCCACCACATAACTGCAGGAGGGCAAGAGAGGAATATGATGAGTGCAACATAGCAATGTTGAATACACTAGCTGAGGTGGCAAGAAGGGCTCACTCGAGTAGAGCAAAGTTACTGACCGTGGGCGACTTCAACCACAGGGAGATTGGGAAAACCTGGAGCCACATGAGGGTCCCGAAACATGGAGAGCCAAGATGATGGATGTGGTGCTGGCAAACCTCATTCACTAGCTCTGAGGGGCCTTATGAAAGGCCCCTCAGAGCTAGTGAATGCATATTGCTTTGAATACATCGTGGAGCTAAAAGTGGAGAGGGTAACAGGAGTTGAAATGGAAAAGCCAAGCTATAAAAGGGGGGACTACACAGGAATGAAGACCTCCCTGTAGGAAGTTCAGTGGGAACAGGGGTTGGTAGGAAAATCAGAAAACAAAATGATGGACTTTGTAACAACAAAATGCAAGGAGGCAGAGGAAAGGGTAACAGAAATAATTGGAAGGGCAGAATGAGCCCTTGGTTTACCCGAAGGTGTAGGGAGGCAAAAGCTAAGTGCTCTAGAGAATGGAAAAAGTAAAGAAGGCAAAGGACTCGGGCAGTATGAAAACGACATAGCATCGAAAGTAAAGTCTGACCCAAAACTGCTTTACAGCCACATCAGGAGGAAGACAACAGTCAAGGACCAGGTAATCAGGCTGAGAAAAGGCGGGGAGCTCACAAGAAATGACCAAGAAGTATGTGAGGAGCTCAACATGAGATTTCAGAAAGTATTTACAGTGGAGGCTGAAGGGACACTGGGAAGACAAAACAGTGGGGCTCACCAACAAGAGATATACCAGAAAGTGTTGGATGAATTACATATAACTGAGGAGGAGTTGGAGAAGCTCCTAAGTGACCTTGATACCTCAAAGGCGACGGGACCAGACATCTCTCAGTGGGTTCTTAGAGAGGGAGCAGAGACACTATGTGTGACACTAACCAAAATCTTCAACACTTCCCTTGAAACTGGGGAACTACCTGAAGTATGGAAGGCAAATGTAATCCTTAACTTTAAGAAAGGAGACAAAAATGAAGCGCTAAACTATAGATCAGTGTCACTGATGTGTATAGTATGCAAAGTCATGGAGAAGTTTATCAGGAGGAGAGTGGTGGAACACCTGGAGTGGAACAAGATTATAAACGACAGCCAGCACGGATTCCTGGAAGGCAAATCCTGTGTCACAAACCTACTAGAGTTTTATGATAAGGTAAGTAAAGTAAGAAATGAGAAGGAGGGGTGAGTTGATTGCATTTTCTTGGACTGCAAGAAGGCCTTCGACACAGTTCCTCCCCAGAGATTCGTACAGAAGCTAGAGGATCAGGCATATATAACAGGAAAGGCACTGCAATGGATGCAGACCAGACAGGTCTACAAAGAGACCTGGACAGGCTGGATGTGTGGTCCAGCAACTGGCTCCTTGCAAAGTCATAAAGATCGGAGAAGGGCAAAGAAGACCGCAGACTGAGTATAGGCTAATAGGCAAAAGACTGCAAACCTCACTCAAGGAGAAAGATCTAGAAGTGAGTATAATACCGAGTACATCGCCAGAAGCACACATTAACCAGATAACTACTGCAGCATATGGGCACCTGGCAAACATGAGAATAGCATTCCGGTACCTCAGTGAGGAATCGCTCAAGACTTTATACACTGTGCATGTCAAGCCCATACTGGAGTACGCAGCACCAGTTTGGAACCCACACCTGGCCAAACACATCAAGAAATCAGAGAAAGTGCAAAGGTTTGCAACAAGGTCGCCCAGATTTAAAGGGGGGAATATCCTATGAAAGAAGGTTTAAAAGGGAAATGGGTCTGACGACCTGGTGGACAGGAGGGATAGTTTCCCGGGGAGAGAGTTTCGGGGTCAATGCCCCGGGGCCCCGGTTGTGCCCAGGCCTCCGGGTGGTTTCAGCGCCTGATCAACCGGGCTGTTGCTGCTGGCTGACGCAAACCAACGTACGAGCCCACCCCCCGGCGATCGGAATGACTTTGGGTGTTTTGTCCAGTGCCAGCTTGAAGACTGCCGGGGGTCTGTTATTTCCCCCTTATGTGTGCTGGGGGCAGTTGAACGTCTCGGGCCCTGACACTTTTTGTATGGTCTTTAACGTGCTAGTGAACCCCTGTTTTTCTTTGGGGGATGGTGCATCGCTCCCAAGTCTTTGCTTCGTAGTGATGTTTTTTCGTGTGAAAGTTCGGTACTAGCCCCCTCGGGTTTTTTCAGGTGTATATAATCTGTTCTCTCCCTCCTGCGTTCCGGGAATCGGGTTTAGAAACCTCAAGCGCTCCCGTAATTGAGGTGTTTACCCCCCCGTAGCGCGCGTAAAAGTTCTTGTACATTTCTGGTCGGAAATTTCCCTGCCTTGAAAGGTGTGTTAGGTCAGCAATTTTCCCAGCCTAGTAGAACAAGTGACCTGAAGAGTGTCATCATGGGCTTGGCCCCCCTGTTTTGAGGTTCTCTTATCCCCTGTCTTTTTCTAGCAGTTGCGATTGATAAATTTTTGGGCCTTAAAGGTGAGATCCCCCGCATAATCACCCCCGGGGTCTTTGACTTTGGGGTTTTTTCGCTTTATTTTGGGGCCCGAATTTGTTTTGTACTCTGATGAAGTTTTAATTTTCCCTCATGTTTACCAATCTGAGAATTGAAATTTCTCATCGTTGAACTTCATTTTTTTTTCTGCAGCCCACTAAAAGTTTTTGGTTTGTGTCCGCCGGGGCCCTTGCAGGCCCTGCAAGGGAAGACATGTCATGCAGATTCGGGGTCATCTCAAAAAGACACGGTGCTGTGGCTGACTTTTGTCTATTTGGTATGGGAGAGGAACAAATGGGAGCTAGTACTGTCCCTTTGGGGGAACAGAGCTTTTCCCCGTAGCTGCTGGGACTTTACTCTGTGACGATCTTCTCTGTGTTTTTTAGTGAGGAAATTATAGATCCATCGCCCGATTTTCCTGTTTTTCCCTTTAGCGGCATTTTGTGCGCTATTACGCCTGGTCACACTTGTCAAAGGCTTTGCAAAGTTTTATATTACATCTCATTCTTTTTGTTTCTAGGCATTTTGGACCTTGTCGTAGTGTCCAGTAGTTGAGACGACAAGCGACCTGTTCTAAACCCATGTTGCCCTGGGTTGTGTAATGTGGGTTTCTGATGGGTGGTGATTTGTTCTTAGGACCCTTTCAAAGATTTTTATGATATGGGATGTTGTGCTATTGGGCTGTAGTTCTTTTTGTTGCTTTACTGCTCCCTTTGTGGAGTGGGGGTAGTCTGTTTTTTAGTAATGAGGGACGACCCCCCCTGTCCTGCTCCCTCTCCAAAAGGATGGAAAAGGCTCTGAAGGGGCTTCTTGCAGTTCTTGATGAACACAGAGTTCCCTGAGTTGGCCCCGGGGCAGAGTGCATGGGGGAGTCATTTTCGCCCGTTCGAAGTCATTTGGGGTCAGGATAACATCGGATAGGCTTGTGTTTAAACAAATTTTGGCCTCTCATAAAAAATTCATTTTGATCTTCGACTCTTAGTCTGGTTAGCGGCTTTCTAAAAATGAGTCATATTGGGCTTGAGTAGCTCACTCATTTTCCCTTTCTGTCATTGTGTAGGACCCATTTTGTTTAAGTAGGGGCCCAAAGGGGCGTTGTTTTTCGATTTTGGTTTGGATAGGAGAAGAATACTTTGGGGTTTTTTTCGTTTCATTTATGCTTTTAGTTCTTTCCCCCCGATTCCTGACTCCCCAAAGGATTTTTTTAGTTAAGTTCGATGCTTGTATTTCTCTGACCAGTTTTCCCCTGCGC
This sequence comes from Cherax quadricarinatus, assembly GCF_026875155.1. Classification (NCBI taxonomy): domain Eukaryota; kingdom Metazoa; phylum Arthropoda; class Malacostraca; order Decapoda; family Parastacidae; genus Cherax; species Cherax quadricarinatus. The sequence continues at coordinate 15,921,826 of NC_069491.1, forward strand.
TTTCAGATATATTGACCTCTTTTTGCCGTCTGTATTCTTTTCCCTCGCCTGTAAGGGAGGCCTGTCTCTTTTATTTTACATTTCTCCTCCCTTTTTTTTAGAGGAATAGCCCTTTTGCATCATGGTGCCACCGATAATTTTCTAGGTAAAATTTGGGCGGGTTAGTATATCTTCCCGCTTATATCGGTTAGGACTTGTTTACTTGGGCCCACTTATGTTTTTGTTATTGAAGTTGATTTGGGGAAAGCCCTGTGACTAGTCTCATTTTGTCGGTTGGGGCTCTCGCATACATGTCTAACCTCAATTTTGTTGTGATCTGAGTATATTTTTTTGATTTGGGGAAATTTTTATAGATCATCTTGTTAGGAATTGAGGTCTAGGTATTCTCCAGTCTAGTGCTCATTATTTGCTGGTTTAAATTGAATTTTGTGCAGAGTTTAAAGTCGTGTGAGTGTGAGTTTTCTCATAGCTCCTCCGGTGTTATTTTTTTAAAATATTATTTGTTTTATTCCCCCATTTTAGGTGCCTTAAGTTGAAATCCCCCAGGAGCAAGATGTTGGGTCAGGAGCGGAAGTTTTCCAACAGGGGCAATTTTTAACACTGTTCCGGGAATTGCTGGGTTGCACCCGGAGGTTTGAGACCCCACAATGACTATTTTTTTGGGTTCCGCCCTTTTACTGCTAAAACTTCCACTACGTCATTTGAGGCTTTAAAGCAGTTCTGTCAAAAAAGACTCTGAAAATGTACACCCAAACCCCCCCTTTTTGCCTGTTCACTCTGTCCACATCTGTTAGGTTTAACCTGGGACCTATTTCATTGTCCAAGTGATCCTTTAGGGGGTCTCAGTGAAAGCCGCAAACCCATTGCCTTTGCCTCTGAAAGACCCCATGGAAAAGGTTTTTTGTTTTTGTTGCTGGTTTTGACCCTGTATATTTGCAAAGAAAATTTATGGGACTGGTGGTATTGTTGGTACGGGGGGGGGGATTTTTTTTCCGGGCCTTGTATCTGTATCTTTGGGTTTTGGGAGTGGGGGCCTGACTGGGGTTTCCCAATCCGGGAAGCTGTTTTGGTGAAAACGATTTCTGCCCCCCCTGCCAGTTTTTTTCCTTCCTGGGACTAAAAAACCTCTCCCCTTGAGGGCGTGGTCCCCAGTTTTCCCATGGCCGGATGTTTTGTTCTTTTTTCCCCTTTAGATGGATGCTGGCATTTAAGTTATACCAGTCTTTCCTGAACTAAAAGGGGTACACATTTCGGGGGAAAAAAATTTACGAAGGGGGTTTTGCATTTTCTGTTGTCTGGGGCGGGCTTTTCTAGGTGGCATAGTTGCAGCCCCCTCTTTTTTCCAGTTTTCCCATGCCAGCAATACCAAGGAATAGTAGTGCCGGTTTGGGTTTCGCTTCCCTTGGGTTTCTGTACTGTATTCCCCTGTTGGTGCATTTTTCCCCCTGCTTACTTCTATCCTCCCTACACCAACAAGGGAGCTCCCACCATTGTTTTTGGAAATTTTATCCCCCCCTATTGCTATTGGAGTTCTTGTTTGCTTTTTCCTGGGTTTTTCTATTTTTGCAATATTGGTTTTATCTTATCTTTGACTACACTTGTTTCCCCTACTATGGCTCCTGTCCCCTATGAGGTCATTTATATGTTTTCCCTTTCCCTGCGTATAATTCCCGACTACCTGGACAAAATCTCCAAAGCTTCACCATTACTGTCTCCCAGGACAGAAATCTCCAGCTAAACCATTTCTGTCTCCCAGGACAGCACTCCAGCTTCACCATTACTGTCTCCCAGGACAGCACCTCCAGCTTTACTATTACTGTCTCCCAGGACATCACCTCCAGCCTTAAAAGTTTGTGACTACAGGGCCCCAGTATCAAGGGCAGTACCATTCAGCCCAGACTTTTTATGTTCCCATCTGTTGTAGAAAGCTCCAGGTTTTCTATGAAAGCAGCTTTGATGTTGTCCTCTTTTAAAATACCCTTGTGATTTTAGTCCACAGATTTTCCTCATTTGGGCATACCCAGAAACACTTCTCTTTTTTAAAATACTGCTTGTAGCTAGTTCTGGGATATCTGCACAAGGGGCGTGACACCAATTTCCACAAAAATGACAGTTTAAATCCATGTGGAAGCCCGTTGTTTGACTGACCACAGACTACACACAGCTTCAAAATGATTTGAATGGATGATTTAACTGCAATTCTACTACAACCTCTTGATATTATATTAATAACCTTAAATGAAGCTCTAGCTATTTGTATTTCTGTTTCTAACTTTTTTTGTATATTGGACACTTACCGTCACGTTCCTGATTTTTAATGTTTGGTGTTTATAAGGGCGCCTACAACCCCATCCGTTTACAGTCTGCTTTTTGTCCAACGAAACTGTTTGAAACCTGCCCCGGGGTTTCCCGGACCAGTCAAGGGTTCGGACCAGTCAAGGGTCCGGACCAGTCGATCTGCTCTGATCAGTGGGTCACTTATTTAAAACATACTGGTCGGTGATTTGAGCTAACACATGAAGGATCTACTGGAAATTATCTCCCCGAGTAATATGTGTTTTGGGATGATACAACAGTATAACTTGCGTGTTGAAGACCGGGTGATATCTGGCAGCTCCTACAATGACGAACGGTCACCTCCTTGTTATCAATCGCTGTATCTGGCTTTTCTATTTTTTTTTTTCCGTCTCCACCACAATAAAGCTATTTTTATCACTTTTAGTTGACTGTGCAATTTGGAGGAAGGGCGCTTTTTCTGTAGTAATAATTGCTTCTCGTTGTGTATATTGCGACCGCTGGTAACTACAGGGTTTTATGAAATTCACATTAACGTCTCGTATTTTAAGAAAAGGAAACTAATGAAAGTCACTCCACTCCCCTAAGTACCATTATAATAAATGGTTAGTTGCTACTACAACACTGTATTCTGCTATTCACTGGTATCACTAGATTTTAAAGCGAGTACACTAGCAGGCCAGTAAGATATTAAAAACAGCTGGGCCTGTGGGAAGTTTCTGGCGACTTCTGGCACCTTCCACTATAGGCTTATCACTTCATTTACAAATTCACCTGTTTTCAAATGAAAACTTTAGCCTTTATCATCAATATACTAGGGAGCCACTGTAGTATACACTATACACTATGTATACTCAATGTTATCAGGGAGACTTTCTTTCCTCTGACATGAAAAGTTCAATTATTATTATTTTTTTCCACACGGGACAGGCCTATGATTCCCCTCTGGCAGTAAAAAACTCTGCTACGCAGTGCACACTAATTCTCCTTTTTTGACTCAGTATATAATGTTTTCCGCCCAAGATTGGTTCCAGGCGCTAGAGGGATGTATCGTATAGGATTGATGACACAAATTAAAGTTCTAGCACGTAAGAGCGACCGTGAAAACACGAGAAAACCGGGAGCACAACGAGGCACGCTGACACGCTGGCACGCTGATACATCACCTATAGTGTAGACAGCCTGTACTGTCTGCACAGACAGCCTATGCTGTCTGCCAGCTCAATTCATATTTTGTGCCATGCTGGTGCTGCCAACTATAGGCCTATGCCACTTCAGCCTGCCTACCCTTGCCTCTGCCTCAGTCTGGCCGCTCACGTCACTCAGTCAAGAGTCTGACTCCTCTCTCCCTGGTGAGCATAGCCTTACCCAGGCCATGGGCACAAATACAGAAGCCTGTGTACCCACCACGACTTTGCAAATAAAGTTAGAAGCCTCCAAAGACGTTTATCATTGAACCCCACGTGCATCACCAAATAATTTCGTTATAACTGGTGGGAAGCGGTGGTCACAGCAGTTGTGTTGGCCCGGAGAAAGGAAGGAAGTGGTTTGAAGTCATTTTCACTTCATCACCCCATGCAAGAAGCATCCGTCTCTCAACGAGTTCTCCTGATGTCGTGTTTGCACGTTTCAGCATCCAGACACAGGTACAAGCAGGATCCAGCCGAAATTTGCTGAATTTCTTCGAGAATTGTAAGTGGCGTCCCAGCGACCCCATGCTACAGCGTCCCATGCCGTTTCTCAAGTCACGTGTTCAGCATCATTTATATGTTCTGCTGTTAATGTTCAGCTCAGCACAGCTATTTCAGAAGCCAGAGGTGAGTTTTGTGGTGATTTCTGCATCCAGTGTGTCTCCCTTTGTTTGTGGGTGGGGGAGGAGAAGGAGGAAGTGGCCAGATGCTCCCTCGCCATACACTCATCCACGCTCCTCGCCACCACACTAACATATACCACCATGCCATCACTCCCTCTGCTGTGTTTTCTGCTGTTTTTCGTGTGAATTCATTGCCAGAGCTGTGTATCCGAGTGCCCGAGGCCACTCGAAGCCACGTGGATCAGAAAGCCATGTGGATCAGCAAGCCACGTGGATCAGCAAGCCATGTGGATCAGCAAGCCACATGGATCAGCAAGCCAAGTGGATCAGCAAGCCATGTGGATCAGCAGAAAGCCACGTGAATCAGCAAGCCATGTGGATCACGATGCCACATGGATCAGCAAGCCATGTGGATCACCATCAAGCCACTTGGATCAGCAACCCACTACGATCAGCATGCCATGTGGATCAACAAGCCATGTAGATCAGCAAGCCACGTGGATCAGCAACCCACTACGATCAGCATGCCATGTGGATCAATAAGCCATGTAGATCAGCAAGCCATGTGGATCAGCAACCCACTAGGATCAGCAAGCCATGTGGATCAGTATGCCACATAGATCACGACACCACGTGGATCACGACGCCACGTGGGGTGTGAACGAAGCCACGTGGGTTACCAAACCAGATGTCCCAGGCCACATGCTATGGTCTGCTGCCAGCTTCACGACGTCACCAATGCTGCTGCCCGACTTCATGACGTCACAATGTCTGTCTGATGTCACCTTGAGATGTCTGCTGACATCATCATGCTGCTGACGTCACCTCGCGACGTCACGCCTGACATCACATGATGTCACATCGAGTGTTTCAGTAATTGTCAGTATTGTCGAGAAGATTGAGAGAAGATATGTCGTGTGTTAATTAATTCCTCTCAGTCAGTGTTCTCACATGTTAGTGTATAGCTTAGTGTCAGTTTTGTGCACAGAAAGCATCTTTAATCTTGTTGTATCGCATGTACCGTGGGTGTGCATAGTTTTCCGTGTGTCCTGTGAGGTCTGCGGTCAGACCCTTGTGTAGCACCTTGTGTAGTCACCCGGTGTGACCAGCGTGTTTGACAGCTGTTATCACTCAGCCTCTGAGCGTTTGAGCCCCTTTGTACAGAAAGCTCTTATACTCGTCGCTCAAGATGTTCTGCAGAATCGTACCTGCTACGATTCCCATCGAGATTTGTTTCACTTCACCTCCAGACTTTCAGAGTGCAGTTATATGTAGAGAAACAAGTCTGGGGATGCTTAGACTAACCTCCGCTATAACTCCAACTGCCAAGAGAATGACACTCGTCAAGCCACAGTTATCCCTGTCGGCAGGCGCTGTGTCAGCCTCGTGTCACAAGCTTCAGTGAGCAGCCTGCATGAAGATGATGTCACTTTGACTGCTAGCTCGCTCACTGCAGTCTGATGTATGATGTTACGACTCCCAGATGTTTCGCCCAGTCGTCTCTGCCACGACTCGCTCCACGACTCACTCCACGCTCGCCGGCAGTGACAGCCCAGCGACAGAACCAGTTGAGAAGTGTCTTCCTGAGTCGCTTGCCAGAAGTCCTGCCCAATTGCCGAGTTTTGTCGACGCCTCACTCGAGGGCACCAGCATGTCGTGCCCCAGGTTGAGTGAAACCCTGCAGCGACCCCTACGATGTCTGCTTCACCGTTTCAGAGGAGACCTTACCCCGTTACGTCACAGCTCAGCCGCAGCGATGTCTCCTGTGTTTCATTATTTGTCCAGACGCAGCAAGGTGTGCAGTGATGCCCCTCAATGCTCACTGCCTATGACCACGATGTTTAGCACACCCCACATGTTTTTTCTTCCCTCCCTGTAGGAAGTTTTTTTTCCATGTCCATATGTATATACATATTTTTATTTTGTGTTCTGTGCCCTGTTCCTACGAGAGAGAGACCGAGTTTTCTTTTTTACCACCAGTACTGTCGCATCGGGACGACGCGTGGTAGGTGGCCGAGTGTATGTAGACAGCCTGTACTGTCTGCACAGACAGCCTATGCTGTCTGCAAGCTCAGTTTATATTTCGTTCCATGCTGGTTCTGCCACCTATAGGCCTATGCCACTTCAGCCTGACTACCCTTGCCTCTGCCTCAGTCTGGCCGCTCACGTCACTCAGTCAAGAGTCTGACTCCTCTCTCCCTGGTGAGCATGGCCCTACCTGGGCCATGGACACAAACACACAAGCCTGTGTACCCACCACGACTTTTCAAATAAAGTAAGAAGCCTCCGAAGACGTTTGTCATTGAACCCCGCGTGCATCACCAAATAATTTCGTTATATTAGGGTAGACATGATAACGTCATTCAAAATACTGTGTGGAATAGACAAGGTGGAGAGACAGGATGTTCCAGAGATGGGACACAGATACAAGGGGTGACAATTGTAAGCTGAAGACTCAGATGAGCCAAAGGGATGTTAGGAAGTATTTCTTCAGCCACAGAATTGTTAGGCAGTCGAAAAGTCTGGCAAGCGATGTAGTGTAGGAAGGAACTATAAATAGTTTTAATACGAGGTATGATAAAGCACATAGAGCAGGGAGAGGGAGAACCCAGTAGTGGTCAGTGAAGAGGCAGGGCCAGGAGCTGAGTCTCGACCTCAGCAACCACAATTAGGTGAGAAGAATTAGGTGAGTATAGACACACACACACAGACACACACACACAGACACACACAGACACACACACACATACACACACACGCATACACACACACACACACAGCTCGGAGCTCGGAGCTCGCACTCGACCCCTGCAACGTCAACTAGGTGAGTACATACACACACACACACACACACACACACACACACACACACACACACACTCACACATATATGAATACATAAATGGAACGTCTAGTTAAATTAATTTTGGATGTTTCAGTACAACATATTTTAAACCCATGAGTAGTGGGCCAATTGTCTCTGCTGACTACAATTGGGGTTGTCTCGCAGACGACAACACGGTGCTTGTCGTCGCGACCCCCCAACACAGGGTTTTGCGCGCTGACGAAAAACTGGGGGTTGTCGCCGCTGCGCAAACGGTGGTTTCCCCCTGACAACACGGGTTTGTTGTGCCTGACAAAACACTGGTGGTTGTGCTGCTCCCCGAACAACACTGGTGGTTGTCGCTGCGGGACAACCCCGTGTTGTCCCCGCTGAAAAACACTGTGGTTGTCCCCCGCTGTCGAAAACCCCGGTGGTTGTCGCCTGTGAAAAGGTGGTGCCCCGCCGCTGTCGACAACACGGGGGTTTTCGCCGCTGTCGACAAACTGGTGGTTGTCGCCCGGGGGGGGGGGGGCCCGGGCGACAACACTGGGGGTGTCGGGCGAAAAATGGGGTTGTCGCCGCTGCGAAACACTGGTGGTTGTCGCCGTGCGACAATGGGGTTGTCGCCGCTGTCGACAACACGGGTGGTTGTCGCGCTGGAAAACTGGTGGTTGTCGCCGTTTGGCAACACTGGGGGTTTGTCCCCGCTGTCGACAAACACGGGGGTTGTCGCCGTTTGCGACAACACTGGGGGTTTGGCCGCTGCGAAACAGGTGGGTCGCCGCTGTCGAAAACCCTTTTTTGGGGGGTTTTCTAAAAACCTGTTTTTTTGCCTTAAAACCCTTTCCCGTGGGGTCCTAAATTTTTAAATTTTCCAGTTTTTTAAATACCGGTGGACCAAATACCCCGCTTTTGTCCCTTTCCCCGCTTTTTGTACCATTACCCGCTGTTGTACCAATAACCCAGCTGTTGTCCATATACCCGCTTTTGTACCTAAAACCAGCTTTGACCATATACCCCTTTGTCCCATATCCCCAGCGTTTCCATATACCAGCTGTTGTACCATATACCCGCTGTTGTACCAAACCCCAGTGTTGTACCTATACCAGCTGTTGTACCATATACCCAGTTTTTCCCAATACCCCCTGTTGAAACCTATACCAGGGGTTTTTACCTATACCCAGTGTTTACCCAAATACCCAGCGTTGTCCCATATACCCGCTGTTGTACCTTACCCAGCTGTTGTACCATACCCCAGTGTGACTTTACCCAGCTGTTGTCCATATACCAGCTTTTTTGCCATATACCCAGCTGTTGTCCAAAACCCACTGTTGTCCCTTTATACCCGTGTTGTCCCCAATACCACTTTTGTACCAATCCAAGTTGGGTCCCAATACCCAGTGTTGTACCTTTTTCCATGTTGTCCCAAATTACCAACGTTGTACCAATACCAGCTGTTTACCAAACCCCTGTTTCCCAAATTACCAGCTGTTGACCAATACCAGCTGTTGTACCACATACCCAGCGTTTACCTCCCCCAGCGTTGTACCACATACCCAGCGTTGTACCAAACCCAGCTTTGTACCACATACCCAGCTTTTGTCCCATATACCCAGTTTTGTACCATATACCCAGCTGTTTTTACCCATTACCCAAAGGCTGTTGTACCGATTTTCAGTTGGTTTTTCCCATATCCCCTGCGGTTGTACCATTTTTCCAGAGGTTGTACCTGTTTCCCCGGGGAACGCAGGGGGGAGAGATAATATTTATATACACCGGGGAAAACCTAGGGGGGGAATAGTCCCGAATTTGGCAAAAGGGGAAAAATCACTAAATACGAAAGAAAAAAGGATTTGGGCGGGGACGTTTGAAACCATCCCCCCAATAAAAAGCGGGGGTTTGTCATTGACTTTAAGACCCATACAATAAGTGTAAGGGGCCGGGAGATTTTTAAAACTCCCTCCCCCCGCACAAAAGGGGGTTTTCCAACAGCCCCCTGGCATTTCTTCAAGTGGCAGGGACAAGCCCCAAAAAGCCATTTCCGGGATCACCCGGGGGAAAGTGGGCCCGGACGTTTGTTTGCGGGCATTTGCAGCAACAGCCGGGTTGATGGGGTTGTTCCCCAAAGAGGCCTTTTTCACGGGCCCGGGGCCCGCGGGGGCGTTGACCCCGGAATCCCCTCCGGGTTTAAACCCAGGTATACCAGTGTTTGTACCATTTTTCCAGCGTTGTACCTTTCCCCCAAAGCTGTTGTTCCATTTTCCCCAGTGTTGCCCATTTTCCCAGCTTTTTGTACCATGTCCCCAGCTGTTGAAACCATTTCCCGCTGTTGTAAAATGTCCCAGCTGTTGTCCCATATCCCCAGCTTTTTTGTACCATATCCCCTGCTTTTTTGTCCCATATCCCCAGCTTTTTTTCCAATACCCGTTTTGGTACCTTTGCCCCCAGTTTTTGTACCATATCCCCAAAGTGTTGTCCCTTTATACCCAGCTGTTTTCCCATATAAACCAGCTTTTTTTGTACCATATCCCGGCTTTGTACCATATACCCGGGTTGTTGTCCCTTAAACCCAGTTTTTGTACCTTTTAAACCCGGTTTTTTGTACCTATATCCGCGGTTGTCCATATCCCCAAGTGTTTTACCTTATACCCAGCGGTTTTCCCAAATATACCCAGCTGTTGTACCAATACCCAGCTGTTTTACCATTACCCAAACTGTTGAAACCAAAATATCCAGCTTTTTGTACCATGTTCCCCAGCAGTTGTCCCCATATACCCAGTTTTTGTCCCCTATCCCGAGCTGTTTTCCCCATATACCCAGTGTTATCCCATGTACCCAGCTGTTGTCCCAATATACCGGAGTTGAAATTATACCCAAAGTTTTGTGCATATACCGCTGTTGTCCATTTACCCAGCTGTTTGTACCTTTATACCCAGGTTGTCCCATATACCCAGTGTTTTTCCCTTATACCCAGCTGTTGTCCATATACCCTGCTGTTGTACCTTTATCCCCAGCTGTTGTTCCATATATCCAGCATTTTGTATTTTAAATACCCAGCTTTTTGAAACCAAAATACCAGCTGTTGTACCTAACCCAGTGTTGTTCCCTTATACCAGCTGTTTTACTGTTTTCCCCGGGAAAACGAGGGGGAGAGAAAATGTTATATACACCTGGAAAACCTAGAGGGACTAGTACCGAACTTGCACCCCGAAAATCATCATACGAAAGAAAAAGGGACTTGGCAGGGCCCAAATGCCCACCCCCCAAGGGAAAAGCGGGGGGGTTTGTACTAGCACTTTTTAAGAGACCTTAAATAAGTGTCAGGGGCCCGAGCTTTTTCAACTGCCCCCAGCCACTTTAAGGGGGGGATTACCAAAGCCCCCCCTGGGCAGTCTTCAAGCTGGCACTGGACAAGCACCAAAAGTCATTTCCCTTATCACCCGGGGGCAGTGGTTCTTTACTTTGGTTTGCGTGACCCAGAAAGCAACAGCCGGTTGATCAGGTCTGATCCCCCGGGGGGCCGGTCACGGGACCGGGCCGCGGGGGCGTTGACCCCCGGAACTTTCCGGGGAAATCCGGGGTATCCCCAGTGTTGTACCATTTATCAGTGTTGTACCATTACCCTTTTTGTTGTCCCATATCCCCAGCTGTTGCCATTCCCCCGTGTTTTTTACCTTTTAAAAAGCTTTTTTTCCATTTATTTTCCAGCTGTTGTACCATTTTCCCAGCTGTTGTCCCATGTACCCAGTGTTGAAACCTTATACCCAGCTGTTGTACCATTAATCCAGTGTTGTCCCAACCCCCCGCTGTTGAAACCATATATCCGCTTTTTGTCCCTTTATTTCCAAGCTGTTGTACCTTTTACCCCCCTGTTGTCCCTTTATCCCAAGTGTTGTCCCATTTTAACCAAAAGCTTTTTTGTACCATAAAAACCCGTGTTTTTCCCATTTACCCAGTTGTTGTCCCATATCCCCAGGTGTTGACCATATATTTAGCTGTTGTCCCAAATATACCAGTGTTTTTACCATATCCCCAGTTTCTTTTTCCCTTTAACCAAGTGTTTTTCCATATATCCAGTGTTTTTCCCTTATCCCCAGTTTTTGTACCTTTAAAATCAGTTTTGGTCCCATTCCCCAGTTGTTTTTAACCATATACCAGCTGTTGTAAAAAAAAACCCAGTTGTTTCCCAAAAACCCAGTGTTTTTCCCCATAAACCCAGTGTTTTTACCATTCCCCAGCTGCGGGTAAAATTATACCAGCGGTTGTCCCTTTATACCCGGGTTTGTTGTACCTTTATTTTCCAGTTTTTTGTACCATATACCCAGCTGTTTTTCCCATATACCCAGCGTTTTTCCATATCCCAAAACCGGTTTGTACAATATCCCCCAGTGTTGTACCATTTCCCCAGTTTTGTAATAAAACCAATGTTTTTCCATATCCCCGGCTGGCTTTTCCTTTTTCCCCAGCTGTTGTACCTTATCCCCGCTGTTGTACCATATATCCAGTTTGTTGTCCCTTTGTATTCCGGGAAAACGCAGGGGGGGGAGTACTGATTATAAAACCCCTGGAAAAATTCCTAGAGGGATTAGTACCAAACTGGCACCAAAAAATTATCACTCAAAAAGAAAAAGGATTTGGCCCAGGGGGATGCACCACCCCCCAAATGAAAAGCAGGGGGGGGTCACAGCCCCCTTTAAGAGACCATAAAATTTAAGGGGAAGGGGGCCGAAAATTTTTAAACTGCCCCCCAGAAACATAAGGGGGTTTTAAAGGGGACCTCTGGCTGTCTTCAAGCTGGCCCCTGGAAAAGCCAAAAGTCATTTCCCTGATACCCGGGGCAGTGGCTCGTACGTTGGTTTGCGGGGCAGAGCAGAAAACACCCCTTGGTTGTTCAGGTTTTGTTTCCACCAGGGGCCCGGGTCAAAGATGGGGCCCGCGGGGGGGGGGACCCCCGGAACTTCTCCATTTTAAACCCCAGGTACCCCCAGTGTTTTTACCATATACCCAGGTTGTCCCATTTCCCCAGTGTTGTCCATATACCCAGCTGGGCCCATATCCCCCGGTTGTTGTACCATATCCCCTGCTGTTTCCCAATTTATATAGCTGTTGTCCCATATACCCAGCTGTTGTACCTGTCCCAGTGTTGTCCCTTTAATACCCGGGCTTTTGTACCAATATCCAGTGTTTTTTCCCATTTACCCAGCTTTTGTACCATTTTACCCAGTGTTTTTTCCCAATATACCCAGTGTTGTCCCTTTTCCCAAGTGTTGTCCCAAATTTTCCCCAGTTGTTGTCCCGTAAAACCCAAAGTTTGTCCCATTTCCCCAGCTGTTGTACCTTTACCCAGTTTGTACCCTATTTTAGTGTTGTCCCATATACCCCGCTTTTGTAGATATCCCCAGCTGTTGCCCATAAAACCAGTTTTTAAAAACCATATATCCAGCTATTGTCCCTTATCCCCAGTGTTGTCCCATATCCCCCGGTTGTCCCATATATCAGTTTGTTTTTACCATTTACCACCTGTTGTTTCCCAATTTTCCCCAGTGTTGTCCCATTTTAACCCAAGCTGTTGTCCCATTTTCCCAGGTTGTCCCCATTCCCCCAGGTTGTACATAACCCAGTGTGTACAAATATCCAGCAGTTGAAACCTTATCCCCAAATTGGGTTGAAACCAATACCCAGCTGTTGTACCATATCCCCAGTGCTGTACAATATATCCAGCTTTTGGGTCCCTATACCCGGGTGTTGTACCTTTATATCCAACTGTTTTTCCCATATACCCCCCCCGCTGTCCTTTTTAACCCGCTGTTCCCCCAATTTCCCCAGCTTTTTGTCCCTTACCCCAGTGTTTTTCCTGTATTCCCGGGAAACGCGGGTTGGGGGGGAGGAGGGAGAGATAAGTTTTAACACCGGGGAAAAATCCTAGGGGATAGTACCAAATTTGAACCAAAAATCACTCATCCAAAGCAAAAGACTTGGAAAGACGATGCCCCCACCCCCCCAATGAAAACCCAGGGGTGTCACTGCCTTTTAAAGGACCATAAAATAAGTGAAAGGGGCCCCGGGGATGTTAAAACTCCCTCCCAGCACACAAAAGGGGGTTTTACCAAGAGCCCTTGGGGCAGTCTTAAAGGCTGGCACGGGAAAAAGCCCAAAAGGGTCGTTCCTAAAAAAGCGGCCGTGGCTCGTACGTTGGTTTGCGTGCAGCCAGAAAGCAACACCCTGGTTGATCGGCTCGATCCCCCAGGGGGCCCGGGTTTCCAGATGGGGCCCCCGGGGGGCGTTGCCCCCGGAACTTTCCCCAGGAAAAATTTTCCGGGTTATACCCAGCTGTTGTACCATAACCCAGCTGTTGTACCATTACCCAGCTGTTGTACCATTCCCCAGTGTTTGTACCATATCCCAGCTGTTGTCCCATATTCCCTGCTGTTGTTAATATACCCAAGTTGTTGTAAAAATTATATCCAGTGTTGTTCCTTTGTACCCTGTTGTTTTTCCATATACCCAGCTGTTGTCCCCATATACCCAAGTTTTTGTCCAATTTACCCAGCTTTTTGTACCTTTAAAACCAGCTGTTGTCCCTTTTTCCCGGCTTTTGATCATTACCCGCTGTTTTTTCCTTTATACCCAGTGTTGTCCCTTTATCCCAGCTGTTTTTACCTTATCCCAGCTGTTGTCCCTTATCCCCGTGTTTTTCCTTATTTTTAGCGTTGTACCATATACCCAGCTGTTGTAGATTACCCGGGTTGCACCATTTTACCCAGCTGTTTAAACCCATATACCCAGTATTTTTACCATTACCCGCTGTTGTCCCATATCCCCCGCTGTTTTTCCTTTTATAAAGCTGTTGTACCATATCCCCAGTTTTTTTACATATCCCAGCGGTTGTCCCATATCCCCGGGTTGTCCCAATACCCAGTGTTTTCCCAATATACCCAGCTTTTTTGTACCATATACCCGGCTGCTGTACAATTTTTCCCAGCGTTGTACCATAAAACCAATTGTTTTTCCATATATCAGCTGTTTGGGTCCCTTATCCCAGTGTTTTTTCCCCTTTCCCCAGCTTTTGGGACCAAAACCCCAGCTTTTGGTACCATGTCCCCAGCTGTTGTCCCATATCCCCAGCTGTTGTACCTTGTACCCGCTGTTGTTTTTTTTACCCAGCGTTGTACCATATACCTGCTGTTGTCCCATATCCCCAGTTTTTTTTACCATATCCCCAGTTTTTGTACCCATGTAAAGCGTTGTACCATATCCCAGTGTTGTCCATTTTTCCCCGGGGTTGTTGTACCAAAATAACCAGTGTTGTACCATATACCCGGCTTTGTAAAATATACCCAGTTTTGTCCCAATACCCAGCTGTTTTTCCATATATCCGCTGTTGTCCCAATATTTTCCAGTGTTGAAACCATTTTCCCGTGTTGTACCATATACCGTGTTTTTTCCATTACCCAGTTTTTGACCATTTTACCCAGGGTTGTACCATTTTTTCAACTGTTGAAACCATAAAACCAGCTTTTTTGTCCCATGTACCAAGCGGTTGTACCATATACCCAGCTGTTGTACCCTTTTTAACGAGTTTTTGTCCCATTACCCAGCTGTTTTTCCCATTTTACCAGCTTTTTGTCCCTATCCGGTGTTGTCCCATATCCCCAGCTGTTGTCCCTTTCCCCCGTTTTTTTGTCCCAATTTCCCCCCCCCAGCTGTTGTACCAAAATTACCAGCGGGTTGTCCCATTTTCCCAGCTGTTGTTCCATATATCCAGTGTTGTCCCCATATCCCCTGCTGTTGTCCCAAATATACCCAGCGGTTTTTCCTTTAACCCCGCGGGTTGTATTTATATCCCCAGCTGTTGTACCATTTACCCCGTGTTGTACCATTTACCCAAGCTGTTGTACCATATATCCAGCTGTTTTTTCTGATTCCCTGGAAAGCAGGAGGGGGAAAATACATGATTTATACACCTGGAAAACCCTTAAAAGGGACTAGTACCGAATTGCACACGAAAACCCTTACTACGAAAGAAAAAAAGACTTGGCAGCGTTTGGCAAAACCCCCCCAATAAAAAGGGCGGGGGTTTGTCATTTGCACGTTAAGAGCCCCAACAATAAGGTCAGGGGCCCGGGATGTTCAATCCCTCCCAGCCACAAAAGGGGGGAAATTACCAACAAAACCCCTGGCGGGTTTTTAAAAGGGGGGCACTGGACAAGAAACCTAAAGTCAGTTCCTTATCGGGCCGGGGGGAGTGGTTCGTCGTTGGTTTGCTGCAGCCAGCAGCAACAGCCTGGTTGATCGGGCTCTGATCCACCAGGAGGCCGGTCACAGCCGGGGCCGCGGGGGCTTTTGCCCCCCGGAAACTTTCCGGGTTTAAAACCCCAGGTATACCCGTTGTTGTACCTTTTATCCAGCTGTTGTACCTTTATACCCAGCTGTTTTTACCATATCCCCGGGCTTTTTGTACCTTTATCCCCGCTGTTTGTCCCTTCCCCAGTGTTGTACCATATACCCAGCTGTTGAAACCATATATCCGCTGTTTTTCCCATGTACCCAGCTGTTGTCCCATTTACCCAGCTGTTGTCCCCATATTTCCAGCTGTTGAAACATTCCCCAGTGTTGTACCATATACCCCAGCTGTTTTTACCCTTTATTTCCAGCTTTTGTATTTTTAAAAACCCAGCTTTTTGTCCCCTTTTATCCCTAGCTGTTTTTACATTTTACAGTGTTGTACCAAATCCCCGCTTTTTTGTCCCAATTTCCCCAGCTGTTGTACCAATACCCAGCGGTTTTTACCATTATTTAGCTGGGGTACCATTACCCAGTTTGTCCCCATTTTCCCAGCTCTTGTACCATTCCCCCAGTGTTTTTATATACCCAGTGTTTTTACCTATACCCGGGCTTTTGTACCATATACCAGTGTTGACCATATCCCAGCTGTTGTACCTTTATACCGGGTGTTGTAAAATTCCCCAGCTGTTGTCCCATATCCCTTTTTGTACCATTTTCCCCAGTTTTTGTACTTTAATCCCCAGCTGCTGTACAATTTTCCGCGGTTGTCCCTTTATACCCAGGGGGTTGTACCATTTTTTCCGCTTTTGGTAATTACCCAGTGTTGTACCATATCCCCAAGCCTGTTGGGCCATATCCCCAAAGTTGTTTACAATATTTCCAGTTGTTGTACCATTCCCCAGCTTTTGGGAACCATATATAAAATTTTTTGTACCTTTATACCCGGCTGTTTTACCATTACCCAGCATTTTGAAACCATATCCCCAGCTGTTGTACCATATACCCGGGGTTGTACCTGTTTTCCCGGGAACGCAGGAGGGAGAGAAATGATTTTAAAACACTGGAAAACCCTAGAGGGACAAAGTCCCGAACTTGCACACAAAAAACCTCACTACGAAAGCAAAAGACTTGGCAAAACGATGAACCCCCCCCCCCAATGAAAAGCGGGGGTTTTCCCTTTTACCCTTTTTTAAGGGGACCATACAATAATTTGAAAGGGGGGCCCGAGACTTTTCAATGCCCCCCCCAGCAACTTTAAGGGGGATTCCCAAGAGCCCCCTGGCAGTCTTCAAGCTGGCACGGGAAAAGCCCCAAAGTCGGGTTTTCAGCCCGGGCGTGGCCCTCGTACTTTGGGTTTGCGTGACCCCAGCAGAACAGGGGGTTGTTTAAAGGCTCTGATCCCCCAGGGGGCCCCTGGCCACAGATCGGGGCCGCGGGGGCTTTTGCCCCCGGAACTCTCTCCATGTAAACTCCAGGTACCCCAGCTGTTTGTACCATATACCCAGTGTTTTTACCATATCCCCAGTGTTGTACCCTTAAAACCCGCTGTTTTCCCAATATACCCGGGTGTTGACCTAAACCTGCCTGTTGTACCATTATATAGTGTTTGTACCTTTTTCCCCAGCTGTTGTACCATGTCCCAAAGCTGTTGTACCATATACCCGTGTTGTACCATATATCCGCTGTTGAACCATATACCCAGCTGTTTCCCTTATATCCAGGGGTTGTACCTTTTTCCCGTTTTTGTACCAATACCCAGCTTTTTGGAAACCATTTTCCCAGTGTTTTTACCGTTTCCCCAAGTGTTGTACCATATCCCCAGCTGTTGTACCATTTTCCCAGCTTTTTTTGTACCATATTTTTAGCTGTTGTACCATATACCCAGAAGTTGTAGCTTTATCCCCATTGTTGCACCATTACCACCCGTTAAACCTATATCCAGTTATTGTACATATACCCAGTGTTTTTACCATTTCCCCCGCTGTTTTTAAATATTTTCCGCTGTTGTCCCTTTTCCCCAGTGTTTTTTCCCATATCCCAGTGTTGAAACCATAACCCAGTGTTGTACCATTACCCAGCGGATTTTCCATTTTCCCCAGTGTTGTACCTTATACCCAGTGCTTTTAAAATTTTTTTAAATCCGCGTTGTACCATTAAAAAATTGTTGTACCTTAATCCAGTGTTGTCCCAATATCCCAGCTGCTTTTTAAAAAATTTTTATTTTTTCCAGCTGTTGTACCAAAACCCCCAGCTGTTTTTCCATTTTACCCAACTGTTGTCCCCATATCCCCGGGCCCGTTTTTTCCCATATACCCAGTGTTGTACATATCCCCCAAAGTTTTGTCCCATATACCCAGTTTGTTGTCCCTTTGTTTCCCGGGAAAACGCAGGAGGGAGGGGTAATTTATTTTACACTGGAAAACCCTAGGGGGGACTATACCGAACTTGCACACGAAAATCATCATTACGAAAGCAAAAGATTGGGCGCGATGCACCTTTCCCCCCAAGGAAAAGCAGGGGTGCCCTAGCCGTTAAGAGCCCTTACAAAAAGGTGAAAAGGGGCCCGAGACTGAAAAACCCTGCCCCCCCGGGAAAAATTTAAGGGGGGTTTCCCAAAGGGCCTTTTGGAAACCCCTTCAAGCGGGCACGGGGACAAGCCCCCTAAAGCATTTCCTGATCACCCGGGCAGTGGCTGGGTTACGTTGGTTTGCGGCAGAGCAGCAACAGCCTGGTTGATCGGCTCTGATCCACCAGGAGGCCTGGTCACAAAATTGGGGGCCGCGGGGGCTTGGGCCCCCCGGAAACTCCCCTCCAGGAAAAACTAAGGTTTTCCCCAGGGTTGTACCATAAAACCAGCGGGTTGTCCCATATCCCCACCCTTTTGGTCCATATCCCCCAGCTTTTTGTACCTTTATACCCAGCGGTTTTTCCATATCCCCTGCTGTTTTTCCCATTATCCAGCTGTTGTCCCATAATCCGCTGTTGTCCATGTACCCAGGGGGTTGTCCCCATTTCCCGTTTGTTGTCCCTTTATATCCAGCTGTTTTTACCTTTACCCAGCTGTTGTACCATATATCCAGCTGTTTTTCCAAAATACCCGGCTGTTTTTTTCATTTTCCCCAAGCTGTTGTCCATATCCCCAGCTGTTGTACCGTATCCCCAAAGCGGGTTGTCCCTTTTTCCCCAAGCTTTTTTTACTATACCCAGTGTTGAAACCATATTTTAGCTGTTTTTAACCAAAAACCCCAGCTTTTTTGGGGGGCATATCCCCCGGCGGTTGCCCCAAAATTTTACCCGCTTTTTAAACTTTATATCCAGCTATTTTTCCATTTTCCCCTTTTTGGGACCAAAAACCCCGTTGTTGTCCCAAAATATACTCAGCTTTTTTTCCCATATCCCCAGTGTTGTCCCCATAAAACCCAGTGTTTTTCCTATACCCAACCCTGTTTTTCCATTTTAACCCACTTTTTGGTACCTTTTACCCAGCTGTTTTACAATATATCCACCCGTTTTTACCATATACCCTTTTTGGGTTGTACCATTACCCAGCTGTTGTACCCTTTAAAACCCAAAGCTCTGTCCCATTTTCCCGGGTGTTGTCCCATATCCCCTCCCGCTGTACTTATATCCCCAGGGTTGTACCAATACCCAGCTGTTTTTAACCATATATCCAACTGTTTGAATTTCCCCGGCCCGCCTGTAAAAATTTACCCGCTGTTTTTTCCCATATCCCCGCTTTTGTACCATTATCCGCTGTTGTCCCTTTTACCCCCTTGGAACGCAGGAGGGGGGAGATCTGTTTTATACACCGGGAAAAAAACCTAGGGGGGAATGCCCGGAAATTGGCACAGGGAAAATCACTCACTGGGAAACCCAAAAGAGGGGCCCGACGTTTGAAAAAATCCCCCCAATAAAAAGCATTTTTGTCACTAGCACTTTAAGGCCCTTTACAAAAAGTGTCGGGGGGCCCGGTTTTCCTGCCTCCCAGCACAAAAAGGGGGGGATTCCCCAAAAGGG
Organism: Cherax quadricarinatus; assembly: GCF_026875155.1. Taxonomy (NCBI): domain Eukaryota; kingdom Metazoa; phylum Arthropoda; class Malacostraca; order Decapoda; family Parastacidae; genus Cherax; species Cherax quadricarinatus. The sequence continues at coordinate 15,941,061 of NC_069491.1, forward strand.
GCCCCCGGGCAGTCTTAAAGGGCCGGGCCCCTGGAAAGACCTAAAGTCGTTGCTGATCGCCGGGCTGTGGCTCTTTCTTTGGGTTTTGGGCGTGAAAGCCAGAGAAAACAGCCTGGTTGATGGGGCTCTGACCCCCGGGGCCTGGTCACCCCCCGGGCCCACGGGGGGGTTGAGCCCCGGAAACTCTTCCAGGAAAAACCCCAGGTTTTCCCCGCTTTTGTCCATATACCCAGCTGTTTTTCCTTAAACCCCAGTGTTGTACCATACCCCCAGCTGTTTGCATTTTATCCCCAGTTGTTTTTACCATATACCCAGCTTTTTTGTCCCAAAATTTTACCCAGGGGGGTTTTTCCCAATTTTATCCGCTTTTTGTACCAAATCCCCAGTTTGTTGTCCCTTTATCCGGGGCTGTTGGTCCCATTTTCCCCAGCTGTTGTTCCATATTTCCAGCTTTTTGAAACCTATCCCCCAGTTTTTGAAACCACTACCCAGCTGTTGTCCTTTATCCCCAGCTGTTGTACCATATCCCCAGTGTGTACCTTTTTCCCCAGCTGTTTTTTCCCTTTAAAACCCAGCTGCTTTAAAATTATATCCAGCTGTTGTATCATTTTACGAAACCCTTTTGTCCCAATATAGTGTTGTCCCAATCCCCAGCTGTTGAAACCTTTATCCAGCTGTTGTCCCATATCCCAGGGGTGTACAATATTCCAGCTGTTGTCCTTTATACCCAGTTTTTTGTCCCATATTCAAGCTGTTGTACCATTTTCCCAGTTTTTTGTCCCCATAAAACCCTGTTTTTTTCCTTATACCCGCTGTTGTACCATATCCCCAGCTGTTGTCCCATTTTTCCCGCTTTTGGGTAAATATTTTCCAGTTTTTTGTACAAAAATACCGGGTTGTTTCCCAAATATCCCCAGTGTTGTCCCATATACCCAGTGTTGTACCATATATCCAGCTGTTGTACCATAACCCCAAGTTGTTGTCCATATACCCAAATTTTTGTCCCATTTACCCAGCTGTTGTCCCTTATCCCCGCTTTTGTCCCAAATATACCCAGCTGTTTTTCCCTTATATCCAGCTGTTGTACCAAAATACCCAGTGTTGTCCCTTTTTCCCAGTGTTTTTCCATATATCGAGTGTTGCCCAAAAAAACCCCAGGTATTGTACCTTTACCCAACTGTTGTATTTTATATATGCAGTTTTTGTACCATGAACCCAGTGTTGTTCCATATATCCAGCTGTTGTACCATTTTCCGCTGTTGTCCCAAAATTTTTCCAGTGTTGACCATATATAAAGCTTTTTTGTCCCATATATCCAGCGTTTTTTCCCCAAAATACCAAGCGGGTTGTACCTTATATCCAGCTGTTGTCCCTTATTTCCAGTTTTTTGTACCAAAAAACCCAGGGTTGTTCCAAAATCCAGCTGTTTTTACCATATATCCGCTGTTTTTACTATATACCCAATCTGTTGAAACCATAATCAGTGTTGTAACCAAAATACCCAGCGGTTGTACATATATCCAGTATTGGGCCCCATTTAAAAACAAGATGGGTCCCTACAAGGGCAGCAAGGAAAGGGAGTGAGCTACTCAATGCCCAAATTTATGCCTCATTTTTTTGGGCAAGTTGCTAAGCAGACTGAGGGGTCGAAGACCCAAAATAAATTTTTTATGGGAGACCCTCAAAATTTTGGAAAACCAAAACCCTACCGATGTTTTTCCTGAGGGCCAAAATTGACTTTCGAACAGGCGATAAATGACATGCCCATGCACTCTGCCCCAGGGCCTGGCTCATGGAACTCCGTGTTCATCAAGAACTGCAAGAAGCCCTATCACGAGCCTTTACCATCCATGGAAAAAGGAGCATGGACACGAGGGTCGTCCCACAGTTACTAAAAACAACAGACAAACCCCCCCACTCCACAAAGTTGGCAGTAAAGAAAAGGGAAAAAGAACTACAGACCGATAGCACTAACACCCCAAATATCAAAAAAAGTCTTTGAAAGGGTCCTAAGAAGAAAGATCACCACCCATCTAGAAACCCATCAGTTACACAACCCGGGCAACATGAGTTTAGAACAGGTCGCTCCTGTCTGTCTCATCTATTGGATCACTACGACAAGTTCCTAGATGACTAGAAGAAAACGAATGCAGATTTTAATACATACAGACTTTGCAAAAACCTTTCGACAAGTGTGACCATGGCGTAATAGCGCAAAAAATGCGTGCTAAAGGAATAACAGGAAAAGTCGGTCGATGGATTCTATAATTTCCTCACTAACAGAACACAGAGAGTAGTAATCAACAGAGTACAGTCCGAGGCAGCTAGGGGTGAAAAGCTCTGTTCCACAAGGCACAGTACTCGCCCCCATCTTGTCCTTCATCCTCATATCTGACTAGACAAGGATGTCAGCCACAGCACCGTGTCTTCTTTTGCAGATGACACCGAATCTGCATGACAGTGTCTTCCATTGCGACACTGCAAAGGGTCCAGGCGGACATCAACCAAATCTTTCAGTGGGCTGCAGAAAACACTATGAAGTTCAACGATGAGAAATTTAAATTACTCAGATATGGTAAACACGAGGGAAATTTAATCTTTTTCGGGTAAAAAAAAAAATTTTGGGCCCCAAAAAAATAGGGGCGAAAACCCAAACGTAAAAGGGAACCTGGGGGTGATCATTCGGAGGATCTCCCCCTTCAAAGGCCTTTAACATTGTTTCAATAGCATCGTAAAAAAAATGACATGTTTGGAAAATTGAGAAAATTAAAAAAAATAGGGGGGCCCAAGGGCCTGATGTTTTTCCCTTCAGGCCCACTTGTTCATTTTGGTTTGGAATAGTGCTGCACATTTAACGCCCCTTTTTAAAGGGGTGGAAAAAATTGCTGCCCTAGAAAATGAAACAGAAAACCCTTTCATGGCGCAATAAGGGAAATAAAACCTCAATTGGGGGGGCGTTTTCAGGTTCCAAAAACCTGTTTTCCCCGGGAAAACGCGGAGGGGAGTACAAAATTATATACACCTAAAAAAATTCCTAGGGGGGATAGTACCAAAATTTGGGCACACAAAAAATCACCCCACTACGAAAGCAAAAGACTTGGCAAAAGCCCCCCCCCCCCCCCCCCCCCCCCCCCCCCCCCCCCCAAAATCCCCCCAATGGAAACCCAGGGGTGTCCTGGGCACTTTAAATACCCCTTTTAAAATGATTTTCAGGGGCCCGAGGGACTGTTAAAACTCCCTCCCGCCCCTTTTTGGGGGTTTACCAACTGCCCCCGGGCGTTTCAAGCGGGCAGGGAAAACCCCAAACCTAAAGTGGGTTTCCTAAACCAAGCGGGCTGGGGGGCCGTACGTTGGTTTGCGTGCAGCCAGCAGTAACACCCCCGGGTTGATCGGGGCTTTTGCCCACCAGGGGGCCCCTGGTCACGCCGGGCCGCGGGGGCGTTGACCCAGGAACTCTCCCCGGGTTTAAATTCCAGGTATACCCAGCTGTTTTTACCATATATCCAGCTGTTGTCCCCAAATTTTTCCCCCGCTTTTTGGTACAATTTTTACCCAGCCCCTGCCCCCAAAAAATATCCAGCTGTTTTTCCCAACTTATCCAGCTTTTTGTACCACATATCCGGGGTTTTGTCCCAAATACCCAGGTGTTTTTCCTTTAATACCAGCGTTGTACCATGTACCCAGCATTTTTGTACCACATACCCAGTGTTGTACAATATCCCCGAGTTGTACCATATATCCGGTGTTGTCCACTTTACCCAGGTTTTTGTACCACTTTATCCAGGTGTTGTACCACATATCGCTGTTTTTCCATATCCCCCAGAGCTTTTACCTTTTTTCAAGGTGTTGTCCCAACATACCCAAGGTGTTGTACCACTATCCAGGGTTTTTCCACATACCCATTTGTTGTACCTTTTTATCAGGTGTTGAAACCACTTTATCCGGTGTTGTAGCACTTATCCGGGGGTTTTTGTACCACTTTTCCAGGTTTTGGGTACCCCATATCCAGGTGTTGTACCACTTTACCCAGTGTGGTAGAAAATTACCCGGGTTGTTGTACCACATATCCGGGGGTTGTACCACATTATCCGGGTTTGTTGTCCCAATTTATCCAGGTGTTGTTACCACATATCCAGTTTGTTGAAAAAACCTTTATCCAGTGTTGTCCCAAATACCCAGCAGTTGTCCCTTTTTATCCAGCTGTTGTCAATTACCCCCCTGTTGCCCCCCTATCCCCAGCAGTTGTACCATATACCCAGTGTTTTTCCACATATCCAGGTGTTGACCACATATCCAGGTGTTGTACCATATCCCAGCTGTTGTACCATATCCCCAAGCTTTTTGTACCATATATCCAGTGTTGTACAATAACCCAGCTGTTTTTTTCCCTTTTATCCCCCAGATTTGGTCCCATATTCCATTTGTTGTACCACATACCCGGTGTTGAAACCACAAAATCCAGCTTTTGTACCACTTTATCCAGTGTTTTTTTTCCCAATATACCAGCTTTTTGAAACCCAAATCCGTGTTTGTCCCACATACCCCGTGTTGTACCTTTACCCAGAGTTGTACCTATTTTCCAGGTTTTTTGTACCAAAATATCCGGTGTTGTACCAAAATTCCGGTGTTGTCCACTACCCGGTGTTGTACCGCTTTATTCGTTGTTGAAACCATATCCCCAGCGTTGACCCTTTATATCCGGGGATTTTTTCCCCCATATCCCCCTTGTTGAAAAAATACCCAGGTGTTGTACATTTTTACCCAGCTTTTGTAAAATTTTTTTTTTTCCGGTTTGTTGTACATTTATCCCCCAGCTGTTTTTACCCTTATTCAGCTTTTTGTACCATAAAATCCAGGTGTTGTCCCAACATACCCCAGGTTTTTGAACCACTATAGGTGTTGAAACCCAAAATTTTCCAGGTGTTGTAAAACATATCCAGGGTTTTTCCACAAAATCCGGGCGTTTGTACCACTTTTCCCAGGTGTTGTAGCACATATCCAGGTTTTTGTACCACATATCCAGGGGTTTTTACCACAACCAAGGGTTTTTAGCCAAAATCCAGGTTTTTGTCCCAACATATCCAGGTTTTTGTAGCCCCATACCCAGGTGTTTGTGCACTATCCAGGTGTTTTTTCCCAAACAAAAATCCAGGTTTTTGTAAAACAATCCAGGTTTTTGTAGACTTATCCAGGTTTTGAAACCAAAGGTGTTGTGTGAAACACATTCCCAGCCCCAAACGTATCATCGGTACATTGTTTACCCAAAAATTTTGAACACAATTTAAAAAGGGTTTCACAAAATTTCCTTTAAAAATTTCAAAAAACATATATTCAGACAAGGGTTGATGTACAAAACTTGTTATAGGGGAGTCTTTGTCCTTGAAACACTTCTCCAAACACAAAAACAAGTGTTTTTTTTTGGGGCACTTTTTTGGTGCCTTGTGTGGGAAACTTTGTTTGGTGCCTTTGTGTGTTTTGCACTTTTTTTTGGGTGCCTTTGTGTTTTGTCCCCCCTTTGTTTGGGTTTGCCTTTGTGTGGGTGCCCCTTTTTTTGGGGCCCCTTGTGTGTGTCCCACTTTGTTTGGTGCCTTTTTTGTGTGTGCACTTTGTTTGGGGGCCTTTGTGTGTGTGCATTTTGGGGTTTTTGTTTTTGGGTGTTGTGTTCACTTTTTTTGGGTTTTGCCTTTGTGTGTTTGAAAACCTTTGTTTGGTCCCTTTGTGTGTGTGACTTTTTTTGGTTTTCCCTTTTTGTGTGGGGCACTTTGTTTGGGCCTTTGTTTTGGGTGCATTTGTTTGGTTTCCTTTGTGTTTTGGGGCATTTTTGTTTTTTTCCCTTTGTGTGTGGGCAGTGTTTACTCAAATACCCAGGGTTGTCCCCAAAAAAAACCAGTTTGGGGTCCCAAAAATCCCCCAGCTTTTTGTCCCAGGTCCCCAAGTGTTTATACCTTTTCCCCAGCTGTTTTGCCGTTTTAACCCAGAGTTGTTACCATAAAACCCAAGCTGCTTTTACCTTTATATCCAGCTGTTGAAACCTTGTACCCAATTTTTGGTCCATTACCCAGCTGTTGCCTTATATCCAGCTGCTGTCCCTTTTTTATCCAGTGTTTGTACCATAAAATTTCATCTCTCAGATATATTTCTAGGGGTTCAAAAACGTTATTTTGGGGTCATTATATGTTCAAAAACCAAAGGACGCTATCCGTTTAAAGATTTTAAAAAGTTGGAAACAATAAACCCCGGCCCCAAAAAATCATTTATTTATGGCTGGGAGTAAAAAAAAAACCTTTTTATCCCACGAGTCCTTTTCCCCCTGTATTTAAAAATTTCTAGAATTTGAAAAGTAGATGTGTTTCAGGAAAACCTTTGGGGGGAAAAGGGAATTTTAAAGTAAAAGAATTTTTATGTGGGGAACAGGGGACGAGATTTTTGATTCCCTGTGGGGAAATTCTAATTTACAGCCACGGGGGAGTGTTTTTATCCTGTGGGGAAATTCTAAGTGACAGCCCTGAAATGTTTATCCATGTGGGAAAATTTTAAGTGACAGGCACTGAAAAATGTTTAAACCCTTTTGGGGAAATTTTAAGTGACAGCCCCTGAAAGTGTTGATCCCCTGTGGGAAATTTAAGTGACAGCCCCCTGAAAGTGTTTATCCCGTGGGGGAAATTTAAGGGGACAGCCATGAAGTGTTGATCCATGTGGGAAGTTCTAATTTACAAACCATCTGAAAGTGTTGATCCATGTGGGAAGTTCCCAAGTGACGCCACTGAAAAAATGTTGATCCCTGTGGGAGTTTAATGAAGCCCCCCAAAGTGTTGTTCCCCTTGGGGGGAAATTCTAAGTGACAAACCACTGAAAGTTTTTGATCCATTTGGGGGAACAATTTAAGGGGACAGCCACGAAAGTTTTTGGCCATTTGGGGAAATTTAAGGACAGCCACTGAAAGTGTTGATCCATGTGGGGGGGTTCTAAGGCAGCCATAAAAAAATGTTTTATCCATGTGGGAAGTTCTAAGGACAGCCACTGAGAGTGTTGGTTCCATGTGGGAAGTTAAGTGGGCACCAAGAGGGGTGTTGAACCATTTTGGGGAAATTTAAGTGAGAGCCACTGAGAGTGTTGACCAAAGGGGGGAAAATTCTAAGTGACAAGCCCCCTTTAGGTGTTGACCACGTGGAAATATTTGGTTTTCCAGTGTGGATCATCTTGAACTTTAATTTTACCCCGTTGCTAAGAAGCACTAAAGTAGCCCCGATTTATTTATACTTTTGTACAAAGACCCATGGAATCTGTTTTTTTCAAGGGTTTTGGGTTGGAGGCCTCTTATGCCACATATAAAAATCCATAACAGTGGGAAAATTAAAATGTCGAAAGGTAAGCCCGGAAATTTTAAAAATTTGCTTTTAATTTAAAAGAAAAAGTTTAAAGTTTTTTATTAAAAAAATAAAAATTAAAAATAAAATTTTATGTTACAGAGGTCACTTATGTAATTAAAAAAATAATGTAATATGCTTAGAGGTTTTACTATTTTAAAAAAAAAATAATAATAATAATTAAAAATAATAATTTTAAAAATAATAATTTTTATTTTTATTAATAATTTTTTAAAGAAAATATCCTACAGGGGTCACTTAAGAAAGGGGGTAAACACTATAATTTATGCAATTTTTTTTATAAAAATTTATTAAAAATTTTTACAGTAAAAAAATTTTGCACAAAGAAATACCCAAGGGGAAAATTTTTAGAGGTGAATTTTAAAAATTAATTTTCATTCAAAGGGGTTTAAAAATGTTTAAATTTTTTGAGCTTGTTTCCTTCCTCCCCCTTTGGCCGGGAGGATTCTTCCCACAGGGATGTCGGTTCCTAGGGAGGGGAAGGATACCCCGGGGGGTCCATCCCATTCTGTTGAGGTTCTTGGCGGTGGCATAGTTTGGCCCTGGAATCTGGTCCCCCTGGGGGGGTGTCCCGATCCCCCTCCGGATCCCGGGGGTGGGTTTAGGTTTTTCAGGCGACGGGTGTTCTCTGGAAAACTGCCTTCAGATTCCGGGGGGGGTGGCCGAAGGAGGTATGCTTTGTGGCAGTATCCAGCCGTCCCCCTTTTTGTCCACCGGGTTAGTCGGGAGATGTGGGTTTCCCATCATGGACTGCTGGTTTACTAGCATGAAGGGTAGGGTATGGCACAGGTTCCCCTTTCTGCATTGCACTACTTGCGGTTTGAGGTTTCTTTTGGGGTGAAGAGGGATTTTTTGGCCCTTTTTATTCCTCCCAGGAAAATTTCCTTTCCCCGTCCTCCCTTTTTTTATTTTTTTTTTTTTTTTTATTTTCTTCTTTTTTTTTTTTTTCTTAAAAGCATAAAGAAAAAAAAGTAAAAATAACCATGGAGAAAACCCCAAACCCTGAATACTACCCCTGGGCCCCTTTTGATAAAGCACCCCATTCTGATGTTTCCTCATTTTTTTACCACTCTTCGGACACTCCTGATGCCCCTGTTCCCCTTGTAGTGCTGTTTCCTTCCCCCGCAACAGGTTCCCGGGAAATTTTGAAATGACTTCCCTTTAATTTGGGCTTTGGGCCCCCGCTTTTCCCCTTTGGGTATGCTTCCGGGCCCCCTCCCTCTACGGTTTTGGAAAATTTTTTAATCACTAGCCCCTTCCAGTCGGACCAACCCCCGGTCCCAATCCCAAACGCCAACGGGCAATTGCCTGATGATATTCACCCCTTCTCGTTTTTCTCAGAAAAAATCAACACGCCCCGCACTCCCTTTCCATGCCCCAGTTTTGGAATGGCACAATGGACCCAAAAATTTTTTATTTACGACTGACTTCCCTTTCCCGCCCATCTTTTGCCCTAGTATTGGAAAGCGCTCCCAGCCCGTTGGTTGGGGATATTTCCCTTTCCCTGCTTGAAGGGGTACGTGCCTTATCATGTCCAAAAATGCACCAAGTCATGATTTTCTCTTTTTACATATCAATTTCTATTCCTTTCACTATCGAAAAACATCATTCCCTCAATTCTTGTAGTGGTTTCCGTTTGTTTTTGCCCCGACCCTAAAAACCCAAAAGAATTTTTCCCGGGTATGTGGCAATGAATTCTTTGAACAGCAGGAACTCCAAAAATTCCAATCCCCAAGGTTTGACACTAATGTCCTTCCCACCCCAGGGGGGGGGGGGGGGGGGAAAGGGGGGGGCCCAAATTCCCCTTTCAATTTTGGCTCCCAATAACTTTTGATAGCCGTGAACTCCCATCCTCTGTTTATGAAGCAGGACATCAGTTACAAGTTTGAAAGGTGATCCCTACACCACAACAGTGTAGAAATTGCTGGTGATTTGGTCACCCAGAGAAATATTGCAGATCTATAGCCGAATGCTAGTCTGTGGTGCAATGACCATTCTAATACGTCTTGCAGTCGACCTACCTCTTGCCTTTAATTGTCGTGAAGCTCACCCTTCATACTCTCGCCATTGCCAGGTCTACTTAAATGAGCGAGAAATCCGTTGCCTCAAAGAGGCAGAAGGTCTCCCTTATGCTATGACAGTTTCTCATTTCCACCTCCAAGGGAGACTGCCCCATGTTTCTTGTTCTCATGTTTCAAAACGTCCCCCACATCTTTTTTCCATCTTCTACAGCCTCCTCTGTGGTTACCCCTCCATAGTTACTCCTGTATCTATTCTTTTGCTGTCCTGGGCACAGACGTCCCTACTTCAACATCTCACATCTTCGCGTTCTCCTCACAAGCCCCGGTATCGACAAGACCTCGTACGACACCTATTAATCACCTCTCTACTTCTCAGAAGTCCAAAATCCCCATTGCTCAAATCTTCTTTGCCCCTCTTCCCTTCTTCCTTCTTCCACCTCTACATTTTACCTTTCCAGTCTCTGTGACTGGTTCTTCCATCTCACTGGATCTATAACAAGTGTGGAGGTTCAAACTCCTCCTCGTACTGTGCCTTCCTCCCTGTCCCCTCCCAAGTTTCTCCCTCTTCTGCCACCTCAGGTTTCTGCTCTTCTGTCCCTCCCACACTTCTCCAGTTCCAAACACTCTTTCGTCCCACCCTACTTTGGTAACAGTCCATTACTATCCCAATCTTTACTCACCCTCCTCTTCTATCTCAACATTGTCTCCCATACAAGGTCTTTGAATTCAGAGGACACTTGAAGCTATTTCAGAATATATTGCAGAGACTAAACCTTCAATGGACACTGATCCACCTCCTGTTCCTTCTCTTCCCTCCCCTCCATCTCCACAACTTTCTTTGCAACTCTCCGTTCCTTCGTTTGCTTGAACATTTTCTGATGCCACCGCACGTAGACTTTTTCTAACCCCTCTAGTCTGTAGGTTCCCTTACCTGCGGATTCCTGGTATTTTTCTCGTTGCCAATCATGGCCTATTTACAGTGGAATATCCATGGCCTCAGGGGTAATTGGGGTGAACTTCGGATGTAGCTTTCCAGGTTTTCCCTGCTGGTGTTTGCTTACAAGAACCAAAATTACACTCAGCTGTTTTCCAACCATCTCAGGCTATAATTTATTGTATTCATTGGATCCTTTTTCTGATGGGATCTTCAATGAAAGTGCCCTTCTTCTTTAGCAATGATATTCCATACAATCAACTATTTGTTCATCCCTCACTGCATTGCACTGCAGCCTGTATCCACTTGAATAAGTGGTTTGCAATATGTTCTTTGTATCTCTCCTCGGGCATTTTCTATCCCAGATTTAGCCTTCTTGTTTATCCTTACCACCACAACTTCTGTTGGTGATTTTAAATTTGCCCACCTTTCCTCTGGGGGATCTCATTGTGATTCATGTGGCTTCAGTTGGAGGCTTTTCTCGCTTTCACCACCCCATGTTTTAAATAGGGGGTACTCCCACACATTTTGATCCTCATATCTACTCTCTTTTGATCGATCTCTCGGTTGCTCTTCTTCCACTGCATTGGGACTTTGCCTGGTCTGTTCTACCGGACTTACATGACAGCGTTTCATTTTCCACTCATTCTTACTTCTCCTTCATATTCACCACCTCTTCGTAGCCCTCCCTGCAATTTGATCGAGCAAATTGTTACCTTTACTCGCAACACTCTGCTTTTAGTGGGTCCTTTTCATCCTCCATTGATGAGCTTTAACACTCTTCTCGACGTCAGCTTCTCTATTCTATACCAAAACCTCAGGCAGGCATTCTCAGAAGTGCATGCCATGGTGGTCTCATGCTTGTGCTCGGGCTGTCCATTTGAAACACGTTTGCGTGGGGAGGTGTGGTACAATAGAACCACAGAGAGATTTTTGATTTTAAGCACAAGTGAGCGGTTGCTCGCCGTGTCATCCGTGATGCTAAATGCTCTTGCTGGCGAGATTATGTTTCCCACTATCGCCTGGGGCTTCCTCTATGGTGCAGTCTGGAAAAAAGTACGGAATCTGAGAGGAAAAATACTCTCTGACCCGGCTCTGTTCTGCAGGTTGCCGGTGTTGATATAGCAAACCCTCTTGCCCGTTGCCATTGAAATTGGCAATCATTGGTCCGTATGTCCAGGGGCCCCCCATCTATGCCCCTCGTTTCTTCCTAAAAAGTCTGCCAGAGAGTTAGCGCCTTAGACTTTTCTTCTTTAAAGGGAAGAATCTTTAATGTGCCTTTTTCACTTCTGGAATGAAGGCAAAAAACGCGGCTTGCCGATCATCGGCAGTGGGCCTGACGGCATTCATATTTCGGATGTTACAACATTTACACAGTCAGCCCTTCAGCCCTCTTACAAACTCTTCAATTCTTATTTGGTCAAAAGAGTTCTTCCCAAGTTGTGGAAATTGCCATTGTTTTCCTTTCCGCAAACGGGGGTTTACACGGGACATGATGACTCCCAAACTATACCCCATTGCTCTTCCAGTCCCAGTTTGCTAAGTGAGGGGAAACGTTTAGTAAACCGACGTTTTAATGTGGTATCTAGAGACACACAACAGTTCTCCTAGTCAATATGCTTTCGTGAGGGCCGTTCACCATAGACCCCTTTCTAAGTTGGATACATATGTTTGTAATGCCTTTGAAAATTTAACACTCAGTTATTGTCATATTTTTTTTGATCTTAAGAAGGCATATGACAAAAACTTGGAAGTATATATTTTGGCCAAGCCCACCCCTTAGGCCTCTGAAGCAATCTACCATCATTCCTTAAGAACTTTTTAACTGGAGGCAATTCTGTGTTGGGGTTTAAATTAATGTGCTCTCCCGGACTTTGTCCAAATGAAGGTGTCCCCCAGGGATGTGTTTGAGCACAACACTTTTTCTCCTTTCTATAAATGATTTGGCCTCTCTTTAAACCCTCCAATATTTGGTCATCATTCTATGTTGTTTATTTTGCTATTGCTTGTGAGGTGCTGACTGTTACCTCATTACAGTTTCTCTCCAGCATGCGGTCGACCATGTTTCCAATTGAGCCACCCTGCATGGGTTTTAAAATTTTTTAGTACTAAAATCACCAAATTACTTTCACTAGACTTCTGTCATCTCCACTCATCCTTTGTTTCCTCTATGGCTCACGTATCCCTGAAAGTGATGCTCCCCAAGTTTCTAGGGCTTCTCTTTGACCGTAGGTTATCCCAGAAAAACCTCACTTTTCCTCTTGAAAGCAAATTGTCACAGCCCGGGTTTAACCTTCTTAAAACTCTTGTCATTTTTCATGGGAAGCTGATCGTCAAACTCTCTTCGCCTACATTCAGCCTGATTTTATCGAAACCGATTATGGTGACCCGATCTGCTACTCTCTCTAGCCTTAATCTCATCCATCACCAGGGATTATTTATGCATTGGTGCTTTTCGTCTTCCCCTGTTTAGAGCCTCTATGCTGAAAAGAATATTCCATCCTGTCCCATCGCCCCTGATTGCCCCTTGCCTTTGCTACTATGTTCACTCTCATGATCTCCGTAATCCTTTTCCCTATATAGAATAGTCACCGATGTTAGTAGACATTCTTTATTTTTTTTCATCGCCCCTGTTTGCTCCCTCCCTTCTCTCTTCGCCTACATTTTGCTCTTGTCTTTTCTTCAGTTACCACCTTTCTATGTTCATGTGCATCTCACTTTTCCCTGCACCCTGGGGAAATTCCAGCTGTTGAGTCTGTTCTTTCCACTCCCATGTGTGATAGCCCAACTGCCTATGGTAGCTTCGTGTCTTTTTTTTCTTGACCACTTCCACTCTCATTCTCATGCCATAGTAGTGTACACAGATGGCTCTAAGTCTTTTGTGGCATGGATTTGTGGCATCGTTTCCAGACAGTGCCGTGCGAGGACATTTATATCCTTGGCTAGCAATTTTTACAGATGAATTGTATGCCATTCTTGCAGTATTATCCGTATTGCATCTATGCCTGTGTCATCATTTGTGGTTGTCTCAGACTCCCTTAGTGCTTTACAGGCTATGCGAAAATTTGTACACCTTACCCCCTTAGTTCTCCGTATCCAACTTTGGCTACGCCCCATCTCTCCAAGCATTTAAAAATGTTGTTTTTGTTGGGTCCCGGTCTTGTTGACTACATGCAATGAAACAGGCAGACACTGCTGCACGGTCAGGAGTACATGACCTACCGTTTCATATAGAGGTATTCCATTTACGGACTTATTTTTTCTGTAATAGTACCCACCTTCACACCCGCTGGCAACAACGTTGTCTAATTGCTCGGTAAAAAAACTTCAGTTTTTAAAACCGAGTATAAGTTAGGGCCACTTCTTGTCATCAGTTCGAGGGTGGGAGTTTCTCTCCCGTTTTTGCTTTGGCCACCTGCTTACTTTGAGTATTCATGGGAGGCACCCGTTCCTCTCTGGGGAGAAGTGTAGGTTCCAGTATGGGTTAGCCCTTTGTTAACTGCCCACTCTATAAAAGGGAACCAGAATTTTACCCCCAAACGCGTCCCCTTCACTCTCTTCTTTACCTTTCCTTTTTGCTGAGGGGAACCCCCCTTTAATCCTGACTCATTGACTTCTGAAACCCGACGATTTACTCCACAAACTTGAATTTCACATCCCTCCCCTTTTCTACCTGTCCTTGCTACCCTTACCCCTGCATTACCACTGCCTGCTGTTCCCCGAAACCCTATAATCTCCCCTTCCTTTTCCCACTATCCTCTCTTCCTGACCTGCGCATTTGTATAGCCTTGGGGTTTTAGCGTTCTTTTTGAAAATAATAATAATAATTAATAATAATAATAATAATCTGTGCCCTTTAAATTTTTTTCAAAATAATCTACCTTCATTTCCAAGTATACTTAACGGGCTTTACCCCTATAATTCTTAACCCTTCTTTTGTCCCTTGTCCCTTTCTAAAAAGGGAAACTATGACACACTCCAATCCTAGGCACCTTTCCCTCTTTCATATTTTTATTAAATGAAAGCCCCAAACCCCAGTTCGCCTATATTCCACCCCCTTTTAAACTTCAACCCAGCGGGTTCAACCCTTTTGTTTTACCCACACCTCTGGACCCCCCTCACTTCACTTTCTGGTCACATCCTAGGATGGTTTACCTCCCTGGCCAAATGCACAAAATCACATTTCCCTTTTCTTTTCCTAAATATTTAAAATTTTCCTAAAAATTTCCCCCCTTTTAATACCCCAAATTTCCCAATCTAAAAATTCTCCTCTTATAGCTTGGAAACTCCATTTTTGGGTTTTCGAAAGGGCAGCAACGTTGTCACTCAAAAACAGTCATGTAATGTCCAAATTGTAGGTGACCTTAAACCCAAAAATTCTTGGAGGCTCCTTGATCTGTCCGGGGCTAAAACATTCTTTGCCAGCTGGAGCTTCCTTTTTGTAACGGGATTGCGTCTGTCTTTTCCCCCTGGCTAACCTCTCTAGTTTTTGGTATACTTCCCCCTGGTGGAAAATTTCAAACGGAAATTTTTAATGTTCCCACGATCAGCATGTGACTTGTTGAAATGTGACTGAGGGTATAATTTCCCTATGAGTTTTCCCCCCCCCTTGTAGAGACCTTTAACATGATCTTGTGAGCGTATTCAAATACTTGAGCCGCCACAAAAACCTCTTGGTATCAAAACCAAAAAACTTCCGTAAAATTTCAACCCCCTTAAAAAACCAACTTATTACAATGTTTCTAAATTTTGTCCTAAAACGTATGTCGCAGACTGGGTGCCTACAGAAAACTTTCGTCCCTGGAATGTGAGGCTCTTCCAACTGCCTTGGCCCCCCAAGAGCGTAAGACAGGCTGCGGCAAACCGATGGGAAAAATTTGTAAAGGGTTTAAAATGCTACACCCCACTTCCCGGGCATGGGGGAATAAAATAAAATTTAAAAGGGAAACCGAACTGGGCAGATCGGCACCTCTCCCTTGAAAAGGGCGGAAATGAGTTAGTCGTGCTTGGGCTGCTACATCTAGCTATGACAATCCCCCCAGTACCACACAGGAAAAATTAAATGACAAATATGATGCAAGGAGAGACTTGTTTCCCCTTTAGTTCAGCAAGGAAATTGATTGCCATCCTTTCACTAATTTAACTTGATGCGCGCTAACTAAGGGGAAATCCCGTCCGGGTGAGGATGGTATTACTTACAACATACTCAGATTGTGTGTCGAGTACCAGGTAATCTTTATTGAATTTTAAAAACATGAGCTATGTAACGGGGAGCTCCCTCAATTTGGACCAACGCCTCATTTTCCCAATTCCTAACCCAATCAAAAAATGCATTTCGCCCAATTTCTCTTACTGGTGCTTGTGTAAAACTTTTGAGAGAATGATTCTTAATGTCTCTGTACAGAAAAACAATTTTTTTTCCCCCCCGGTTAATGGTTCATGCTGGAAGGACGTGCATCTTTGCAAGCCCCCTTTTCACCCTGCACATGACAGCCCCACACTCCCTTTCCCTTGACCAAAATCCGTTTTCGATGTAGCCAATCGAATGTAATAATTAGTAAATTCCCCAGAATGGATGTTGGAGGATGGCTTCTCCGCGGATTAAAAGGCTACCTGCCCAAAGAAAATCGTTGTGTTGTTCCGGGGGCATAGAATTTTAATAAAGACTTTGAATTAGGGAACCCAAAGGGAGGTGGTAGCCCCCCAATGTTTAATTTTAATTAAGAATTTCTTAAGATGCCTAGTCAGCCCCCTAATATGTGATTTGTTTTTTTCTGATTAAAATTTGATTCAACCCCCGGATTCTCCAACCCCAAAAACATTTTTAACATGTATAGCCCCGTGTAGGACCCTTTGGGGTTTATAATCCTCATAAAAAAAAGATACGTATCAATAGGGTCCCCCTCGACAGAGAGGCACGTTCGTCAATCCAAAATTTCTGTGAGTCCTTCTAGAATATGTAAGCAATACAGTACTAGGCTTTTTAGGTTCCACTACTTGGGCCCGTTTAACAAGACTTTGTCGCCAAAACAAAAAACGATTAAGGAGCACTTAAGTTGTGGCAGGCTTCAAACCCCAGGTATGGGCAATGTTTTAAAAATTTTGAAAAATGATGTATCTTGCTTATATTAGAATTGGTTGAATGCTGGCCCCTACTTGCTTTGTGTCTGACTGGAAATTGGGGGCTGAAAAAACTGCAGAACGAAACAAGAGGATCACCCAGGTGCCCTGTACTGCAAAAATTTTAAAATGCAAAAAGAATTGAATTCCCAAAACAGAGATCGTGTTTCTGAAAGAAATATTTAATTGGGGTTTAAAATTTCTCAGAAGTCATTCAAAACCCTGACAGAAACCCCCCAAAATTTCCTCAGCATGGTGAACACTCCTACAGATGGTTAAAATAGTGGGAACCCACCCCCCCGCATGAATCAGATACATGTTTATGTCAAGTAAGGCAACAGCGGCACTTCCCGCTCCGGAATATTACCCCATTCCCAAATACATTCCTCCTTTCCCCCCAAACTACTTTTTAAATCACAACCAAAAAATTTGCCTTGAAGCCAAACTGAGGCCTTTGCTGTATTTAAAACTTAGTCACACAGCACCCTCTCGCAAATTATTTACGTTTTTGGTTCGTTACCAATCCCCTGGGCAGTGGAATGCTGCTGTTGTCGTACAGAGTGAGGCTCCTTTAAAGAAATTGGAGCAGATCAATAATTGGGCCCCCTCCCTTTAGCAGAATGTTTGCCCTACCCTTTCACAAATGCATCTATTTTCAAAGATTGACAGTTTAATTGTAATGTTCTCTGTCACCTTTAAAAGCTCTTTAACTATTAGCAAAAACTGTGGGATGCTTGTGTCAGAAGCCCGACACGGTATGGTAGGATGTGGACAGTGGAGTCAGAGTGCACATCTGTGGATCCATCTCCATTGGCTTAGATGCTTTATAAACTATAAACTGGCTAAAACTGATGCTTTCAAAAAAGGGGAGTGATTAAAATCTTGGTTGTCAGGGGTAGTTTGAGAACATTTAATACGAAAAGAACTTCAGCTGAATTTTTTATGACTTAAGGCTCAGGGAGATTGACACCAGTTGAGTCCATCTTTAATCATTCTATCATGCAGGAGGAGCCCATGGCTATGGTTGCATCCAACCAAAATAAAACAGACTCTTGGAAGTCACTAACCCGCCCGGCCTCGGATGGGTTACAAGTATCTTTGGCAGGTTAATTCACCACCACCAGATGTAGACCAAACGAATTGTAACTTTGCCAGTGGATTATTGGTCACACCCCTGCGTCATTATGTACTGGAGTGCCGATAAAATTATATGAATTTAGAAAACAACTCACTCAGAAAGGTTCAAGAAAATGGTTAAGTATTTTATCCACAGTGGTATATTACAGTCCTTTCTGGAGAATTACCCTGACTTGCTAGCTGTAAAAATAATGCATTACCAATATGTGCTTGTTTTGTGTGTACTCCACCTAGTTGTACTCACCTAGTTGAGTTGCGGGGTGTGTGTCCGACGCTCCTGGCCCGCCTCTTCTGATCGCTTATAGGTCACTCTCCTGAGCCGTGAGCTTTATCATACCTCAGCTTTAAGCTTTTGTATGGATCCTGCCTTCACACATCGCTCCCAAACTATTCCACTTACTGACTATCTGTGGGGGCTGAAGAAATATTCCTAACATCCCTGTGTATCTGTGTCTTAGGTCCAATGTGTCCCTTGTTACTGTGTCCAATTCTGGAACATCCTGTCTTTGTTCCACATTGTCAATTCCTCTCAGTATTTTTATGTCTTTACATGTCCCCTATTTCTTCCTGTCCTCGTGTGTCAGTTGATTTCCCTTACCCTTCCTGTAGGGACATAACTCTTTGCTCTGGCGAATAGTCTTGTTGCACACCTTTGCACTTTCTCTAGTGTGTGTCGTGTGCGTGGTGTGTTGTGTGTGTTGTGTGTGTGTGTTTGTGTGAATGTGTATGGTGGGTGGTGTAGTGTGTGTGTGTGTGTGTGTGTGTGCTAGTGTGGTGTGTGTTGTGTGTGTGTGTGTGTGTGTTGTGTGTGTGTGTGTTGTGTGTGTGGAGTATGAGTGTGGGTGAGTGTTATGAGAGTGTGTGTGTGTATGCAGTGTGTGTGGCGGTGTGTGTATGAGGTTTGTGTTATGTGTGATATGTGTGTATCACCTAGTTGTTACATCACTAGTTGAGGTTGCGTGGGGGTCCCGAGTCCGAGCTCCTGGCCGCCTCTTCACTGTTGTACAGGTCACTTCCCCGAGCCCGTGAGCTTTATCATTACCTATGCTAAGCTATGTATAGGATCTGCCTCCACATCATCGCTCCCAAACTATTCCACTTACTGACTACTCTGTGGCTGATGAAATTTACTTCCTACATCCCTATGTATTCATCTGTGGCTTTAGCTTCCAACTGTGTCCCCTTGTTACTGTGTCCAATCTCTGGGAACATCCTGTCTTTGTCCACCTTGTCAATTCCCCTCAGTATGGTGTATGTCGTTTATCATGTCCCCCCTATCTCTCCTTGTCCTCCCGTGTCGTCAGGTTGATTTCTCTTACCTCTCCTAGTGACATACCTCTTAGCTCTGGGACTAGTCTTGTTGAAACTTTGCACTTCTTAGTTTCTTTTACGTGCTTGGCTAGGTTGTGGGTTCCAAATGTGCCGCATACTCCAATATGGCCTAACGTATACGGTGTACAGGGTCCTGAAAATTCCTTATTAAGATGTTCGGAATGCTGTTCTGAGGTTTGCTAGGCGCCCATATGCGGCAGCAGTCTATTTGGTTGATCGTGCGCTTCATGAGATGTGCCTGGTGTTATCTCTCCCCAAGATCTTTTTCCTTGAGTGAGGTTTTGTAGTCTTGACCCCCTAGACTGTACTCCGTCTGCGGCCCTTCTTTGCCTTTCCCAATACTTCATGACTTTGCAATTGCGTGGATTGAACTCCAGGAGCAATTGTGGACCAGGTCTGCAGCTGGTCCAGATCCCTTTGTAGTTCTGCCTGGTCTTCGATCGAGTGTAATTTCTTCTCATCTAACTTCAGTCATCTGCAAACAGGGGGACACCTCAGAGTCTATTCCTTCGTCATGTCGTTACAAATACCCATAGTAGAGAACAGCATGGTCTAGGACTGACCCCTGCGGGACCCGCTGGTCAAGGTGCCCATCTCTGGACACCTCGCTCGTAACCCATGACTCGATGCTGTTTCCTGACAAGTATTCCTGATCCATTGTAGTGCCTTCATGTTATCCATGCTTGGTCCGTCCAGTTTTTGCATCAATCTTCTTGTGTGGATCTGTGTCAAAACGCCTTCTTGCAGTTCAAGAAAATGCCAAGTCCTCCCAACACCTCTTTCTTTGTCTTATGCTGTCACATGTCTTATGAACGTCATTAGGTTTGTGACACAGGATTTCGCTCCACCTAACCCCTGTGGACTGCTGTTGATGAGATCATTCCTTTCTAGGTGTTCACACTCTTTCTGATAATTTCTCATTGATTTGCATACTATACATGTCAGTGGACACTCGGTCTGTAGTTTAATGCTACAGGAATGTCTTTTTTAAAGATTGGGATACATTTGCTTGTTTTCCATTGCCATCAGGCAATCTCGCCTGTTTCGATAGATGTTATTGAATATGTTGTTAGGGGTACCATAGCGCCTCTGCTCCCTCTTCTCAATACCCATGGGGAGCTTGATTATCTGGCCCATTGCACTTTTTGAGGAATCTAGTCCAATCAGAGCATCTTCACTTCTTCTCGGTTATGTGTGCACTGTGTCCTGCACTTGGGTGGTGTGCCCACCTCTCGTCTTTCTTGGAGTACTTTGTTCTCCTCTGTGAAACACTTCTTTGAATCTCTTGTTGAGTTGCTTCACATACTTCACGGTCATTTCCTGTTGTTTCCTCTTCCTTCCTAGCTGATACGGTCCTTGGACTGTTGTTTTCCTCTGATGTGGCTGTACAACAGTTGCGGGTCAGATTTGGCTTTCGCTGCTATGTCATTTTCCATATAGTTCTTTGGGCCTCCCTTCTTAGCTGTGCATGTCGTTTCTGGCTCTACGCTGTTCTCCTTTATTCTCCTGGGTCCTTTGCCTTCTATATTTCTTCCTTCCACTACACACTTGGTTTTTGCCTCCCTGACCTTTGGGTAAACATGGGCTCATCTGGCTTTTTCATTACTCCTGTTACACTTGGGTACAAACCTCTCCTCGCCTCCTTGCATTTTGTGCTACATATTCCATCATCTCATTAACTGGCTTCCCTGCCAGTTCTCTGTCCTCACTGAAACCCCGTTCAGGTAGTTCCTCATTCCTGTGTAGTCCCCTTTCTTGTAGTTTGGCTTCATTCGTCCTGGCCTTCCTGCTTCTCCCTCCACTTGTAGCTCTACTGTGTATTCGAAGCTTAAAACCACATGGTCACTGGCCCCAAGGGGTCTTTCATATGGATGTCCTCGATATCTGCACTACTGAAGGTGAATACTAAGTCCAGCCTTGCTGGTTCATCCTCTCCTCTCTTCTTGTAGTGTCCCTTACGTGTTGGTACATGAAGTTCTCCAGTACCACCTCCATCATCTTAGCCCTCCATGTATCTGGCCCCCCATGTGGGTCCAAGTTCTCCCAATCGATCTCCTTGTGGTTAAAGTCACCCATGATCAGGAGCTTTGCCCTGCATGCATGAGCTCTTCTGGCCACTCTAGCCAGGTGTCAACCATCGCTCTATTGCTCTCGTCGTACTCTTGCCTTGGCCTCCTGCTGTTCTGTGGTGGGTTATACATCACTGCTATTACCACCTTGGGACCTCCAGAGTGAAGTGTTCCCACTATGTAATCACTTTCTTCTCCGCTATCTCCTCTCTCCAGCTCATCAAAATTCCAGCGATTTTTGATCAGCAACGCCACTCCTCCACCCCCCCCTGTTCCCTCTGTCTTTCCTCAGGATTTGGTATCCCGTTGGAAAGATGGCATCTGTTATCATACCTGTAAGCTTGGTTTCTGTAAGAGCTATGATGTCCGGTGATGCTTCTTTGACTCTTTCGTGCCACTCCTCCCACTTATTTGTTATTCCATCAGCGTTTGTGTACCATACCTTCAGTTTCCTTTCCAACACTGTGGTTTGGGGGGCCTGTGGGGGTGGGAGACCTGGTGGCATACTGTGGGATTCTATAGCTCGATGTTGGGTGGAGGCTGTGGGTATGGATTGTAGTGTGTGTTGGGATGGTGTGATAGGTTGTATGGTTCTGAGAGTAGTTGTGTGTGTGCTTGCCCTTGCTGTTCTGTCCTGCTCTGACTGACCTCTGATGATTCCCTCCTTGTCTCTTTTCCTAGCTCCTTTCGTTTTTTGTCCTCTCCTCACAGCTGTCGTTCTGATTTTGTTCTGTCTCTTGTCTAGGAACACCCTCTTGTACTCTTCCGAGTATTTCAATCGTGGGTTTCAACTTGGAGGATCTGTTCCGCACTGTTTCCGTCCTGAGAATCAGCTGATTTGGGTCGGTTTCCTCCTCCCCTTCGAGTACCCCCCCTAATTCCTCTGAAAATTTACAATCTCGTCCATCTCTTCAACCTATTTCCGTGATGATTTTCTCAATTTCTCCTTTCCTTCATCCTGCTTCCTTCAGTGTGTGTCCTTTCCTCTCTCTCCTAAGCCATGGATAAACACTGATTTTTGCCCTTCTTCCTTTCCCCCATTGCCTCACCCTCTGTGACTCTGGAATCCTGCCTGTACTGTCAGTTTCTCCCTTGATTTTTCCAGTGGCTCC
>NC_069491.1:15965673-15978173 GCF_026875155.1 Cherax quadricarinatus
GGATCCTCTCTCTCTCTGCTTCCTGAGCTTTGTCATACCTCTTCTTAAAACTATGTATGGTTTCCTGCCTCCACTACTTCACTTGCTAGGCTATTCCACTTGCTGACAACTCTATGACTGAAGAAATACTTCCTAACGTCCCTGTGACTCGTCTGAGTCTTCAGCTTCCAGTTGTGACCCCTTGTCCCTGTGTCCCTCTCTGGAAACATCCTTATCTCTGTCCACCTTGTCTATTCCCCGCAGTATCTTGTATGTCGTTATCATGTCTCCCCTGACCCTTCTGTCCTCCAGTGTCGTCAGTCCGATTTCCCTTAAACCTTTCTCGTACGACATTCCCTTGAGCTCTGGGACTAGCCTGTTGCAAACCTTGTACTTTCTCTAACTTCTTGACGTGCTTGACCAGGTGTGGGTTCCAGACTGGTGCTGCATACTCCAGTATGGGCCTAACATACACAGTGTACAGTGTCTTGAACGATTCCTTATTAAGGTATCGGAACGCTATTCTCAGGTTTGCCAGGCGCCCGTATGCTGCAGCGGTTATTTGGTTGATGTGTGCCTCCGGTGATGTGCTCGGTGTTATGGTCCCCCAAGGTCTTTCTCCCTGAGTGAGGTCTGTAGTCTTTGTCCACCTAGCCTATACTCTGTCTGCGGTCTTCTTTGCCCCTCCCCAATCTTCATGACTTTGCATTTGGCTGGATTGAATTCGAGAAGCCAGTTGCTGGACCACATGTCCAGCCTGTCCAGGTCTCTTTGCAGTCCTGCCTCATCCTCGTCCGATTTAATCTTCTCATCAACTTCACGTCATCTGCGAACAGGACACTTCAGAGTCTATTCCTTCCATCATGTCGTTCACATATATCAAAAATAGCACTGGTCCTAGAACTGACCCCTGTGGGACCCCGCTCGTAACAGGCGCCCACTGAGATACCTCTTCACGTACCATGACTCGTTGCTGTCTCCCTGTCAGGTATTCCCTTATCCATTGCAGTGCCCCCCCCTTTTTTACGTGCGCCTGATCCTCCAGCTTCTGCACTAATCTCTTGTGGGGAACTGTGTCAAAGGCCTTCCTGCAGTCTAGGAAAACGCAATCTACCCACCCCTCTCTCTCGTGTCTTACTTCTGTTACCTTTGTCATAAAACTCCAGGAGGTTTGTGATACAAGATTTGCCTTCCATGAACACATCTGGTTTTTTATTTATAATCTTGTTCCTTTCCAGGTGTTCGACCACTCCCTCCTGATAAACTTCTCCATGAAATTTTTCACACAATACATGTCAGAGACACAGGTCTGTAGTTTAGTGCCTCGTTTCTGTTTCCTTTCTTAAATATGGGACTACATTAGCTGTCTTCCATTTTCAGGTAGTTGCCCAGTTTCAAGGGATGTGTTGAAGATTGTGGTTAGAGGCACGCACAGCATCTCTGCTCCTTCTCTAAGGACCCATGGGGAATGTTGTCCGGTCCCATCGCCTTTGAGGTGTCAAGGTCACTTAAGAAGCTTCTTCACCTCCTCCTCAGTTGTTCGTATGTCATCCAACACTTGTGGGGATATTTTCCCTCTTGATGTTCCCTTCTGTGCTGTCTTCCCACAGCCCTTCCTGTCTCTACTGTAAAAACTTCCTTAAATCTCCTGTTCAGCTCCTCACATACCTCCTGATCATTTCTTGTGAGTTCTCCACCTTCTGTCCTTAATCTGATCACCTGGTCTTTGACTGTTGTCTTCCTCCTGATGTGGCTAAAACAACAGTTTCGGGTCAGTCTTGATTCTCGATGCTATGTCATTTTCATACTGTCGCTGTGTGTGTGCGTGTGTGTGAGTGCGCGCTTGTGTGTGTGTGTGTGTGCATGTGTGTGTGTGTGTGTGTGTTGTGTGGTGTGTGTGTGTGTGTGTGTGTGTGTGTGTGTGTGTGTGTGTGTGTGTGTGTGTGTGTGTACATATATAAATATTATATGATTGTATATATATGTTAATATATATTATATATATATATATATATGTATATATATATATATATATATATATATATATATATATATATATATATATATAAAATATATAAAATATATATATATATAGTATATATATATGGAAATAACAATATAAAAATAAGGAAAAATAAACAAATGCTGAAGAAGTTTAATAAAGAATATCAATAAGAACTAACCCACCAGTGGACTGAAAATAGAAAACAATTACAATATATAAAAATTTCTACCTCCAAAACTTTCAACTGAATGCTTAACTTAAGAGACAAGTTAGCAAACACCATAATACAATTTAAATGTGTACCCAATTAATCTAATTTTTAACAATTATTAAAAATATACAAACTGTATCCACATGTGGAAAAGCATTAGACAACTGATCTAGTTCATTTATCAAGTTCTATGTACTAGCTAAACATTCTAGTATTGAATGTTAAAGATCACCAATAAAATTTCCAAACCATACATAAATACTGTTCTATAAAAGAACCTAAATGAATCTGCCTATTAAATCTGATTTTACAAAAACATTTCTTTAAGAAGGTTTGAAGAATATTGCTATTCCTTAAATTAAACATAAGTGCTTGGGAAATTTAGTTTTTCAATTTAATGGTTATTCTGCATTAATGTAATCAAGTGTTTATTGTGATTATGTTGCAAATATAGTACAGATGGGCCACACTTTAAAGTGCTTTTCTTTACAGTGTTTCACTAATACAGCAGTTGTCAACTGTACTCATTCTTCATTTATTCAGACTTCCTACAATAAATTTATTCACCACTCACTATAAGCAAAGAATGAAAATATTTTAAGGTAAGTAATGTGTGTAATGTACATGCATTTTTAGGATTAGCTATACTGCTTACTTAATATATGACAGTGTAAACATGTCATCAGTGAAAAATTTTTTTTTTTCATTTTACAGCGATTTTCACTCTACTGCAGTAGCTCGGAACCTATCTTGCTGTATAAGCAGGGCCTACCTGTATAGGAATGGAACACAGATATTTTTTCCTTTTTCTCCCTGAAAACCTTTTATTTCCTTCTCCAAGGCTAGGGGATGTGTAACATTACCAGTGGTGGTACCTTTATATCTAAATCTACTGATGTATGCATGTGTGCATGTGCATGTATGCCTATATGCATGTGTGTGCATGTGTTTGTGTGTGTGTTAGGGTACCAAAACAAAGGTAAATACATTCACCATTATTCATTCAATACCCTTCCTTCCAGAAATGTGTGTAGACATAACAATTCAAATGACCCTCTGAATTTCAATATGCCTACCTCACCTACAAAACATTGGAGCAGTACTTCCAACCTCCAAGACTTAATGTCCAGCTAAATTGTTGACCTTTTATTACTTCATAAATGGCTCCTTGCTCACACCCCAACAACACATGAAACCATAAAAAATACTTGTCTCCATTCATAATCCACTAACATACTCACTTAAATCTGCTGGATGCTCAAGCACCTCCCAAGCAAATCCGTCCTTTATCCTCTCCTCCAACCCTTCCTAGGATCACTCCTACCTCTCTTTTCCATCCCACATTTATACAACTTTCTCGTCATCTTATTTTACTTAATCCACCTTAAATTACATATACACACACACACACACACATACAAATTACATGTATATATATATATATATATATATATATATATATATATATATATATATATATATATATATATATATATACATACATGTATATATATATATATGTTGTGCCGAATAGGCAGAACTTGTGATTTTGGCTTAAATAGCAACGCTCATCTTGCCATATAAGACGAGTGAAAATTTGTGTATGCAATAATTTTGCCAAAATCATTCTGAACCTAACGAAAAAAAATATATTTCACTGTGTTTGTTTAGTATTAAATTACTGTAAATGTATCTAAAATATATTTAGTTGGGTTAGGCAAAAATAAATTGTTCTTGTTATAATAAGGTTAGGTAAGATTTCTAAGATTCTTTCGGTGCAAAATTATAAATTTTTACATTATCACTAATGAAAAAAATATATCTTTAAATGTAAAAGAGAAAATTTTAGAAAGGACTTAATTTTAAATGAGTTCTTGCTAATTGACCAGTTTTACATATTTGGCACGACATATATATATATATATATATATATATAATATATATATATATATAAATATATATATATATATAATATATATATATATATAATATATTATATATATATATATATATATATATATATATTATTTTATTTTATTTATTATCACACTGGCCGATTCCCATCAAGGCAGGGTGGCCTGAAAAAGAAAAACTTTCACCATCATTCACTCCATCACTGTCTTGCCAGAAGGGTGCTTTACACTACAGTTTTTTTAAACTGCAACATTAACATCCCTCCTTCAGAGTGCAGGCACTGTACTTCCCATCTCCAGGACTCAAGTCCGGCCTGCTGGTTTCCCTGAACCGGACTTGAGTCCTGGAGATGGGAAGTACAGTGTCTGCAATCTGAAGGAGGGATGTTAATGTTGCAGTTTAAAAACTGTAGTGTAAAGCACCCTTCTGGCAAGACAGTGATGGAGTGAATGATGGTGAAAGTTTTTCTTTTTCGGGCCACCCTGCCTTGGTGGGAATCGGCCAGTGTGATAATAAATAAAATAAAATATATATATATATATATATATTATATATATATAATTATATATATATATATATATATATATATATATAATATTATATATATTATTTTTTTAACACATCGGCCGAGTCCCACCAAGGCAGGGTGGCCCAAAAAAGAAAAACTCTCATCATCATTCACTCCATCATTGTCTTGCCAGAGGGGTGCTTTACACTACAGTTATAAAACTGCAACATTAACACCCCTCCTTCAGAGTGCAGGCACTGTACTTCCCATCTCCAGGACTCAAGTCCGGCCTGCCGGTTTCCCTGAATCCCTTCATAAATGTTACTTTGCTCACACTCCAACAGCAAGTCAAGTATTAAAAACCATTTGTCTCCATTCACTCCTATCAAATATGCTCACACATGCTTGCTGGAAGTCCAAGCCCCTAGCATACAAAACCTCCTTTACCCTCTCCCTCCAACCCTTCCTAGGCCAACCCCTACCCAGCCTTCCCTCCACTACAGATTTATACACTCTCAAAGTCATTCTGTTTTTTTCCATTCTCTCTACATGTCCGAACCACTTCAACAACCCCTCCTCAGCCCCCTGGATAATAGTTTTGGTAATCTAACACCTTCTCCTAATTTCCCAACTACGAATTCTCTGCATTACAGTATATTCACACCACACATTGCCCTCAGACATGACATCTCCACTGCCTCCAGCCTCCTCCTCATTACAACATTCATCACTCATGCTTCACATCCATACAAGAGTGTTGGTACAACTATACTCTCATACATTCTCCTCTTTGCTTTCATGGACAAAGTTCTTTGTCTCCACAGACTCCTAAGTGCACCACTCACCCTTTTCCCCTCATCAATTCTATGATTCACCTCATCCTTCATAGGCCCATCTGCTGACACGTCCACTCCTAAATATCCGAATACATTCACCTTCTCCATAATCTCTCCCTCCAATCTGATATCCAATCTTTTGTCACCTAATCTTTTTGTTATTCTCATCACCTTACTCTTTCCTATATTCACTTTCAATTTTCTTCTTTTACACACCCTACCAAATTCAGCCACCAACCTCTGCAACTAATCTTCAAAATCTCCCAAAAGCACAGTGTCATCAGCAAAGAGCAACTGTGGCAACTCCCACTTTGTGTTTGATTCTTTATCTTTTAACTCCACACCTCTTGCCAAGACCCTCACATTCACTTCTCTTACAACCCTATCTATAAATATACTTAACAACCATGGTGACATCATACATCCTTGTCTAAGGCTTACTTTTACTGGGAAATAATCCCCCTCTCTCCTATATACTCTAACCCGAGCCTCACTATCCTCATAAAAACTCTTCAATGCTTTCAGTAACCTACCTTCTATACCATACATCTGCAACATCTGTCACACTGCCCCCCTATCCACCCTGTCGTATTCCTTTTCCAAGTCCATAAATGCCACAAAAACCTCTTTGCCCTTATCTAAATACTGTTCACTTATATGTTTCACTGTAAACACTTGGTCTACACATCCCCTACCTTTCCTAAAGCCTCCTTGTTCATCTGCTATCCTACTCTCTGTCTTACTCTTAATTCTTTCAATAACAACTCTGCCATACATTTTACCAGGTATACTCAACAGACTTATTCCCCTATAATTTTTGCACTCTCTTTTATCCCCTTTGTCTTTATACAAAGGAACTATGCATGCTCTCTGCCAATCCCTAGGTATCTTACCCTCTTCCATACATTTTTAAACAATAACACCAACCACTCCAAAACTATATCCCCACCTGTTTTTAACATTTCTATCTTTATCCCATCAATTCCAGCTGCCCTACCCCCTTTCATTCTACCCAATGCCTCATGAACCTCCCTCACACTCACAACTGGCTCTTCCTCACACCTACAAGATTTTATTCCTCCTTGCCCTATACATGAAATCACAGCTTCCTTACCTTCATCAACATTTAACAATTCCTCAAAATATTCCCTCCATCTTTCCGATACCTCTAACTCTCCATTTAATAACTCTCCTATTTTTAACTGTCAAATCCATTTGTTCCCTAGGCTTCCTCAACTTATTAATCTCGCTCCAAAACTTTTTCTTATTTTCAACAAAATTTGTTGAAACATCTCACCCACTCTCTCATTTGCTTTCTTTTTAGATTGCTTCATCACTCTCTTAACCTCGCTTTTTCTCTCCATATACTCTTCCCTCCTTGCATCACTTCTATTTTGCATGCATGTGTGTATATATATATATATATATATATATACATGTATATATATATATATATATAATTATAATATACATGTATATATATATATATATATATATATATATATATATATATATATATATATATAATATATTATATATATATATATATATATATATATATATATATATATATATATATATATACATATATAGGCAATACAATCGAAGACAGGCAAACAGGCAATCTTAATAATGCAAGACAAGCCACAAGGAGATTGAAGTCTTCAGCTCAAGATCTTTCACACATCTGTGTGTAATCAGAATCTATGTAATGTTACAAGGTGGAATGAGAGGAAGTTTTCTCAGAGTAAGCTAGAGTGGTAATGCCAACCAATTCCTCTGAGAGGAACTAGCTGGCATCACCACACTACTCAGAGAAAAGCTCCTCTCATTCCACTTGTGCAACACTGCATAGCTCCTGATGATGCACAGAGATGTGTTTAAGATCCTGAGATAAAGATTTCCATCCATCGTATCTTGTCTTGTCTTGCCTTGCATGCATGCATATATATATACATATATATGCATGTATATATATATGCATATATATATATATATGCATATATATATATATATGCATGTATATATATATGCATATATATATATATATATATGCATATATATATATATATATATATATGCATAATATATATATATAATATATGCATATATATATATATATATATATATATATATATATATATATATATATATATATATATATATATATATATATATATTATATATATATATATTATATATATATATATATATATATTATATTATATATATATATATATATATATAATATATATATATATATATATATATATATATATAATATATATATATATATATATATATATATATATATATATATATATATATATATATATATACATACAGTGGACCCCCGAGTTTCGTGATTAATCCGTTCCAGAGAGCCTGCCGAAAGTCGAAATTCACGAAACTCGAAACCATTTTCCCCATAAGAAAATAATGGAAATAAAAATAATCCGTTCGAGACACCCAAAAATATTAAAATAAAATATTTTTTTCAAATTAAATAAAGATTTATATACTGAAAACAATGAGAAATCAAGTACATGCATATAAAAAATAATAATAACATTACATTTACCTTTACTGATGACTTCTGGGTGGATGGAAGACGGGAGGAGGGGATAGGAGGAAGGTGTACACTATTGTTTGGAAGGAGAACCTCCTTCCATTAGGACTTTAGGTAGCAAGTCCTTATCTGGGTTACTTCCCTTCTTCTTTTAATGCCACTGGTAACAACTTGAGAGTCACTGGACCCCTGTCACACAAAATATCTGTCCAGAGAGGTCTTTTTCTGGCGTTTCTTTAAGATTTCCCTGAAGTGGGACACAACACTGCCATTGTACATGTTGCAGATATGGCTTGTTTCAGCTTGATCAGGGTGATACTTTTCAACAAAACTTTGCAACTCATTCCACATTCCACACATGTCCTTAATCACTGAAGAAGGAACCTCCTTCACTCTCTTTTCCTCCTCCTCTGAAGCAAGTTCCTCGGCTGTGGTCTGATGCTGTTCCAGTTGAAGCTCTTGCAGTTCGTCAGTGGTTAGCTCTCCCCTGCGGTCCTCCACCAACTCTTCCACATCCCCGTCACTCACCTCCAACCCCATGGACTTGCCCAAAGCCACAACACCTTCCACAACTGGCAGAGGGTCGGCAGGGACAGGTTCTGCCTCAAACCTTTCAAAATCCCTCTGGATTTTGTTTCTCAGTTTATTTACCAAAGGGCTTGCACTAGCTTTCCTCGGGTCCATGATGACTTATTTAGCAGTTGCAAGCACAAAAAACAATGGATTATTATGAAATGTATTGTATGAACCTGCGGGGTGATGGTCACGTGTTGGTAAACAATGGCACACTGAGCATGAATGGCATGGTAGACTGGCTTGGTGTGCGCAGTGACGGGTGGATGGGTACCAGACGGTCGCCGAAACACGAGTCTAATCACGAAACTTGAGGCCAAATTTTGCCCAAAAAACTCGCCGAAGTTCGAATTCACGAAAGTCGAGGCTGCCGAAACTCGAGGGTCCACTGTATATATATTTAAGAGAGAGTTTGCAGTCTTGGCTTATAAAGCAATAATCGTTTTGCCAAACAAGTCAAGTGTAAATTCACTAATGAAATAAGATGAAAATCAGTCTGAAAATCACAAAATTAATTTCATTATTGTCAAAGAATACTAGCTAAATTTCAGCTGAACTAAAACATATTGGGCAGGATTAGGCTAAATTATGTTACGTTAATTTCAGCAAAGTTAATTAAGTTGCTATAATAGTTTTGGTGCAAAATTTAAAAGTTATGTAACATTTTAATTTATGAGGAAATATGTCAGTGCCTTACAAAGAATCTGCTAATTAAAATACGTATATAATTTTAGTGCAGTTCAGCTTGTTTGACCGATTCTGCTTAAAAAGCACAACACACACACACACGCACACACATCCTTGTTTGCAGAATGCTAAACTAATGAAGAAAATGCAAAATTCAAAAAGATGTAGGAAGGTTGAAATAAAACCCTGATAAACTTCAGGAATAATTGGATAAATTGTTACTGGAATTTAACCCAAGACAAAGTAAAGTTCTGAAGCTGTGAGATGGAAAAGGAACCCTAAAACATTGTACAATCCGGGAATGAAAAATGGGTAAATGAAACGATATGGGAGTAACCACGACCCCCAAGCCTGTTTATTGAGCATAGAAACAGAATAACTTCCGCTTGCAAACATAAGAATGGCTTTCAGTTACTTAGACAAAGCCTCAGTCAAATTCCTTTTTGCCTCGTATGTGTGGCCCATTACTGAGTGTGCAGTGCCAGTGTGGCACCCACACTTAGTACAACATGAAGAGAAGCTTGTGGGAATGAAGTGGGACATAAAAGCTTTTCATTATTGTAGCAACCTACTAACTAGTCCATACATCTGCCACACTGCTCCTCTATATGCAGAATGCATATACAAAAGAATGACAAAACTGCATTCTCAGATATACAGTACAGTATACCCAAAACAAAAATCCTCTAGGCATTTACATCCTATAGGATATTTTCATAAAAATAGGGAAGGTAGGATTGTTATGATGATTAACCAGCACTATGTTTGATAACTAGAGATTCTGATTCACACCTATTGAAATAGGGATTTCCAGAAATGAAAAATATCTGTCTTCCTGCTCCTGGATGGGGCTCAGGTATAGGTGTAGTAAGAAAGTCATCGACAAACAGAGAAAAGCTTCAACTGTAAAACATCACCCATGTATTTGAACTTCTTGGCATTATTAAAACTGACAAATTAAAACTTACACATCCTAAAATCAACAAAAACTTTTCAATAAGCAAGCCTATCATTGCTGAAACTTAAAGCCAACATGAAGATGCATTTCCCAGTTATTGTTCAGAACTCAAAGACTCTATATTTATTAACTATACTGTATTAAGTAGACAAAAATCTGTCAATTTCCTAATACAGTATAGTTAATAAATATGGAATCTTTGAATTCTGAACAGTAACTTACAGGACACTAATATGTCCATTAGATATATCAGCCAGTAAAGACTGAATCCATTCAAAGAAGGCATATTCAGGGTATTCCAGTAAGAAATAAACTATTTTAAAAATAAAACTGACAAATTGGCACCTACATGTTCCAATAACAATCCCAAGTTTCTTTAAGGTAGGTTACAACAGTATTTCAAGTTTGCAACTTATCAGAAGAGGAATTCTCAAGCTGTCACATAGAAATCACATCTGGGAATGATCCATAAAAAAACTGATAAGCAGGCACCCACACATGCCAAAAGTTGAATGAACCTTTTCCCATATTAATAATTGAGTAAAATATTGAACATTTGTCATCTACCACTCTTCACCTGTCTAGACTTAAGTAGACTTTAAGTATTAGGTTAAGTCTGCCTGAAATGCCTTAGCATGATAGTGGTTTTCTTTGTACCAATAAAATTATGAAATGTAAACACATATTGTAACCTTTACAAAGAAATAAAATTTTGATTTGATTTTGAATTACAGCAGACCAGCATGGAAAACTTGAAGTTGATCAGATATAATAAGAAAATCTTGGAGGAAGAAATTCAGGCAACTATTTAAAAGTATCACTTTGGGGGATACCTAATAAAATATTAAAGGCATCAGATAAGAAGGACCTAAGTATCAACATTAATAAGTGATTGTCACCAGAAACTTGCATAAATGATATATTGTGAGACAACCCTATGCAACACTGACTAACTTTACAATAGGCTTTAGAAATACAGATGGGAAAATGTTGAAGAGGTTGCTTAAGACATGTAATTAAAACTGGAATACACAATAATGAAGTACTTTAAAAAAAATATATGTGAACATGACAGAAAAAGGTAAAAGTTGAGCTAAAATATGACTACAAGAGTTAAAAGAAAAAGAATATCTAAGAAAGTGAGAAGACATTAGACATATCCTCACTGGTTATAAGGAGGAAAAAATGACATAACTGCATATAAAGTTACCAAAAAATATGAAAGAAATGATAAGGAAGATTTCCTAGCATCATTAATAGGGATAACAAAAAACCTGAAGCATGAAATAGTGGTAGTAAAATGGCAGGATTTACAAGAGATAGTAAATGACACAACTACTAGAAACTTTAAAAGGTGCCCCTTGTTTTATGTTATAGATGAATTCAAGCTGTAATAAGCTCACTCAGACATCAACATTTAATACCGTATATTAAAACGTGCCCCTTGTTTTATGTTATAGATGAATTCAAGCTGTAATAAGCTCACTCAGACATCAACATTTAATACCGTATATTAAAAGGTGCCCCTTGTTTTATGTTATAGATGAATTCAAGCTGTAATAAGCTCACTCAGACATCAACATTTAATACCGTGTAAGATTTTTCAGTATCCTTATGAACTTTTTAATGATATTTATCTCCTACAACTTTTTCTATTAAGACAATACAAACAACTTAGTTGAAGACTAGTGTGGTTGACAAAATGTTGTGGGTTGGAAAAATAGGGAAATTATTAGCAAGAGGAAAATGGCCGGGCTAGGATACATCGAGGTGAGCATGCTAAGCTGTGAAAGCACCATGCTAGTTTTTGACTGGGCCACAGGGACCCATCTGGGAACACGAGAACTGGCTAGAAAGCCATTTAGTATGAAAGAAGAGACAAGAAGAAAACAGTACTCAGGAAAAGATCAAAGAAAGTAGAATAAGAGTGCTCATATATTTTCGGGCTTTCAAATCTAAAATTCTTGAAAAATCTAAGGCTGATAATGCATTATATGCAAAGCATGCGCAGCCAAGTCATGAGTCGGTTTATCAATAGGTAAAGATTTTGTTTCACTTATTTTTAAGATAAGGTATTTATAAGGAAGCAAAATATGTTAACTCTCAATACATTCCAATATTAACAAAGAGTGATTAAGAGTCCTGATAGCTTCTGTAGTACCATATATTGTACTTTCCTCCATGCATAAGGAGTTAAGGTATCGGGATGTCTCTTTTATCTGTGCTGCTGATGAAAAAAAAAAAAAAGTGATGCCCGACG